>CM073585.1:3122377-4326066 GCA_037074715.1 Magnolia kwangsiensis
TAGGCCCATGATACATGACCCATTTGATGTATTCAAGACCCATGTGTAGGGCCCACATGTCATGTATTCATGGCCCATGGGTAAGGCCCATTGTGATATGTATTACGCCCATGAGCAGGGTCCACTGGTTGTGTATATGTGGCCTTTGAGTAAGGCCTATTAGGTTATATATTAGGCCTTTGTGTGAGGCCGTTGGCCCATTATATATTTGGCTCTATATGACCATTCCTTGGAGGCAATGTTGGTTAAATGTCCACATTGTCAAGGCCGATTGTCGATGCTGGTTATTGATACCGATTATGAGTATGTGACAGCATAGCACCATAATACATGCCCATATGCATCATTTGCATGTTTGTTATGAGATGTGATTGATCATTGCATATGCTATAAGGCAGGTTGTTCATGGTGCTCCTTGATAGGCGGAGTTGCCCCATATGAGAGCACGACATACACAGGATTGATGTATGATTGGATTGTGTGACTCATGCATCTTGCATTTGTGTGACATGACCACCGTACGCCCTAACGACATCAGGGTCGTTGCCTCCACAGGTATTTTATGGATGGCCAGATGGGACACCGAAAATCTATTCTACATGGGGTGCTATAGATATCCTTAGGTGAAAATTCCAGAACCCTCTTGGTTCCTGTCATGCCCCAAACCCAAAAATTGGATTCATAGGAATCTCGATCGCCGAACCTGGTGCCGACAGCCTCCATAGTACTCCATTCTCAGCTCTCAGCGTCCATATGCCAGGTTCCAATCCTGAAATTTTACATGGAGGATTTTTTAACGTGCATTTGTCTCATAAAAAGCATAACCACAAGTATACCCAAATTATAAAGATAACATCATCATCACATATCCACTAATATAAACATTTGAATACAATGTTGAAAGGAAAATACATATGTCGAAATCAAAGCTCCAGAGGACAGCTCCACGCTCCAAGCTTAATGCTGCTGCAACCTAACACCACTTGCACGCATCTATCGTGCATAAGCTTATAAAAGCTTAGAGGGTGGTGAAAGTGTGTACACAAGATAAGTGCCAAGTATACCATACATCCCATAAATCATACATCATCGAAATAAGCAGAAATACTGGTAAGTTCATGAGTGTTATTAGCCGTACCAAGGCTATGCAATGCAAAACATAATAAAACAATAATATATGTTGAGGATGCAATGTAATATATGGTACGAATGAAATATCCATGCTGGAATGTGAAGTCAGGATGATAGTACGTAGTATCGCAAGCTACGGGGTCCATCACAAGGGACTTCTATCCAAACCAGTCCCATACCAAAATTTGGATAGTCAGACTCAATGTGGTAAACTCCTGACCTCAGGTTAGTTGCGCTCCCAACCGAAATCCTGACCATGCAAAGAGACACGTAACAAATAGTTACGCACCACCAACCCGAGTGGATAGTGAATGGATGAATGAATGAGTATGCAACTCCTGCTCAGTAGGTCCACATATCAGTATGGTTCCTCTCTGGGAAATCACCGGGGTCTATTACACTCCCAACCAGATTGTTGTCCCATCGCGCACAACAAGGTGAATGGAAGAGACCTCACTATCTACCTGCCAATATCGAGTCCGGCTCGTCAATAGCGGACCCATTTCTCGAACTGGTCAGACTCAGTCTAGCATTGCCCCTCCTCTCAGGTAGGTAAGGCTGCACCCCCTTCTAACAGACCAAGACATAGTTAGAGACGCGACCCAACAGTATACAGCCCTCATGCGCTCTTGCATCCACTCGATCTAGACGTTGGAGCAACCTCTGGAACCAAGAGGGTTTTGAGACTTTCACCCAAGGATATCTATAGCACCCCATGTAGAACAGATTTTTAGTGTCCCATCTAGCTATTCATGAAATACCTATGGAGGCTACGACCCTAATGTCGCTAGGGCGTACGGTGGTCATGTCACACAAATGCAAGATGCATGAGTCACACAATCCAATCATACATCAATCCTGCGCATGTCGTGCTCTCATGTGGGGCAACTCCGCCTATCAGGGAGCGCCATGAACAACCTGCCTTACGACATATGCAATGGTTAATCACATCTCATAACAAACATGCAGATGATGCGTATGGGCATGTATTATGATGCTATGCTATCGCATACTCATAATCGGTATTAATAACTGGCATCAACAATCGGCCTCGACAACGTGGACATTTAACCAACATTGCCTCCAAGGAATGGTCACATAGAGCCAAACATATAATGGGCCAACAGCCTCCCACAAAGGCTTAATATACAACCCAATAGGCCTTACTCAAAAGCCACATATACACAACCGGTGGACCCTGCTCATGGGCGTAATACATATCACAATGGGCCTTACCCATGGGCCATGAATATATGACATGTGGGCCCTATACATGGGTCTTGAATACATCAAATGGGTCATGCATCATGGGCCTAATACGTGTCACAATGGGCCTCAACTATGGGTCGCATGTACATCATATAGGTCTCGACAATCGGTCTTGGCAAACAAAATTGGCCTCAACAATCGAGGTCGGCCTCAACAGTAGAAATCGACATTCAGAATCGGCCTCGACAATCAGAGTTGGAAAATCAGTCACATCAATCGGAATCGGCAATCGACCATAACAATCGACACCGATAATCAGCATCGATAATCGACACTAATACTAAGGGTCGATAATCAGTGTCGGCCTCAATAATCAGAATCGAAATCGGCAAATTGGTCACGTCAATCAGAATCGGCAATTGGCCATGACAATTGACACCGATAATTAGCATCGATACTTAGGGTCGATAATCAGTGTCGGCCTAGATAATCGGCACCGATAATCAACAGATAAACAAAGCAGGGTCCATAGATGATCAGTCGATCAAACATAATATAAAAATTGGTACTCGATCGTGGTTATATCAAATCCGATAGCATAGAGTCATCCGTCTACGGCGAATAGAGCCCACTTATTTGGATTAACCCACTAAGAAAATGATGAGAATGGGCCTAACAAGGCCTAAGAGAAGGTCATAATGTGGACATGCAACCATCATTGCCCGTCAATGTGGATATCTAATCAACATTACTCTCAAGGAGTGGCCTACATAAAGAATTCTTACACAATGTAACGGCCACACATACATCACATTGGGCCTTTATCATGCCCCGAACTCGAAAATTGAGCTTACAAAATTTTCAACCACCGAATCCATCGCCAACAGCTCCATAGTACCCCATTCTCGGCTCCCGGCACCCATACACCAAGTTTCAGTCCTGGAATGCTACAAGGAGGATTTCTAATCATCAATCTGATTCATAATGAGCATAATTACAAGCATAACCCATGAACAATAACCACAAGAACATTATCACACAATCCACTATGATCAAAAACTTTTGAGTACAATGCGTGTGTGCTCCAAACTACGGATCGTATGCTCCAACTACTGCTGCATCTTCGCGTCACCTGCACGCATCGATCATGCATAAGCTTATAGAAATCTTAGAGGGTGGTGTAAGTGTGTGCGCAATAAGAGCGTGCTCAGAATGCAAGGTCATAGAAATACAGAATCATGCTGGTGAGTATATGAATGCAATCAGCCGTACCAAGGCTATGCGGTGCAAGATATGAATGCTATTGGCCTTGTCAAGACCATGCGATGCGTGATGCAACTCAAGCATACCAATCCTCATCCAAATCCTCATACAGGTCATTAATATCAGTACAGTTCTCATTCTGGATAATCACCGGGGTTTAGTACACTCCAAATGGCATTGCCGCTCTCCCAGCCGCACAGTCCAAGTGAGCATAAAAAACCTCACTATCTGTCTGGCCAATAGTCTGTCAATACCTATTCAGCACGTCGATAATGGACCCATTCACGAGCTGGTTAGACTCAGCCTAATATTGCCCCCTACCCTCGATCGAGTAAGGCTATACCCCTTTCTAACAGACCATGACACAGTGGGAGATGCGACCTCCTGGTATTTGGCCCTCGTGCACTCATATATCCAATCGGTCTCGACGTTGGAGTCATCCTCTGGTACATCAGATTTAGAAATTTTTACCTAGGGACATCTATGGTGCCCCGATGCTTAGTAATAATATTTTCGGTATCCAATCCAACCACCCACGATGTGTCTGTGGAGGCAATGGCCCTGATGTCGCTAAGGCATATAATAATCACAATCACACGAGTGCAAGTGCATGAATCATACTATCAGAAATGTAATAATCCTGCGTGTACCGCGCTCTCATGTAGGGCAACTCCGCCTATCAGGGAGCCCATGAACAATCTACCCGAAGGTATATGCTATGATCAGTCACTTCTCATATCAGGCATACATATGATACGTATGATCATGAATCATGGATCTATACTAAACATGTTATGTGGTGATGGGCTCTGATCAGAATGATGATAGGCCTAGACGGTCTACACATTACAGGTATGGGCTTATTAAAGGGGCCCTAGGGAGAGTCATAATGCGGACATTTAACCAACATTATCCTTACAATGTGGATATCAAACCATCATTGCTCCCAAGGGATAGCCCGCTATAAAGGTCAATACATATATCATGGTGGAATTGCACTATAATAGGCCTTATGTACATCTCATTGGGCCTTGACCCATGGGCCTCCAATACGTCAAATGGGCCTCATACCATGGGTCTCATATATATCAAAGTAGGCCTCAGTGGGGGGGCCACAAATACATCAAGTTGGGCCTAATCACATGGGCCTTGCATACGTCACAATGGGCCTTATATTCATCAAGTGGGCCGTATCAATGGGCCTTACATTGCAATGGGCTATGACCCGTGGGCCTTAGAATGCATCAAAATGGGCCACACCAATTAGCCCCATATATATCAAATGGGCCACACCCAAATATAAATAGTGATGATGACTTCCACCATTAAAATTCCCCAGGCCCACCATAATATTTATTTCCCATCCAATCTGATAAGGTCACGTAGACCAGATGAAGAGGAAAAATAAATTTTATAATGATACAAAACTTCTGATATCTAAAAAAAAATCTCAATGGCAGCTGTTCAATCCCACACTGTTTCTTGTGATGTGGGCCACCTGAGCTGCGTATACGGCTGATTTTTGGGGTGGTCCGCTGCCCTGAGGGCGGCTCACCAAATGCACCGTGTTGATGTTCAACACACGTCATAGTGGGGCCCATGGCTAGGACCAGGGGTCCCTGCCTACAGCGGCCAGCGTCCTCGTGTCAGCGGCAGTAGCAGACGCTGTTGCCTCATGTTGTTTTTTTTTAAAAACCGTTTTGTTACAATTTTTCGCAGGTGGGGCCCGCCTCAGGAAAATCCAACCCAGCCATTGGTTTCAACGGCCCCCGCTCGACTAAATGAGACCAATATGCGATATATTTTTGTTGAATAGAAGAATCAAGGTGGGTTTTAACGGTAATACCACTATTTCCTATGGTATGGCCCGCTTGATTATCTAATTGGCCTCATTTTTCCACTCAACGCCTAAAATGATCTGAGGAAGAGGATGGACGGCTTAGATTAAGTACATGCATCAAGATGAGGCTTACATAAGTGGCCCACCAAAAAGTGTAATATAATTATTATATTATTATTTTTTTATTGGCTTAGTAGTACTCACCCACGTCAATACACGCACTCCATTTTATCTGCCCCTACCTCACATCCAGGGTCTAGAGACGCTGGATGGATGGGATAAACACAACATCATAGTGGGTCCCACATGTACGTGGCCCACCTAATTTAGATCAATCTGATATTTGCATTTTCCTTCCATCTAGGCCCGATAATGGTTGGATGGTGTAGATCAAACACATCCAATAGGTGGGTCCCACAACGATGGATGGCATAGATAAGTTACATACTTCATAGTGAAATCTATCCGGGTGGGCCACGCAACCACATCATCATAAAAATAATGAAAGAGAGAGAAAGAAAGATGAGAGAGACGGTGATGGAGAGGAGGGACCTCGCCATTATGGGCCCTCCATTGATACAACACATACATCAAGTGGGTCCTTAAAGTTAAAATAAATGATGGATCACCCACCTTACTAGCCTCCTTCTTGGTCCCTTAGCCTCCTTAGCTCCTATGCTTAACGTTTAATGGTAGATGATGAAATTTTGATGGTGTGGATGAGTGTAAGACCCGTATCTTGGTCCGTACCTTTCCGTACACTTCCGCGGTCTTACCGGTCGAATTCCGGCAACTTTCGACCCTTAACCGATATCGACGCGCGACCTGGATTCTTGTGCCGACAACCCGAGTCGACTCAACCCGATACCAATACCATAGCGACCGCGCCGTCGTTACGGTTCCGATATCGCGACTCGCGCGCCGAGGCGATACCCGGATCAAGAGATATGGGCCAACGTTCGGTGCGAGAAAACGCCGCGCGTTGCGAAAACCAAGGGAATCTCAACGATGTATTACATCAATCACATCAATCCCATCAATCAATCACCCATCAAGCCATCACATGTCAAGTACACATCACTTCCATCCCTTTTCCCAAGCAACCACAAAAGTCTCCCAAACCCATACCTCTCTTACACAAAAAGCCAACAAAGTCTTCTCAACCCATACCTTTCTTACACAAAAGGCCAAAAAAGTCAAGTTTTTCTTACACCACCATCACTCACCCATCCATCCATCACTCTCTCTCTCCCTTTACATCACTCTCTCTCTTTCTCTCTTTCTCATTTCAAGATTTTCAAGCAACTCCAAGAGCCCCATACGTATGAAAATTTCCAACCTTCCTAAGCTCTAAGTGGCCCACCTTCCTACCCCAAAATCTCCCATCTCAACCCTCCATTCTTCATCTTAGCCATTGAAGTTGAAGACAAGGTGCCAAGGAACCCCTAGGAGCGAGAAGATAGGACGGTGGGTGCATCTATAGGATAGTTTTCCTTGTTTTTATGGTGGACCAAGTGAGGCCCACCGATCAATGGTGTGGATCTCACTTGGGACCCTAAAATGTGGCCGATGGACCACTCGGATCATCATGATCATTCCATGATGGGGCCATTCTCCATGGACCCCATCATGATGTTTATTTTCTCTTCAAAGGTCATCTAGACCATCCATGTTGGTGGGAAAAGTATCCCCACCGTTGATTTTAAATTTCGGTGGTCCCGCATGCTTTAAGGCCCACTTGATGTATGATTTCATGTAAGGGAGGGCCCATAATGTCGGGGTCCCTCCATCACAAGGCGTCCCACTCTCCATCTCTCTCTCTCTCTCTTTCATTCCTCTTATTTTATTTTATTTTTATTTGATTTTTATTTTTATGAAAGGGGTTGTGTGGCCCACTTGAATGGACCTCACCTTGAGGTATTTATTGGGTCTAAGAGTCCTTCAAGTGGGACCCACCTTGCGTGTTGAACCCCATCATCTATTAGTGGTGGCCCACTTCAAAAGGGCCCACCACCATGTGCTTTAAAGAAAAAAAAAAAAACAGAGAAAAAAAAAAAAGATCTTACCGTCCAGCGTCTGGGACGCTGGACGTCCCTACCCAAAAAGAAAAAAAAAAGTGGTTTTGGTGGGCCGGCTTATGCAGGCCCCACCTTGATACATATGTTCAATCCAAGTCGTCCATCCGCTCACTCATATCAGTTTAGGCATTGAAAAAAAATGGGAAGCTGATCTGACCTGCTGGTGGGCCATACCTTAGAAAATAGCGATCTCTACCGTTTAAAGTCCCCTAGATTTCTCCTACGCACCGAATTAAGCCCAAGTTTGGACTCTGTTTGTCGGTATCAAGCCGGTGGAGCCAATGGACGGGTTGGATTTCTTGATGGTGGGCCCTACCTGTGAAAATCCTCAGATTTTCTTTTTTTCAAAAAAAAATAAAATTCAAAGAATGAGGCAGTGCCTCTGCCTTGACCGTGCACGGCAGCAGCAGGCGCTGCGTGCACGGTCGGCCGTGCAGTCACCCACGGCTGCTGCCGTGGGCCTCACATGATGTATATGTTTTATCTACTCCGTTCATTGGGTGGGTCCCCTGCTCAAGTGGGCCCCCTCCGAATTTCAGGTTGATCCAAAACTCAAGCGGCCCACACCACATGAAACAGTGGGACAGTACCCCTACCATTGAAGACCATTTTTGGGCCCGCATACGCGTTGGATCAAGCTGAAATTTATGTTTCCCCTTCATCCAGGTCAGAGTGACCTTATGAATGGGTTGGATGTCATCTAAACATCACAGTGGGCCCCGCTTGGGACCCACAACATTAAATGTGTTGTAGTCCACCGTCCAGTGGACGGTGGCGCCCACCTGCTACTGCGTTATCTCCACCGTCCAGCGGACGGTGGAGCCCTCCTTGATGCACACGTCACCCCCGCTGTCCAGCGGCAATGGGACCCACCCATGATGCATGGGCTGCATCCAAACCGTCCATTCATTTTAAGAGTATATGTTATGACATAGGCATAGAGAATGAGTTAGATCCTTAGCTCATATTGACCCCACCTTGACCTGTTTTGGGGACTATCTTAATGTAATTCCAGTAGTTCATTGGGGCCCACTTTGATTTATGTAAGAGTCCATGAGATTGGGCCCAAATTGGTATGTTCTAAGGCCATAAGACTAGGCCAGTTGATATAGTGTAAGGCCATGAGACTAAACCCATTGATTATAAAAGGGGTCCATGGGATTAGGCCCATCGGACTTATTTGAGGCCCATGGGATTGGACCATTTGATATATTCCAAGGCCCTTGGGTCCAAACCCATTTAATTTATAAAAGAACCTATGGGTTAGGCCCATTTGACTTGAAAAAGGCCTATGGGTAAGGCCATTTAAATTGTATAAGGCCTATGGGTTTAGGCCCATCTGATTTATGCAAGGTCTACGGTTTTAGGCCCATTTGATTATAAAAAAGGGCCCATGGGATTAGGCCCATTGGATTTGATTGAGACCCATGAGTTAGGGCCATTTATTTGATTAAAGCCTAGGGGTTTGGGCCCATTTGACTCATGTCAGGTCCATGGGTTAAGGCCCACTTGATCTGCACGTGGGACCCAATTGGTGTGGCCCATTGGTCACATATTAGACGCATATGACTAAGCTCATTTGATACGATCCAAGGCTCACAGATTTTGACCCATTGCAATGCACATAAGACCCATTGGTATGACCCAGTTATGTGGCCCATCTGATGAATAAAAGGCTCATAGGATATGGTCCATTTGATATATATGTAAGGTTCAATGGAAAGAACCTACGGTCCATTGCAATGTGTGAATCCATTACAGACTAAGTACCGATGTTTACGAAGATCGTGCCTTGGGGGCAATGTTGGTTTGACGTCCACATTGCGAGAGTAATGCTGGTTGGATGTCCACATTACGACTCTCCTTAGGGCCCATTACTGGGCTGTACTTATTGTGTATAGGCCGTCCAGGACCATCTGCATTGTAAGATAGTTCATTTTATTATACCATGTTTAATACAGTTTCATGATTCATGATCATACGCATCATATGTATGCTTGACGTGAGGATTGTCTGATCACAGCATTGCCTTCGGATAGGTTGTTTATGGGCTCCCCGGTTAGGCGGTGTTGCCCTACATGAGCGCACGGTATGCGCAAGATTGGTTGCATGACTGGATAGCGTGATTCATGCATTCTGCATTTGTGTGACATGGTTATTATACGCCCTAGCGACATCAGGGCCGTAGCCTCCACAGACGCATCGTGGTTGGCAGGATTGGATACCGAAAATCTTGTTTTACATGGGGTACTATAGATATCCCTGGGTGAAAGTCCCTAAACCCTTATGGTACCAAGAGGTTGCTCCAATGTCTAGACCGAGTGGGTAGATGAGCGCTGAATGCCGAATACCAGTTGGCTGTGCTCTCCACTGTGTCGTGGTCGGTTGGAAGGGGGTGCGGCCTTACCCGCCCGAGTGTAGGGGGCAATGTTAGGCTGAGTCTGACCAGCTCGAGGAATGGGTCCGCTATCAACGAGTCGTGCCCGATATTGGCAGACGGATAGTGTGGTCTCTTCCACTTACCTTATTGCGCGCGATGTGGCCGCAATCTGGTTTAGAGTGTACTAGACCCCGATGATATTCCATATTTGAGCTGTACTGATGTGTGGACATAGATGAGGACCTGTATGCTTGAGTTGCATTGTACATCGCATGGCCTTGTGGTGGCCGATACATTCATGTCTGGCATTGTATAGCCTTGGTACGGCTCATGATATCATGGTTCCATTTGCATATTCCGCATCACTCTGACATTGTATGTACATATTACTACCTTGTGCACACACTTTCACCACCCTCTAAGCTTTCTGTAAGCTTATGCACGACCGTTGCGTGCAGGTGACGTTGGATCGCAGCAGCGCTGAGGCAGGAGCACGTTGCTGAGCATTTTGGAGTTTTTGTACTTTGCCATTGTATTTCCCTTTACGCTCATTGTACTTGTAAAATTTTTGATCATAGTGGAAATGTAATGGACTTCTTGGTTGTTGTTTGTGGGTTATGCCTTTGGTTATGCTTATTACGAATCAAACTGATATTAAAAATCCTCCTCGTAGCATCCCAGGATCGGAACCTGACGAATGAGAGCTAGGAGCCGAGAATGGGGTTTTACGGAGGCTGTCGGCGCCGGATTCGGCGATCGGGAATTTTGTGAGCCCGGTTTCCGAGTTTGGGGCGTGACAATGAGAGATGAGAGGGTGGGCCACACTTCGCTTGGGAGAATGCTTGGGAAGGCTTGGATGTTTGATGCTTTGTTGTTAGGAGTGAAGAGATCGAATGAGAGAGGGAAAATAATAAAAGGGATGGGATGATGTACGGAAGGGGATAAAAGGTATGGTTTAGTTTGATTTTTTTGTAAAAGAGGTATGGTTGTGGTTGAAATTTTGTAAAGGGGAATGATGAGGTGGAGAGAGAGAGTTGACTTATGGGGAAAGAGAGATGGGTTGCTTATACCTAGGGCATGGTGTGTACTTGACATTGATTGATAGGTTATATCGTAGAGATTCCCTCGAAATTCGCAATGCACGGTATTTCTTCAAAATGAACGCAGACCCACAACTTCTAGCTTGGGTATCGGTTTGGTGCGCGAGTCACGGCGTTGGAACCTCGACTACGGTGTGGTCGCTAAGGTACAAGTTTCGGTTCGGACCCGGCTTAGGATCGAGCGCAAACGTCGGATATGGGTCAAAAGTTACCGGAATTCGACTGGGAGGACCATAGAAGCCAATGGAACGGTATGGTCTAGAATATGGATATTACAACTCTCCCCACCAAATAAAAATTTCATCCTCAAAATTTACACAATCATTACAAGTAAACATAACTCGTAATAGAAAAGGAAGCAAGGCATTGTTATATAAAATCGGAGACAGCATACAAGATACATCATACACTCAATCATCAAAGAGATAGGGATAACGCTCTCGAATCTCCACCTCGCTCTCCCAAGATGCCTCATCAACAGAATGGTGACCCTACTGAACCTTCACCAAGGGAATGACCTTAGTCCGGTGGACCTGCTCCTTCCGATTAAGGATACAAACTGGCTGATCAATGTAAGAAGCATCCTCATGAACCTCCAATGGCTGTCAATCAATAACATGAATGATGTCTGACCTACACTTCCTTAGCATAAACACATAAAAAATATTGTGGACGCCAGACAACTGAGATGGTAAGCCAAGCCGATAGGCCACGACACTAACGCGTCCAATGATCTCAAAAGGTCCTATGAATCTCGGAGCAAGCTTTCCCTTCGCCCCAAATCGAACTATACCCTTCATGGGCGAGATCTTGAGATACACATGGTCCCCTACAACAAACTCTAAGGGACGACGCTGGCGATCAACAAAACTCTTCTATCATCTCTGAGCTATGCGCATCCTCTGCCTAATGATATCGATAACCTCTGACGTCTGTTGTATAAGCTCGGGACCTAGGAGACGCCGCTCTCCTACCTCAGTACAATAACTCAGAGATCTGCATGGTCTGCCATATAATGCCTTAAAAGGAGTCATGCCAATGGTCGCCTGATAATTGTTGTTATATGCGAACTCAGTCAATCGCAGATGCTCATCCCAGCTACCCTTGAAATCAATCGCGCAGGCCCAAAGCATATCCTCAAGTATCTGATTAACCCTCTCAGTCTGGCCATCGGTCTGCGGATGATACGCAGTGCTAAGCCATAAATCAGTGCCCATAGCTCTCTGAAAGCTCCCCCAAAAATGAGACGTGAACTTCGGATCTCGGTCTGAAACGATCGTGACAGGTAAACTACGCGGTCTCACGATCTCATCAACAAACAACCTAGCGAGCCGGTCCAAATGCCAAGTCTCACGAATCACAAGAAAATGTGTCGACTTCATAAGACGGTTCACGACAACCCAAATGGCATCATGACCACACTAAGTCCTCAGCAAGCCCATAATGAAGTCTGTAGGTACGTGCTCCCACTTCCACATCGAGGCACTCAGAGGCTGTAATGGACTAGGGGGTCTCTAATGATCGGCCATGACACGCTGGCATGTGTCACACTCGGCCACAAAACTAGCAATTTGGCGCTTCATCCCCACCCAAAAATACTGTCTCCTCATATCGCGATACATCTTCGTCGAGCTAGGGTGGATAGAAAACTGCGATCGATGTGCCTCGGTCATAAGATCTTTGCGTAACTCAGGAATATTCGGGACACATAGTCGGCCTCTGAAGTGAAGTCCACCATCAGAACTAATCTGTCAATCCGTCTGACTCTCAGATGCTGCCTCTGCTTGATAATCCTATAACGACTCATCTGTCCGCTGAGCCTCGATCACTCTTGCAATAAGAGAGGGTTGAATCGACAGGCTCAATAGCTGAACGATAGAAGACTGCAGACCAAAATTGAAGTCGTACTCTGTTATATCCTCGAGCATCCTTCACTCCTGAATCATCATATGTGCCACCAGGCCTCATGACTAACGGCTGAGAGCATCCACCACCACGTTTGCCTTGCCTAGGTGGTACTGGATGTCCCATCTGGCCATCCACGACATACATGTGGAGGCTACAGCCCTGATGTGGCTAGGGCGTATGATGGTCATGTCACACAAATGCAAGATGTATGAGTCACACAGTCCAATCATGCATCAATCCTGCGCATGCCGTGCTCTTATGTGGGGCAACTCCGCCTATCTGGGAGCCCCATGAACAACTTGCCTTATAACATATGCAATAGTCAATCACATCTCATACTAAACATGCAGATGATGCATATGGGCATGTATTATGATGTTATACTATCACATATTTGTAATCGGTATCAATAACTGGCATCAACAATCGGCCTTGATAATGTGGACATTGAACCAACATTGCCCCCAAGGAATGGCCATATAGAGCCAAACATATAATGGGCCCACAGCCTCACACAAAGGCCTAATATACAACACAATGGGCCTTACTTGAGGGCCACATATACACAACAGGCGGACCCTGCTCATGGGCCTAATATATATCACAATGGGCCTTGCCCATAGGCCATGCATACATCATAATGGGCCTTACCCATGGGCCATGAATACACCATAATGGGCCTTACCCATGGACCATGCATCACGGGCCTAATACGTGTCACAATGGGCCTTAACTACGGGTCGCATGTACATCATATAGGTCTTAACAATCGGTCTTGACAATCGAAATCGGCAAGTCGGTTACGACAATTGGAATCAGAATTAACAAATTGGTCACGTCAATCAAAATGGGCAATCGACCACAACAATCGAAATCGATCAATGATCGAAATCAGCAAATCAGTCACATCAATCGAAATCAATAATCAGCATCGATAATAAGCACCGATACTCAGGGTTGATAATCATTATCGGCCTCGACAATCGGCACCGATAATCAGTAGATAAATAAAGCGGGGTCCATAGATGATCAACCGATCAACCATAGTATAAAGATTGACACTCGACCATGATTATATCAAATTTGATAGCACGGAACCATCCGTCTATGGCGAATGGGGCCCACTCATTTGGGTTAACCCACTTAGAGAATGATGTGAATGAGCCTAATAAAGCCTACGGGAAGATCACAATGAGGACATCTAACCATCATTGAACATCAATGTGGACATCTAATCAACATTGCTCCTAAAGAGTAGCCTACATAAGGCCACACATACATCACATTGGGCCTCATTCATGGGCCTCTCATATATCGCGTTGGTCTTCCTACAAGGGCTTCAAACGTATCACAACGAGCCATGCCCATGGGCCTCAGATACATCTTAATGGGCCGTGCCCATGGGCCTCGGACATATCACAATGGGCCACGTCCCATGGGCCTCATACAATCTCAATGAGCCACATATACATCACATCAGGCCTTGCCCCTGTGCCTCGAATACATCACATTGGGCCTCAACCCATGGGCCATTATACATCACAATGGGCCTCAACTCATGGGCCCTAATACATCAAAATGGGCCTTACCAAATGGGTTGGTAATACATTACAATGGGCCTCGTCATATGGGTCGAGAATACATCATAATGGGCCTCGCTATATGGGCCATAAATACGCAACAACAGGGCCTTGCACATGGGGCCATAAATACATCACATCGGGCTCCAACACATGGGTCGAGTACACATCCTATCGGGCCTCAAACATGGGCATCATATACATCAAGTGGGACGCTTCGTGTGGGTCTTACACATCGCAATGGGCCGCATCACTAGGCCTTATATATCAAGGTGGGCCATAAATATGGCAAGTGGGCTACATCACATGGGCCATATGTATATCAAATGGGCCACACCCACATATAGGTGGTGATAAGGATTTTCACCATTAAAATTCCTAAAGGTTTAATGGTGGACATTCAAACCCACTACTTTCTCTAATGTGGTCCACTTGATCCTAAATCTATCTTATTTTTAGCCTTAAGCCTCAAGGAAAGCTTGCTAATTGGATGGACAGTTGAGATATAACACATACATCATGTATGGGCCTCACATATGGGTGGTGGTCGTACATACATCAATACAAGGTAGGCCCTGCATTCATAAAACACATACGTCAAAGTAGGGTCCACCGTCCAGATGTACGGACAGTGAATATAACATATTCATCAAGGGGACCCACAGAACTTGCTCTCGTCATCACAACAGTAGGACCCACTATCCCTACAGAATGGTTGGACGGCATGTATAAAACACATGCACTGTGGTGGGCTCCACCATCCACAGCCATGGATGGTGTGAATAAAACACATACATCAGTGGGTCCCATGTGGGGCCCACCTTAACGTTTATATCTCATCCAATCCGTTGATAAGGTCGTACATACTCGTATGAAGAGGAAAAATAAATTTCATAATGATCTAGAACCCCTGGGCCACCTAAAATGGTTTCAGTGGCAACCGTTCAATCACGCTGTTTCCTGTGACGTGGGCCACCTGAGTGCTATATGTGGCTGATTTTTGGGGTGGCCCATTCGTCAGAGGAGACCCAACAAATGCATGGCGTAGATGATTGAGACACATCATGGTGGAGCCCACGGCTGGGACCCGTGGTCCCTACCCGCTCGTCAAATGCAGGACACTGCTGTGTCCTTTCACAGTCAGCAGCAGCGGGCGCTGCTGCTGCTCCCTCTCCCTTATGTTTTTATGAATCAAAGTATTTCTGTAGTTTTTCCCATGTGGGGCCCACATTAGGTGAATCCAATGTAGTCATTGCATTTCATGGCTCAAGACAAGCCAAACAAGTCTAACATTGAATATATTTCGGCGTGTATCAAAATTAAAGTAAATTTAAATAGTGAGAATCACTGTTTTGAAAGGTATGGCCCGCTCGATGAGCGAATTAGCTTCATTTTTTGGTTCAACGCTTAAAATCAAATGAGGAATAGAATCGACGGTGTGGATTGAACCCATACATCAAGGTGGGGCCTATACAAGCGGCCCACCCCAATAGCCTTGAACCAAGGCTAATTTTTTATTTTTTTTTTCCATCAATGTTCAGCGTCCCTGGACGCTGGACAGTTTGGGTATGATACATACATTTAGGGTGGGCCCCACCTATGGACGTGGGACACCAAAAGAAAGGGTTGGATGGCATGGTTAATACATACATCAAAGTGGGGTCCATCCAAGTGGGTCACACAACTACATCATCACAAGGAAAAGGGAGAGAGAGAGAGAGAGAGAGAGAGAGAGAGAGACGGGACATGTGTGATGGAGGGCTCCGCCACTATGAGCCCTCCCTTGCATCCAATCATATATCAAGTGGGTCTCAATACATGTGGGCCCACCAAATCAAAGATCAACGGTGGAGGTTCCTATTCCACCCAAAATGGACGGTCTAGATGACCTCTTCTTATGCAAGGAAAATAAACATCATGATGGGGTCCATGGAGAATAGCCCCCTCATGGAATGATCATGAAGATCAAGGTGGGCCATCGGCCACACCTAAGGTCCAAAGTGAGATCCATACCATCAATCGGTAAGCCTCACTTAGCCCTTCATCAAAAAAAGAAATTTAAGCCTAATAGAGCACCCACCATTCAATCTTCTTGGTCCGTTGAAAAGTCAATCTCCTTGTGCTTCACTTTGATGGAGGGTGATGAGAGATGAAAGGCTAGGATGAAGGATTTGGGATAGGAAAGTGGGCCGCACAAAACTACTTTTCTCTCTTGGAATGCATGGACGTCTACATTTTTCTCTCTTGGTGTTGCTTGAAAAAATGTGAAGAGAAAAAGAGAGAGGGTTATAAGAAGAGAGGGATGGGTGTGATGGGTGATGTGTACTTTGACATGTGAGGGATGGGTTACTTTGACTTTGGGGTTACTTGGGGATGGGATTTTGTACTTGACATGAGAGGTGATTGATGAGATTGATTTGACATATTGTAGAGATTCTCTTAAGATTGTAAATGCACGGTGTTTTCTCAAACTAATCGTGGGCCCACATCTCCTGACCAGGGTATCGCCTCGACGCATAATACGCGGCATCAGTGCGGTCGCAATGGTACAAGTCTCGGATTGAGTCAGATCAGATCTATGAGATATGACTTAAGGTCACGCGCAAACGTCGATCATAGGCCACGGGTTACCGAAATTCATCGAAAAGGATCACGAAAGTTGATAAAAAAGTACGAACTAGGATACATGCCTTACAGTTGTAGAGGTTGCTCCAACGTCTAGACCGAGTGGATGCATGAGCGCATGAGAGCCGTATACCGTTAGGCCGCGTCTCCCACTGTGTCGTGGTTAGTTGAAAGGGGGTACGGCCTTACCTATTCAAGAGGAGGGGATAATGCTAAGCTGAGTCTGACCAGCTCGAGGAATGAGTCCGCTATCGATGAGCCGGGCCCGATATTGGCAGGTGGATAGTGAGGTCTCTTCCACTCACCTTATTGTGCATGATGGGGTTACAATTTGATTTGGAGTATAATAGACCCCGGTGATTCTCCAGAGAGGAACCATACTGATATGTGGACTTATTACAGAAATTGCATATTCATTCATTCACTATCCACTCGGGCTGGTGGTGCGTAATTATTTATTACGTGTACCTTCGCATAGCCAGAATTTGGGTTGGGTGTGCGACTAACCTGAGACCAGGAGTTTACCACATTGAGTTTGACTATCCAAATTTAGGTACGGGACTGGTTTAGATAGAAGTCCCTTGTGATGGACCCCATAGCCTACGATACTATGTACTATCATCCCGACCTCACACTCCAACTTAGTTATTTCATTCGCATCACATATTGCATCCACATGCATATGACATTTTGGGTTGTTATATTTTTTATACTTAAATGGCCTATACAGACTTAGCAAATTTACATATTGCATTGTATCCTCCGCATCTGATATTTGACTCTCTATGACTCCTTTGCATAATTGATCTGTATTGCATACTCTGATATCGTATAATTCATGAACTTGTCAGTACTTCTATTTACTCTAATATCGTATGATTCATGAACTTGTCAGTACTTCTATTTACTCTGATATCGTATGATTTATGAACTTGTCAGTATTTCCGCTTACTCTGATATTTGTATGCTTAACACTTACCTCGTATACACACTTGCACTACCCTCTAAGCTTTTTATAAGCTTATGCACGATAGATGCTTGCAGGTAACGTTAGGTTGCAACAACATTGAGCTTGGAGCGTGCAGCAGTCTTCTGGAGCTTTGATTTTGATGTCTTTTCCTTTTTGGTATTGTACTCAAATATTTATATTAGTAGATATGTGATGATGATGTTGTCTTTGTGATTTGGGTAAACTTTTGGTTATGCTTATTACAAGTTAAATGTATATTAAGAAAAAAAAAATCCTCCTTATAGGATCCCAAGATCGAAATCTGGCGTATGGACGCTGAGAGTTGAGAATGGGGTACTACGGATGCTGTCGGTACCGGATTTGGTGATCGAGAATTTTATGAGCCCGATTTTCGAGTTTGGGGTGTGACAAAAGTATGGCCAGGATAAAACAGATGGATACGCCGATTAAAAGGCATGATCAAGGTAGGCCACACCGTTTTGGACGAGTGGACGGGGTGGATGATATCATGAATCATACTCTGATATCGTATGATTAATGAACTTGTCAGTACTTCTATTTACTCTGATATTGTATGATTCATGAACTTGTCAGTACTTCTATTTACTCTGATATCGTATGATTTATGAACTTGTCAGTATTTTTTCTTACTCTGATATTTGCATGCCTGACACTTACCTTGTGCAAACACTTACACCACCCTCTAAGCTTTTTATAAGCTTATGCACGATAGATGGATGTAGGTGATGTTAGGTTGCAGCAGCATTGAGTTTGGAGCGTGCAGCGGTCTTCTGGAGCTTTGATTTTGATATATGTCTTTTCTTTTTAAGTATTGTACTCAAATATTTATATTAGTGGATATGTGATGATGATTTGCCTTTGTGATTTGGGTAAACTTTTGGTTATGCTTATTACGAGTTAAATGTACATTGAGAAAAAAAATCCTCCTCGTAGAATCCCAGGATCGGAATCTGGCGTATGGACGCTGGGAGTCGAGAATGGGGTACTATGAAGGCTGTCGGCACCGGATTGGACGATCGAGAATTTTGTGAGCCCGGTTTTCGAGTTTGGGGCATGACAGAAGTTGGTATCAGAGCATAACTTGAGAATACCTGAAGATAACATCACATATCTGCTGATAGCTACCCTGCACTCTATGATTGTTGAGAACTTAGAATGATTAGATCCTCGAGTTTGAATAACTTAGAGATTTTCTGATATAGCTCCTTACTATTGGGATTGTGAGGCTGCATAGTATTTCAGTTTCGATCGTTTCTGATCCGGGATTCAAGGATTAGTGGGGTTATCGTAGTATATAGATGAGGCGTCTTGGGAGCAAGAACTAGAGATTCGTGGGCGTTATCCCCAACTCGTTGATAATTGATTATGTGTTGTATTTTGCATATTGTCTCTGATTTTATATGATGATATTATGTTTCTTCTTCCTCATGAGTTATGTCTAGTTGCGATGATTACCTAAATTTCGATGATGAAATTTTTATTTAGAAGGGAGAGTTGTAAGACCCGTATCCTAGACTGTACTGTTCCGTAGGCTTCCGCCGTCTTTCCGGTCGAATTTCAACAACCTTTGACCTTTATCCAACATTTTCGGTGACCCTGAGACGCATACCGTTAACTAGAGTTGGCTCGACCCTAGACTTGTACCCTAGCGACCGCGTCGTCATCGCGGTTCCAATGCCACGACTCGCGCGCTGAGGCGATACCCTGGTCAGGAGATGTGGGCCCACATTCAGTGCGAGGAAAATACCACGCGTGTGAGTTTCGAGAGAATCTCTACGACTTGTCACATCAATCAATCAATTAATCCCATCATGTTAAGTACATGTCAAGTACACATCATCTCACACCCATCCCCAAGCAACCCCCAAAGTCAAAAAGTTTCTTACAAGCCCATACTTTTCTTATACCAAGCAACCTCAAAGTCAAAAAGCTCTTACACATCACTCACCACATTCATCACTCCATCACCCATCTCTTTCTCACTCTCTCTATCTTTCTCTCTTTACAACCCTCTCTCTCATTTCTCAATTCACTTTCCCAAGCAAGCAAGAAAATCCCATGTCCAAGCTCTCTTCCCTCCAAGAGAACTTTTTGTGTGGCCCACTTCCTACCCTCTCATCTCCCATTTCAACCCTTCATTCTTCATCATCTTCTGTTGAAATCGAAGCCAAGGAGATCAGCCTTCCATCGAACCAAGAAAGAGGCTAATAGGTGGGTGATCCACCGTTGATTTCAATTTCTAAAGGCTTACTTATTGTGGGACCCACTTGATGTATGCATTGTATAGGGAGGGCCCATAGTGGCAGGGTCCCTCCCCTTCTCATATGTGTCTCTTTCTCTCTCTCTCTTGTGTATGATTCCTATGATGGCTTATGGCCCACCTTCATACATGATATCATCCACCCTGTCCACCCATCCAAAACGGTGTGGCCTACCTTAATCATGCCTTTTAATTGGTGTCATCCATCTGTTTTTATCCTGGCCATCCAGTGGGCCGAATGATGAGAACACCAATAGAAGGTTGATCCAAACAGGTGGGCCATGCGGGACCCACCTTGATAAGGCATGCCACACTGTCCGTCAGTGGAGGTGGCTAACAGTGAAGTGTTAACTGACAGTGAGTGTGGATTGACGTGGGTGGTTAATAGTGTAGTGTGGCTGACAGTGGGAGTAGCTAACAGTGGAGTGTGTATGGATAGTGGAGTCCATGGGACCCATCCATGCCCTCCACCCCACGTGTGGGGCCACACCATGGTGTATGTGTTCTATCCAAACCGTCCACCGTCTCTGGGCGGTGGGACCACGTCCATGTTGGGCCCTCTTGATGCATCTATACACCCTGGTCCATAGCTCCAGTGGTAGGCTGAGTAAAAGATACCTCGTTTCAACCTGGGGCAGCTCACGTGGTAGGCTGAGTGAAAGATACCTCGTTTCGACACTGGGACCCACCCAACTCCATAGCTCACGTGATAGGCTGAGTGAAAGATGCCTCATTCCAACGCTGAGGTCTTGGTACGATTCCCTAGTGTGGGTGGCTATCAGTGAAGTGTGAATAGACTGTGGGGTCCATGGGACCCATCCACACCATCCATCCGTTTAAGATGGCCCCACCGTGATGCATGTATTGTCTCCACCATCTATCTGACGGTGGGACACATCCCATGTGTGGGGCCCTCCTTGAGTTATGTGACTATCCAGGCCATCCAAGGGCATGGACGTCAGCATGCACATATGTATTATGTTTTATATATATATATATATATATATATATATATATATATATATATATATATATATATATATATATATATATATATATATATTATATTATATATATTTTATATCATGTACAACAACTGTTTATATATATATGTATGTTGGTGGGGTCCGTGGGACCCACCTCTCCCTTTGTAAGGCAGCAATGTTGCACGTGTAGTGGCTATATAGCTGCTCTCTGGATGTCAGCAACCCGCAGGGCCACCTTTGATGTATATTTTGTATCCCACGCCGTCTATTTGATGGTGGGACCCATTCCATATGTATGTGCTCCATCCCGGTGGTGTGGGCCCCGATGATGTATGTGCTTTATCTACACCATCCACTGTTTGGGCGGTGGGCCCACCATGATGCATGTGTTGTATCCATGCCGTCCAACCATTTTTGAGATCATTTTGCAGCATGAGAAAATGGGTGGGTCTGATCTAAAGTCAAGTGGACCCCACCATTTAAATAGTGAACCGTGACATTTACCGTTCAAACTCCTAAGAGCCACGGTAGTTTCCAATTAAGTTGGTAATTATTTTCATTTCATCTATCTCTATTATAACTTGTGAATAGGTCGGATCTCAAAAATACATAAGGGTGGGTCCGATTTGATATTCATGAGGCCCATCGACTCAGCCCATCGACTCGGCCCATTTGACTCAGCCAATTGATTCGGCCTATTTGATCAACCCATTTGAATCGACCCATTTGATTCAGCCCATTTGAATCGGCCTATTTGATTTGGCCCACTTGGTTGGCCCATTCGAATCGGCCCATTTGATTGGCCCATTCGAATCGGCCCATTTGATTGGCCCATTTGATCGGCCCATTCGATCGGCCCGATGCGATATATATGAGGCCCATGAGTAAGGACCAATGTGATGTATGTGTCGTCGTCACATTGTGTATGGATTCCTTATGTAGGCCACTCCTTGGGAGCAATGTTGGTAAGATGTCCACATTGATGGGCAATGATGGTTGAATGTCCACATTGTGACCTTCTCTTAGGATTTGTTAACCCAAATAAGTGGGCCCCATTTGTCGTAGATGAATGGCTCCATGCTATCAGATTTGATATAACCACGGCCAAGTGTCGATCTTTATACTATGGTTGATCGACTGATCATTATGGACCCCGCTTTGTTTATCTGCTGATTATCGGTGTCAATTATCGAGGCCGACACTGACTATTGACCTTGAGTATTGGTGTCGATTACTGATGCTGATTATCGGTGTCGATTATCATTGCCAATTGTCGATTTCGATTGACGTGACTGATTTGCCAATTCTGATTTTGATTATTAAGGTCAACGCTGATTATCGAGCCTGAGTATCGGTGTCGATTATCAATGCTGCTTATCGGTGTCGATTGTCGTGACCGATTGCCGATTCCGATTGACGTGACCAATTTGCCAATTCTGATTTTGATTATCGAGGCCGATTCTGATTTATCGAGACCGATTGTATAGGCTGATTCCGATTGTCGAGGCCAATTCCGAATGTCGATTTCGACTGTTGAGGCCGACCTCGATTGTCGAGGCCGATTTCAATTGCCAAGACTAATTGTCGAGACCTATATGATGTACATGCGACCTGTAGTTAAGGCCCATTGTGACACGTATTAGGCCCATGATGCATGGCTTATTTGATGTATTCAAGACCCATATGTAGGGCCCACATGTCATGTATTCATGGCCCATGGGCAAGGCCCATTGTGATATGTATTACGCCCATGAGCAGGGTCCACCAGTTGTGTATATGTGGCCTTTGAGTAAGTCCCATTGGGTTGTATATTAGGCCTTTGTGTGAGGCTGTGAGCCCATTATATGTTTGGCTCTATGTGACCATTCCTTGGGGGTAATGTTGGTTAAATGTCCACGTTGTCGAGGCCATTGTTGATGCCAGTTATTGATACCGATTATGAGTATGTGACAGTATAACATCATAATACATGCCCATACGCATCATCTACATGTTTGTTATGAGATGTGATTGACCGTTGCATATGTCATAGGGCAGGTTGTTCATAGGGCTCCCTGATAGGCAGAGTTGCCCCACATGAGAGCACGACATGCACAGGATTGATGTATTATTGGATTGTGTGACTCATGCATCTCACATTTGTGTGACATGACCACCGTATGCCCTAGCGACATCAGGGTCGTAGCCTCCACAGGTATTTTGTGGATTGTAAGACCCGTACAGTACCGTTCCGTAGACTTCCGCGGTCTTACCGGTTGAATTTCGGCAACCTTCGAACCTTAACCGATATTTACGCGTGACCCTGATTTGTACGCCGTTAACCCGTATCAACTCAACCCAAAACCTTTACCATAGAGACTGCACCGTCGCTACGGTTCAGATGCCATGACTCGCGCACCAAGGCGATGCCCTGGTCAGGAGATGTGGGTCAGCGTTCGGTGCGAGGAAAACGCCACGCGTTGCGAAACTCAAGAGAATCTCTACAAGGTGTCACATCAATCCCATCAATCAATCAATCTCATCACATCACATGTCAAGTATACATCACCTTTCACCCATTCCCAAGCAACCACAAAAGTCAAGAATCTCTTACAAAGCCCATACCTTTCTTACACCAAAAACCCTCAAAGTCAAAAAGTTCTTACACCTCCCATGCCTTTCTTACACAAATGGCCACAAAAGTCAAGGTTTTCTTATACACCCATCACTCACCACATCCATCACCCATCTATCTCTCTCTCCCTTTTACAACTCTCTCTCATTTCTCAAGCTTCATTCCAACCAATAAAAGACTCCATACGTATGAACTCTCCAAGCCTCTCCCTCTCTTTCAAAACTTCAAGTGTGGCCCACCTTTCCATCACAAGATCTCCCATCCTAGCCATCCATTTCTCATCTCCTCCATTGAAATCGAAGCTAAGGTGCTAAGGATCCCATAGGAGCAAGAAGATCGAACGGTGGGTGCTTGATAATATTAGTTTTTCATATTTTTGAGATGGGCCAAGTGAGGCCAACCGATCAATAGTTTGGATCTTACTTGGGACCCTAAGAAGTGGCTGATGGCCCACTTTGATCATCATGATCATTCCATGAAGGGGCCAATCTCCATGGACCCCCATCATGATGTTTATTTTCTTGCCTTAAATAGGTCATCTAGACCGTCCATATTGGTGGGGAAAGGATCTCCACCGATGATTTTCGATTCCTATGGACCCATGTGTTAAGGGACCCACTTGATGTATGATTCATTGCAAGGGAGGGCCCATAGTGTCGGGGTCCCTCCATCACACGCGCCCCACTCTATTTCTCTCTCTCTCTCTCTCTCTCTCTCTCTCTCTCTCTCTCTCCTTTTTTTTGATGATATGGTTGTGTGGCCCACTTGGATGGACCCCACCTTATAAATGTGTTATATCTACACCATCCACCCTTTGGTGGCCCACCTAAGTAAAGCCCACCTCAATACATATGCAGTGACTAAACCGTCCAGCGTCTGGAACGTTGGACGTGATTTAAACACAAATATAAGCTTGGTTCAAGCTTTTGGGGTGGACCATCGGTGTAGGCCCTACCTTGATGTATGTATTCAATCCACGCCGCCCATTCTTTTTCCAAGTTCATTTTAGGTGTTGAGCCGAAAGATGAAGCTAATCCGTTCATCAGGCGGGCCATACCTCTCAAAACAATGACTCTCACCATTTAAATTAATTTTAATTTTTCTACAGGCCTAAATGTGTTCAATAGCGGACTCATTAGGCTCGTCTTGAGCCAGGGAAGCTAGTGAGTGGGGTGGATTTATGTGATGCGGGCCACACACCCGAAAAACTGCAAGATCACGTATTTTCAAAAAAAAAAAAACACACAAGGTGCTGCAGCTGCCAGCGCTGTAGGCGGGCAGACGACCAGCTGCCCACAGCTCTAGCCGTGGGCCCCACCATGATGTAAATTTTATATCCACACCGTTCACGAGGTGGGCCACCCCAAGTAGTGGGCCCCCTCCAAATTTCAGCCCCATTTATGGCTTGGGTGGCCCACACTATAGGAAACAGTGGGATTGAACCTCTACCGTTGAACCCCTTTTTTTTGGGCCATAGGAGTTTTGGATCAAAATGAAATTTGTTTTTCCTCCTCATCCAGGTCTGTGTGACCTTGTCAACCGGTTGGATGGAAAATGTATGTTATGGTGGGCCCCACTTGGGACCCACATTGATGTATGTGTTTTATATCCACCGTCCGCCTAGCCCACCATGGTGCGTGTGCAGCATCCAGACCGTTCACCGTCTCTGGACGGTGGAGCACACCCCACGTGTGGGGCCTCCCTTGATGTACGTACATGTCCAGGCCGTCCAGGGCCTGGACGTTGTATTTTGATTAATATAATATTAATATATTATATTATATTAATATATTATATATTATAATATTATTTAATGGCATACCTTAGTTAAGAAGGGTGGGCCCTATGTGGGACCCACCTCTGCTTCTCTTTTAGTAGCAGTAGCTGCCTGTACGACAGCTATACGGCTGCCCCATTGCTGATGTACACACCAGCAAGATGCGTGGGTCCCACCTGATCCATCCACACCATCTAATTATGGGACCCACCATTGATATATGTGATATATCTAAGCCATCCATCCTTTTTGGCTAGTTTGCCCCAAGGCTTGGGAAGAAAATAAGACAGATCTATACTCCAAGTGGACCCCACCTTGGTACATATATAAGGCCCATTTGACATACATAAGGCCTATGGGATTAGGCCCATTTGACATACATAAGGCACATGGGCTTAGGCCCATTTTGATGTATTATAAGGCCCATGGGTTATGACCCATTGCAATGTACATAAGGCCCATTAATGCGGCCCATTTGATGAATGTAAGGCCCATGTGATACGGCCCATTTGATGTATTTAAGGCCCAATGGGATGTACCGAAGGTCTATTGTAATGGGTGAACCCAACATGGTTTATGTAATGATGCTTACAACGGGCTATGCCTTAGGAGCAATGTTGGTTTGACGTCCACATTGATGGGCAATGATGGTTAGATGTCCTCATTGTGACCTCCCCTTAGGCTATGTTAGGCCCATTCCCTTCGTGGGTTAACCCAAATGAGTAGGCCCCACTTGCCATATGTGATTGATCGATTCAGATTATTAATTTTCGATTGTCGATTTTCGATTATGAGTATCGTGATACATGTCCATACGCATCTTCTGCATGCTTGTGATGAGATGAGTGATTGATCATAGCACATGCCTTCGGACAGATTGTTTAAGGGCCCCCGATTAGGCGGTGTTACCCTACATGAGCGCACGATACGCGCAGGATTTACTGCATGATTGGATAGTGTGATTCATACATTTTGCATTACGTGATATGACTACTGTACGCCCTAGCGACATCGGGGCTGTAGTCTCCACAGACATATCGTGGTTGGCAGGATTGGATACCGAAAATTTTATTCTACATGGGGTGCTATAGATATCCCTGGGTGAAAGTCCCTAAACCCTTATGGTACCAAGAGATTGCTCCAACGTCTAGACCGAGTGGGTAGATGAGCGTCGAGTGCCGATTACCAGAAGGTTGCGCTCTCCACTGTGTCATGGTCGGTTGAAAGGGGGTGCGCCCTTACCCGCCCGAGAGTAAGGGCAATGCTAGGCTGAATTTGACCAGCTCGAGGAATGGGTCCGCTATCGACGAGTCAAGCCCGATATTGGCAGACGGATAGTGAGGTCTCTTCCACTTACCTTATTGGGCGAGATGAGGCGGCGATCTGGTTTAGAGTGTACTAGACCCTGGTGATATCCTAGATTTGAGCTGTATTGATATGTGGACTTGGATGAAGATTGTATACTTGACTTGTATCTTACATCGCATAGCCTTGGTACGGCTCATGATATTTATGGATCCATTTGCATATTCTGCATTACTGTGATATTGCACGATCATTACTATATTGCGCACACACTCTCACCACCCTCTAAACTTTCTATAAGATTATGCACGACCGTTGCGTGCAGGTGACGTTGGCTCGCAGCAGCGTTGAGGCAGGAGCACTTAGCAGATCGTTTTGGAGTTTTTGTTCATCATCATTGTATTTCTCCTTTATACTCATTGTACTTGTATAGTTTTTTATCATAGTGGAAATGTAATGGAGTTCTTGGTTGTTGTTTGTGGGTTATGCCTTTGGTTATGCTTATTATGAATCAAACTAACGTTGAAAATCCTCCTCGTAGCATCCCAGGATCGGAACCTGGCGAATGGGCGCTAGGAGCCGAGAATGGGATTCTACGAAGGCTGTCGGCGCCGGATTCGGCGATCAGAAATTTTGTGAGCCCGGTTTCTGAGTTTGGGGCGTGACATGGATGGCCAGATGAGACACCAAAAATTTGTTCTACATGGGGTGCTATAGATATCCTTGGGTGAAAGTTCCAGAACCCTCTTGGTTCCAAAGGTTACTCCAAAGTCTAGACTGAGTGGATGTATGAGCGCATGAGGGCCGTATACCGTTAGGCCGCATCTCCCACTATGTCGTGGTCAGTTGGAAGGGGGTACGGCCTTATCTACCCGAGAGGAGGGGGCAATGTTAGGCTGAGTTTGACCAGCTCGAGAAATGGGTCCGCTATCGATGAGCCGGGCCAAATATTGGTAGGTGAATAGTGAGTTTTCTTCCACTCACCTTGTTGCCCGTGATGGGGCGGTAATCTGGTTTGGAGTGTAATAGACCCCAGTGATTCATCAGAGAGGAACCGTACTGATATGTGGACTTATTGAACAGAAATTACATATTCATTCATTCACTACTCACTCGGGCTGGTGGTGTGTAACTATTTGTTACTTGTACCTTCGTATAGCCAAGATTTCGGTTGGGCGCGCGACTACCCTGAGACTATGAGTTTACCGCATTGAGTTTGACTGTGCAAATTTAAGTATGAGACTGGTTTAGATAGAAGTCCCTTGTGATGGACTCTGTAGCCTGCGATACTACGTACTATCATCCCAACCTCACACTCCAACTTGGTCATTTCATTCGCATTGCATATTGCATCCGCATGCATATGATATTTTGGGTTGTTATGTTTTCTATACTTATATGACCTATATAGACTTAGCAGGATTTACATATTGCATTGTACCTTCGGCATCTGATATTTGGCTTTTCATGACTCCTCCTTTGCATAATTGATCTGTATTGCATACTCTGACATCGTATGATTCATGAACTTGTCAGTACTTCTATTTACTCTGATATCGTATGATATATGAACTTGTCAGTATTTCCGCTTACTTTGATATTTTCTTGCTTGACACTTACCTCGTGCACACACTTACACTACCCTCTAAGCTTTCTATAAGCTTATGCACGATAGATGTGTGCAGGTGACGTTAAGTTGCAGCAGCATTGAGCTTAGAGCGTGCAGCGATCTTTTGGAGCTTTGATTTTGATGTCTTTTCCTTTTTGGTATTGTACTCAAATATTTATATTAGTGGATATGTGATGATGATGTTGCCTTTGTAATTTTGGTAAACTTGTGGTTATGCTTATTACGAGTTAAATGTACATTGAGAAAAAAATCCTCCTTGTAGGATTCCAGGATCGGAATCTGTCGTATGGACGCTGAGAGCCGAGAATGAGGTACTACGGAGGCTGTCGGCACCAGATTCGAAGATCAGAAATTTTATGAGCCCTATTTCTGAGTTTGAGGCATGACAATTTTCGTCGCTAAAAATATTATTGCCGACGGTTTTGGTTCGTCGGTAAAACTTAGCACGAAAATTTTCAAGGCAGTAGGAAAATTTTTCAAGTTAAAAATACAATACTTTCGATGACGAAACTTTTCGTAGCAAAAAATATTATTGCCGACGGTTTTGGTTCGTCTGTAAAACTCAGCATGAAAATTTTCAAGGCAGCGGGAAAATTTTATAAGATAAAAATACAACACTCTTGGTGACGAAAAGTTTCATCACGAAAAATATTATTGCTGACGGTTTTGGTTCATCGGTAAAAGTCATGGTGAAAATTTTCAAGGTAACGGGAAAATTATGTAAGGTAAAAATAGAACACTTTTGGTGACGAAAGTTTTCGTCACTAAAAATATTGTTGCCGACGGTTTTGGTTCGTTGGTAAAAGTCATGGTGAAAACTTCGTGACTTTAATAAATAACACTTTTGGCGACGAACATGTTCGTCGCTAAAATTAGATCACTGTTTTTTAGTGACGAAACTATTCGTCGGTAAAACTCTGTGCAAAATTGTGTAAGTTTATAACACTTTTGGCGATGAAAGTTTTTGTCGCTAAAAATATTATTGCCGCCGGTTTTGGTTTGTCAGAAACATCTCGACCTTTTTTTTGTTTTTCCAAAAATTCAAAACACCCTTTAGCAATGAAAATTTTCATCGCTAAAGGAAGCATTTAGCTACGAAATTAATTTCATCGCTAAAAGGAAACTTCCTGATTTTTTTTTTTTGTTTTTTCAAAAATTCAAAACACCCTTTAGCGATGAAAATTTACGTCGCTAAAGGTAGCTTTTAGCTAAAAAAATAATTTCGTCGCTAAAAAGAAACTTTTCAATTTTTTTGTTTTTTCAAAAATTCAAAACACCCTTTAGCGACAAAAATTTTAGTCGCTAAAGGTGGCTTTTAGCTACGAAATTAATTTCGTTGCTAAAAGGAAACTTTTCGATTTTTTTGTTTTTTCAAAAATTCAAAACTCCCTTTAGCGACGAAAATTTTTGTCGCTAGAACGCTTAGCGGGAATATTTTCACAATAGCGGGAAAATTACTTTTACCGACACAAATTTTCGTTGGTAAAAGTGACTTTTAGCTACGAATTTACAATTTCGTCGGTAAAAGTAAACTTTTAGCAACGAAAATTATTTTCGTCGCTAATAGTCATTTTTAGCAACAAAAATTATTTTCGTCTTCGTCGCTAAAAACCCTCTTTCTTATAGTGTGTCTTCCAATTGCTAAGTGATAGGTAACAAATAGGTACTAAAGATCAAAAGAAATGCAGATGGTATAGTGGACAAGTATAAAGCACGATTAGTCGCTAAAGGTTTTACACAAAGAAGGCATTAATTACGAGGAGACCTTTTCACCTGTTGCAAAGTTCTCCTCAATTTGCATAATCTTGTTTGTCACAAGTTTAAACTTAGAGTTATAACAGATGGATGTAAAGACTGCATTCTTAAATGGTGACTTGGATGAAGAGATATACATGCAACGGCCCATGGGTTATGTGAACAAAAAGCATTCAAAGAAAGTCTGCAAGTTATTGAAATCTATCTATAGGCTGAAGCAATCTTCAAGACAGTGGTATATGAGGTTACACTTGGCCATCACCACTTTTGAATTCACGATAAGTGAAGAAGATCATTGTGTATACATGAAACGGCCTGGAAGATCTTTTCTGATACTATGTCTATATGTACACGATATCCTGCTACTAGTAATGACATGCAATTGTTGATATTGACTAAAAATTGGCTATTCTCGAACTTTGAGATGAAAGACCTCGGTGAAGCCAACTTTATTCTTGGGATAAAAATCATCAGGGATCGCCTTAAGAAATTTTTAGGCTTGTCTCAAGCCACCTATATATAAAAGATCTTAGAGCAGTTCAGGATGAAAAATTCAAAAGCTGTTGAAATCGCTATGGATAAAGCTACCAAGCTAGACAAAATCATGTCCCTAAACTGAAGCCGATAAATTGGCTATGTCCTCAGTACCTTATACAAGCGCAGTAAGAAGCTTAATGTATGTTATGCTTTGCACCAGACCGGATATTAGCTATGTAATTGGCATAGTCAACCGTTATCAGAGTAACCCGGGACAATCTCATTGGCAAGCTATCAAAAGTATATTCCGTTATCTCAGAGGAACAAGATATCTAATATTGTGTTATGAAGGCATAAGCCTCGAGCTTAAAGGATATTCTAATGCTGCTTAGGGTAACGATGCCAATGAGGAAAATTCTACTTCGGGATATGTATTCTTATTCGAGGGAGGAGCTATCTCATTGTCAAGTAAGAAACAAACATCCACAGCTCTTTCATCTATGGAGGCCGAGTACATTGCATGTTGTGCTGCAGTTCAGGAGTGTGTATAGGTTCACAGATTTCTATTAAGTCTGGGTGTTGTACCGAGTGTTCATCAGCCTATATCGCTGAAGATAGACAATACTTCTATCATAGACTTGGCAAAGGACCCTAAACACCAACAGAAGTTTAAGCACATTGAGATCAAGTATCATTACGTTCGTGATCAAGTGAGAGATAAGAAGGTTGCCCTCAGCTACATTCCTACTAAGGAGATGATGGCTGATCCCATGACAAAAACTATAGATAGAGATCTATTTCAGGTTCACGTCAAACACATGGGATTGAGGAAAACTTGAGTGATGTACTTGTTTTGTAGTACCTTTGATCTTTCATTAATGAATAACACATTCTATTTATTCAGTATTGAACACTAATATAAACTAGGTAAGTAGATCATCAACATTTACCTTGAGATCATGTAAGATTTCTATTTTTGTCAGCAGGTCGGTCACCCACTCGCACGAGTTAACCAACCTTGAATGCACGAGTTGACTAACCTTGAATGTACAAGAGAGGTACATTTGGGGCCATGTTCATACACCGAGGTATGAACTTGTCTTTATTGTGAATAATAAAAGATGAGGATATGAGTGAGTTGCATCCGCTTACAATCTATTAAGATTGAAGATGAGACTGATAAAGTCGAATAATATAATCGCACCATTCATTTTTCATACGATCAATGTTATGACATTACAAGAAATATCGTTTTTACCAACAAAAAAAATTTCATCAGTAAAAGTACTTTTTTACTGACGAAATTTTTTCGTTGGTAATAATCTTTTTACTGATGAAAATTTTCGTTGGTAAAAATATAATAATTTTTAAGATAGAAAACTTTGCCGCTATTTTGAAAAGTTCATGATAAGACTTTTACCGATGAAAATTTTCATCGGTAAAAAGCACAAAACCACTTTTACCGACGAAATTTTCGTCGATAAAAGTGTTATATTTTTCACTTTCAATATTTTCGCCCTTAGTTTTACCGACGAACTAAAACCGTTGGGAATAACGTTTTTACCGATGAACTAAAACCGTCGGGAATAACGTTTTTACCGGTAAAAATATAATAATTTTTAAGATAGAAAATTTTTCCGCTATTTTGAAAAGTTCGCAGTAAGACTTTTACCGACGAAAATCTTCATCGATAAAATTCACAAAACCACTTTTACCGACGAAATTTTCGTCAGTAAAAGTGTTATATTTTTCACTTTCAATATTTTCACCCTTAGTTTTACCGACGAACTAAAACCGTCGGGAATAACGTTTTTACCGGTAAAAATATAATAATTTTTAAGACAGAAAATTTTACTACTGTTTTGAAAAGTTCGCAGTAAGACATTTACTGATGAAAATTTTGGTTGGTAAAAGTGTTATATTTTTCACTTTGAAAATTTTCGCACTGAGTTTTACCAACGAACTAAAACATTAGGGAAGAACGTTTTTATCGACGAAAATTTTTGTCAGTAAAAATATAATAATTTTGAAGATAGAAAATTTTGCCACTGTTTTGAAAAGTTCGCGGTAAGACTTTTATCGAAGAAAATTTTCATTGGTAAAAGTGTTATATTTTTCATTTTGAAAATTTTCGCCCTGAGTTTTACCGATGAACTAAAACCGTCGGGAATAACGTTTTTACCAACGAAAAGTAAAAATATAATAATTTTTAAGATAGAAAATTTTTTCGCAGTTTTGAAAAGTTTACGGTAAGACTTTTACTGACAAAAATTGTCGTCGGTAAAAGTGTTATATTTTTTACTTTGAAAATTTTCGACCTGAGTTTTACCGACGAACTAGAACCGTCGGGAATAATATTTTTACCGACGAAAATGTTCGTTTGTAAAAATCTTATATTTTTTAGATAAAAAATTTTCACGCTGAGTTTTACTAACGAACCTTTTTGTCAGAAAAAAACACACAAACAACTTTTATCGACGAAACATTTCATTGGTAAAAATGTTATATTTTGTAACTAAGAAAATTTTCACTTTGAGTTTTACCGACGAACTAAAACCGTCGGGAATAATATTTTTACTGACGAAAATTTCCATCGGTAAAGTATTATTTTTTTAAGGGCGAAAATTTTGGCGCAAAGTTTTACTGATGAAAATGTTCGTCGGTGAAAAACCAAAAAACCACTTGTACCAATGAAAAGTTTCGTGGGTGAAAGTGTTATATTTTTAAGTTTGGAAACATGGATGAGACTTTTACCTACGAAATATTTCATTGGTAAAAAACATGGATACGAAATATTTCGTAGGTAAAAGTCTCTTCTTTTTTTTTTTCAATATTTCAGCTCAAAATTCCTGATATACACCTGTTATAATATAGTTCATCATATTCTTCCTGATATACACCTGTTATATAATATATTTCATTATATTTATATTCACATCCATCTAAACCCAAACTATGTAAATCCATCTAAACATAAACTACATTCATCCAAACATAAACTACATCCATTTAAATACCAACAATCTTATCCACATCACATTCATTCATGTATAAATATATATAAGTTTAACATCATAAATAAAATATAAAAAATTATTCATAGCCTATTTCCTGGTAGGGCTCACAAAATTCAGTGTGGTGAACACATTACCGACTGTGCACACACCTAGGTCCTTACTCATGCCTTTATGGTAGATTCAAAATAGTTTCAATACAAGGTCATGAGTTCAAGTACCCATTGTGGCCATAAGCGACTCTGGTGTGTGAGTGTATGTTAAAAGAAAAAGAAAGAAAGAAAATGTCGATTTATCTTTTGGGTTGAGCCTAATGGTACTTGGTGATTTCTCATCAGATAGAAATTAATATTAGTTGCTTTTAGAAATGTGATATTAGGCCACTTATAATTATATTAATATGATAAAATGTTGTGCGTATATTAGAGCAAACACCACAAAATAAACAATCCTATGGGAAAAAAAAAACAAATGAAAAGAGAAAACATGTGAGAGGTGATCCTTATATCCTTTGATGGATTCAAGCTGCATGTGTCCTACCCAACTTCCTATAAGGAGAAATTATATGGGTCTTGGAATAATGTTGGTGACAAATCCACCTTGTCTATTAATATTATTATATTGTGTTAGGACATGACTCTAAAAATGAGATAAATCCAAATCTCAAATAATCTATGCTATAAGTGATAGTGGAGATGGAAATAGATGCATTGTAATACTTGAGTTTGAGTATGCTTGCCAACAAAGCAAGATTTTCTTATTTGTTGCCATGTGATTGAGCTATACATTATTACATCAATCGGGTTCAGGTTCAGGATCGGGTTTAGGTTTGGGTTTGAATTTTTAAGTTTAGGTTTAAGTTTAGGTTAGGGAGTTGAGATTAGGATTAGGTGTAGATTTAGGTTTAGGGATTTGAGAATACATCTAGGTTTTAGGTTTAGGTTTAGGTTATAGGTTATAGGTTTAGGTTTTAGGTTTAGGTTTAGGTTAAGGTAAGGGTTAGGTTATAGGTTATAGGTTATAGGTTTTGGTTTTGGTTTAGGTTATAAGTTTAGGTTTAGGTTATAGCTTTAGAGAATTGAGAATAGGTTAAGGTTTAGGTTTAGGAAATCGGGTTCGGGTTCGGTATCGGGTTTAGGTTTCAGTTTTCAAGTTTAGGTTTAGATTTAGATTTAGGTTTAGGTTAGGGAGTTGAGATTAGGATTAGGTGTGGGTTTAGGTTTAGAAATTTCAAAATATATTTAGGTTTTAGGTTCAGGTTTTAGGTTTTAGGTTTAGGTTTAAGTTTTAGGTTTAGGTTATACTTAAAGCAGAGGATACGTTGATATTTTTACCCGAAAGAATGACAACAGTTGAATCATTTTCAAAAATATGGTTCATAAACCATATAAACCCTAATGGCATATGATGGCAGGCGGCTGGTTCTCGCCCAAACCTAAGGCGTTTTGGTTTAAATTTTTTGGAAGTATGCGTTTATTTGGAAATAGCGAGAAGGTAGGGGGTTATACTGGAAAATCCCATTTGAAAGAGAAGCGAATCACATGATACTCTTACCGAAAATTCTTAATCATATGCCTTCATGCATGCATTACACACGTGGCATTCATTTCCCGTCTTTGAGTGGTTCACCGAGAAGGCTCCACCGTAGATAGACCAAATCGAAAAACTCTCAATGATCATAGATGTTTGCCGTCCATGTATATGTTATAATGTATGGACCATTGACTGGACAGCGAGGATATTTCATCTGGATGGTCTTCTGCCGTGTTGTCCATCAGTGCTGGGACCTCCTGGATAAAGGGGCAAGTAGCATGGATGAGTCTCATTAGCATCACAGATATATGAAATGTGGGCCTCTGCTCACTAACATCCTAACCGTCGATTAAATAATTGAACCTGGACATTGACCATAACCCTTTTTTACCATCCGTCCAATGACCACGAATCACGTAGTCCTGTGCTCCACGCTACACCCCAGCCATTACGGACCCTACATCATAGTTGGGCCCACAGAGCTTTTCCACCGTTGACGTCGTCCCGTGTTTTCCACGGGAGGCGCGGATTTCCTGCCAAAGCTTTTGGAGGAAGTTCCTGCACTGGAACCTATGTGGGCCCACCGTAATGTTCGTGAGAAATCTATACCGTTCATCTGTTTTTTGAACTCATTTTCGGGTATGAAATCAAAAGTTAACGGGATTCAAGACTCAAATGGTCTGTACTAAATTAAAATGTAGTTAGGAAAATTCCTACCGTTGAAACATCCCTGGGTTGACAGTGATGTTTACATTCCATCCTTACTGATCGTAACGTCATTCCAACTGGAATGAGCTGAACAAATAAATATAAGCATGATTCAAAACTTCTCTGGCCCTACGAATATTTCAACTGTGGTTGTTCAATCCTCACGTTTTCGGCTCACTTGACTAGTGTATACGGTTCATTTTTAACCTAATGTCTTAAAATGAACTCAAAAAACAGATCGACGGTGTGGATTTCTCACAAACATCACAGTGGGCCCCACCTAGGTTCCCAGTGCAGGAACTTCCTGGGAAAGGCTTTGGTAGGCAATCCGCGTCCCTGCGATCCCGGCTTCACCCAGTACGGTAAGGCCCTTGCCGTGGGCCTGCCTTGATGTATATATTTTAAATCCACACGGTCCGTACATTTTTCAGGTCATCAAACCTTTTCATAAAGTCAAGCAGACCGTGACGAAGGAAAAAAATAATTATCAGTCCAAAACTTATGTGCCCCTGAAAAGTTTTCAACGGTTGAAGTTGAATACCCACTGAAAAACCTCTTTAGACCCACAATGTTTTATGTATTTTATTCTCACCATCCATCCATTTCGCCAATTCACTTTTAGTGTAGGTAGATCCAAATCTCAGGTGGACCATATCATGAAAAATAGTGGTAATTATTAATAACTTATTAAGGGAGACAAAAGTATTAGATCAAGCTGATACTAGTTCTTTCCTTTCTGCTACCTCTAGGGTTGTACATCAAGCCGAGTCGAGTTGAGGTGAGCAAAGCTTAGCTTGACTCATCCATGCTATACTCAAATTTGAGCTCGAGCTCAACATTGAAGCAACTTTCGAGTTGAGTTCAAGTCGAGTTTAACTTAGTAGGGTAAGGGAAAGAAAAAGAAGGAATGGGGACGGATAGAGTCGGGTAGGATTTTTTAATAAAAACTTTTAAGTTTTAATTTTTTTAAAATTTTTTAACTTGAATATATATATATATTTAATATTAATATAATATATATTATTAAATATATTACTCGAGCCGAGTCGAGTTGAAATACACCATAGTCGAACTTGGCTTGAACTCAACTCGAGCTCTGATAAACAAGCTTGACTCCCCTTGAGTCGGCTTTTCAAGCTAAGTCCATCCCAGCTGAGTCAAGCCAAGTCTAGCGAGCTTTTAGAGCTAGCTTGACTCGTGTACATCCCTATCTACCTCTATGTGACCTAATTAACCGGTTAGATGGCAAATAAACATTAGAGCAGGCCTTAGGAAGATTCTAATGAAGTAATTTTTTGTGATGGGTCACAACAGATTTACATAACCTTACTTTCGGGCGCAGGTGTTAAAATGAGCTGACAAAATTATGGACAGGTTGAATAAAACACTAAAACAGATTGGCTACTCACCCACCCACCAGCCGATGGCCAGTGGTTCACCCATTCTTCCGTATCATTTTTTGGAATGAGCCTAAAAATGAAGTTGATCCAAATCTCAAGTGGACTGCACAGTGTCCATTTAACGCCAACCATTAAACACTTCAACGGGGTTATAAAAGTTTTGGATGAAGATGATATATTTGTTTTCCTTTTATCGAAGTTTGTATGACCTAATGGGCAGGTTATATGTCAAATAACGATTAAAGTGGGCTCCAGGAGGTTTTTAATGGTAGAGATTCAATCACTACTGTTTTCCCATGGCTGTGGTCCACCTGAGATTTAAATCTACCTCATTTTTGGGATCAAGCCTTAAAATTATCTTTCAAAAAGGATAGACGGCATGGATAAAACACATACATCATAGTGGGGTCCACATACCACCAACCACTAGATAGCTGGTAGCTGCGTCACTAGCCAAACCGCGTCCAAACATAAAATACATGCATCATTGGACTTTTTTCTGCAAGGACCAGTACCGACGTGGTACTGGAGGGGTTACTACTGAAATGGTGACGGCAGCCGTGGTCAGCGTTCTTCCTCTGTGTGATACTCCGGCTGCGTACTACTTTGGATAGACTGGCACTTAAAAATGATACATATGGCATAAATTAACCAAAATCAAACCGACTAAATTGTAAATCCACTGTAGCTAAGCCTTCTGACATTTTTCATTTTTAACGGTCCATCAATTAAATAATCGAATCATCAAACACAAGCAATGTTTTATTCCCATCACATCTAAACTGGTGGTACTCATGGACGCAGATTCCTTGAGAAAGCCTTTCCTAGAAACTTTTTTTTTTTAGCTTGTTAGTACACCAACTGTGAGTTCACACTTCACCGTTAGTTACCCCCTCTAGGAATCGATATCAAGACATCAGTGTTGAAATGAGATATCTTTCACTTAGTCTACCTTTCTCAGGAACTTCTTGCCATGGGAGGCTAAGTAGAGCCCACATCAATGTTTGCCGAAAATCCACCTGGTTCGTCCATTTTCTCATGTTATGACACAACTCCAATATAAGGCAATTCAACAAAAGATCTTGGGTCGAAACCCATAGGTGGTAAAATCCCACTAGGGCCTGTGTGGGTGTGTCTCTTGCGTTAGTGTTAAAAAATTAAAAAAACAAAGCAATTCAAAACATAAGTGAACTGCACGCCCTGAAAGTGTGGATGGGTAAATGCCCACCATTGAAACCTCCACGGTCCATTGTGTTGTTTATATACCACCTATACGGTTCATAAAGTCACTTCTACTAGGATGAAGTACTAAAAAAACACAAAAAATTGTCTGACCGGAAACTTTAGTGGCCCCATAGATGTTTTGACGTTAGACATTCAATACTCTATTGTGTAAGAGATATGTGGCATGATGTTTTAAATTTACCTATAACTGGGTCTGTTGATAGCATTAATAGACCACTTAATTTCATCCGTAGTCCACTCAATCTCATCGAGAAAATACTGTTTTTTGGCCTTTGATCATTGGAGAATTTTTAGGTCTGAATTGGTATATTTGAAAGTGGCTTGGCTCCCATCAGTGGGGCATCGATGGCACATGGTATGATTGAAGCTCCCATCGCAAGAAATTCCTAAAAAAGGCTTTACTAAGCAATCCGCGTCCGTTATTCATGTTTTAAACCACCTGTGCAATTTCACAGTAATTTCCATCTGCCTGCATACTTTAAACGGTCTAATTTGAATTAATTATAAGCCACGTATGTAATTTTTTAGTAGTTTTCAACTGCCTATGTACCATTGGTCATATTCTACTAGAGTATTTAGTATTTCTCCTCCTATAAATCGTGCAACGGTGTGGGCAGCCTTTCACATCCTCCTCATCCTGCTTGTCTTGAGAAATGGCTTCCAAATCTACTTTTCTTGCATTAGGTGTGATTTTGGCTATTTTTCTGCTCATCTCTTCTGAGGTGGCAGCTAGAGAGCTAGCCGAAGACACCGAGAAAGAGAACACAAGTAAGCATGGGACTCTCTCTCTCTCTCAAGTTCTTTAATGATCTAAACCGTTGAAAAGATGGGGCTCATAGCGGGGGATGGAGTCAAACATCCTCCTTGATTGGGATCTTTTGTAACCATTTTATTGTTGGTACTTTCCTACGTTGAATGCCTACCGTTGCTTTGTTTTTATTTTTATTTTTAACCGCTCGCTCGACCACGTATTTAAGGGTTGGATTTTTTAATTGGGGATATCTCCAAGGTATCCTCCATCGTTCATCCTTGGTAAGCCCATCAGTCAACGGTTGGATTATTAATCAGTTGCCCCACATGTACCGGAAACGGATTGGCTACTCCCCAGCCACAAGCCCGGTGGCTGGTGGTTGGTGCTCTGTGGGCCCCACAACAATGTATGTGTTTCATCCATGCCGTTCATCCATTTTTAAAGATCATTTTAGGGCTGGTCTCAAAAATTAGAGGGATATAAATCTCAGGTGGACAACACTACAGGAAAACAATAATGATTGAATATCTACCATTAAAATCATCCTAAGGCCCACTGTACTGTTTATTTGACATCCAATCTGTTGATTAGGTCATATAGACCTAGGTGAAGGTAAAAAACAAAGATCAGATTGATCCAAAACTTTGATGGGCCCCAAAAAGTTTCTAATGGTCGAAGTTCATTCAACATTGTTTCCTGTAATTTGGTCCACTTTGTGATATACCTCATTTTTGGTCTCAAACCCTAAACTGATCTTAAAAAATAGATGGACGGCATGGATGAAACACATACATCATGGTGGGGCCCACAGAGCACCGACCATCAGCCATTGGCTGGCAGGAGGAGTAGCTAATCCGTTTCCACATGCACCATATTCACTTACAACAAACCTAGAAGCTTCAGGGCGCTACCTTTGTCACCCTCTTTTAGCTTAAATAATCATTGACTGCTGTTCCTTGCACGTGGTGGGTGGATATCCGCAAGATCCGAACCGTTCATTAGGTAGGCCATTCCATGGATGGGCTATTTCACAAAAACCACGATGATCTGATGATCAGAACATTTCTGTTGGACGACTTCCTGAGAAAGAACATAGATGGTTATATGAAAAGGCAACCGAGGTTCGAAAAGCCTCAAATGCAAGGGTTAGGATTGTCCACCTAGTGTGAATTTTAAAATGAGTCATGCAAGGTAGGGCCTACCCGATGATCGGTTCAGATCTCATACACTTTCACCACTTGTACGAAGCAAATCGTTGATATACAGTGTATGAATGATCTTCACCGTCCAATGAATGACCAGATTCCAGAAAGAAGGAAAGATGCATTGATGGGTGGATAGGATCTTTTAGTTGGTGCCATTTGGAGGCATTGATCATCTAATAGATTGCCACGGATTGGACGGTCAGATTCACCAACATGTGTATGGATTGGGTGGCAGAGTTGTTTATACACCCTTTTTCAGTATATAGTTTTAATACTCAATCTATCAACGTAAAACCATATGAGATCCACAATCAGCCCCGGCGAATAAATGATTCAAATTACTGCGCCCAGAACCTAATCTTTCGTAAATGATCATGACCATCCATGTGATAGGCCGATGAGTGAACACCTGGAATCGTCTGATCAGTGTGAGTTTTACATGGTGGCACATAGAAGTTGTGCTGGACCTAACAGAAAGTTCAGACCGATCGATCCAATGGTCCAAGTCAGCATTGGATACTCTTTTTTTTACCTATATTAATCATGCTCGCTGCCTATGTATAACATTACTATATCTACCTGCATATTGAGTAGCATTTTGGTAATTTTACGTACAAACTACTCTCATGCATGCAGAGGTAGAGACTGGTGGCGGGAACCAGCATCAGGGCGGAGGGTACACGGGACCCAGCGAAGCCCTATATTGCTTAGATGGTTGCTGCAGCGAAGGCCCCGGTGGTTGCCAACGGTGCTGCTCGGGTGGCGGCGTGGTTCAATCCGAGCCACACAACAAAAATACGTGTATGGCCATGGTAGTTGTAGCCATATGTACGTACTGTCTAGATAAGGTAAAATGCATTTAGAAGCTGGAATATAAAGTATTTGTGTGCTTAGAGGCACATGTATTTTGAGTACTGTATTCGATAGTTATACTGTTTCTGGTGTGCAATACTGTTATGGTTCGTTTGCAACGTTACTGATATCTTGAATCAATTCCTATGCTTTGCTCTCTCTCTCTCTCTCGGCACATGGGAGCATGTCATATTTTCCCCTCTTTTCTCAATTTCTATCTTTCGAGTATCTTTGTGAGACATATCTACTATCGTCATGCCTCCCATTGGAAACTTCTTTCTATCTTTCGAGTATCTTTGTGAGACAAATCTACAATCGTCATGCCTCCCGTTGGAAACTTCTTGGGGGCCACAACAGTCCTGGATCAAGTTGATATTTGTGTTTTCCTGTCATCAAGGTTCGTGTGACCTTATGAACAGGTTGGATGGAAAATAAATATGAAGGTTTCAACAGTGGCTGCCATTGTCCCATTTGCTTTATGGTTTGGTCCACTTTAGCTTAAGATCTGTCTCATTTTTTTCTCATACCCTAAAATGATTTAGAAAATAGATAGACTCTGTGGATATAACACATACAGTATGGTGGGTCTCATAGAACTTTGGTTGCAATTTGTTTTCAAAGTCTGAAGGGATAATAGTGTCTTTTCAAAATGTTGGTAAGAATATTTTCATCAACGGTTAAAGAAAATTTCAAAGAAAAATTTACAACATTCAATGACAAATGATAAGTAAAAAGATGTTATTAAAAAAACATAAAATTTAAGGCTTTTTTTTTTTTGCAGAGCGAGTCAACAGAGTCAACCGAGTCAAGATTTAATCAATCCCAACTCAGCCCAATTCAATCCGACTCAAGATCATCAGAAAAATTCACAGTAATAAACACAATGGTTCAAGAAATACTCACCGTACGCAGCAGTTGTTGTCGTCGCCGTAGGCTCCACACTCGATTGACGGGGCACATTTTGGGCCCCACCTCTCCCACTGTGGCCCCTCCCGCCACTGCCACTGCCATCGCCTCTCCTACCATCGCCGCCATTCCCTCCAGATCCGGAGGACTGGGACAGGACAATATCAAGGAAAGATCTACGCTGGCCAATATTCTCAACATGGCCTGCCCCCACTAGGAGGCATCTACTTCCCCGGACGACCGATCTTGGAGCCAATTCTGAGTTGAATCAGACCTTTGCTGCACAGAATGGTTGGGATTCACTGCCCTCGGCGCACCAGACTAGGAGGCACCTGCTTTGCAGGATGGTCGATCCTGGCACCAGTTCTGAGCTGAATCGGAGCTAGACTGCACAGAATGATCAGGATTCGTCGCCCTCGACGCGCCAGACTGGGAGGCACTTGCTTCGCCGGATAGCCGATCCTGGTACCAATTCTGAGCTGATTCAGACCTTAGTTCACAGAATGGCCGGAATTCATCGCCCTAGGCGCACCAGACTGGAGCTCGCCACCATTCCCTCCAGATCCAGAGGACTGGGACAGGACAACCTCAAGGAAAGATCTATATTGGCTGATATTTTCAACATGGCCCGCCGCCCTCGGCGGCCCTCACTGGGAGGCACCTGCTTCGCCGGACGGCCGGTCCTAGCGCTAGTTCTAAGCTGATTTGAACCTTGGTTGCACATAATGGCCGGGATTCACCACCCTCGACGCACCAGACTAGGAGGCACCTGCTTCGCCGGATGGTCAATCCTAGCGCTAGTTCTGAGCTGAATCGGACTTTGGCTGCACAGAATGACCGGGATTCGTCACCCTTGGCGCACCAGACTGGGAGGCACCTGCTTCGCCGGACGGCCGGTCCTAGCGCTAGTTCTAAGCTGATTCGAACCTTGGTTGCAAATAATGGCCGGGATTCGCCACCCTCGGCGCACCAGACTGGGAGACAACTGCTTCGCCGGATGGTCAATCTTGGCGCTAGTTATGAGCTGAATTAGACCTTGGCTGCACAATGACTGGGATATGTCACCCTTGGCGCACCAGACTGGGAGGCACCTGCTTCGCCGGACGACCGATCCTGGTGCCAGTTTGAGCTGAATCGGACCTTGGTTGCACAGAATGATCGAGATTTGTCACCCTCGGCGCATTAGACAGAGGCTCGCCACCATTCCCTCCAGATCCGGAGGACTGGGACAGGACAACCTCAAGAAAAAATCTACGCTAGCCGATATTCTCAACATGGCGCGCCGCCCTCGGTGGCCCCCACTGGGAGGCACTCACTTCACCGGACGGCCAATCTTGGCGCTAGTTCTAAGCTGAATCGGACCTTGATTACATAGAATGACTGGGATTCGTCGTCCTCGGCGCACCAGACTGGGAGGCACCTGCTTCGCCAGATGACCGATCTTGGCGTCAGTTCTGAGCTGAATCGGACCTTGGTTGCACAGAATGGCCGGGATTCGTTGCCCTTAGTGCACCAGACTGGGAGGCACCTGCTTCGCCGGACGGTCGATCCTGGCACCAGTTCTGAGCTGAATCGGACCTTGACTGCACAGAATGGTCGGGATTCGCAGCCCTCGGTGCACTAAATTGGGGCTCGCCGCCATTCCCTCCAGATTCGGAGGACTGGGACAGGACGACCTTAAGAAACGATCTACGCTGGCCAATATTCTCAACACGGCCCGCCGCCCTCGGCGGCCCCCACTGGGAGGCACCTACTTCGCCGGACGGCCGATCCTGCTCTTTTGATTTTTATTGGGTCAACTCCCTGTTGACCGATAACACCGTCCCATGCACCACGGGTGTATATAGATCCATACACAAACGTGGCTCAAAAGAGGGGCCCACATGATGATTGGTGGGATCTACACCGCTAAATCGTTTTAAAAGGTTCGCTTAAGTTTAAAAGGTCCGATGGATTTACGTTGTTAGGTGGTTTGCGTTTAAAGTTGTTAATTACTATGTATTATCATTATTATTATTCTTTATATATATATTCATGTATTTTAAATCATGAGTTGTTACAAATATGAATTTAAATATGGAATTAAATGGAGTAATTGTGAAGTGTGTAATTAAAAACTTAAGAATTCAAAGATGGGAACTAAGGTTTCCAAGAATCCACTTATAGCAATCAGGGTAATTCTTTACTTGATTTAAGTAACACAATTGGAATTAGCCAACCATAAACGTGATTGAATCTAAAACCTTATAAGAAAGTATGAAAAACTAAGGAAGAAAAATGATTGGCGACGGGTCTCCACCCTTGTACTTTGCTCCTTCAAACACTAGAATAAGCTTTGGAGCATCCTAAAGAGTCCTATTTATAATTGTGGAACTTCAACTTTCGTACCTAGTTGAAAAACTCTATAAACCGCCTCAAATTTACGCAGTTTGAGAAAATAGAGTTCATTTTGCATAGTTTTTCAAAATAAACACTCTATGCAATTTCACATAATGAACCAAAGTTTCAGAATATGCTTTTTCATGACGATTTCAGGATTCCTTTTATTCACTTTAAATATTTAATTCTCTTCATCCATCACTTAGTTTTCTTGGATCTTTGACACGTAAATTCTTCAATCTTACTCTCCTAAGATCTACCCTTTGCCTTGGTGATTCTTGAACATCAAATTCATACTTTTAACACCCTTTTCAATCTAAGCTCTTAAATTCACCTTGCAACACAACTCATGAGTAAAATAGAATATTAAGCATTATGATGTTCATAAAACCAAGATAAAAATGGAGGATAATATGCAATATTTGACCCTCAACACCCACTATTTGTATGGAAGGAAATAATGTCACGTGTATAGATAACTATGTACATGGATATGATTCAACTAGGAGCTCATTAGGTGTCGCCCTGACTGTCAGGTCCACATTGATATATGTATTGTATATCCATGCTATCCATTCATTTTGTACGCTCATTTTAGGGCATATCCAAAAATGAAGCAGATCCCAATCTCCAGTAGACCACACCATAGGAAACAGTGGTGATTGAATGGTCACCACCACAAAATTCCTAGGGCCCATCGTAATGTCCACAATAATGTTTATTTTTCATCTAACTTGTTGATAAGTTTACACATATATGAATGAAAGGAAAAAAAAAGCCAAATATTAGCTTGATAAAAAACTTTTGTGGCTTAGAAAATTTTTTAAAAGGTTAATCATCACTTTTTCATGTGGTGTGGTCCACCTGAGATTTGGTTCCGCTCAATTTTTAGCTCATGCTCTAAAATGAGCTAAAAGGACAAATGGTCAAGTGGATATGCAATACATACATCAATGTGGGCCTCATGGATAGGGCTGCACTTCATCCTCTCCCGATTCAACCAACCCCTTTGTGGGCCACACACTATCTTAAATGGCCTCTTTTCAGACCCTGCCCCACTAGTCAACATTCTCCGCTCTCTTTATCAACTGCAGCCGTTGAAACCTTTCTAAGGTCCATAATGTTTATTTGCCATCCAACCTGTTCATAAAGTCACACCGATATGAACGAAGGAAAACACCAATATCTGTTTGATGATTTGAACCAAAACTTCCCTTGTCCCACCAAGTTTTCATTGATAGGCATTTTGAATGTCTTGTTTTTAGGCTAATTCCTTGAGATGACATGGAAAAATAGTTTAACAACATGAATAAAATGCATACATAATAATTGGGCCCATAGAGTTTTCTTCATATGCATGGTACAAGTGCCGTCTCCTGCACGGATGCGGATGAGCTGCTGACAAATTAATTTGTAAGACTCACTATATATATATATATATATATATATATATATATATATATATATATATATATATATATATATAGTAGTGGTCTCCTACGCACTGTACCAGAAAAAAGTTATATGCGAACCTTCATATAACCTTCATATAAGCCGTGAGATAAAGGGAACGATTGAGATTCGTCACAGAGTCTTCATAAAAAATGACTCTCGTACTACTATATATATATATATATATATGTGTGTGTGTGTGTGTGTTGTATTCAAATAGTTCATCCATTTGGAGAGATTATTTTAGCGTATGAGCCAAAAAATAAGGTAGATAAAAATCTATAGTGGACCCCACCACAGAAAACAGTGGGGAGAGTGATTCTCACAGTTAAAACTATCCTAAGGCCTGCCATAATGTTTATTCGAAACCTAGCCAATTCAAAAGTTAAAAGAGACATGAAAGAAGGAACAACACAAATATCAGCTTGGTCTATAACTTTTGAGGCATTTAAAAGTTTTTAATGGTCAGTGTCACCGTCCCACTGCTTTCTGTGCTAGGTCCACCGGAACGGATATTGACCGATCTCTAGAAAGCATGGATACATAACACACATCATGATGGGGCCATGAAAGTTGACGGCACCTCAGTAGCCGGCGTGGCTACTCAACCTGTCAGTATCTAAATCAGCGGAAGCGGATTGGCTGGTGTAGCCGCTTCATTGACACCAGCAAGTTATATGCTCCGATTATGTTATATGTGTTAAATCCAAATCTTCTATCCATTTGGCGAGCTCTACTTAAGACTTGAAATGAAAAATAAGACACATACAACTATAAAGTAGATCGCACTGCAAAAATAAGTGGGGATTAAACGTCTACCATTGAAACTCTTTTTAGGGTCACGAAAGTTTTGGATTAATATAGGAAATTTGTTTTTCCTCTTCATTCAGGTATTTGTAACCTTATGAACAGATTTGAAGTAAAATAAACATTATGGTGGGCCTTATAAATTTTTACCGGTGAAAATCATTATCTCCACTACTATCTATGCTGTGGTCTAGATGATCTTTGGATATGATTCATTTTTTGAATAATGCTTTAAAATAAACTCTAAAACTAAATGAACGGTGCAGATATAATAAATACATTATGAGGCACATGTAACTTTGATGTCCTTTGAATGTTCGTACAACTCGGAGCTTGAAGAGCGTCACTGCTGGTCTTCGCACGACACGTACCTACAGCAGCTATATAGCTGGTGTGAGGTACACCAGCCAATCCGCTTCCCTTATCCTCGCCTTAGCTATTCCGAAGTTGGCCCCACCGGCATCTTTGCGCAGGGACTTCTTTCGCAAGGCTTTCGGAGGAAATCTGCGTTTTGTATGATGCTATAGTTTTTGTGTTTTCACATCATTCCACCGGGAATGACCTTATAAACGGTTTGGATAGCATATAAACATCAAGGCTGAGCTCAATAAGGTATCAACGGTAGTAATGTCTTTCTCCAAATTTTACTTCTTGTGTGGCCCCACCGGCATCCTTGCGCAGGAACTTCTTGTGCAAGGACGCATACGTTATGCACGACGCCTAAGTCGTTGCCGCCGCGTACATCGTCGTTGTGCACATGAATCGTTTTAAACGCAAACACAGCACCCAAGTCATTGCCGCGTTCAAAATTACCCCCACGTCGTTACGGACAACGCCACCGAACTTGGTGCATTCCTCACCGTAGGGCCTACATTGATGTACGTATTTCATATCCACTTCGTCCATCCGTTTCAAAAGATCATTTTAGGAGTTGGATAAAGAAATAAAACAGAAAAAAAATCTCATATGAACCATAGCAAAAGAAAGAGGGATTGAACGCCCACCATTAAAAATTTTCTAGGATGCACCTAATGCCTACATTAATGTTTATTTTCCATCCAACGTGTTGATAAGGTCTTACAAAAATCGATGAAGGGATAAAAAAAAAATTAAAAAAAAATCTCAAATTGACCCAAAACTAGCCCACAGGAAATTTTTAATAGTCCATCATCACGCATTCCTATGGTGTGGTCGACCTAAGATTTTTATTTGATTAGTTTTTTGTATTGAGATATAAAATGATCTGAAACAAAATACGCACGGCATGGATGTAATAAAATAAAATACATAAATAATCAACGTGGGCTCCAAAATTAGGGCCGTACCGTGTTGGGTGAAACGAGATCGCACCTGATCTGTTACTGCAGATGCCGCCTAGTCCGACATGATTGCGTACCATAGCATAAAGTACGGGGTCCGTCATTTTTTTCAGATAATCTTCAGCCATGAACTTAAAAATAAATAACATCTAAATTTTAAGCGCACCATATTATAAGAAACAGTTGTCATGAAATCTCAACCACTAAAAACTTACACTGGCCAATTTTTATTTGACATCCAACTTAACTTATTGGTAGGGTGACATAAACAGGATGAATAGAAAAAACAAATGTAAGGGCCTATTTGGATGCCTGTAACTTTTTTAAGTTGTAAGTTACATGTAACTTGCTTATATGTGTAAGTAAGTTATAGATAATTCTGTTTGGATGTAAGTTGTAACTTACTTACAGATAACTTTATTTTTATGTTTGGATAATCTGTAACTTTTTACAGGTAATAAGTTGGATATTCACGCTAGATAGAGTTTGAAATAGAGAATCGTTAAAAATTCACATTGACACATAAAAAAGATTGAGATAAAATTATTCCATTTTATTAAGCTCATGTAAATAAATAGTTTGGCTAATTCTTAGGCTAAACCAATCAACAGATGAACCATAAAAGCAGACCCATGTTTTCAAAATACTGGTAATGTGGGCAAAAAACTTGAAATAACATATCCAAGTAAAAATTTAGCTTTAAAATTGTGTTTGAACCTAACTCCTAACAAAGTTGTGCCCTTTTGATAACCAGTCTCTACAACTGAAAAAAAAAAATTAATAATAAAAAAAAGAATAAAAAAAAAAATAAAAAACACTAAGGCAATAGAATGAGTAAGAAAAACATGAATAAACAACAAGAAAAATAGCATATTAAGATAAACACAGTTTATTTTTTAACCAAAATCAATTGAGATATTAACACAAGTGAAACTAATCAGTAAAATCTGTAATCATTTCCTTAACCAAGGCAATAAAAAGAGCAAGGAACGAGTATTCAACAATAGAAAATCAATATAATTTGCAAATTCTCATTTCCTACAACAAAATCCTTGAAAACAATGGTGGACTTTTAATCGTTATTGTTTTCGGTGGTGTGGTCCACCTGAGATTTAGATATTTCTCGTTTTTGGAATCAAGCCCTAAAACGATCCAAAAGAATGGATGGACGGCATGGATAAAACAAATACAATATGGTGGGCTCCACAGATCATCTGCATTATCCACGCCACCTCACCCAACTGCCTCCGTCAACACAAAAGAAAAAAATAAATAAATAAAGGAAAGAAAAGAAAATGCAGAAGAGAGAAATGGGGTTTCGTACTTTGCGGAAGCTCGATGGGAGAGGGAGAAGTCGACTGAGAGAGGGAGAAGGAGACTTGAGAGAGGGAAACGGAGGCGAGAGGGAGATGAAGACATTGGAAAGGGATGGATGTGCAGGTGCGATTCTTCCCAACCGATTTCATTTCAAAATTTTTGACCGTTACCTGTAACTTTAGTTACAGGTAACTTGAAAAACGACTCCAGCGCCTGTAAGATTTTTGACTCTCTCTCCTGTAACTTAGTTACAGGTTGAGAGAAAGTCAAAGGTGACTTTCCTTTCCCAAACGTCAACTGTAACTAAGTCACCTGTAACTTACTTACATTTTAGAAAAGTTACAGGCATCCAAACAGGCCCTAAACTTAATCCAAAACCTTTGTGGCTCATTAATGGACAATCACCACTATTTCCCACAGTATGGTCCACCTAGGAATTGTATTTATTATTTTTTTAGAGCTACGCCTTGAAATGATCCGAAAATAGGATGGACGCCATGGACATAGAATACATACATCAAGGTGGGCCCCACGGTATAAGGGCAGCACCGTCTTTGATGAGGCCGGGGCTGCACGTAATTGACTCTCACTTTAAAAATCTTAATATCTAATCCATGGACACTTTCTGTTTTAAATAAGCCCATTGGATTTTTTATTTTTTATTTTTTATTTTATTTATTTATTTATTTTGTAAATTTAAAAAAAAAAACTGTCCAAAAAATATCCATCAATTAAATAATTGACTCACTAGACAGACAAGCAGTTTCTCGCTCATGTTACATCTAAACTGGTATACATCTTTTGACCGACCCGAGCAATTTCAAAGTAATTATCAACTGCCTGCGTGTTTTAGACGGTCTAGCTTGAATTAATACTTATTCAACGTATGCAATTCCTTAGTAGTTTCCAACTGCCTGCGTACGATCCATCACTTTGACCAGAGTATTAAAGTATCTCTCTTCCTATAATTGATGGGTTTAATGCACAACCCTTCTCATCCTCCTCACCCATAAGCTTCTTTTCTTGAGAAATGGCTTCTAAATCTACTTTTCTTGTATTGGGTGTGATTTTGGCTGTTTTTCTACTCATTTCTTCTGACGTGGCAGCTAGGGAACTAGCTGAGGACACCAAGAAAGAGAGCACAAGTAAGTTTAGGATTCTATTTTTCTCCCTCTTTAAGTTCTTTAATATCCAAACCGTTGAAATGATGGGGCTCACAGCTGATGGGGGATGCTGTGTAAACCTCCCTATATGTATTTGTAGGCCAGGGTGTTAGGGTTGCTACTTTTGATCAATTGGGGAGATCCCCAAGGTATTCTCCATCATCCGTCCATGTTGTATGTGCCCATCAGTTAACGGTTGGATTAAAACGGGCCCCACATGCATCTTAATCACTCCAGCAAGACGCTGCGAATAGAAGCTGAAGTAGGCCATGTTGGTCACTTTCTTTTAGCTTAAATGATCAGTGACTTTGCAAACTTCTCTATTTGAAGTTCTTAAATGATCGAAACCGTTGAATTAATGGGGCTCACAATGGATGGGGATGCTGAGTAAATCTCCCTGATTGAGTTCTGATAACCCTTTTGATCTTGGTCATTTCTTACGTTGAATCTGGACCGTTCGCTTAGCTTTTCTCTCCCACCGTGTATTTCTACATCACGATATTAGAAGGGTGGGGATTTTTGACTTGAGGAGATCTCCACGGTATCTTTCATTGTCCGTCCATGGAGCACATCAGTCAACGGTTGGATTATTAATCAATTGGCCCCACATGCACCATATTCACTCACAACAAACTCTACGTGACCCTGAGAATACCCATTGGCTTCTGTTCCTCGCACGTGGCGGATGACTGAGAAAGTAGGCTATTCCATGCATGGGTCATTCCACAAAAATCAAGATGATACGATAATCAGAACAATTCTGTTGGAGGACTTCCTGAGAAAGAACATGGATGGTTATTTGAAAAGGCAAGGTTCGAAAATCCTCCCATCCAAGGGTTAGGATTGTCCTTCTGGTGTGAATTTTGAAATGGGTCATGCAAGGTGTAGCCTACCTGATGATCGGTTCAGATCTCATATCCGTTTTCCATGTGTACCAAACAAATAATTGATCAGCCCTTAACCGAAGGTAACAAAATTTTGTGCTTGGTATATACACATAAACTTGGTGTATGACATGATCTCCACCATCCAATCAATGGCCAGACTCCAGAAAATAGGAAAGATGCATGGATGGGTGGTTAGGATCTATCAATTGGTGCCATTTTGACGCATCAATCATCCAAGAGATTACATGTTGATTGGATGGTCAAATTCACTAACACGTGTTTGGATTGGGCGGCAGAGATTGTCTATGCACCATTTTTCAGTGTATAGTTTTATTACTCAATTTAATCGCGTAAAAGTAAAACCATATGGGATCCATAATAAGCCCCGAAGAATAAACGGTTCAAATTACTGCCAGCACCTATCCTTTTGTTAGTGATCATGACCAACCATGTGATAGGCCAACGATCGAACGCTTCAAATCGTCTGATTGGTGTGAGTTTTACATGGTAGCACATAGAAGTTGTGCTGGACCTAACAGAAAGTTCAGATCGACCGATCCAATGGTCCAAGTCAGCATTGGATAATTTATCTTTTTTTCTTATATTAATCATGCTAACTGCCTACGTATAACATTACTACATCTGAGTATTGAGTGGTATTTTGGTAATTTCACGTACAAACTACTCTCATGCATGCAGGGGTGGAAACTGGTGGCGGGAACCATCATGGGGGCGGAGGGTACACGGGACGCAGCGAAACCCTATATTGTCCGCATAGTTGCTGCAGCGAAGGTGTCGGTGGTTGCCAACGGTGCTGCTCGGGTGGTGGCGTGGTTCAATCCGAGCCACACAACTAAAATACGTGTATGGCCATGGTTTATTTAGCCGTATGTGTATTGTCTAACTACGGTGGAATGCATGTAGAAGTTGGAAAATAAAGTATGTGTGTGCTTAGAGACATGTATTTCGAGTGTATTCTATAGTTATACTGTTTCTCGTACATATTACTGATACCGTTCGTTTGTAACGTATTCCTTTGCAATGTTATGGTTATTTTGAGTGTATTTTTATGCCCTGTTCTCTTATATTTTTTGATTTCTGTCAATTGGGATTAATAAAATTTTAATTATCTTGTGTAAAAAAATCTTTAATACTTTAGCAGAGTGTGATGGATGATATACGTGCAGTTAAAAATTACTGAGAATTTGCATACGTGACATACAAGTTATTTGAACCGAGCTGTTCGGTTTATGGGTTCTGGTTTAGATGATGTATCATGAGTAAAAATTTAATCTTATTTGATTATGGCCATTTGACGTAGGGATGAACATGATGAGGTCGATCACCGTTTTCCTCAAGGATAACTACTCTGAATCTATGGAGCTTCTCTGAACTCCTCACAGAGACTTCTCGAAGCCACGAGAAAAAAAAGCAAGAGAAAAGAAATAAATTCTAACAAAATTTAAAATTGATTAATGAATCATTGATAAATTGTCTAATGTGTCCCCTTATACCATTAATAAAGAAAAAATAAACTAAAATTCGTAATTATCAAAAATAGCAAAATTTCAACTCTAATAAAAATCTTAATTTTAATAAAACTCTTCTAAGGCCTAATTTCTAAAAATAAAAATTACAAATAAACTTTCTCCATAAGAGTGCTAGTATAACTAAAAGTTAATTGTAAATGGAAAGAAAATTTAAAACTCTAAAAATATTTAAAAATCGGAATTACTAAACAAGTAAAAATTTTCTAAAAATTTATTTTTGAGCTGAAAGCGCGCGTTTTCTGACGAACGGACAGATGCGACCCAACTTGTGGGTCGATTTACCCTGAATGGCCCGTTTCAGTAAAGATTGATAGGTTGTACGCCCCATAACAATACCTGGATCAAAAGTTATGGTCAATTTATGGTCCACCTCCTTTTGGCTCAACCATGCTAGGAATATCTCCGTGACACGTTCAACATCAGACCCCTCTACTTGAAAAAAACTCATCCTCGAGTTATTTAAGGAACTTGGCACATGAGTCTGAGATAACTTCTGACGCCGATTTTCATTAGCCTCTTTTTTGTATTTGGTATTAAGCTCTTAAGCTGACACAATACATGTACTCATGCTTTCCTTGACTTGACTAATATTGATCAGTTCCTTCACATCTGTCTTTAAGATCTCATATTTTTCTGATAATGTGGGCAATTAGGTGGACTTTCCCCGAAGACAGGATCAACGTGATTTTGTATATCTCGTATGGGAGGCAATTTATTGGGGGGTTCACTGAGTACAATCTCATTGAACTCCTGCAACATTGGCTTCAAATCTTCTGGGATATTTACAGGCTTCATATATTCTTTCTTTTCAACTAATAGATATATATATCTTATTTCCTCAGATTGTTTAACAAAAGCTTGTTCAGTTGTGAGAGACTGTTCGTCAATTTTAGAAGTCTTGGGTTGGTTCTCTTTTCTCATAGGGGCGAGGATAATCTTTTTATCATCTTTAATAAAGATAGATAGGTTATCCCGATCCTTATGTGTAGCATTAATATTATTTTACCAAGGTTAACCAAGTAACATGTGACAAGCTTCCATGTCGACCACGTTATACATTACTTCATCCTTATAATATTTACCAATAGAAAAAGATATACGACATCGTTCAATTACCTCTATTTTGTTGACCTCCTTGATCCATCCAATCGCGTATGGAGATAGGTGTCTTTCTGTTTTCAGTTGTAGCTTTTCCACCATTATTTTTGACACGAAATTCTTATCGCTCCTAATATCGATAATCACATTGCATACTTTTTTGTATGCAGTGTACCTTGTTTGAAAGATGTTGTCTCCCTGTAATTCTATTTTTACCTTTTACATGTATAACGGCTCCTCATAATTAAAGTGGTGGCCTGTGATTTACCATCATCCGATGGTGCTTTGTAGAAATTGGAGTTGTGTCGTACAGTGGCCACAGGCGGTTGAGCATCACTTTGAGCTCGAGGCGGAATTAGCATATCCACAATACAGTTGAGGGTTGCCTGCAACCCTTGCATGGTCAACTGACTCTCCCGGTGGAAAACTTTCATTCTTTTCAAAAGATAACGAATTCTTAAATCACTGTCCACAGGATCTTGATCATACCTTCAATATTTGCCATCGGACCGAGGAAAAACCTCGCTTTGATACCAATTTGACGCAGGGATGAATGTAATGAGGTCGATCACCGTCTTCCTGAAGGATAACTACTCCGAATCCACGGAGCTTCTGTGGACTCCTCACAGAGACTTCTCGAATCCACGAGGAAAGAAAAAAAAAAAGAGAATATAAATAAATTCTAATAAAATTTGAAATTGATTAATGAATCATTGATAAATTGTCTAATGTGTCTACTTACACTATTAATAAAGAAAAAAATAAACTAAAATTCGTAATTACCAAAAAAAATAAAATTCTAACTTTAATAAAAATCCTAATTCTAATAAAACTCTTTTAAGGCCTAATTTCTAAAAATAAAAATTACAAATAAACTTTCCCTATAAGAGTCCTAGTATAACTAAAATTTATTTGTAAAAGGAAAGAAAATCCAAAACTCTAAAAATATTAAAAAATTGAAATTACTAAAAATAGTAAAAATTTTCTAAAAATTCATTTTTGAGCTGAAAGCGCACGTTTTCTGATAAAAAAGACAGATGTGACCCACATAGTGGGTCAGTTCACCTTGGATGACCCGTTTCAGTAAAGATTGATAGGTTGTACGCCCCGTAACAATACTCAGTTCAAAAGTTATGGTCAATTTACGATCCACCTCCTTTTGGCTCAACCATGTTGGGAATATCTTTGTGACACGTTCTACATCAGACCCCTCCACTTGAAGAAAAACTCGTCCTCGAGTTATTTAAGGGACTTGACACATGAGTCTGAGATAACTTCTGACGCTGATTTTCATTAGCCCCTTTTTTGTACTTGGCATTAAGCTCTTAAGCTGACACAATACATGTACTCATGCTTTCCTTGACTTAACTAATATTGTTCAGTTCCTTCACATTTGTCTTCAAGATCTCATATTTTTTCTGATAATGTGGGCAATTAGGTGGACTTGCCCCTGAGACGGGATCAATGTGATTTTGTATATCTCATATGGGAGGTAATTTATTGGGGATTCATCGAGCACAATCTCTTTGAACTCCTGCAACATTAGCTTCAAATCTTCTGGGTATTTATAGGCTTCATATATTCTTTCTTTTCAATTAATGGATATATATCTCTTGTCTCTTCAGATTATTTAACAAAAGCTTGTTCAATTGTGAGAGACTGTTCCTCAATTTTAGAAGTCATGGGTTGGTTCTCCCTTCTCATAAGGGCGAGGATAATCTTTTTACCATTTTTAATAAAGATAAATAGGTTATCCCGATCCCTATGTGTAGCATTAATATTATTTTGCCAAGGTTAACCAAGTAACATGTGACAAGCTTACATGTCGACCACGTCATACATTACTTCATCCTTATAATATTTAACAATGGAAAAAGATATACGACATCGTTCAATTACCTCTGTTTTGTTGACCTCATTGATCCATCTAATCGTATAGGGAGATAAGTGTCTTTCTGTTTTTAGTTGTAGCTTTTCCACCATTATTTTCGACATAAAATTCTTATCGCTCCTAACATCGATGATCACATTGTAGACTTTTTTGTATGCAGTACACCTTGTTCGAAAGATGTTGTCTCACTGTAGTTCTATTTCTACCTTTGGCATATATAAGGGCTTCCTCATAATTAAAGTGGTAGCCTGTGATTTTCCATCATTTGATGATGCTTTGAAGAAATTGGGGTTGTGTCGTACAGCGGCCATAGGCGGTTGAACATCACTTTGAGCTCGAGGCGGAATTAGGGCATCCACAATACGGTTGATGGTTGTCTGCAGCCCTTGCATGGTCAATTGATTCTCTTGGTGGAAAGCTTCCATTCTTTCCAAAAGATAACGAATCCCTTCATCATCGTCCATAGGATTTTCATTTATACCTTCATTATTTGTCATTGGCCTGTTGAGGGTCAAATATTACATATCAGATCCCAGTTATTACCTGAATTTACGAGCATGATATTGTTTAATGACCCGTTTTATCATTCTTGTGATGCATGGTGTATTTACGAGCGTGGATCGAAATAAAGTGCTAAAAGTATGGATTTAACTCTTCAACGACACTAAGGCAAGGGACAGACTCCAGGGGACCAAGATCGATGAAATTACACGTCAGGGATCCAAGAAAACCAAGAAACTGAAGCTCAAGTGGCCCGAAAGACATCCAGAGTGTAAGATCATAGGGTTCCCACCATCAGTTCGGCTCGAAACTTTATACGTAGCCTGAGGACCATAAATTAACCGTACATGTCAAAAATCATCCCTTGAATCCCTGTGGAAGTATCCCAACGGACAGATCAGCCCATAAATTCTCAATTTGGGGCCCGCCTGAGATCTAGATAGACTTCAAATTCGGTCTCAGCCTTTTAAATGGGGTGAAAAAATGATTAGACAGATCGGATGTTGGATATACATCATGGTGGACACCACTTAAGGGAGTGCACATGCACAGTACATATGCTTCACCCGTGCACCACAATTGAAGAAATCGGTCAGCGGGCGTTGACCGATTTTTTTCTCAAAAATTCTTCACGAATGCAACAACGTTCTTTCACACGGCCGCCGGTTTCATACAGTGGGGCCCACCCATCATCATTTCGCAAGATCTGAACCGTTCATTCATTCCGTAAGGGGGGCATAACCCTCGTCAAGGTGGAATTTTTTCCTTATATACTCGACCACTCGATTTCCACAGTTCAAACTAGGACGGACGGTGGGGCAAATTATTTTGTAGGCCACACCAAACTCAATCCGAAACGGTCCCTTCCTGACCAGGTTTTTGATGTGATTACAATGGACGGGGTGGATTGCATCAAGAACATCATTATGGACCCCACATGTATGTCGCATGTACATAAGGTGCATGTGCACACGCCATGCACTGCGCCAAGGAGCTCGGTCAGCAAGTACACTGACCGACTTCTAACTACTTCTAAATTTAAAAAAAAAAAAAATAATAATAGCGTTTCGCTGTCTGACGTCGGGACTGCTTAGTGGGCCCCACTCATCATGTAATTGAAAGATTCGAGCCGTCCATTCGATCCGTAGAAGGGCCTTGACTCTCACCTAGGTGATCTTTTGCTACCATGCAAGCAATCGTGCAAACATCTCAACCGAATGGAAGATTGATGGTGACATGGACAGGACAGTGGACCACACCTAATCCAAGCCCAACAATCCATTTCCAAATGGTTTTTCATGAATATTCTAATGGACGGAATTGATTTTCCATAAGATTCCTATAATGGGCCCACTGATCATCGCACTTTCAGGGAATCCGAGGCAGAGACGGAAAGCAGAAACAGGGGCTACGTTGAAGCCCTTGTGGCCCACATACATCATCTATATGGATGATTCGATCCGACTAGTAGGTCCAGGGAACGATTTCAACAAGAACCATGGTGCTCTTGTGCAACCATGTACAAGAACGAGATCAGAAGATGGGAGAAAAAGACACCACGTTGATGGATATCGCAGCCCACCTAAGATTCAGATTCATTCCAGATTTTGGCTCATGTTCTAAATCAGTCCTACAAATACATTAAACGACTTTGATCTTCAAAATAACTACTATAAATGGGGCCATCAACACCAGCACCGAACACGGAACCGGCCTTGCTATGCAGCCGACGCATGCTGGGTCATTCTGGCCCATCATCATTGATTAGAGGGACAATCCGAACCATCTAGATGGAGCCCAAGTGGATTTTAACCGTTCCCAAGAAGTCAGATAGTCAAGATGGTCGGCTGTTTCGCACCAAATGTGGGTCGAGTACAAGTAATATTACATACGTGAACATATCCCACTACAAAATAGAGTTGGTTTTAGAAACCGATGTACTTGTTACACACCACACCGACTTCACCCATCCACACCGACTATATCAGTTATAAAAGCAAGAGAGGAAAAAGATCTAGGGGACGGCTGGAGCTTGGCAAAGGCTGACGTGAAGCAGAGGAGAGTATTTTTTTTTTTTTTTTTTAGTTTCTTTTAATCTTATGAGATTTAGCCTCATCATGTCTGTGATGGGCTAAACTTCTTAGCTAGGGCTAAGAGGTGAAGCTTGTAGCAGGATGGGAGACTTGTTACTTATACTGTTTGTTTAGTCTAAACTGATGTTGAATTTAGTTTAAATTAAGAGAATATTTTTAGTTTTTAATGGTCTGTTATGACTGAAATTACAATGGGTCTGCAATGGCTTTGAGCATGTACCTTTCCCTTTATGTTTATGATGTCAGGAAGCCCCGTTGTTCACTATAGTCTCCTGGGCATGGTCGGATGTCGGTACCCTTCCTAACCTTCATACATGTGATTGGTTGGTAATTAGTCTAATTCTGTTGTTGGCTTTGTCTCCTGGGCATGGTTTGGTGATGAAATACATTCTAATTCATATACCTTTCATCTCTTGAAAACTATATCAACGGCAGTTTAGTTAAATTTCATTATTCTTAAAGCTGGTGTAAAATCTCCCTAATCTCTACAAGTGGATCCTCTGAATCCCTAGTTTTCTATTTCTGAATTTTCTTAAGTTTTAGAATAATTATTCCATAATTGCTAATTAATTTAAAATTCATCTTAGTCTAATTCTAGTTCTACTTAGTTTTAGATTACGTACAAGTTTCAATCCCTTGGAATTCGACCTCGGTCTTACCGAGTTTATTACTACATCACAACCCTGTACTTGGGGAGTGAACACGGCCTGAAGGAAAATCTCGCTTTGATACCAATTTGACACAGGGATGAATGTGATGAGGTTGATCACCGTCTTCCTCAAGGATAACTACTCCAAATCCATGTAGCTTCTCTGGACTCCTCACAGAGACTTTTCGAATCCACGAGGAAAGAAAGCAAGAGAATAGAAATAAATTCTAATAAAATTTAAAATTGATTAAAGTATCATTGATAAATTGTCTAATGTATCTCCTTACACTATTAATAAAAAAAAAAAATAACCTAAAATTTATAATTACCAAAATATAGCAAAATTCTACCTCTAATAAAAATTCTAATTCTAATAAAACTCTTCTAAGGCCTAATTTTTAAAAATAAAAATTACAAATAAACTTTCTCTATAAGAGTCCTAGTATAACTAAAAGTTATTTGTAAAATGAAAGAAAATCTAAAACTCTAAAAATATTAAAAAATTAGAATTACTACAAATAGTAAAAATTTTCTAAAAATTTATTTTTGAGCTGAAAGCGCGCGTTTTCTGACGAAACGGATAGATCCAACCCACAAAGTGGGTCAATTCACCCCGGATGGCCCGTTTCAGTAAAGATTGATAGGTCATACGCCCCGTAACAATACCCGGATCAAAAGTTATGGTTAATTTACGGTCCACCTCCTTTTGGCTTAACCATGCTGGGAATATCTTTGTGACACGTTCTACATCTGACCCCTCCACTTGAAAAAACACGTACTCGAGTTATTCAAGGGACTTGGCACATGAGTCTGAGATAACTTCTGACGCCGATTTTCATTAGCCCCTTTTTTGTACTTGACATTAAGCTCTTGAGCTGACATAATACGTGTACTCATGCTTTCCTTGACTTGACTAATATCGATCAGTTCCTTCACATCTGTCTTCAAGATCTCATATTTTTTCTAATAATGTGAGCAATTAGGCGAACTTGCCCCTGAGACGGGATCAACGTGATTTTGTATATCTCGTATGGGAGGCAATTTATTGGGGGGTTCATCCAGCACAATCTTCTTAAACTCCTGCAACATTAGCTTCAAATCTTCTGCGATATTCACAGGCTCTATATATTCTTTCTTTTCAACTAATGAATATATATCTCTTGTTTCCTTAGATTGTTTAACAAAAGCTTGTACAGTTATGAGAGACTGTTCCTCAACTTTAGAAGTCTTAGGTTGGTTCTCCCTTCCTGTAGGGGCGAGGATAATCTTTTTACCATCTTTAATAAAGATAAATAGATTATCCCGATCCCTATGTATAACATTAATATTATTTTGTCAGGGTTGACTAAGTAATATGTGACAAGCTTCCATGTCGACCACGTCAAACATTACTTCATCTTTATAATATTTACCAATAAAAAAAGATATACGACATTGTTCAATTACCTCTGTTTTGTTAACCTCCTTGATCCATCCAATCGCGTATGGAGATGGGTATCTTTCTGTTTTCAGTTGTAGATTTTCTACCATTATTTTCGACACAAAATTCTTATCGCTCCTGACATCGATGATCACATTGTAGACTTTTTTGTATGCAATGCACCTTGTTCGAAAGATGTTGTCTTGCTGTAATTCTATTTCTACCTTTAGCATGTATAATGGCTTCCTCATAATCGAAGTGGTGGCTTGTGATTTACCATCATCTGATGTTGCTTTGTAGAAATTGGGGTTGTGCTGTACAGTGGCCACAGGCGGTTGAGCATCACTTTGAGCTCGGGGCGGAATTAGCGGATCCGCAATACGGTTGAGCGTTGCCTGCAGACCTTGCATGGTCAACTAACTCTCTCGATGGAAAACTTCTATTTTTTTCAAAAGATAACGAATCCCTGGATCATCATCTACAAGATTTTGATTCATACCTTCATTATTTGCTATCGCCTCAAGGGAAAACCTCGCTTTGATACCAATTTGACACAGGGATGAACATGATGAGATTGATCACTGTCTTCCTCAATTAAGGATAACTACTCCGAATCCACGGAGCTTCTCTGGACTCCTCACAGAGACTTTTCGAATCCACGAGGAAAGAAAGCAAGAGAATAGAAATAAATTTTAATAAAATTTGAAATTGATTAATGAATCATTGATAAATTGTCTAATGTGTCTCCTTATACCATTAATAAAGAAAAAAATAAACTAAAATTCGTAATTACCAAAAATAGAAAAATTCTAACTCTAATAAAAATATTAATTTTTATAAAACTCTTCTATGGCCTAATTTTTAAAAATAAAAATTACAAATAAACTTTCTTTATAAGAGTCCTAGTATAACTAAAAGTTATTTGTAAAAGGAAAAAAAATCTAAAACTCTAAAAATATTAAAAAATCGGAATTACTAAAAATAGTAAAAAAATTTTAAAAATTCGTTTTTAAACTGAAAGTGTGCGTTTTCTGACGAAATGGACAGATGCGACCCATCGAGTGGGTCGGTTCACCCCGTATGGCCCGTTTCAATAAAGATTGATAGGTTGTACGCCCCGTAACAATACTCGAATCAAAAGTTATGGTCAATTTACGGTCCACCTCCTTTTGGCTTAACCATGCTAGGAATATCTCTATGACATGTTCTACATCACCATTGGACGGTTAAAAATGAAATTAATCTAATCCGTGGTCTTATTTGGCATAAAAAGTGTCCACCAACTGTTATTCTAATGGTACACAAAAAGTCTTTGAATGACTCGCATGATTCTTAAAATAAAAATAAAATGCGGAAACTCAAATAGCAGAAATCTAAAACAACCTTAAATGCATAAGTATTGAGAGGTTAATACAAACGTTGTTCTAAGGACAACCTTATACCAAAAACTAATTGCTTATGGTAGGACAACTTGATTTCTAGAACATCGGTAAGTATCAAAAACTCAAACAGATACAGAGGTAAAAGAAATAAATCAAGCTATTAAAACATTCACTACATGTACATGAAAATAAATACAACATTCAGCACATCACATACATCACCATCATCATCATCATCATCATCCAAACTCCGAGAATTATAGTGGTTTGGGTGTACACCAACTGTTCTCAAACAGCCACCCAACTCCACTCCCAACATCCACAACCCACGGGATATCAACTTTCACTAAGAAAGAAAGTTTTCCAAGGTTCACCTTAAAATCTTTACAATTGTGTTTTTAATGGGATATCACAATTAAAAACCCCACACACTGAGATTTTATAGCTATCTTAGTCAAAACCAAAATGAAAGATTTTCTGGCAATCTTACAAACCATAATATAATAAATGAAATATACTTATCTGACGATTCTTCTTCGATGTAGCCCGGTAGAAATAATTCTTTATAAACATAGATGTTCAATGTTCAATCTCACAAATGAAAGGGTTCTAGGTCTAAATGAATTTTAATTAAATCTAACCTTTGTTTACTTAGGTTCAATTCCTTGGATCTCAAAAAGGGTTAAAGAAAAATCCCTTTTATATCAAGTAAAATAGAATAACAAGAGATCAGAAAATTAAGAAACCAAAAAGCTATTTGAAATGATTATAAATACCTAACGATAGCTTCACAATAGTGTGGACAAATCTCTTAGAGTGATGCCTTGAATTGGCTTGGAATTGATGATAAAATCTGATAAATGTCCTCTATTTATAGGCTGTAATTTGGTTCCCTCGACTGGTCTAAGGTTCGGCTTGACTAATCTTGGCAAAAATAACTTTCAAATTTTCTGGCACGATCGGATAAAACAGACTCTCGACTGGTTGAGCCAGTGCCTAGACTAGTCGAACAATGACTAGGACTAGCTGAAGCAAAGCTTAAAACAAGAACTATGACCTAATACAAACATACAACATTAATGACCTAATCCTAAGGTCTTTCTAGGGTCATGTATACCTGAAATATGAGCATTGAACTTGTCAACTCGGTCGCTTCGGTAGATAAAATACTTGAAGCACTTTGAAGTTTGGAACTTGTACATTTTGAAGCTTGAGCTTGAATGCCTGAACTTAAGCTTGAGCACTTGAGCTTGAGCTTGTGTACTTGTACTTGAGCTTGGACTTAAGCTTGTGTATGAAGTTTTACTTGCACTTTGACTTGTGTATGATCTTTGGCGGTTGAACATGCTCTTCAACTTAAAGATATAGAAGCTTTAGATTGTTGATGTAGATGACACAAAAACTCATCTTTAAATGAAGGTGAACTTTCCATCTATTAAACTTGAAGGTGAACTTTCATCAATCACTCTTAAGTGGTTTGTCACTACACAATTTGACAACATAGGGTGTTAGATCTAAAATATAGAACTTACACTCTTTCCTATAAGTAGAAAGATTCTTTTCGCTTTCAACTATGGGAGGAGTTGTTTCCGCAAATAGGTGGCGTGATGGGGACTCTTTTACGTGCGTGGGTGGCGACTGACTAATCTGAATGGCTGGATTTTCCAGCGCATTAATATGACGTGGATTTATCCTCTACGTCAAAATTACGTGGTGCAATGGTGTGTTTATCATAGACTTGCGATCAAAAGTGTGTTCAGCGGCCGCATATCCCATCGTGGTCCTGATCGGTGGGGCCAGCTGAATCGGTTTGATGCTTTGGATCCTTAAGATGGCATCTTATGGTGGGCCGATTCCTATCAACGAACAGATGCAGTCCGTTTGAATAGGCAACTGACCGGAGATAGGGAGTAATCCCTGGTCTTTTGATTTTTATTGGGTCAGCTCCCTGTTGACCGATAACATCGTCCCATGCACCATGGGTGCATATAAATCCATGCATGAACGTGGCTAAAAAATGGGGCCCACATGATGATTGGTGGGATCTACACCGCTAAATCGTTTTAAAAGGTTCGCTTAAGTTTAAAAGGTCCGACGGATTTACATTGTTAAGTGGTTTGAGTTTACTGTTTAGCATTTAAAGTTGTTAGTTACTACGTATTATTATTATTATTATTCTTTACATGTATATATTTATGTATTTTAAATCATGAGTTGTTATAGATATGAATCTAAATATGGAATTAAATGGAGTAATTGTGAAGTGTGTAATTAGAAACTTACGAATTTAAAGGTGGGAACTAGGGTTTCCAAGGATCCACTTATACCAATCAGGGTGATTCCTTAATTGATTTAAGTGACACAACTGGAATTAGCCAACCATAAACATGATTGAAACTAAAACCCTAAAAGAAAGTATGAAAAACTAAGGAAGAAAAACGATTGGCGACGGGTCTCCACCCTTGTACTTTGCTTCTCCAAACCTTAGAATAAGCTTTGGAATATCCTATAGAGTCCTATTTATAGTTATGGAAGTCCAACTTTAGCACCTAGTTGAAAAACTCTAGAAACCGCCTCAAATTTACGCAGTTTGCTAAAATAGGGTTCACTCTGCGCAGTTTTTGAAAATAGACTTCACTCTGCGCAATTTTACAGAATAACCCAGAGTTTCAGAATATGCTTTTTAGGACGATTTTAGGATTCCTTTTATTCAGTTTAAATATTTGATTCTCTTCATTCTTTACTTAATTTTTTTGGATCTTTGGCATGTGAATTTTCAATCTTGGTTTCCTAAGATCTACCCTTTGCATTGGTGATTCTTGAACATCAAATCCATACTTTTAACACCATTTTCAATTCAAGCTCTTAAATTCACCTTGCAACACAACACATGAGTAAAATAGAACATTAAGCATTATGATGTTTATAAAACCAAGATATAAATGAGGGATAATATACAATATTTGACCCTTAACACTCACCATTTGTATGAAAGGAAATAATGTCACGTATATAGATAACTACGTACATGGATATGATTCAACTGGGAGCCCATTAGGTGTCACCCTGACCGTGGGGTCCACATTGATATGTGTATTGTATATCCACGCCATCCATCCATTTTGCATGCTCATTTTAGGGCATATCCCAGAAATGAAGCAGATCCCAATCTCCAGTGGACCACACCATAGGAAATAATGGTGATTGAATGGTCACCACTACAAAATTCCTAGGGCCCACCTTAATGTCCATGATAATGTTTATTTTTCGTCTAACTTGTTGATAAGTTTACACAAAGGAAAAAAAAAAAAAAAACAAATATCAGCTGGATAAAAAGCTTTTGTGGCTTAGAAAAAATTTTAAAAGGCTAATCATCACTTTTTCATGTGGTGCGGTCCACCTAAGATTTGGTTCGGCTCAAATTTTAGCTCATGCTCTAAAATGAGCTGAAAGAACAAATGGTCAGTGGATATGCAATACATACATCAACGTGGGCCTCATGGACAGGGCTGCACTACATCCTCTCCCAATTCAACCAACCCCTTTGTGGGCCACACACTCTCTTAAATGGCCTCTTTCCGGACCCTGCCCCACTAGTCAACATTCCCCCCTCTCTCTATCAACTGCAGCCGTTGAAACCTTTCTAAGGTCCATAATGTTTATTTGCCATCCAACCTGTTCATATGGTCACACCAATATGAACGAAGGAAAACACAAATTAATATCTGTTTGATGATTTGAACGAAAACTTCAATTATCCGACCAAGTTTTCATTGATAGCCATTTTGAATGTCTCATTTTTAGGCTAATTTCCTGAGATGACATGGAAATATAGTTTAACAACATGAATAAAACACATACATAATTGTTGTGCCCATAGAAGTTTCTCCATATACATGGTACAAGTGCCATCTCCTGCACGGATGTGGATGAGCTGCTGACAAATTGATTTGTGAGACTCGCTATATATATATATATATATATATATATATATATATATATATATATATAGAGAGAGAGAGAGAGAGAGAGAGAGAGAGTCATGCTCCCTGCGCACCTATGCATGTGCGCACCTTTGCACACATGCCATGGTTGTCTAATCTGAATGGTTCATGTGATGCGAAATCCCATGAAACTCCATGTGACAAATTTTCATCCCAATCTAAAATTCTGGTGGGCCATAGCAAAGAGAAACGCAAATCAAGAAAGGAAACTATTTTCATTTTTCATGGCCCATCAAGTTTTAGATCAAAGTAAAACTTCGGCCTGGAGGATTTCACGATGTGCCGCTTCACACAAGCAGTTCAGATTTTGGATCCACATCACCTATGATGGGTTCTCAAAAAAGTTGGCACTTAATACGTACGAACTCTTTAGCAGGTGAGCTTTCGGCGATATATATATATTGTTTTCAACCGTTCATTCGTTTGGAGAGATCATTCGAGTGCATGAGTCAGAGAATGAAGCAGATCTAAAAGACTAACACCTATTGTTGAAACCTTTGCATGGTTCACTGTGATGTTTACTTGAGATCTAACGTTTTTATAAGTTAACAAAATAAAATAAAATAAAATAAAATAAACATATCATCCTCACCAAAAACTTTCTCTTCAAGTATTTTTAACGGTAGACATTCAATCTTCACTATTTTTTGGAATGGTATCCAATAAAGCTATAGATCTGACACATTCTTTCCCTCATCCCTTAAAATAATCTCTCCAAATGGATGAAAGGCATGCATGCAATACATATATCATATGACCGACATAACTTGGTGACGTCACATAAGGAGTTTTACTACACCACGTGTCCGTTGCTAATAGGATGGGGATTAGATGCCAACAGATTGAGCAGCCAATCTTCTGCTGAAGTGACGTCACCAAGTTCTGTATACCGCACCATGATGTATGTGTCGTATCCTCACTTCTTATTTATTTTTAGATACCATTTTAAGGCATGGGCCAAAGAATAGATGGATAAAAAACTATAGTGGACGCCACCGAAGAAAACAGTGGGGAGAGTGATTCGAGTTGAAACTATCCTTAGGTCCGCCGTAATGTTTAAAGTAACAAAAAACGTGAAAGAAGGGGCAACACAAATATTAACTTTGATCCGTAACTTTTGTGGCATTTAAAAGTTTTTAACGGTGACTGTTAGTGTCCCGCTGTTTTCTGCGCTCGGTCCAATGGAGCTTTGATTTTAACTCGTTATTTGGATATTGCCCAGAAATAAACTCTGCAAGTGGATGGAAAGCGTAGATACAAAATACACATCATGATGGCACACGCAGCTTGGTTACGTCACGTCAGTAGCGACTCTGGCTACTTAACGTGTAAGTATCTAAGTCAGCCGAAGTGGATTAGCTGGTGTACCTCGCACTAGCTGCTGCACTGAAGTCAGCAAGATATGTGGGTCTGATTAAGATGTATGTGTTAAATCCAAACCGTCTATCCCTATAGGGAGTTCTTCTTAAGGCTTGAAATGAAAAATAAGACAGATATAACTATAAAGTAGACCACACTCCAAAAACAAGTGGGGCATTGAACGTCTACCATTAAAATCTTTTTTGGGTCATGAAAGTTTAGGATCAATATGAAATTTGTTTTTCTTCTTTATTCATCATTTAGGTATTTGTAACCTTATGAATAGGTTGGATGTAAAATAAGTGTTATAATGGGCCTCACAAATTTTTTAACAGTGAAAATCATTATCTCCGATGCTATCTATAGTGTGGTTCAGAAAATCTTTAGATATGATTCATTTTTAATGAAATGCTTTAAAATGAAATCTAAAATAGATAAACTGTACAGATATAATAAAAACACTATAAGGCCCATTTAACTTTGATCTCCTTTGAATCGTTCGTACAACCCGGAGCTCGAGGAGCGTCAGTGCTGGTCTTCGCACGACACGTACCTACAGCAGCTATATAGCTGGTGCAGCCAATCCGCTTCCCTTCTCCGCGCCCTAGCTTTTCCGCGTACGTTCTGCACGACGCCCAAGTCGTTGCAGCCGCGTACATCGTCGTTGTGCACATGGATCGTTTACAACGCAAACACGGCACCCAAGTCATTGCCGTGTTCAAAACTACCCCACGTCGTTACGGACAACGCCACCGAACTTGGTGCATTCCTCACCGTAGGGCCTACATTGATGTACGTATTCATATCCACCTCGTCCATCCGTTTCAAAAGATCATTTTAGGGGATGGATAAAAAAATAAAACAGAAAAAAATTGTGATATGGACTATAGCAAAAGAAAGAGGGATTGAACGGCCACCATTAAAAAATTTCTAGGACGCACCTAATGCCTACATTAATGTTTACTTTCCATCCATCGTGTTGATAAGGTGATGAAGGGATAAAAAAAAAAAAAAAAAAAAAAAAAAAATCTCATATTGACCTAAAACTAGCCCACAAGAAATTTTTAATGGTCCATCACCACGCATTCCTGTGGTGTGGTCGACCTAAGATTTTTATTTGATTAGTTTTTTGTATTGCGATATAAAATGATCTGAAACAAAAAACGCACGGCATGGATGTTAAAAAATAAAAATAAAAAATCCTCGTGGGCCCCAAAATTAGGGCCGTACCGTGTTGGGTGAAACGAGATCGCACCTGATCTGTTACTGCAGATGCCGCCTCGTCGGACATGATTGCGTACCGTAGCATAAAGTACCGCGTCCGTCCTTATTTTGCAGATAATTTTAAGCTATGAACTAAAAAATAAGTAACATCTAAATCTTAAGCGCACCATATTATAAGAAACAGTTGTCATGAAATCTCTACCACTAAAAACTTACAATGGCCAATTTTTATTTGATATCCAACTTAACTTATTGATAGAGTGACATAAACTGAATGAATAGAAAAAACAAATGTAAACTTAATCCAAAACCTTTGTGGCTCATTAATGGTCAATCACCACTATTTCCCACACTATGGTCCACCTGGGAATTGTATCTATTATTTTTTTTAGAGCTACACCCTGAAATGATCCGAAAATACAGATAGACACCATGGATATAGAATACATACATCAACGTGGGCCCCACGGTATAAGGGCTGCACCGTCTTGGATGAGGCTGGGGCTGCACCTAATTCACTCTCACTTTAAAAATCTTAATATTTAATCCATGGGCACTTGCTTTTTTAAATAAGCCCATTGGATGTTTATATATATATATATATATATATATATATATATATATATATATATATATAATTATTATTTTAAACCGTCTAATAAATATCCATCAATTAAATAATTGAATCACTAGACACACGAGCAGTTTCTCGTTCATGTCAGCATCTAAACTGGTATACATCTTTTAGACCGACCCGGTAATTTTCAACTGCCTGCGTGTTTTAGGCGGTCTAGCTTGAATTAATACTTATTCAACGTATGCAATTTCTTAGTAGTTTCCAACTGCCTGCGTACGATCCATCACTCTGACCAGAGTATTAAAGTATCTCTCTTCCTATAAATGATGGGTTTAATGCACAACCCTTCTCATCCTCCTCACCCATAAGCTTCTTTTCTTGAGAAATGGCTTCTAAATCTACTTTTCTTGTATTGGGTGTGATTTTGGCTGTTTTTCTACTCATTTCTTCTGACGTGGCAGCTAGGGAACTAGCTGAGGACACCAAGAAAGAGAGCACAAGTAAGTTTAGGATTCTATTTTTCTCCCCCTTTAAGTTCTTTAATGATCCAAACCGTTGAAATGATGGGGCTCACAGCTGATGGGGGATGCTGTGTAAACCTTCCTATATGTATTTGTAGGCCAGGGTGTTAGGGTTGCTACTTTTGATCAATTAGGGAGATCTCCAAGGTATTCTCCGTCATCCGTCCATGTTGTATGTGCCCATCAGTTAACGGTTGGATTAAAACGGGCCCCACATGCATCTTAATCACTCCAGCAAGACGCTGCGAATAGAAGCAGAAGTAGGCTATGTTGGTCACTTTCTTTTAGCTTAAATGATCAGTGACTTTGCAAACTTCTCTATTTGAAGTTCTTAAATGATCGAAACCGTTGAATTAATGGGGCTCACAATGGATGGGGATGCTGAGTAAATCTCCCTGATTGAGTTCTGATAACCTTTTTGATCTTGGTCATTTCTTACGTTGAATCTGGACCGTTCGCTTAGCTTTTCTCTCCCACCGTGTATTTCTACATCATGATATTAGAAGGGTGGGGATTTTTGACTTGAGGAGATCTCCACGGTATCTTTCATTGTCCGTCCATGGAGCACATCAGTCAACGGTTGGATTATTAATCAATGGGCCCCACATGCACCATATTCACTCACAACAAACTCTACGTGACCCTGAGAATACCCATTGGCTTCTGTTCCTCGCACGTGGCGGATGACTGAGAAAGTAGGCTATTCCATGCATGGGTCATTCCACAAAAATCAAGATGATACGATAATCAGAACAATTCTGTTGGAGGACTTCCTGAGAAAGAACATGGATGGTTATTTGAAAAGGCAAGGTTCGAAAATCCTCCCATCCAAAGGTTAGGACTGGAGGACTTCCTGAGAAAGAACATGATGGTTATTTGAAAAGGCAAGGTTCGAAAATCCTCCCATCCAAAGGTTAGGATTGTCCTTCCGGTGTGAATTTTGAAATGGGTCATGCAAGGTGTAGCCTACCTGATGATCGGTTCAGATCTCATACACATTTGCCATGTGTACGAAACAAATAATTGATCAGCCCTTAACCGAAGGTAACAAAATTTTGTGCTTGGTATATACACATAAACTTGGTGTATGACATGATCTCCACCATCCAATCAATGGCCAGACTCCAGAAAATAGGAAAGATGCATTGATGGGTGGTTAGGATCTATCAATTGGTGCCATTTTGACGCATCAATCATCCAAGAGATTACATGTTGATTGGATGGTCAAATTCACTAACACGCGTTTGGATTGGGCGGCAGAGATTGTCTATGCACCATTTTTCAGTGTATAGTTTTATTACTCAATTTAATCGCGTAAAAGTAAAACCATATGGGATCCATAATAAGCCCCGAAGAATAAACGGTTCAAATTACTGCCAGCACCTATCCTTTTGTTAGTGATCATGACCATCCATGTGATAGGCCAACGATCGAACGCTTCAAATCGTCTGATTAGTGTGAGTTTTACATGGTAGCACATAGAAGCTGTGCTGGACCTAACAGAAAGTTCAGATCGACCGATCCAATGGTCCAAGTCAGCATTGGATAATTTATCTTTTTTTCTTATATTAATCATGCTAACTGTATACGTATAACATTACTACATCTGAGTATTGAGTAGTATTTTGGTAATTTCACGTACAAACTACTCTCATGCATGCAGGGGTGGAGACTGGTGGCGGGAACCATCATGGGGGCGGAGGGTACACGGGACGCAGCGAAACCCTATATTGTCTACATAGTTGCTGCAGCGAAGGTGTCGGTGGTTGCCAACGGTGCTGCTCGGGTGGTGGCGTGGTTCAATCCGAGCCACACAACTAAAATACGTGTATGGCCATGGTTTATTTAGCCGTATGTGTATTGTCTAACTACGGTGGAATGCATGTAGAAGTTGGAAAATAAAGTATGTGTGTGCTTAGAGACATGTATTTCGAGTGTATTCTATAGTTATACTGTTTCTCGTATATATTACTGATACCGTTCGTTTGTAACGTATGCCTTTGCAATGTATGGCTATTTTGAGTGTATTTTTATCCCCTGTTCTCTTGTATTTTTTGATTTCTGTCATTTGGGATTAATAAAATTTTAATTATCTTGTGTAAAAAAATCTTTAATACTTTAGCAGAGTGTGATGGATGATATACGTGCAGTTAAAAAGTACTGAGAATTTGCATACGTGACATACAAGTTATTTGAACTGAGCTGTTCGGTTTATGGGTTCTGGTTTAGATGATGTATCATGAGTAAAAATTTAATCTTATTTGATTATGGCCATTTGATGTAGGGATGAACATGATGAGGTCGATCACCGTTTTCCTCAAGGATAACTACTCTGAATCTATGGAGCTTCTCTAAACTCCTCACGGAGACTTCTCGAATCCACGAGAAAAAAAAGCAAGAGAAAAGAAATAAATTCTAATAAAATTTAAAATTGATTAATGAATCATTGATAAATTGTCTAATGTGTCTCCTTATAAATAAACTAAAATTCGTAAATATCAAAAATAGCAAAATTCTAACTCTAATAAAAATCTTAATTTTAATAAAACTCTTCTAAGGCCTAATTTCTAAAAGTAAAAATTGCAAATAAACTTTCTCCATAAGAGTGCTAGTATAACTAAAAGTTAATTGTAAATGGAAAGAAAATCTAAAACTATAAAAATATTAAAAAATCAGAATTACTAAAAATAGTAAAAAAAATTTAAATATTTATTTTTGAGCTGAAAGCGCGCGTTTTCTGACGAACGGACAGATGCGACCCAACTTGTGGGTCGATTCACCCCGAATGACCCGTTTCAGTAAAGATTGATAGGTTGTACGCCCCATAACAATACCTGGATCAAAAGTTATGGTCAATTTATGGTCCACCTCCTTTTGGCTCAACCATGCTAAGAATATCTCCGTGACACGTTCAACATCAGACCCCTCTACTTGAAAAAAACTCATCCTCGAGTTATTTAAGGAACTTGGTACATGAGTCTGAAATAACTTCTGACGTCGATTTTCATTAGCCTCTTTTTTGTATTTGACATTAAGCTCTTAAGCTGACACAATACATGTACTCATGCTTTCCTTGACTTGACTAATATTGATCAGTTCCTTCACATTTGTCTTTAAGATCTCATATTTTTCTGATAATGTGGGCAATTAGGTGGACTTGCCCCGGAGACAGGATCAACGTGATTTTGTATATCTCGTATGGGAGGCAATTTAATGAGGGGTTCACTGAGTACAATCTCCTTGAACTCCTGCAACATTGGCTTCAAATCTTCTGGGATATTTACAGGCTTCATATATTCTTTCTTTTCAACTAATAGATATATATATATATTATTTCCTCAGATTGTTTAACAAAAGCTTGTTCAGTTGTGAGAGACTGTTCGTCAATTTTAGAAGTCTTGGGTTGGTTCTGTCTTCTCATAGGGGCGAGGATAATCTTTTTACCATCTTTAATAAAGATAAATACGTTATCCCGATCCTTATGTGTAGCATTAATATTATTTTGTCAAGGTTAACCAAGTAACATGTGGCAAGCTTCCATGTCGACCACGTTACACATTACTTCATCCTTATAATATTTACTAATGGAAAAAGATATACGACATCGTTCAATTACCTCTATTTTGTTGACTTCCTTGATCCATCAAATCGCGTATGGAGATAAGTGTCTTTCTGTTTTCAGTTGTAGCTTTTCCACCATTATTTTCGACACGAAATTCTTATTGCTCCTAATATCGATAATCACATTGCATACTTTTTTGTATGCAGTGTACCTTGTTTGAAAGATATTGTCTCTCTGTAATTCTATTTTTACCTTTGACATGTATAACGGCTTCCTCATAATTAAAGTGGTGGCCTGTGATTTACAATCATCTGATGGTGCTTTGTAGAAATTGGAGTTGTATCGTATAGCGGCCACAGGCGGTTGAGCATCACTTTGAGCTCGAGGCGAAATTAGCATATCCACAATACAGTTGAGGGTTGCCTGCAACCCTTGTATGGTCAACTGACTCTCCCGGTGGAAAACTTTCATTCTTTCCAAAAGATAACAAATTCCTAGATCACTGTCCACAGGATCTTGATCATACCTTTAATATTTGCCATCGGCCCGAGGAAAAACCTCGCTTTGATACCAATTTGACGCAGGGATGAACGTAATGAGGTCGATCACCGTCTTCCTGAAGGATAACTACTCCGAATCCACGGAGCTTCTGTGGACTCCTCACAGAGACTTCTCGAATCCACGAGGAAAGAAAAAAAAGAGAATATAAATAAATTCTAATAAAATTTGAAATTGATTAATGAATCATTGATAAATTGTCTAATGTGTCTCCATATACCATTAATAAAGAAAAAAATAAAATAAAATTCGTAATTACCAAAAACAGCAAAATTCTAACTTTAATAAAAATCCTAATTCTAATAAAACTCTTTTAAGGCCTAATTTCTAAAAATAAAAATTGCAAATAAACTTTCTCTATATGAGTCCTAGTATAACTAAAATTTATTTGTAAAAGGAAAGAAAATCTAAAACTCTAAAAATATTTAAAAATTGAAATTACTAAAAATAGTAAAAATTTTCTAAAAAATCATTTTTGAGCTGAAAGCGCACGTTTTCTGATAAAAAAGATAGATGTGACCCACGGAGTGGGTCGGTTCACCTTGGATGACCCGTGTCAGTAAAGATTGATAGGTTGTACGCCCCGTAACAATACCCAGTTCAAAAGTTATGATCAATTTGCGATCCACCTCCTTTTGGCTCAACCATGTTGGGAATATCTTTGTGACACGTTCTACATCAGACCCCTCCACTTGAAGAAAAACTCGTCCTCGAGTTATTTAAGGGACTTGACACATGAGTCTGAGATAACTTCTGACGCTGATTTTCATTAGCCCCTTTTTTGTACTTAGCATTAAGCTCTTAAACTGACACAATACATGTATTCATGCTTTCCTTGACTTGACTAATATTGTTCAGTTCATTCACATCTGTCTTCAAGATCTCATATTTTTTCTAATAATCTGGGCAATTAGGTGGACTTGCCCCTGAGACGGGATCAATGTGATTTTGTATATCTCATATGGGAGGTAATTTATTAGGGGTTCATCGAGCATAATCTCTTTGAACTCCTGCAACATTAGCTTCAAATCTTCTGGGATATTCATAGGCTTCATATATTCTTTCTTTTCAATTAATGGATATATATCTCTTGTCTCCTCAGATTATTTAACAAAAGCTTGTTCAATTGTGAGAGACTGTTCCTCAATTTTAGAAGTCATGGGTTGGTTCTCCCTTCTCATAAGGGCGAGGATAATCTTTTTACCATTTTTAATAAAGATAAATAGGTTATCCCGATCCCTATGTGTAGTATTAATATTATTTTGCTAGGGTTGACCAAGTAACATGTGACAAGCTTACATGTCAACCACGTCATACATTACTTCATCCTTATAATATTTAACAATGGAAAAAGATATACGACATCGTTCAATTACCTCTGTTTTGTTGACCTCCTTGATCCATCTAATCGTGTAGGGAGATAAGTGTCTTTCTGTTTTTAGTTGTAGCTTTTCCACCATTATTTTCGACATAAAATTCTTATCGCTCCTAACATCGATGATCACATTGTAGACTTTTTTGTATGCAGTACACCTTGTTCGAAAGATGTTGTCTCGCTGTAGTTCTATTTCTACCTTTGGCATATATAAGGGCTTCCTCATAATTAAAGTGGTAGCCTGTGATTTACCATCATCTGATGATGCTTTGTAGAAATTGGGGTTGTGTCGTACAGCGGCCATAGGCGGTTGAACATCACTTTGAACTCGGGGCGGAATTAGTGCATCCGCAATACGGTTGATGGTTGTCTGCAGCCCTTGCATGGTCAATTGATTCTCTTGGTGGAAAGCTTCCATTCTTTCCAAAAGATAACGAATCCCTGCATCATCGTCCATAGGATTTTCATTCATACCTTCATTATTTACCATTGGCCTGTTGAGGGTCAAATATTACATATCAGAATCTAGTTATTACCTGGATTTACGAGCATGATACTGTTTAATGACCCGCTTTATCATTCTTGTGATGCATGGTGTATTTACGAGCGTGGATCGAAATAAAGTGCTAAAAGCATGGATTTAACGCTCCAACGACACTAAGGCAAGGGACAGACTCCAGGGGACCAAGATCGATGAAATTACACGTCAGGGATTTAAGAAAACTAAGAAGCTGAAGCTCAAGTGGCCCGAAAGACATCCAGAGTGCAAGATCATAGGGTTCCCACCATCAGTTCGGCTCGAAACTTTATACGTAGCCTGAGGACCATAAATTAACTGTACATGTTAAAAATCATCACTTGAATCCCTGTGGAAGTAGCCCAACGGACAGATCAGCCCATAAATTCTCAATTTGGGGTCCGCCTGAGATCTGGATAGGCTTCAAATTCGGTCTCAACCTTTTAAATGGGGTGAAAAAATGATTGGACAGATCGGATGTTGGATATACATCATGGTGGACCCCACTTAAGGGAGTGCACATGCACAGTACATATGCTTCACCCGTGCACCACAATTGAAGAAATCGGTCAGCGGGCGTTGACCGATTTTTTTCTCAAAAATTCTTCACGAATGCAACAACGTTCTTTCACACGGCCGCCGGTTTCATACAGTGGGGCCCACCCATCATCATTTCGCAAGATCTGAACCGTTCATTCATTCCGTAAGGGGGCATAACCCTCGTCAAGGTGGAATTTTTTCCTTATACACTCGACCACTCGATTTCCACCATTCAAACTAGGACGGACGGTGGGGCAAATTATTTTGTAGGCCACACCAAACTCAATCCGAAACGGTCCCTTCCTGACCAGGTTTTTGATGTGATTACAATGGACGGGGTGGATTGCATCAAGAACATCATTATGGACCCCACATGTATGTTGCATGTACATAAGGTGCATGTGCACACGCCATGCACTGCGCCAAGGAGCTCGGTCAGCAAGTACGCTGACCGACTTCTAACTACTTCTAAATTTAAAAAAATTTAAAAAAAAATAATAGCATTTCGCTGTCCGACGTCGGGACTGCTTAGTGGGCCCCATTTATCATGTAATTGAAAGATCCGAGCCATCCATTCGATCCATAGGAGGGCCTTGACTCTCACCTTGATGATCTTTTGCTACCATGCAAGCAATTGTGCAAACATCTCAACCGAACAGAATATTGATGGTGACATGGACAGAACGGTGGACCACACCTAATCCAAGCCCAACAATCCATTTCCAAATGGTTTTTCACGAATATTCTAATGGACGGAACTGATTTTCCATAAGATTCCTATAGTGGGCCCACTGATCATCGCACTTTCAGGGAATCCGCGGCAGAGATGGAAAGCAGAAACAGGGGCTACGTTGAAGCCCTTGTGGCCCACATACATCATCTATATGGATAATTCGATCCGACTAGTAGGTCCAGAGAACGATTTCAACAAGAACCATGGTGCTCTTGTGCAACCATGTACAAGAACGAGATCAGAAGATGGGAGAAAAAGACGCCAGTTGATGGATATCGCGGCCCACCTAAGATTCAGATTCATTCCAGATTTTGGCTCATGTTCTAAATCAGTCCTACAAATACATTAAACGACTTTGATCTTCAAAATAACTACTATAAATGGGGCCATCAACACCAGCACCGAACACGGAACCGGCCCTGCTACGCAGCCGACGCATGCTGGGTCATTCTAGCCCATCATCATTGATTAGAGGGACAATCCGAACCATCCAGATGGAGCCCAAGTGGATTTTAACCGTTCCCAAGAAGTCAGATGGTCAAGATGGTCGGCTGTTTCGCACCAAATGTAGGTCGAGTACAAGCAATATTACATACGTGAACATATCCCACTGCAAAACAGAGTTGGTTGTAGAAACCGACGTACTTGTTACACACCACACCGACTTCACCCTTCCACATCGACTTTATCAGTTATAAAAGCAAGAGAGGAAAAAGATCTGGGGGACGGCTGGAGCTTGGCAAAGGCTGACGTGAAGCAGAGGAGAGTATTTTCTTTTTATTTTTTTTTAGTTTCTTTTAATCTTATGAGATTTAGCCTCATCATGTCTGTGATGGGCTAAACTTCTTAGCTAGGGATAAAAGGTGAAGCTTGTAGCAGGATGGGAGACTTGTTACTTATATTGTTTGTTTAGTCTAAACTGATGTTGAATTTAGTTTAAATTAAGAGAATATTTTTAGTTTTTAATGGTCTGTTATGACTGAAATTACAATGGGTCTGCAATGGCTTTGAGCATGTACCTTTCCCTTTATGTTTATGATGTCAGGAAGCCCCGTTGTTTACCATAGTTTCCTGGGTATGGTCGGATGTCAGTACCCTTCCTAACCTTCATACATGTGATTGGTTGGTAATTAGTATAATTCTGTTGTTGGCTTTGTCTCCTGGGCTTGGTTTGGTGACGGAATCCATTCTAATTCATATACCTTTCATCTCTTGAAAACTATATCAACGGCAGTTTAGTTAAATTTCATTATTCTTAAAGCTGGTGTAAAATCTCCCTAATCTCTACAAGTGGATCCTCTGAATCCCTAGTTTTCTATTTCTGAATTTTCTTAAGTTTTAGATTAATTATTCCATAATTGCTAATTAATTTAAAATTCATCTTAGTTTAGTTCTAGTTCTACTTAGTTTTAGATTACGTACAAGTTTCAGTCCCTTGGGATTCGACCTCGGTCTTACCGAGTTTATTACTACATCACAACCCTGCACTTGGGGAGTGAACACGACCTGAGGGAAAATCTCGCTTTGATACCAATTTGACACAGGGATGAATGTGATGAGGTTGATCACCGTCTTCCTCAAGGATAACTACTCCGAATCCATGTAGCTTCTCTGAACTCCTCACAGAGACTTTTCGAATCCACGAGGAAAGAAAGCAAGAGAATAGAAATAAATTCTAATAAAATTTGAAATTGATTAAAGAAACATTAATTAATTGTCTAATGTATCTCCTTACACCATTAATAAAGAAAAAAATAAACTAAAATTTATAATTACCAAAAATAACAAAATTCTAACTCTAATAAAAATTCTAATTCTAATAAAACTCTTCTAAGGTCTAATTTTTAAAAATAAAAATTATAAATAAACTTTCTCTATAAGAGTCCTAGTATAACTAAAATTTATTTGTACAATGAAAGAAAATCTAAAACTCTAAAAATATTAAAAAATTGGAATTACTACAAATAGTAAAAATTTTCTAAAAATTTATTTTTGAGCTGAAAGCCCGCGTTTTCTGACGAAACGGATAGATCCAACCTACAAAGTGGGTCGATTCACCCCGGATGGCCCATTTCAGTAAAGATTGATAGGTCATACGCCCCATAACAATACCCGGATCAAAAGTTATGGTTAATTTACGGTCCACCTCCTTTTGGCTTAACCATGCTGGGAATATCTTTGTGACACGTTCTACATCAGACCCCTCCACTTGAAAAAACACGTACTCGAGTTATTCAAGGGACTTGGCACATGAGTCTGAGATAACTTCTGACACCGATTTTTATTAGCCCCCTTTTTTGTACTTGGCATTAAGCTCTTGAGCTGACATAATACATGTACTTATGCTTTCTTTGACTTGACTAATATCGATCAGTTCCTTCACATCTGTCTTCAAAATCTCATAGTTTTTCTAATAATGTGAGCAATTAGGCGGACTTGCTCCTGAGACGGGATCAACGTGATTTTGTATATCTCGTATGGGAGGCAATTTATTGAGGGGTTCATCCAGCACAATCTTCTTAAACTCCTGCAACATTGGCTTCAAATCTTCTGCGATATTCACAGGCTCCATATATTCTTTCTTTTCAACTAATGGATATATATCTCTTGTTTCCTTAGATTGTTTAACAAAAGCTTGTTCAGTTATGAGAGACTGTTCCTCAACTTTAGAAGTCTTAGGTTGGTTCTCCCTTCCCGTAGGGGCGAGGATAATCTTTTTACCATCTTTAATAAAGATAAATAGGTTATCCCGATCCCTATGTATGACATTAATATTATTTTGTCAGGGTTGACTAAGTAATATGTGACAAGCTTCCATGTCGACCACGTCAAACATTACTTCATCTTTATAATATTTACCAATGAAAAAAGATATACGACATCGTTCAATTACCTCTGTTTTGTTAACCTCCTTGATCCATCCAATCGCGTATGGAGATGGGTGTCTTTCTGTTTTCAATTGTAGATTTTCTACCATTATTTTCGACACGAAATTCTTACGCTCCTAACATCGATGATCACATTGTAGACTTTTTTGTATGTAGTGCACCTTGTTCAAAAGATGTTGTCTCGCTGTAATTCTATTTCTACCTTTAGCATGTATAATGGCTTCCTCATAATCGAAGTGGTGGCTTGTGATTTACCATCATCTGATGGTGCTTTGTAGAAATTGGGGTTGTGCTGTATAGTGGCCACAGGCGGTTGAGCATCACTTTGAGCTCGGGGCGGAATTAGCGGATCCGCAATACGGTTGAGCGTTGCCTGCAGCCCTTGCATGGTCAACTAACTCTCTCGGTGGAAAACTTTCATTTTTTTCAAAAGATAACGAATCCCCAGATCATCATTTACAAGATTTTGATTCATACCTTCATTATTTGCTATTGGCTCAAGGAAAAACCTCGCTTTGATACCAATTTGACACAGGGATGAACATGATGAGATTGATCACTGTCTTCCTCAATTAAGGATAACTACTCCGAATCCACGGAGCTTCTCTGGACTCACAGAGACTTTTCGAATTCACGAGGAAAGAAAGCAAGAGAATAGAAATAAATTTTAATAAAATTCGAAATTGATTAATGAATCATTGATAAATTGTCTAATGTGTCTCCTTATACCATTAATAAAGAAAAAAATAAACTAAAATTCGTAATTACCAAAAATAGAAAAATTCCTACTCTAATAAAAATCTTAATTTTTATAAAACTCTTCTATGGCCTAATTTTTAAAAATAAAAATTACGAATATACTTTCTCTATAAGAGTCCTAATATAACTAAAAGTTATTTATAAAAGGAAAAAAAATCTAAAACTCTAAAAATATTAAAAAATCGGAATTATTAAAAATAGTAAAAAAATTTTAAAAATTCGTTTTTGAACTGAAAGCGTGCGTTTTCTGACGAAATGGACAGATGCGACCCACAGAGTGGGTCGGTTCACCCCATATGGCCCGTTTCAATAAAGATTGATAGGTTATACGCCCCGTAACAATACTCGAATCAAAAGTTATGGTCAATTTACGGTCCACCTCCTTTTGGCTTAACCATGCTATGAATATCTCTATGACATGTTCTACATCACCATTGGACGGTTAAAAATGAAATTAATCTAATCCGTGGTCTTATTTGGCATAAAAAGTGTCCACCAACTGTTATTCTAATGGTACACAAAAAGTCTTTGAATGACTCGCATGATTCTTAAAGAGAGTTCAATAAAATTTATATATGATCTTCAGATATAGTTAATTATCCCGTCCACATTCAACAAAGTGCAGACTGAAAGCGACTTGCTTTCTCATGGTTCTAGAAAACTAGACCCAAATCCATTAGGGTCTATTAGTTATACAAGGGAAAATTTAAAGTGATTAATAGTTTTAAACTCATCCAATTTAAGATATTTCATTTTCTTTAGTTGGGGTATACTTCAATCACCATAAATCCTACATATAAATGGTTTAGATAATTCGAAATGGCTTAAGACAGTTCAAACATGAAGGGCCCAGGCCGGGGCAGGCTAGCTATCTGGCTATCATCGAACGGGCAGTGACATGAGAGCTCAAGACCGATCCAACGTTCCTAGGGCACCGCTCATACCTGACGTCTGAGGGTGCTTTTCATCCTAACAAGTGGGCCAAATTAACTTTTAATCCAAACCATCGATGTTCTAACCAACTCTGGACCTAGAAGTCCTCGAAAAGTCTCTCTATTGAGTCTCGTTTTCAGATGAATTGAGATCGTTCTCCCTTTTTCTTTTCTTAATGGTTCAAAAGGTCAATTTGATCCTTATAACTGCCTACTTTTAAGATTTATCAAATAAACACATACTTTCAAAATATTTAAAATAAAACGCTTTTTGAACAGGGACTACCTTTACGTATGTGTGTGATCGACACCGTCCATCCATTTTACAATCTTATTTTACGTCCTGAACCCAAAAAAAAAGAACCAGACCTGAAGAGCAGGGGGACCCTACCACAGGAAACGCTCGTAGTGAAATGCCAACAAATAAAATTAAACAGGTTGGGACAGTAGAAGTTTGGATCGAACTGATTTTGTGTTTTTCATTAGTCAATGTCTGTGTGGCCTTATCAACAGGTTGGATTGTCGTTGTAATCTTCAGGGTGGGTGTAAAGCATGGAGATGTTGGATGAGAAGACTGACACTTGGCTGCTACCCTATAACTAGCAATGTTGTTGTCACCCTGATGGGAGGGCTTACCTTGATAATGAAATCTATATCCATGCCGTTCATCTATTTTTATGGCTTATTTTAGGATTTTAGGCTATCATAAAAAAGTGAAGCAGATACAAATTTCAGGTGGACCACACCACATGAAACATTGGTTATTGATTGTTAAAAACCTTTTGTGAGCCACAAAAGTTATTGGATCAAACTGATATTTGATTTTCCTTCATCCAAGTCTGTGTGACATTATCAAGAGGTTGGATGGTAAAAATTAATTAACTTGACCGTAGGAAGTTTTTAATAGTGGGTGATTGACAATCATTGTTTCCTATGATGTGGTCTACCTGAGATGTATATATTCTTCATATTTTAGATTGCAGCTTAAAATAAGTTGGAAAACTGATGGACGGCGTGGATACATGTTGGATGCATCTAAGTGTACCCTACCATTAAGGTCACACCCACATCTATGTTTCCCAGTGTGGTTTGTCTACGTTAAAGTCACATGGATTTCCAGTGCTTCTCATTGGTCTACGTCATTGACGTTGGCAAAGGCTCTCAAAAGCCCATTTTCTCTCCTCCGAATAGATTGCTACGAAACCTAACTTTTAACATGTTGATCTTCTCTCAGCCCCATCATGATTTGTGTTATATCTATCTTACCAATCAAATTTTTCAAATCATTATAGAGCATGAACCCAAACCAAATGTCCAATGTTCCACATCACATAAAGTAGCTATGATTGAATGAAATACGGTTGAAACCTTTCCGTGCCAACCGTAAGATTTATTTGCCATCTGAATCTAACCTAATCCATATGCAGACCTCAATAAAGGGAAAACACAAATATCAACTTGAGTAGAGCCTCCTGTGACCTCTTGGTTTTAGCCTCATTTCTTAAAATGACCTAAAAATTAGATGAACGGTGTGGATCTTAGAAATGCATCATCATGGGCTCATACAAAATTCACAGGTCATGAAATTTTGTTGCTTGGTCGGCAAGAGAGAAGAAAATAGGAAATGTTGACATGTTGAACTTCCATGGCCTATCATGATATATTTGTTAGATCCACACCGTTCATCCATTTCCCCATATTTTTTTAGGGTATGAGAACAAAAACAAGGCAGATTCAAGGTTTAAGTGGGCCACACTGGAGAAAATGATGAGAATTGGATGCATACAGTTGAAAACTTTTTGGGCCAAAGAAGGCTATGATCAAGCTGATATTTATTATTTCCCTTCGCCGAGCTTTGTGTAACCTTATAAAGAGGTTAGATGGCAAATAAATCTTACAGTGGACGTAGGAAGGTTTTGACTGTAGTCATTCAATCCCTACTTTTTAAGGTGTGGTCCTCTTGAGCTAATATGTGCCTTATTTTTAGGCTCATGCTCTAAAATGTCATAGAAAAATTAGTGGACGATATGGATCTAAAAAATAAACTATGGTGGGGCTTAAGAGAGTACGAGAGAGGAGAGATTCACGGAAACAAGAGAAAAGATGATTCACTAGCGTTTTACTTAGAGCAGAGGGTCCGTTGATATTTTTACACAAGAGAATGACAGCAGTTGAATCATTTTCAAAAATATGGTTCATAAACCATATAAACCCTAATGGCATATGGTGATAGGTGGCTGGTTCTCTAACCGTGCAAACCTAAGGGGTTGTTTGGCATCGTGAATTGGAGGGGATTGGAGAGGATTAACAATCCCCTAGCTATTTGGTAGCATAAAGTAACCAGGGGTTTCAAATCCAGGGGATTCAAATCCAGGGGATTTCTAATCCCCTCTTTGAGGGGGTTTTGCAATCCACGGTGAGAGCTTGGATTACACATAAAATCATTTCAATAGTTGCAGGTGTAACATGTATGTCATTATACACTATTATTCTATTGGGCATATGGTCGATTAATGATGATCAACACCGTCCAAACATTGTCTATGTAAATCAGCATTGTCCAAATATTGTCTAGCATTGTCCAAACATTGTCCAAATTAATTAATGATTAAAAATCATTGGTTAGTCACTCAGACTTGATCTTATGCTTGTGGTCCATCCGAGACTTGAAATTTCATCATTTTCAGGCAAAGCATATATTTCAGTGGGTTTATCACAACCATAATATCAAAAATTATATAGCTCACTAATTAGGGATATTAAAGTTGATTTAGTAATTAAATTCAAACCCCTATAAATATATCATGCATAAGTATTTTTGAATTAAAGTTGATTCACACTCCAAGAATCACACCGAGAGGATTGCCAATCCAGGGGGTTTCTAATTATAGGGGTTCCGAATCCAGAGGGTTCCAAATCCATGCTCCCAAACAGGCCCTAAGTACATGGGGGTTTCATATCCCATTTTGAAAGGCATTTTGGTTTAAATATTTTGAAATGCGTTTATTTAGAAATAGCGAAGGTAGGCGGTTATACTGGAAAATTCCATTTGAAAGAGAAGCGAATCATATGATACTCTTACCGAGTATTTTTAATCATATGCCTTCATGCATGCATTACACACGTGGCATATATTTTTCGTCTCTGAGTGGTTCACCGAGAAGGCTCCACCGTAGATAGACCAAATCGAAAAACTCTCAATGATCAGAGATGTTTGCCGTCCATATATATGTCATAAAATCTGGACCATTGAATGGACAGCGAGGGTATTTCCTCTGGATGGTCTTTTGCGGTGTTGTCCATCAGTGGTGGGACCTTCTGGATAAAGGGGCAAGTGGCATGGATGAGTCTCATTAGCATCAAAGCTATAAGAAATGAAGGCCTCTGTTCAATAACATCCTAACCGTCGATTAAAAAATTGAACGTGGACATTGACCATATTCCTTTATGACCATCCATCTAATGACCAGGAATCACGTCGTTCCGTGTTCCACGCTACACCCCAGTGGTTACGGACGCCTACATCATAGTTGGGCCCACAGAGCTTTTCCACCGTAACGTCGTCCCGTGTTTTGCACGTATCAGACGCGGATTTCCTGCCAAAGCCTTTCGCAGGAAGTTGCTGCACTGAAAACATATGTGGACCCACCTTAATGTTCGTGAGAAATCCATACCGTTGTTTTAGCTCATTTTCGGCTATCAAACCAAAAGTTAACAGGATTCAAGACTCAAATGGTCTGTTATAAAATAAAATTTGGTTAGGAAAATTCCTACCATTGAAACATTCCTGGGTTGACAGTGATGTTTACATTCCATCCTTACCGTTCATAACGTCATTCCAACTGGAATGAACTGAAAAAATAAATATAAGCATGATTTAAAACTTCCGTGGCACCACGAATATCTCAACTGTGGTCGTTCAATCCTCACGTTTTCGGCCAACTTGACTATTGTATGCGGTTCATTTTTAGTCTCATGTCCTAAAATGAACTCAAAAACCAGATTTACTGAGTGGATTTCTCACAAACATCACAGTGGGCCCCACCTAGGTTCCCAGTGTAGTAACTTCCTGTGGAAGGCTTTGGTAGGAAATCCGCGTCGCTGCGGCCCGGGCTTCACCCAACACGGTAAGGCCCTTGCCGTGGGGCCTACCTTAATGTATATATTTTAAATCCACACCGTCGATGCATTTTTTCAGGTCATCAAACCTGTTCATAGAGTCAAGAAGACCTTGACGAAGGAAAAAAAATAATTATCAATTAAAAACTTATGTGGCCACTGAAAAGTTTCAACGGTAGAAGTTGAATACCCACTGAAAAACCTCTTTAGACTCACAATGTTGTATGTGTTTTATTCTCACCATCCATCCATTTCGCCAATTCACTTTTAGGGTAGGTAGATCCAAATCTCAGGTGAACCACATCATGATAAATAGTAGCAATTATTAATAACTTATTAAGGGAGACAAAAGTATTAGATCAAGCTGATATTAGTTCTTTCCTTTCGTCTACCTTTATGTGACCTAATCAACAGGTTGGATGGCAAATACACATTACAGTAGGCCCTATGAAGTTTCTAATACTGTAATTTTCTGTGATGGGTCACATCAGATTTAGATTACCTTACTTTGGGGCCCACGTGTTAAAATGGGCTGACAAAATTATGGGCATGGGTGAATAAAACACCGAAACGGATCGGCTACTCAACCACCCACCAGCCAATGGCTAGTGGTTCACCCATTCTTCCGTATCATTTTATGGAATGAGCCCGAAAATGAGGTTGTTCCAAATGTCAAGTGGACTGCACAGTGTCCATTGAACGCAGACCATTAAACGGGCTATAAAAGTTTTGGATGAAGCTGATATATTTGTTTTCAAAAAAGGTGGACGGCATGGATAAAACACATACATCATGGTGGGGTCCACATACCATCAACCATTAGCCAACTGGTAGCGGCGTCACTAGCCAAACCGCGTCCAAACATAAAATACATGCATCATGGTGGGCCCACGGACCTTTTTCTGCAAGGACCAATACCGACGTGGTACCGGAGGGGTCACTGCTGAATTGGTGACGGCAGCCGTGGTCAGCGTTCTTCCTCTGTATGAAACTTCGGCTGCCTACTACTTTCGATAGACTGGCACTTAAAAATGGTATATATGGCATAAATTAACCCAAATCAAACCAACTAAATTGTAAATCTACCGTAGCTCAGCCTTCTGATATTTTTCATTTTTAAAGGTCCAATAAATATCCATCAATTAAATAATCAAATCATCTAACACAAGCAATGTTTTCTTCCCATCGCATCTAAACTGGTGGTACTCATGGACGCAGATTCCTTGAGAAAGCCTTTCTCAGGAACTTCCTGCCATGGAGGCTAAGTGGAGCCCACATTGATGTTTGTCGAAAATTCACCTGGTTCATCCTTTTCTCGTATCATGTTAAGACACAGGCTCGAAAATAAGGCAATTCAACAAGAGATGTTGGGTCAAAACCTAAGTGGTGAAATCCAACTGGGGCGTGTGTTGGATGTATGTTAAGAAAAAAAAAAAAGGTAATTCAAAACATATGTGAAACTGCACGTCCCGAAAACGTGGGTGCGTAAATGCCCATCATTGAAACCTCCCTAGGGTCTACTGGGCTGTTTATATATCATCTATATTATTCATAAAGTCACTTTTATTAGGATGAAGTACTAAAAAAGCACAAAAAATTATCTGATCAAAAACTTTTGTAGCCCATAAATACTTCGGCAGTTGACATTTAATACTCTATCATGCAGTAAATATGTGCTATCATGTTTTAAATTTATTTGTAACTGGGTTTGTTGGTAGCGTTGATAGACCACGCGGTCTCATATAAAGGTCCACTCAATTCTAACTAGAAAATATTGTTTTTTCAGCCTTTTTTTATTTGAACAATGTTTAAGTCCAGATTAATATATTTGGAGGTGGCATTCGATCCCATCAATGAAGCATCGATGGCACGTGATATGATCAAAGCGCCCATCACAGGAAATTCCTAAAAAAGGCTTTCCTAAGCAATCCATGTCCGTTATTCATGTTTTAAACCACCTGTGCAGTTTCGCAGTAATTTCCATCTGCCTGCGTACTTTAGACGGTCTAATTTGAATTAATTATATAAGCCACGTATGCAATTTCCTAGTTGTTTTCGACTGCCTGTGTACCATTGGTCATATTCTGCTAGAGTATTTAGTATTTCTCCTCCTATAAATCGTGCAACGGTGTGGACAGCCTTTCACATCCTTCTCATCCATCTTTTCTTGAGAAATGGCTTCCAAATCTGCTTTTCTTGCATTAGGTGTGATTTTGGCTGTTTTTGTGCTTATCTCTTCTGAGGTGGCAGCTAGAGAGCTAGCTGAACACACCAAGAAAGAGAACACAAGCAAGCATGGGACTCTCTATCTCTCTCTCTCTCTCTCTCTCTCTCAAGTTCTTTAATGATCTAAACCGTTGAAATGATGGGGCTCATAGTGGGGGAAGGATTCAAACATCCTCCTTGATTGAGATCTTGTAACCATTTTATTGTTGGTACCTTCCTACGTTGAATGCCTACCGTTGATATATTTTTATTTTTATTTTTAACCGCTCGCTCGACCACGTATTTAAGGGTTGGGTTTTTTAATTGGGGATATCTCCAAGGTATCCTCCATCGTTCATCCTTGGTAAGCCAATCAGTCAACGGTTGGATTATTAATCAGTTGCCCCACATACACCGGAAACGGATTGGCTACCCCCCAGCCACAAGCCCGGTGGCTGGTGGTCGGTGCTCTGTGGGCCCCACAACGATGTATGTGTTTCATCTATGCCGTTCATCCATTTTTAAGGATCATTTTAGGTTTAAATTAAGAGATTAAAGGGATATAAATCTCAGGTGGGCCACACCATAGGAAAACAATAATGATTGGATATCCACCATTAAAATCCTCCTAAGGCCCACTGTACTTTTTATTTGACATCCAATCTGTTGATTAGGTCATATAGACCTAGATGAAGGGAAAAAACAAAGATCAGCTTGATCCAAAACTTTGATGGGCCCCAAAAATTTTCTAATGGTTGAAGTTCATTCAACACTGTTTCCTGTAATTTGGTCCACTTGAAATTTTGATATATCTCATTTTTGGTCTCATACCCTAAAATGATCTTAAACAATAGATGGACAGCAAGGATGAAACACCTACATAATGGTGGGGCCCACAGAGCACCGACCATCGGCCATTGGCTGGCAGGGGGAGTAGCTAATCTGTTTCCACATGCACCATATTCACTTACAGGAAACCATACATTTGCTGACGAGCAGGTCGCTGTGGAAGCTTCAGGGGGCTACCTTTGTCACCCTCTTTTAGCTAAAATAATCATTGACTTCTGTTCCTCGCACGTGGTGGGTGGATATCTGCGAGATCCGAACCGTTCATTAGGTAGGCCACTCCATAGATGGGCTATTCCACAAAAACCACGATGATCCGATGATCAGAACATTTCTGTTGGACGACTTCCTGAGAAAGAACATAGATGGTTATTTGGAAAGGCAACCGAGGTTCGAAAAGCCTCAAATGCAAGGGTTAGGATTGTCCACCTAGTGTGAATTTTAAAATGAGTCATGCAAGGTAGGGCCTACCTGATGATCGGTTCAGATCTCATACACTTTCACCACTTGTACGAAGCAAATCGTTGATATACAGTGTATGAATGATCTCGACCATCCAATCAATGGCCAGATTCCAGAAAGAAGGAAAGATGCATTGATTGGTGGATAGGATCTTTTAGTTGGTGCCATTTGGAGGCATTGATCATCCAATAGATTGCCACTGATTGGACGGTCAGATTCACCAACATGTGTATGGATTGGGTGGCAGAGATTGTTTATACACCCTTTTTCAGTATATAGTTTTAATACTCAATCTAACAACGTAAAACCACATGAGATCCACAAACGGCAAATAAATGATTCAAATTACTGCGCCCAGCACCTAATCTTTTGTAAATGATCATGACCATCCATGTGATAGGCCGATGAGGGAACGCTTAGAATCATCTGATCAGTGTGAGTTTTACATGCTATGGTAGCACATAGAAGTTGTGCTGGACCTAACAGAAAGTTCAGATCGATCGATCCAATGGTCCAAGTCAGCGTTGGATCATTTATCTTTCATTTTCTTTTCTTTTTTTTTTCCTTTTTTTTTTTTCCTATATTAATCATGCTCGCTGTTGGGTCCTTGCTCTTACCGGGTGGTAGACTCCTTGGAGTTTCAACACCGGGTCAAGGGTTCGAGTACCCATGGTGGCGTGCGTGTGTGGCGTGTGCGTGCATGTGGCGTGAGTGTTTGGGGGTGTCAAAAATAAAATTAAAAAAAATAAATAAATAAATAAAAATATATCATGCTCGTTGTCTACGTATGACATTACTATATCTACGTGCATATTGAGTAGCATTTTGGTAATTTTACGTACAAACCCCTCTCATGCATGCAGAGGTGGAGACGCGTGGCGGGAACCAGCATCGGGGCGGTGGAGGGTACACGGGACCCAGGGAAACCCTTTATTGCTTACATAGTTGCTGCAGCGAAGGTGCCGGTGGTTGCCAACGGTGCTGCTCGGGTGGCGGCGTGGTTCAATCCGAGCCACACAACTAAAATACGTGTATGGCCATGGTAGTTGTAGCCATATGTACGTACCGTCTAGATAAGGCGAAATGCATCTAGAAGCTGGAATATAAAGTATATGTGTGCTTAGAGGCATATGTATTTTGAGTTCTGTATTCGATGGTTATACTGTTTGTGGTGTGTAATACTGTTATGGTTCGTTTGCGACGTTACTGTTATCTTGAATCTACTCCTATGCCTCTCTCTCTCCATATGGGAATATGTCATATTTTCCCCTCGTCTCAATTTCAATCTTTTCGAGTATATTTGTGAGACAAATCTATTATTGTCATGCCTCCGATTGGAAACTTCGCGGGGGCACACAACAGTGCTGGATCAAGTTGATATTTAAGTTTTCCTGTCATCCAGCTGGTTCCTGTGACCTTATGAACAGGTTGGATGGAATATAAATATGAAGGTTTCAACAGTGGCTGCCAGTGTCCCAGTTGCTTTATGGTGTGGTAATTTAGCTTAAGATCTATCTCATTTTTTTCTCATACCCTAAAATGGTTTAGCAAAATAAATAGACTTTGTGGATATATATAACACATACATTATGGTAGGTCTCATAGAACTTTCTTTGCAATTTGTTTTCAAAGTCTGGAGGAATAATAGTGTCTTCTCAAAATGTTGGTAGGAATATTTTCATCACCTGTTAAAGAAAATTTCAAAGAAAAATTTACCACATTCAACCACAAATGATAAGTAAAAAGATGTTATTAAAAAAACACAAAATTTAAGGCATTTCTAACATTAAGGGCTTAATCTTTTACATTTACCGAACGGTAAATGTCAAAAATCACCAAAAATAATAATTTTATGTGATATGTTTGAAATTAAGTTTTGTCAAACATCACCTAACTAAACTTTAGCTAGACTTGACTAAACCTGACCCGATCTAACTTTAACTGGGGCCATTAAATGGACCCGACCCAAACCAAATTAGACCTAATTTTTAAGTGGGTCCAAAAGGTGCAGACCCAAAGGCTACCCATTTCTCTCATGGGTTCAAAAAATTGGACCCAAATCCATTAAAATTAAGCTAGATCTGTTAAGTATACACATGCCAAGATACCCATTGAAACCCCTATAAGCCCTAGCCCTACAACCTGGTTGGGCTGAAGTGGGCCCTTGAAGGGAAAATTCAAAGTGATCAAAGGTTTTTAACTTATTGAATTTAAGATATTTATTTATTTTTAGTTGGGATATTCTTCATTGTTGTGCATGATGCCTTGAATTCTGCCAATCTATTGTACAAAGAAGACTTGTCTCAATTTGATTGGTGTCTGATTGGGTGGTTTCTTAGTTTGCACGCTGTAAAGATTTGTACGATAACATTTCAGTTCGACCGAAAAGTGTGGGTTGGTTCAGTTCGGTCCAACTGAAGGTTCCATTCAGTCTGATCGAACGGGTTACATAGATTAGCACAAACAAGAGTATTTGATTCCAGTTTTGATTAGGTCTTTGTTAATTCAAGTGTTCTCTCTACAACGTGTAAAAGGGAAAAATAAGACAAAATTTGAGACAGTTGTGGACCGTCTGCAAAATCCCTTGGTTTAAAGACGATTCTGGTGTAGAACCGTCTCTAAAATTTAAGCCGGCTCTTAACCGTATTTAATATGAAGCAAAATTATTTTATTAAATGTTACATCCACAAATTATTTAAGACGGTTAGAATTCGTTTGTAACTTCGGCGAAAAGATGGTTATCAACTGTTTAGAATTAAAGACGATCCTTATTTGTCTTATATTCATTTATCTGAGACAGTCAAAGACCAGCTGCATATGAGACGGTCATTAGTAGACCTATAGTGGTCATCTGAGATGGTCAAAGACTGTTTGCATTAGAGACAGTCCTGAGCTATCTTATATTCATTTATCTAAGACAGTCAAAGACCATCTGCATTTGAGATGGTCATTAGTGGTCCTATAGCGGTCATCTGAGACGGTCCTTAGCAGTCTTACAGTAGTTATTTGAGATAGTAAGTCTAAGACCGTCTGCATGAGAGACGGTCATTAGCAGTCTTATGGTGCTCATTAGAGATGGTCATTAACGGTCTTATGGTGAACGTCCACAAAAATGAAGCAAATCCAATTCTTATGTGGACCACAACATAGGAAAGGGTGGTGATTGAACGACCGCCATTAAAAATTTCCTAGGGCGCATTATAATGTTTATTTTCTTTCTAGCCTATTGATAAGGAAACAGACATGGATGAAAGGGAAAAAAAACAAATATCAGCTTGCTCTAAAACTTTTGTGGCCCATAAGAAATTTTTAATGGTCAATCACCATTGTTTCCTGTGGTGAACATGATAACATTAAGTGTATGTATGTAAATCTTCAATACAGCCACTCTTTCCAGCTCACATGCAACATGTGTAGAATATCTAACCCGTTCAAAATTGTGGACCACACCACGGAAATCACCTGATATGAAATCAGGCCGATCCGACCATTGAGCGGTATGAAAGGTCAAAATCATTGGGCAGCGGACTTGTAATACCTCAGGTTTTTAGGGGCCGTGTAGGAACTTCGCCTCCAAATTCCCGGGTGTCGCTTATATCCTAATTATGGTGATTTGTACATAAATTAGTTTAAATGAGCAATAAAGAAATTGGCTAGAACATAAACCACAACCACATCTAAACTGCTAAAATAAATGCGACTAAGAAATACAAGTCTATAGGAATATCAAATGGGTTACACAAGGGGTCGCCTAAAACAATTTATAGAAAAAATGTCCAAAAAAAATAGTGCACTAGATCCACAGCTCAACAACCCATAATCAACCCGCACAGTCTACGGTGATCCGCTCATAAGTTGGAAGTAGGAAGCTCCTCTTCTTCATCTATGCTCACCCCACTCAGCTCGTCGAGCTCCACCTCAACTGCATTTAATGACATGTCTAGTTGATATTTTAAAATACCGTCTCAGAGTGGGAGTGAGTAGCTAACTCAGTGGGTGCTATTAGCCATAAGTTACATCAAATAACAATTTTATGATGAATTTAATGAAAAACAGAAATTCATAAATCACCAACTAGTCTTTGTTAATGCATACGCATGAGTTATGTATGATGCGTAACCTCACCCACAACACTCCCTCGGGCAACTTTATCTCACGGTCGCGCATGACCAACACTCCCTCATTGCGACCTCAACTGTCCAGTCATTAAATCCTATCTAATGTGATGCATGAATGATGTTAGCCGAATATTTAGTTAATTCCGTTCATTTAGTAGGTTGGGAAAATTGATACACCCTGACGATATTAATGCCCTCATCCATTTGCGAGGCTAGAACCCCTCAACGTGTGAGGTAAAGACCCTGCGATCCTTGATCCCATCGGAGTCCCCACCCCTGATTGCAAGCACGTGGGGAGTGCTGGGAAGTAGGATCTCTCATGGTCACTACGGGGAGGTTTATCACTCGAGCGTATGCCGACAGCTCGGACATAGTATCCCATTCCACCATGCTCGGCTGATTGCTTGCCTCAAAGTGTAGAGGTTTGTAAGTAGTATCTCATGAATACAGAGTTGATCCTACAAGGAGATGAATTGTGAGAAGGAAAAAAAATCAAATGTAAAACAAACTAAGTAATAAAAACTAAATTGATGATTTGATTTTAAAATTTTTGAATGGATGTAATTCAACTGAGTAAAATAACACCCAAGCTTCAAAGTTCCACGCATAGGTTAATGTTCCAAAATCATGATGACTTGGATAACACAACTAGGATCTGAGCACTATGGTCATGTTAGTCGAAAAATAAAATAGTTTAAATATAATAAATGATATGAAAAATTAGAAAATAATGGATTTGCGCCATTGACATATATTCTTAAGCGTCAGTGATTTTAAGCATTCAATATCTATAAGATAATGAATATCAAAGAAATATAACAGGTTGAGAACCTCTCCTATCTAGGAAATCTGATTAATTTAGGCTAAGCCTATCCATTAATGTGGATCTCATATGATGGAAACATATGAATCTCACAAGAGAATAAAAAATAAAATCTAAATAATAGACAACATGCATATACCATTCTCTCATCATTAAAACAATCAATCATCATAATGTTAAAGAACTATTAAATCCATGTGCTTCCCTTTTATCTTGGGCTAGAAGAAACTTAGAAAAGTATAATTAAATTGAAAAAATAAAAAGCAACAAGAAAGAAAAAATGCAAATAGAAAAGATCTAAAATAAAAAGAACAACTTATAAAGCTTTAATAAAACTAAAAACTCTTTAAAAACTCTAAATTTTGCTTTGGGATGCCTTAAATAATGTTTAGGAATGCCCTAGGAAGCCCTATTTATAAGTAGAGAACTCCAATTTTCATACAAAAATAAAAACTTTAGAAACCGCTTCAAATATACGTATTTTTTAAAAATAGAATTCTTATTATATAGTTCGTTTAAAACAACTTCTTGCTATGTAGTTTCTCAAAATAAACTTCACAACTTCAAAATACACTTTTTCAAGACGATTTCAAGATTCTTCACTTCAATTGTTCGATTCTCTTCATTCACCACTTAGTTTTCTTGGATCTTTGTCATGTGAATGCTTCAATCTTGGTCTCCTAAGATCTATCCATTTTCTTGATAAATCTTGACCATCAAATTCATATTTTTTAGCACTCTTTTTCAATTAAAGCACTTAAATTCACCTTGCAACACCTGCATAAGTAAAATAGAATATTAAGATGATTTATGTTCATAAAACCAAGAGATAAATGAGGAAAATAATGTAATATTTGAGTCTCAACACTGACTCAAGAGACTGTGGATCAGTTTCTACCTGTTGTCAATGGGCGTTAGTGGGTGAGGGGTATTCTGGGTTCCAAACAGGCATGAGCAAACATGGTTGGTCAATCGGTGGACTAGACTGCCCAAGTTCAGGGGCGCACGCAACGCACGACATCAGGTACAAGCAACCCATGTAGTCCCACTACTGTTGCCCATTCGCATCCGCCCAAATCAGTTAGTCTAGTCACAGGATGGTCCAACCAACGGAACCACCTTCACAAATCTCGATTTTTTGACCAACTCAGAATACAGGTTGCATTCTATAAGACTTCTAGTAATTAAAAGTTTATCTTCAGAGTACAGGTGGAATCATATGTACAATACATCAAGCATAAAATTTCAGGTTATTAAAATGAATACAACTACTCATAACAGCATAAGTTAGACATGTGTGTGTGTGATGCAGGATTACCTAAGAGACTAAGAACAACACATCATTCATAGTACAGATAAACACAACAAGAAATAATGTAACCATACATGTTACAAAGAAGATCATGTAAAAATCAAAGGCGCAAATGAAACATGCAACACCAATTCCATGCCCAAACATGTTGAAGGCCAATTAACAACAATTAATCATTTCATACGAGTTGAGTGGACCTATCGTGTAGGTTCTTGGCTAGGTTTTCTCTAGATTATTCATGCACTTCACCCTAACATCCATAATCATTAAATTCATCCTAAAATTGGTACTTGGCCACCTAAGGATAATAGTACCTACCTTAAGAGGAGATTTTCATTATTTGAGATCTTAGGATTTGGGAATTTGGGTAAAACCACTAATTCTTAAGGTAAAATAAAAAAAAAAACAACATTAATAACTAGAAATCTACATTATGTTGCTTAATTGAAGGAAAAATATACCATTCTTACCTCCGATTCTTGACACAGGTAGATTTGGTGGAGGTTTTATAGTAGCCACCGGTTTAGTTGAGGAAATATCAACCCTACAAGTATTAAGATTCCCTCAATCACACAAACACTCTCTCCCTTATCTTTCTCTTCATTTTCTCTCCATATTTCTTTCTCTTTTTCTTCTCCTTCACCCAAGGTAGGGCATGAAATACGTATGAGAGAAGGGGGTGCCCAAATGAGACATTTTTATAGTGCCAGATTTGGTTTAAATGGCCCCAAGGGTTGGGTTTTTACTATACTAACCCTATGGGTGGGTTTTTCAAACCTTAAGGGCCTACTATGTACATATTGATATACACCGTAGGATAGTTAGCCCTAATGATGATCTACATATAGACATGATCGGCTCGCCATTTGGATGTGCGATTGATAGATATGATTAGAAGTCTGTTCAATGGTCACCGATGGTCGATCGGGGCCACGACTATATGGATATGAGTAGGAAAATATCCTTACTCAATATGTGAAGTTTGGTCGTAGACCAACAGTCCAAAATTTCAACTTTGCATAAGAGTGGATGACTCAATTCATTTAAGTTTCAGCTTCTTCCATTAAGGTATTTGCACTTCTCATGCACTCGTCTCTCGGCTCAAGTTGAACAGTTCTGGACACTACCCAAATCCGACTCCCGCGATGGATGTCGAGCCCAGTAAGAAGGATATTATTATATAGTTTTGGAACTAGTGACCCACTAACGAGTGGTTTAGAGCTTGTTCAAAAAATCAGGGCATTTTTGGAATGAATTCGGTATTGAGATTTCTCGTAGGCAATAATTAGGATTTGGATTAACTATGTTCATAGTGTGGCTTATTTATAATTACTGAAAGTGAAGATTTGGTCATGATTACTCTAAACCATCGGTTTGAGGCTAAAAGAGTAACATAGTTGATTTGGTCTATTAATCAAGATCTGTGCCTTATCTGACTTGGCTTCGATTAGATCTTTAATTTAGCTATGATTGTCTTGATTAGTTAGTGACGGGTCGGTTAGATTTAGGCCTTATGTGATAAATCATAGGGCTAAATTTGATGTTCAAGTAATCATTTGGATTAATTGGTTTTCAATGGTTGATCAATCTTATTTGTACGGTTCTTTATTTGTACCAGCCGCGTATAAGCTCACCTCAAGTGTAAATGGTCTGTAAATGATGACGTGGCTAGTTATTTAAAAAAAATTCAAGAATTTTTGACAATACCCAAAATAGCAAAAATTCAAGGTGTTACGAGACTGTATGACACGTCCCCAGCCCAGCAAGCCAATAAGCCTTATTTTCATACCAAGTGATTGTGGCCCACCTATTTTATGCATCACGTTGGCAGGAAAAAGGAGACTATGTAAGAAGTTCACATACATCCGCTGGATGTAAATCATATTACCATATCTCCTTTTCAAAATTAAAAGAATGAGATTAAAATAATTTTAATTTGCCGAATCTTTATTATAAATATGGCGATCGACCATGATATGGCACCCACCGTTGAAACCTTTCAAAGGGCCATTATGATGGTTTTTTACCATCCAACCTATTAATAAGATCATCTAGACGTGGATGAAGTGAAAACACGAATATAAGCTTGATCTGAAACTTCTCCAGCTCTTAAGAACTTTTTAATGGTGGATATTCAACCCCCACTTTGTGGTCCACTTAATACCTGAACCTGCCTCATTTTTTAGATAATATCTTAAAATGATACGAGAAAAATGATGATGAACCGCGTCGATAAAACACTTACATCACGGTGGGCTCCACAGGGGGTAGGACGCAATCCGCGTACATCCCGTGGGCTCCACAGGGGGTAGTACGCAATCCACATACATCACGTGGGCTCCACAGGGGTAGGACGCGGATTACGAGGATTGCGGTTTTCCCTTCCTGCACAAGGAATCTGGGTGGGGCCCATTTTGATGTATGTGAGAAAGCCTCTCCGTCCATCTGTTTATAGAGCTCATTTTAAAACATGTGCCCAAAAATAAGGTGTATCCAAAACTCAAATGGGCCACAGGAGAGGAAACAATAGAGATTAAGTGACCACCGTTGAAACATTTATATGGCTAGAAAAAGTTTTGTATTGGTCTAATTTTTGATATTTTCCCTTCATCCCAGTGAAAATGACCTTATTAATGGCTTGGATGGTATATAAACATCAAGATGGAGCCTGGGAAGGTTTCAATGGTAAGAATTCCTTTCACCACTGTTTCATCTCATACAGCCTACTCGAGTGTTGGATCTACTCATTTTTTTCCACGTGTCCTAAAACGAGCTCAAAAACCAGATGGACGGATTGGATTTCTAATAAACATCACCGTGGACCCCACCTTACATTCCAGCCAGGAACTTCCTGCTAAAGCCTTTTGCGGGAAATCGGCGTCCTCAGTGCGCACTCCGATTTGGGTGCTGGTCTTTCCTAGTGCGGTACGCCACCTCATCCGGACGCGGCTGGGCTAGTCCCGGTGGGACGCGGATTTCCTGCGAAAGCCTTTCGCACGAAGTTCATGCGGTGGGAAATTAGGTGGGGCCCAACGTGATGTTTGTAAGAAATGTTTTTCGCCCATCCGTTCTGTGAATTCATTTTAAGGCATGTCATTAAAACTGAACGTATCCAAAGCCCAAGTCAGCAAAAAACGTGATAATTCAATGTCTATAGTTGAAATATTTATAGGGCCACATAAGTTTTGATTCATGCTATTATTTCTTTTTTCACTTCATCCCAATAGGTATAACGTTATTAATGGTATAGATGGCATCTAAACATCATTGTTGAACTCAAAAAAGTTTCAACGGTAAAAATTTCCCTAACCACATTTTTCTTCAGTGCGGCTCACTCAGGCTTAGGATACCGTTCATTTTTGATAATATATTATAAAATAAACTCACAAAACGGATAAACAAAAAAAATTTCTTACAAACATCATAGTGACCCCACCTAATTTCCCAGCGTCGGAACTTCGTGCGAAAGGCTTTCGCAGGAAATCCGCGTCCGTCACGGTGACTAGTGGCCAGGGGAACGGATTGGCTACTCCCCCAGACACCACCCATTGGTGGTGGTTGGTGCTGTGGGGTCCACCATGATGTATGTGTGTCATCTATGTTGTTCATATTTTTTTATATATCATTTTATGATATGATAAAAAAAAATGAAGTATATATCTATCTCAAGTGGACCACATTATAAGAAACAATGTTGAATGAATTTTGACCATTAAAAATGTTTTGGGAGCCATAAAAGTTTTGGATCAAGCTGATATTTATTGTTTCCCTTCATCTGGGTCTTTATGATCAAATTAATAGATTGGATGTTAAATAAACAGTACAATGGGCCTTAGGAGGATTTTAATTGTGAATATCCATTCATTATTTTGATCCTGTGGTGTGGCCCACCTAAGACTTATATCCCTATCATTTTTTGTATCAAGCCCTAAAATAATATGTAAAAATGGATGAACGGAATGGATGAAAGACATACATCATGATGGGGCCCATAGAGCACCGACCATCAGCCACGGCAGGTGTCAGGGGCAGTAGCCAATCCGTTCCCGTGGCGGGTGCTATGTGGACCCCACCATGATATATGTACTTTATCCATGTCGTCCATTAGTTTTCCCAGTTCATTTAAGGGGTTGGCTGAAGTAGACCATATCACAAGAAACGGTAGGAAAAATGATTTCCACCGTTGAAACCTTGCTGGCCCCACAGTAATTTTTATTGATCATCTAACATGTTCATAAGATTAAAAAAACATGGATGAAAGGAAAAACACAAATATAATAGTAATCCAAAACGTCTGCGTCCCTCAGGAGTTTTTCAATGTAAGATTTTTAATTCACACTATTTCCTATGGTATGGTCCATTTGGGTTTTAGATATACTCTATTTTTGGGCTCAGACCCTTAATTTATCAGGTAAAATGAAAGAAAGGAGTGGATAAAATATATAAATCATGTGGACCCCACAGAGTTTATTCAGTACGTGTACCGAGTTACTACACAGTTACGTAATCGGCTTCCATTCGTTTGAAATTTCCAACTGTACGACCAGTATATGGCCCACCAGCCTTTTTAAGCCCACTGCTTTTTAAGCTTCCAAAAATAAGTCTCTGCTGTACGGACGCCTCTGTACCTGACGAAAATGCCCTTACACTTAAAATATGACTGCATGCACTCCCTTACACGCAAATACACGTCCGATCTCTCCCCGCCATCCCTAATCCCTGTTCTCACCCATTTTCTTCGTGAAATCTCCATAAAATCTCCATAGAATCCCCATCCGACCATCACATTACATCTTGTATCATCCATTACTCAAGGTGAACGGTTTTCTTTTTCGGAGAGGACGTGGATGCATTGATAAATTTGAGATCTCGAAAAGAACGTGTTTCACACCAAGGTACTCTTATTAGTATTCTCGAATAGGATTTTACTGATACGGCAGTGGCACGAGGTAAGGATGTTTAAATTCTTAACAAATTATTTAGAAATTTGTGGTCAATTTCATGCATTGCCAAGTAAATTTCACGTGTCAATTTTATGCATTGCTAAATTTTCGGGCTCGTGCCCTAAATTTTCGGGGTCAATTTTACTTCCGGCATGTTTGATTTTCTCGGATAAACGTAAATACAGTGGAAATGGCCAATAATTATTTCCCTGGGTAATTAGCTTCAAGGAGACTGCCAAATGTAAGTGGGGCCCACCATGATGTAGGTGGATTATCCACACTGTCCATCCATCATGACAATTGAATTTAGGCCACGAAGTAAAAAATGAGGCAGATTCAAAGTTCAAGTGGACCACACCACAATTAAAATGTAATTAAACACTTACCGTTAAAAACTTCTTAGAGCCATTGTTTACTTTGGTGTGGGCCACTTGAATGTTGGATTTTTCTGATTTTTCAGCTCATGCCTCAAAATGTTATGGTAAAACGGATGGACGATGCGGATACGTCATATACATGACGGTGTGGCCTACAAAAATTTATGTCAGTAACTTTGGACACATTTTTCAAAGTAGGAATACACTGCTATTTTCAAACAGGTGAAATTGTAATAATTGGTTGTTTACGGGTATTTACATTCTCTTTGGAAAATCAAACAAGCCCTTAGTTTCCGGTCAATTTACTGAATTGATCGGTCAACTTCATGCACTACTTGGTCAAGTTCATGCATTTTACCTTCAAATTGTAGTGCATTTTTATAATACGACCGTCAAATTTGTATTACCTTTTTTGTAATATGACTGTAAAGGTTATATATTGAATACATTTGTTGCTTTCTTTGAAATTGAGAATTTCATACCAATACGATTCGAATTTCACGATCAATAAGACATTCATTGCAAGGTCAATTTTATGCACTTCATGGTCAATTTGCTAGACTTCACGGTCAATTCCATGCATTTTATGGTTAATTCCATGCGAGTCCCCTTCACTTTACGGTCAATTCCATGCATTTCATGCTCAATTCCCTTTACTTCACGGTCAATTCCATGCATTTCACGCTCAATTCCCTTCACTTCACAGTCATTTCTATTCATTTCACGATTAATTCCACCGATTCCCCTTCACTTCACAGTCAATTCAATGCATTTAACGGTCAATTTCATGCATTTCACGGCTAATTCCCTTCACTTCACGGTCAATTCAATGCATTTCATGGTCAATTGAATGCATTTCACAGTTAATTCCCTTTAGTTCACGGTCAATGCAATGCATTTCACGGTCAATTCCATGCATTTAATGGTTAATTCCATGGATTCCCCTTCACTTCACGGTCAATTTCATGCATTTCACGATCAATTCCCTTCACTTCACGGTCAATTCCATGCATTTCACAGTCAATTCCCTTCACTTCACTTAGAAAATTTGACCGATAAGTCGGTTACATTCGAGCTAGTACAATGTTGTATTTCCTACTACTTAGTCAAATCCACCTTATACATGTGAATACTAAACAAGTTATATTATTGTGTTTGTTTTCAGAAAATGTCTTCAATAATGATCCTATGCTCATATGGTGGGGAGTTAGTAAGTGAAAACAATCGATACACATACAAGGGTGGATACTCCAAAACTACTGTTGTGGGTGTTGGTACCACATATGATGAGCTTCTATCGAAAATGTACAAGATTGCGAAGTGTAAACCTGAGGATTATGATATTAGGTTGAAAGCATTGTTTCCCTGCATAAATGAATCGGTTCCTCCGATTGTAATTGAAGACGATGAAGATGTGAGAATGTTGTTGGTAGCACAGTTGAAGCATTCGGATCAGTACATCCCTTTATTCATCGAGACAATGGAGCGCGTTAACGAGGCAATACGCGAAGACCCGGTGGCTTTCAGTGGTTTCGAACATGATGCCCCAACAGTAGGAAGTTTGGGTGAGGAAGATATCTTAAAAGTTGAAGTAAAGGCATCACCTTCACATATTCCTCTAAGCAACACCCTAGTACCCGAGCTGGCTCAGACATCAAACTTCATAACAAGTCAAGTGAGGGCGTCGGTTGACATGAATCTCATAAGTGAATATACGACATTGCCTTCATTTATAGGAGTAGATTTGACATCAACATCCAACGCCATCAACGTAAGTGGAAGCGACATTCCATTGCCCGAGCAGGCTCGAACATTTGACTTCACCACCGGCCTTCCCATTGTGCCTTTCGAGGATGCTGGTTTCACCAATGCAGACCTGTCATTGTATTCGCATTCAGTTGATGACGTGATTGATATAGCTGTTAAGCAAACGTTTAAGGACAAGAGCCGGTGTAAGTACGTGTTGATCCAATTTACAATTCGCAACAACTTTCAATACAAGGTCTTGAATTCCACATCCAAGAAATTCACCGTGAAATGTATGGAAGATAAGTGTGATTGGAGGGTACATGCATCTAAGGTGAATGATGCAGGAATTTTCAAGATTAAGACTTACACGTCCACACATACATGTGGAATGTCATACATGAAGAGTGATCATCGGCAAGCAAGCAGTAAGCTAGCCAGTGAGCTGGTTGTCAATCGCATTGAGCAACAGCTGGAATTAAGGCCGAAGGACATTATATTGGCAATGTAAGAAAAGTATAACATTCTTATTAGCTATAAGAAGGCATGGCGCGTAAAAGAAATTGTAATCAATCGTGTAATGGGGTCCTATGAAGACTCTTACAAAGAACTCCCGATGTACTTGCATGAGTTGAGGATGGCGAACCCGGGGACACTGACCGCCCTGCTTGCGGATCAACAAACTGGGAGGTTCGAGAGATGTTTTGTTGCTCTCGGACAGTGCATCAGAAGTTTTCGAACATGTTTGCAAAGGGTCTTGGCCGTTGATGGGACGCATCTAAAAGGTAAGTACAAGGGTATTCTGTTTGTCACTACGGCTTTGGATGGTGACAATCATATCTTTCCAGTCGCGTTTGGTATCAGAGAATCGGAGAACGGCAGCAGTTGGAACTAATTTCTTACCTACCTCAATCATTCGTTAGGCGATCTACCTGGTCTTGTGATCATATCAGACCGGCATAAAGGTCTAATGAAAGAAGTTCCCCAGGTCTTCCAAGCAGCAATCCATGGCTACTGCGCCTACCATATATATCGAAACTTAGTGGACACGTTCAAAGACAAGTCGTTGAAAATATAGTACTGGCAAGCTGTAAAGACTTGTAGGAGGGCTGAGTTTGAAAAGCTAATGCATGATATCGAACTTGCTAATCCTCCGGTACATGCATGGTTGAGGGAAATAGGGTATAAAAAGTGGGCATCATCGCACTTTTTAGGAAAAAGATTCAATTTAGTCACTACCAACATAACTGAGTGTGTTAATGCTCTATTCAAAGAAGCGCGAGAATATCCCGTAACTATGTTGATAGAGACGATCAGCTTGAAAATTCAAGAGATGTTCTATAAGCGAAGAGAATCAGCATCATCATTTGTTGGACCGTTGACACCATGGGCCGAGAAACAATTAAAGGATCTCATACCGAAGGCACGAGATGTTCATTGCCATGCAATTTCTCAGGATGAATACTATATTATGGGAGAGTATAATGATACTGTCAAGCTCAATGAGCTTTCATGTACATGTCGCGAGTTTGAAGTACTGGGATTGCCTTGTTTTCACGTTCTTTCAGCATGTATAAACTACAACCTTCCTCATTATTCATACTATTCCCCATTGTACACGGCGAAGAATTACTAGATCACGTATGAAGATTCTGTGTACCCAGTACGAGACAAGAGCCAATGGGAAATTTCATTAGCATTCAAGGAATTGTGTGCGAGTATGAAGCCACCGCTACAGAGGAGGGTAGCTGGAAGACCGAAGAAGGCACGGATCCTTTCCCGTGGAGAGGAGCGAACAACCAAAAAATGTGGACGTTGCAAACAAACGGGCCATAATCGTCGGAGATGCAAATTTCCAGTACATCCGGAATAATGTAAATTTTTGTGCATTTTTTGTAATATGACTGTGAATGATATACATTTTTTGTAATACGACTGTAAATGTTATACTTTTTTTTGTAAAACGACTGTGATGAATGTTATACATTTTTTGTAATACGATTGTGAATGTAATACATATGATGTGGTCTTTGGAATTGTGAATTTCTTACCACTACGATTCAAATTTCTAATACGACATTCAGTTCACTGTCAATTCCATGCATTTCACAGTTAATTCCCTTCACTTCATGGTCAATTCCATGCATTTCATAGTCAATTCCCTTCATTTCACGGTCAATACAATGCATTTCACGGTCAATTCCATTCACTTCGCGGTTAATGCCCTTCACTTCAAGGTCAATTCGATGTATTTCACGGTTAATTCCCTTCACTTCACGGTCATTAATGCATTTCACGGTCAATTCTGACGATTCCCCTTCACTTCACGGTCAATTTCATGCATTTCATGGTCAATTCCCTTCACTTCACGGTCATTTCTATTCATTTCATGGTCTTCTCCACCGATTCGCCCTCACTTCACGGTTAATTCAAACTATGGGGCTCACTTGCAAGTGTTGGAACATCGGGAAACTGTACCTACTGATGCATCAGGACTAGGGGTACACATTTAACCATTGGAACCGTGTAACCGGACCGAAACCGTTGGATCTGTCCGGTTTGGTCCGGTTCCAGGGTGCTAACAGTCCGGTTCCGGTTTCCAAATTTTTTGAACCGTTGATTACGGATCGGTTCCGATTTAGGGTCCTATAAAACCGAACCGTATATCCGAACCATAGAACGGATCCGTAACTAAAACCGTATATCCGAACCGTAGAACAGTTTTTTTCCTGCCATTTTCTCCACGAACCCATTAAAATATATCAGTCAAAACATAGAAAAAAAAACCCATTTTGAATGCCGTCTCTCTGCGATTAAAACAAGGCCAATGCCAGTTTCTGCCATTTTTTCCCAATCCATGCAAAACCCATTGTCCAAAAGTTCAATATTTTTCAGCAATCTATCTACAATTCCAAGAAAACTGTCATCACTGTATATTGAAATGGCATTTTCCCACAAACCCATCAAAACTCATAATTCAAAGCTCAAAACCATTCTCAACATTCTCTCTGCTGCAATAGGAAGGCCATCATCACCATCTCTTTCTCTCCCATTTTTTTCCCCAATTCATGCAAAACCCATCATCCAAAACTTCAATATCTTTTCAGCAATCTTTCACCAGCTCCAAAAATCACCACCACCATCTACTCTGATCTCATTTCCTCTGTCATTTTTCTCCCAAATCCATGAAAACCAAGCTACCAAGAATCACCATCTATTCCAATCTCATTTCCACTACTATTTTCTCAAAATCCATGAAAAACCCATCAACCAAAATTCCATCTTTTCTCAGCAATCCCTCTGCAACCTGAAGAAACCCATCAACCAAAATTCCATCTTTTTTTTTTTTGCCTTTATTCTCTAGCAATGCATTAAAACTAATCAACCCCAATACTACTTTTCAGTCGTAGGATCAAAGCTCTCTGTAATTCCATAAGCTGGGCTGGATTTTTAAAAGCCCAGAACCGTGGATCCGATTTGGGACCGAATTCCGGTTCCAATAATTGCAGAACCGTTAGGAACAGTTCGGTTTCGGTTTCACCTCAAAATCGGACCGAACTGACCCATGTGCACCCCTAATTAGGACCCAATAACTTCTCCCTCATAATACTTTTGGTACATGCTCCCATTTATATTCATATTTTTTGATAATTGGGTCTGAAACCATACCTCAACAACCGACACCCACAACAAAATCATGCGCTTTAACATGTCCTGCATCCAGTAGAGCTCAAGAGGGCCGAGCTGGTAACACCATCTCAAATACCAAACCACTAATGAAAGAAAAATATTTTTGTAATGACTGAAATGATAAACTCATTCTATGTACAGCACAGTAGTAACATAGAAATGCATGTCTGGGTTACACAAAAAGAAAAATACAAAGCTAGAGCCAGGGTGATCAAGAGCATACCCGTCGTTCTCCACCATCTTAAAGTGTATGTTCATCGTGGTGAAACACAGGTCTATCCCTACAAAATCAAACCATGAAGCAAAGCATGGAAATAAGTAGCTTAAGTGGGCCACAAGATAGAAAACAGTGCAAATTGAATGCTAACCATAGAAAATTTTCGGAGTCAACCGGGTAAAACCCGGTCGACCCCAACTCTTTGTACAATTACCCGATCGACCGAGTTGAGAACCGGTCGACCCCATTTATATGTATTTGAGGCAAATGTGTGTACAGTGAGTTGGGGTCGACCGGGTCCGCCTGACACATTTTCCACGCACGTTCTTTCAAAACCCCACGCCCCTTCAAAACCCCTTTCTTACCCGATTCAACTTTATTCCTTCTTTCCGGCCCTAACCCTCTACGTCTCCCCTCTCTTCTTCCAATATCCCTAAACGGAATCTTTCGCTACCTTCATTGTGAAAGATTCTCAGCACCCCACTTTCTTCATCATCTCTATTTTCTTCCTGATTCCCAAAACCCATTTTCATTTGCAATGGGGGCTTTCCTTTATCTTTTTTCTTCATGGCTATTGCTCCCATTAATGTTGAGTCTTATGGCCAAGAAGCGTGACTCACAGGAAGCGGATAAAGAACAATATAATCGTCGCTCCAAGCAAAGGGAGGACATTGGAGCGTCAAGTTCGGCGGGAGTGGCTACTCAGGCTACGAGGTTGAGACCTCGCTCAAGTCCATCTACGTCTCGGGCGTCAACAACTCACGGCCGGGGAGTCAAGGCGCAACAAGCCATTGATTCGGGTAGATTCGCCAAACGTAAGATATCCTTTGAGAGGTATGTGAAGACTGACTTCTTCATCGATACACACGAGCTCAAGTGGCTTGCTAAGATTGGGTGGAATCCCATATTCACACCCTACAATAATGCCGACGCCGAGACTGTGCGCCATTTCTACGCTTTAATTCAGAATCCAAATCTACAGTCAATGACCTTCGACGTAGTAATCGGTGATTCCTTGAAAACATTTAAAGTGTCTGACATTGCGAGGATTAGTGGGGTGCCATGTGGGACAGTGATTGTTCCATATAAGGATGCAACCAGGTCTAGGTACAGGGACGAGAGGACTGTTTCTGTTTGTGGCGAACTTAAGCATTGGGTCGCGGGTGATAACTGTTTGGAGTCAGCAAGGATGCTTCCGGTTTACAGGTTCCTCCACCTTGTCTTCACGTACAACTTGTATCCTAGATCGGGAAATCATACACAAGTAACACAGTATATGTTGGAGGCTTTGTATTTACTAGGTACGGGCGTGAAGGTTTGCTACCCGTCTATGGTAATGCGCCACATCTTGAATGCCGCCACCACCAAAACCAATCTCTCCTTACCCTTGGACGGTTGATTTGTAAGATGGCCAAAGAGTGTGGGTTTGGTTCCATCCTCAATGCGAGGCTTGAGCCGCAGAATTTCATTGACGCCAAAACTATTAAAAGAATGAAATTGATTCAGCGAGAAGAGGTTGAAAGAGGAGAAGAATCTGAGGAAGAAGAAGAAGAGGAGGAGGAAGAAGAGGAGGAGGAGGAAGATAGTGATGAAGATTTGGTGCCCCCCCCCCCCCCCCCCCGCGTATACATGAGCGCTTCAGTCGGGTGGAAGAGGAACTGGCCTCTGTTCGGTCTGAAATAACTGATATGAGGGCTGAAATGAAGACCCAAAGGACCGAACAGGAGCAATGGAATGAGAAGATCTTTCGCACCCTAAAGGATCGATTGTGTTGTGTTCAAAAGGATGGAGCAGCACCGCATTCGACTGATTCACAAACTAGATGATTGAGATCCGTGATCTAGTAGACCAGTCCTTGAGATCCTTGAAGAAGCAAGGAGCTAAAGAGCATACAGATCCATCAACATCTATTTTTGTTTTGTTTGTTTGGAGCTGTGTTAGCAATTGTGGAACACTAGTTTTTGTTATGTTTGTTTGGATTTGAGGTTTTGCCTGACTGCTAATTTTTGTTTTATTTATCAGATCTGGTGAACGAAATGGATTTTATCTTTCCTTTTATTTGTTTGTGAGTTTCATGTTTATTCATATTTATACTAGTAGCAATAGACTCAAACCCTTATGACAATGCGCATGTTAGTGCGCCCTGCCAAATTCACAACATAAGAAAAGCTGGAAACTTAAGATAAGCTGGTGTTATGAAATTCATGGTATTGTGTTTTATGAGGCTATTGAGAAAAAAAGGGAATGAAAAGCACAGCGTTGCGGGCCCACAGTGAAAAGGGCCAAACTACCATTTTATGGAAGGGATTCTTCGGTGAAAGTTGAATATTAGCGAAGACTCAAAAAATACACTCCCTTTAGATGACACAATCTCATCAAGGTTTGGAGTATCTGCTAGAACTAATGCTTGTCACCTCATGTGGATTAGTTTTGGTGCCTGATGATGTGGAGTTTATGGTCTGTTTTCAACCGAAAATATGCATGTCTCATGTGTTGATTCTAACTAGAATGCAATTGTGGCGAAAACAGCTGTTGCTTGTAGTCTATCCCTTTCAATCGTAAGCTGGTCTAACATTGTCTGGTTGAAAGAATTCATGCCAGAAGACTCTTTCACTGATTTGTTAGCTATGTTAGACAAGGTCCAAACTGAGGGTAATCTCAAAGCCAAGAACATCAGCAATGATGAAACTTGTTCGTTTTACAATTCTGCAATAAAGGAATCATTATAACTTTTGACTTTAATTTGTTCAGAAAAGAAATCTTTTCTACTGCATTATCAAAGATATTTGAAGTAGGGCATTGTTCATTTTAAGTCCTAATGACATATCATCAGTCCCTAGTACAATTTTAACTTTGTTGAATTCACTCCACCATTCATCACAAACTCAACCAGTCCATTTATCATACTTATTAGCAATTTTGGCAGGGGATGCATTTGCAAACCTATACTCCTGCTACATGGTCCCTTGTAAATTTGAGAGATTTTTGGTGCATTGTATGACGCCTCATATTTCAGAAGAGAAATGATTGAGGGACCACTTAGTTTAGCTTGATAAGTGGCAAAGATATGTGCCTATGCGTCTGCTTCATTCAATAGGATCATTGATGATTTAGGCAAGATTTTTGCCATTTCAATTACTTCTGGGTTGGAAGTTTGCATTTCCCAATGGATGTACTAGTGCCAATTTACAGTTGAGATAAAAAGGGATTCATGCCACTCTTCTCAACCCAATTTTGGCCGTGAAGCAAGGAAATGCAATTACATTTAGTGCCACTGCCCAAACACCAGGGTTGTATTTTCAACTACTTTCCTTGGGGCCCTCATTTTTCACAAAAAAATAAGTTTTTGACTTATTGGAAAGTTGGTTTGAATGATTACAGCCAGAACTGTGGAAGGAGGAAAGAAAGTGCGCAATGTATCAAACAATGAGCCCAATGCCATTGAGTTTTTGTAAAGGTTTATACACTTCTTCTGCATGGTGAAGGTTGATAAATCCCATTTATGCTCTTCGTATATTTATTTGTGGGGGTGCAAGTTTAAGATTTTTTTTGAGGATTTTGCTAACATTACTTTGTCATTTCTTGCTTGCATTAAGTGACTGTTCTTTCGGTACATCCCACTTTATATTGTAGAGTTCATTGCCATGGCATTAGTATCAATCCACGTAGACAATATGCCATTTTGATAATTTAGGCTGCTTTTGGATTCACTTTCCAAATGAATTGCAGCAAGTAGTTCATAAACTGGAAATCACCAAATTATAGTTACCTTCCTAAGAATTCATGTTATTGGTTAGACTCAAATTGCACTCATGTTCTATTATTACATTCTTTATGGAGCTTGTCTCTTTGCAAATTGAAACTCATTTGAATTCTCTTTAAGTAAATATGAAATCCTCTGTGGCTATGTACAATTTGTTTTTCTTAGGAAACAATTTTTAACATTGTCAGTTACCTCTAGGTAGACAGGTTTGCCAGTCCCACACTCATCTCAGTAAGAAAAGACTGACCAATGGTCTCAGTAAGTTATGGCATTTGATAGAGTTGAATGGCAGAAAAGGATTCATGTAGCCGACCCCAAATAGTTGGGTAAGGCTTAGATGATGATGATGATCTTTGGTACTTTGTTGGTCATATTTATACTTCCTTACCGTTGAAATTACATTGCAGGATCTATTCCTCTCTTTGGTAAGCAGTGCCTTTTTCTCTTCCCTAATTTATCTCCTTTAAATAGCATGAAACTTCAAGTGTGGATTTACCTGTTATATTGATGGTAATCTAGGTTCCTGAGAAGGATCGAGCGGCCATACGTACTGCATATTTAATCGAAGGCATCCTGATGCCTTCTGGGTAATTTCTCTTCTCCTTAAGCATTTTCATCTTTTGTGGTATGTTTTTAATCTGTGCTTTAGGTGAATTATGAAAGAAACTTCAAATCTGCTTTCACCTTCTCATGGTCATTTGTTTTTCTTCCAGAATTTGACAAGGAGGAATTCAAATCTGCAAAAGTAGATCCAATAGCTCAGTTTTCTAGCCCTGTCACGGTATCCTCACCGCTTTTGTGAATTCCTATTTGCTTTTTGGTTTTCGTTTTCTTTGTTCTCTTGTGCTTAACTCGGTCTCCTTTTGTAGTCTCACATGAATAAGGATCATGCCAATGATACGAAAGCTATCGTGCAACACTCGACGTCAGTTAAGGTAACACGTGATATTTCTCTAATATCTCATTTTCATATTAATGTAGGTGAAAAGGGCGTGCATGTCATCCTGATGGGTCTTATACATCTCTTTTTCATCATATCATGCTACAAGTCATCCTATCTATGTTGACTGTGGAGGAATTCCTCCACTGGAGGTATTCTGATAACCATGTTGTTTTCAATAAAGAAACCGTTTCCACCTTTGGGTTATTCCTAATCATCTTATCAAAAGCCTGCATGTGGATGGTTGAAAAATATGGGTAATGTTCCACATTGAATGACAAAAAGTTCATTGATTGGATGGTTAGGAAATCGTCTAATCGAAAGCATTTTTAGGCAAGTAGCAATGTGGAACATTACCCATATTCACTTGGTTATGGAATTCGATTCTTTTCTTTGAATCACAGATTGGGAAGCTATTGATAATAAATGGAAGGCCATGAATGGCGCAACCAAAATCCATTGATCGAATCCGAACTGTTTCATTTTAGGGGCCACTGATGAGAAGAATGGGAGGATACGAAAATTTCAAATTTCCAAGATTTTCCTCATGAGAAATGGTATGGATATTGGCTATCGCTACTGGTAGAATGTACTGTCTTCCCTGGCTGAAAAATGCTATGGCCCACTCACGATGCACAAAACCAAAAACTTAGGCCTGTATGCTGATCAGGTGCGTGGGCGGCACATGTAAAACTGGGAAGTTAAAAATATTAGCCAGCAGTCCTGGGACAATTGTGCATGTCTGGCCCGCCTGATAGAGTAAACTGGCCTTAGATTTTGGACAGGGCAGAGAGCATATGAATAGGCCAGATCAACACGGAATTGTTTGGATTGACCGGGAAATGCATGAAAATGATGGTGAAAAGACTGTGAAGTGCATGGAAATGATGGTCAAATGAAGCGAAAAGACCGTGAAGTGCATGGAAATGATGGTGAAGTGAAGCATTTTCAACCATGAAATGCATGGAAAGGGTGGTAAAGTGAAGCGAAAAGATCATGTACCATAAGATGAAGTAGATCCGAAGCTCAATGTAACCCATAATAGAAAACAGTGAATATTAAATGCTTAAACAAATGTAAACAGTCAGGGTCGAGAATGTGCAGACTTTGCAATGGATATTTTAATTATCTCTTGCTTTGTTACTTTGCAATGTCTGTCCATATTTCTACACTCCATTGCCCTAGAGTTGTTTGTGTTTGAGAATGTGCAGACTTACTTGATTATTTAATTTGAATTGCTTACTATGGTATCCTTGAATTTATGCTGCTCAAGATTCAGAATATCAGTATCATTGTGGATATTGACTAGAAAAAGAAAAAGAAAGAAGAAGAATTTTGAACCATGACCCTAGATATTGGTTCTTCATGAAATTATTTGTGACATAATTTTTTTTTTTTCTTGTAGTTGCTAGCAATTGGTGATACATTTGAACTGCTTTTGTCAGGTTGAGCACGTGCTAAATGACAGATTGCTGCAATTTGTCAACTTGGATTTACATGATGTCAAGGTACAACATTGCATGCATTACAACTTCCAATGTCAAAGTATTCAATGTAGAATGAAAGAAAAATGTACCCTGGTGAATCTTAATGTGACTTGGAATTTCTTGTATCAGTAGAATACACCGGCATGTGGGAGTTCTGCTACAATTAGCTATAAGCAAAAGGATAGTATGCATCCTGTTTGAAATTGATGAGAGAATACACTATTTATCAGGGAGTTGCAATGGTTTCCATTCTTTTGTTTTTTCTTCAAGAGTTACTATGAGCCTCTTGAGGTTCCAAATTGGCAACTTGATCTCTAATCCATATCACACCTGCTCCAAGGTGGGACATGTGATCTAGTGCTCTGCGTGGACATTTGAACCTGCTCCGCATTTGTTTTTGGGTCGATGTCATCTTGTGCTCCAAGTTCTTTTTCAAAGAATTGCTTGCCTTGCTCCTGGTCGCTTTGTTGTCGTGGTGGAATGTTATTTAGTTATTGGTGGCCTGGTGGTGTGGGCTCCTCCTTGCTGTAGGAACTTATCAGAAGCAGGGATTGGTTAGTTTGCTGGCCTTCTTGATGTCTTGTGGAATTCTTAGTTCGACGACCAAGCGGATGATTTGATTATTTGGGCGATAAATCCATCCAGGAGGTTCTCCATAAAGTTTCTCTTTAGTTACAGTTTTTGTGTGGCTGGTTTGTCATAACAGAATTCTTACTATTGACAATCTGCAAAGAAGGTCCATGATCCTTCCTAACATTTGTTTGTTGTATATGGACAGTGAGGAGTCGATCGACCACCTCTTCATCCACTGTTCCTTCGCCAGAAAGGTGTGGGGCTCCTTTCTTTGTTTTAGATGGATTGGGTGATGCCGTTGTCGGTGGAGGATCTTCTTTGGGCATGGCATGGTGGGGTGGGGAAATACAGAGAAGCTATTTGGAGACTGCTCATTATGGCTTATGGGCTATTTGGGGGGCTAGAAATGGGTGTTGTTTTGGAAATGTTTGGGAGGGGGCTGATGAGCTAATTAAAACAGTTAAGGATCTAATAGCAGTTGGGCTATCTATGTAAAGGCTGCTTTGGTTGCTCTTTTTGTTTGATTTTGTCTGTTTGGTGATGTATTCTTTGCTCATTCCGTGCAACCTTTTCAATAAAGTGGCTGTTATCTCTTAAAAAAAATAGTGTGCTTTTTAGTTTCATGTGTTATTTGGTGTGGGCTGTTTTCTATTGAGAACTTTGCTAATCAGTTGAGCATGTACATGTAGCCCATCTACACTCCATCTGTGTGCCAAATTAGCACACGTGTACAAGATCCAACCCATCCAACGGATGGGTTCCACATGCAGATTCATTTGAACAGAATTTAAAACTGTCCACTAATCATGTAAGCTCCACTTTATTAACCAATAGAGATCACTAATCACACGAACTCCCATCTCACTCTAAAACAGGAAGGAAAATGGTACTATAATTAATACTGGGATTTGATGGTGATGAGAAGCTGGCCCATCTAATCTCTCTGCTTCTTTGAAGTCCGTGCTTCTAAAGATTCCCCATGTGTGGAATTGAATATGTATTGCTATTGATGTCCCACAGCATCATTTCCACCATAAAGAAGTGATGCTTTTCTGAGTTCCACTCAGCTCTAAACATACCGGGGCCCATATTTCAGTGATATAGACCATAGTTCTAAAGAGCTGTACTGCATATGGGCTATGACCCAATTTTATTTCAGATTGGATGATCTTGTCCATTGAAACTCGAGCATTTTTTCAAGTTAAATGTGGCCAGTTGTATTTCTTTTTCTTAATACTACTTTTTTTCAAGTTAAATGTGGCCAGTTGTATTCAAATTCCATTGTGTTGTTAGGAAAAAGAAGAAGAAGCAAGAGGTGTTGGTTTTCAAGTGGGTTGCTTATTTTTTTTAGACCAGATTACTGTTGATAGAGATTACTCTTCATACGGGGGCATTGATTTCTCGACCATATAAAAAGAAGAGCAGAAGTTTCTTGTTTGTTGGTAATGTGAACATTCATGGAGTTAGTATACAAAGGTGAATCGTCGATCGTCACAATCACATATATACCCACAAAATGGTGTGACATCTGCTTTATTATATTCAAGGTTTCTAGGTTTGTTCCAAACAATTTTTGGGAGGGTAAATAGGGGCTGCTTGCAACACATTAGGTTGAGTTCAATTTCAATTCGGATAGAGAGAAGCGGTAGTGCGAATTTCTGATGCACATGAGCCACACAACTGAAATAAATTTGAATGTGAATTCGAAGATCTTTAATTCACCAGAAATCCATTAAACTGAAATAAATAGAAAAAGTTTGATGGCTACTGTTAGAAAATCTTCAAATGGAATAACTATTATGATCGTGAAATGCATGGAAATGGCCGTGAAGTGAAGAGAATTGATCGTGAAGTGCATCGAAATGGCCGTGAAGTGACATTCATTGACCGTGAAGTGCATCGAAATGACCGTAAACGTAAACGGAATTAGCGGATATGATCGTGAAATGTATGAAAATGGCTTTGAAGTGAAGAGAATTGATCGTCAAGTGCATCGAAATGGCCGTGAAGTGAAGTACATTGACCGTGAAGTGCATCGAAATGACCGTGAACGTAAACGGAATTGGCGGATATGATCGTGAAATGCATGGAAATGGCTTTGAAGTGAAGAGAATTAATCGTGAAGTGAAGTGCATCGACCGTGAAGTGCATCGAAATGACTGTGAACGTAAACGGAATTGGCGGATATGATCGTGAAATGCATGGAAATGGCCGTGAAGTGAAGAGAATTGATCGTGAAGTGCATCGAAATGGCCGTGAAGTGAAGTGCATTGACCGTGAAGTGCATCGAAATGACCGTGAACGTAAACGAAATTGGCGGAGATGATCGTGAAATGCATGGAAATGGCTTTGAAGTGAAGAGAATTGATCGTGAAGTGCATCGAAATGGCCGTGAAGTGAAGTGCATTGACCGTGAAGTGCATCGAAATGACCGTGAACGTAAACGGAATTGGCAGAGATGATCGTGAAATGCATGGAAATGGCCCTGAAGTGAAGAGAATTGTTCGTGAAGTGCATCGAAATGGAAATGATGGTGAAGTGCATTGACCGTGAAGTGCATCGAAATGACCGTGAACGTAAACGGAATTGGCGGATATGATCGTGAAATACATGGAAATGGCCCTGAAGTAAAGAGAATTGATCGTGAAGTGCATCGAAATGGCCGTGAAGTGAAGTGCATTGACCGTGAAGTGCATCGAAATGACCGTGAACGTAAACAGAATTGGCGGAGATGATCGTGAAATGCATGGAAATGGCCCTGGAGTGAAGAGAATTGATCGTGAAGTGCATCGAAATGGCCGTGAAGTGAAGTTCATTGACCGTGAAGTGCATCAAAATGACCGTGAAGATAAACGGAATTGGCAGATATGATCGTGAAATGCATGAAAATGGCCCTAAAGTGAAGAGAATTGATCGTGAAGTGCATTAAAATGGCCGTGAAGTGCATTGAAATGATGGTGAAAAGACCGTGAAGTGAATGGAAATGATAGTGAAGTGAAGCGAAAAGACCGTGAAATGGATATGGATTGATGGTGAAGTGAAGCGAAAAGATCATGTACCATAAAATGAAGTAGATCCAAAGCTCAATGTAACCCATAATAGAAAACAGTGGATATTGAATGTTTAAACAAAGGTAAATAGTCGGGGTCGATCGGGTCATACCCGGTCGACCTCAACTCTCTGGACAGTTACACGGTCGACCGGGTTTGGACCCGGTCGACCCCATTTCACAAAAATTAGTCTAAAATGGGGTCGACTGGGTCACAACCCGGTCGACCGGGTAACTGTCCAGAGAGTTGGGGTCGACCGGGTATGAGCCGGTCGACCCCAACTGTTTACCTTTGTGTGCATTCACCATCCACTGTTTTCTGTCATGCGGCCCACTTGTGTAGGCATACTGGAAATCCACTGTTTTCTAATGACTTAGCTTGAAATTTTGCCGAGTCAAGTTCACTTGTACTCAACTCATACAAGTTTTGAGTTGAGTCAATGAGTTATACAACTATGTCAGAAGGTATGTGGGCTATCTGGGGTGATGAGATTGATCCAATAAGTTTTGAGTTGGGTGAATAGCTTACTTGGTTTCTTGAGGCCTTGAGTATTTGCAAAGTTATCATCAGATTCTAAAAAGTGAATAGCTTATCCACTTAAACTTCCATAGTTTTTTTTTTAAAAAATAAAATAAAATTTTTAAAGTTTTTTTTTTTTTTAATTATTTGTGTTGATCACGTTGCTTATCTACTGCTGTTGAAGCTGTTCTACTGTTGCAAGGAAGGATCAATGACAATGATGATGATGACACTGTCAACATTCGCATTCTTGTTCCATCCAAGACTATTGGCTGTCTCATTGGCAAGAGCGGTGCTATTATAAATGAGATGCGCAAGAGTACAAAAGCTAATGTTTGCATCTCAAAACATGAAAAGCCAAGATGTGCTGAAGAGGGTGGTGAACTAGTGGAGGTCTGTTTCCACTGCATATAGTTTTTTTTCCCCAGTGACTTTTATGATTACTTAATTTGCTTTTGATCTTGCCCATTCAGGTGATTGGAGAGGTTGGTTGTATGAGAGATGCACTTGTTTAGATTGTTTTGAGGCTTAGAGATTATGTTTTAAAAGACAGGGAAGGTGCTCGCAGTGCTCCTGGTGCTGATTCCCTGTACTCAGGCAATCTCTCTGCGCCATCAGTTCTGCCTAGCATTCCTCCACCAATGTTTTTTTTTTTCTGAGAAAGGCAACACTACCAGGGATTAAACCCTGTAATCTGGATCACTTACACGCATGACACACACACATCACCAATTTTTTCTTAGAAGAAGAAAAGGGGATTCATTATACTTTTTTCCCCAAAAATTGGCAAATTTTAGTAATTGATTCATGCTCAGAAATTGATAGGCCTATTTTCAACATTTTCTTTAAACACGACTACTCAGTGTGGTCATAAATAGTAGAACTACTATGGCTGGTTTTATTTCTGCATGTGAAATGCTGCATTCATATACATTTTCCAATAAAATATTCCAATCCCTTGATGAGCTTACTTTCCTTTTCTTTTTATGGAATTTGAACTATATGAAGGGTGGGGAGAATGGATATGGATTGATTTTCCCGGATTCATCAAATTCATATTCAGGGTCAGTATCTCCTATTTATGTTCCTGTTCTCTTTTTCAGCTTATTTATTTGCTTCTATGTTGCGCATTTTGCAGATTGCCCTCCACCCTTGAGATTGTAATCCCGGCAAATGCAGTGGGTAAAGAAGCACTACAGGAGCAGGTTTCTCAGTTGAAAGAAGCACTAAAGTCAATTGAAGAATCCAGGGTCACTCTGGTTTCTCAGTTGAAAGAAGCACTACAGGAGCAGGTTTCTCAGTTGAAAGAAGCACTAAAGTCAATTGAAGAATCCAGGGTCACTCTGGTTTCTCAGTTGAAAGAAGCACTACAGGAGCAGGTTTGAGTTCATAAATTTATCACCATCATTTTGTTCATGCATGTTTCAAATTGTCATTGCGTTATATGTAGAGAATTGATCGTGAAGTGCATCAAAATGGCCGTGAAGTGAAGTGCATTGACCGTGAAGTGCATCGAAATGACCGTGAACGTAAATGGAATTGCCGGATATGATCGTGAAATGCATGGAAATGGCCGTGAAGTGAAGAGAATTGATCGTGAAGTGCATCGAAATGGCCGTGAAGTGAAGTTCATTCACCGTGAAGTGCATCGAAATGACCGTGAACGTAAACGGAATTGGCGGATATGATCGTGAAATGCATGGAAATGGCCCTGAAGTGAAGAGAATTGATCTTGAAGTGCATCGAAATGGCCGTGAAGTGAAGTGCATTGACGGTGAAGTGCATCGAAATGACCGTGAACGTAAATGGAATTGGCGGATATGATCGTGAAATGCATGGAAATGGCTTTGAAGTGAAGAGAATTGATCGTGAAGTGCATCGAAATGGCCGTGAAGTGAAGTGCATCGACCGTGAAGTGCATCGAAATAACTGTGAACGTAAATGGAATTGGCGGATATGATCGTGAAATGCATGGAAATGGCTTTGAAGTGAAGAGAATTGATCGTGAAGTGCATCAAAATGCTCGTGAAGTGAAGTGCATTGATGGTGAAGTGCATCGAAATGACCGTGAACGTAAATGGAATTGGCGGAGATGATCGTGAAATGCATGGAAATGGCCCTGGAGTGAAGAGAATTGATCGTGAAGTGCATCGAAATGGCCGTGAACGTAAACGGAATTGCCGGATATGATCGTGAAATGCATGGAAATGGCCGTGAAGTGAAGAGAATTGATCATGAAGTGCATCGAAATGGCCGTGAAGTGAAGTTCATTCACCGTGAAGTGCATCGAAATGACCGTGAACCTAAATGGAATTGCCGGATATGATCGTGAAATGCATGGAAATGGCCGTGAAGTGAAGAGAATTGATCGTGAAGTGCATCGAAATGGCCGTGAAGTGAAGTTCATTGACCGTGAAGTGCATCGAAATGACCGTGAACGTAAACGGAATTGCCGGATATGATCGTGAAAATGCATGGAAATGGCCCTGAAGTGAAGAGAATTGATCGTGAAGTGCATCGAAATGGCCGTAAAGTGAAGTGCATTGACCATGAAGTGCATCGAAATGACCGTGAACGTAAACGGAATTGGCGGAGATGATCGTGAAATGCATGGAAATGGCCCTGAAGTGAAGAGAATTGATCGTGAAGTGCATCGAAATGAAAATGATGGTGAAGTGCATTGACCGTGAAGTGCATCGAAATGACCGTGAACGTAAATGGAATTGCCGGATATGATCGTGAAATGCATGGAAATGGCCGTGAAGTGAAGAGAATTGATCGTGAAGTGCATCGAAATGGCCGTGAAGTGAAGTGCATTGACCGTGAAGTGCATCGAAATGACCGTGAACGTAAACGGAATTGGCGGAGATGATCGTGAAATGCATGGAAATGGCCCTGAAGTGAAGAGAATTGATCGTGAAGTGCATCGAAATGGAAATGATGGTGAAGTACATTGACCGTGAAGTGCATCGAAATGACCGTGAACGTAAACGAAATTGCCGGATATGATCGTGAAATGCATGGAAATGGCCGTGAAGTGAAGAGAATTGATCGTGAAGTGCATCGAAATGGTCGTGAAGTGAAGTTCATTGACCGTGAAGTGCATCGAAATGATCGTGAACGTAAACGGAATTGCCGGATATGATCGTGAAATGCATGGAAATGGCCCTGAAGTGAAGAGAATTGATCGTGAAGTGCATCGAAATGGCCGTGAAGTGAAGTGCATTGACCGTAAAGTGCATCGAAATGACCGTGAACATAAACGGAATTGGCGGATATGATCGTGAAATGCATGGAAATGGCTTTGAAGTGAAGAGAATTGATCGTGGAGTGCATCAAAATGGCCGTGAAGTGAAGTGCATTGACCGTGAAGTGCATCGACCGTGAAGTGCATCGAAATGACCGTGAATGTAAATGGAATTCTATATTGAATGTTTTCGACCCTTTGATTACACAAAGGATGGTGACCGTCCATTTTCAAAGCAAAAGAACCAAATTTCAAATGGTTGAAATGATCAAATTTAAGATAATTTATTTATAGCTTATCCGCAACTTAAGTCCTGACTCATCATATAAATGGTTTGGATCAACTGGAAGACAATCCAGATTTAAAGGAAAAAAGACCTGACTTATCACATTGCAGTATGTTGGGATGTATTCATGCAAACCACTCACAGTAATAGTGGTTTTTCATGAATGTTGGTATGGTGAGCTGCATTTATTTTCTGTTTTAAAATTCCTCCAACATACTAGTTAGCATTTGGATAGGATTGCTTATAGTGGTGGATTGGTTATCACAACTAAACTCTAATATTAGTCTAACGAGTTAAGCATAACTAGGCTCAGCGGGCCGCATGTGCCAACATGTCTTATCCATGGTAAAGCCCAACATATCAACAATCTGGATCTCATATGCATGTGCCATGTGTATGGATAGAATGCCTGATTACTATCTTAGAATTAGCACTACCCAATCATCTATGGATGGTTGACGGGAACTACAATGCAAATTCAAGTGAGATTGTGAATCTGTTACAATTCCCTTTGGGGATTGTGGTAGAACAACTTCTCAATGTATCTCAGTTTCAGTTTATGTCGTCACAGTTCCCTTTGGAGATTGTGGTAGACCAACTTCTCAAACTAGCATGAGTACATCGAGCTCAATTTCAGTTTATGTTGTTTTGAGTGTCCAAGTCATTAATCTGAAATCACATGCCGGGTATGAGATCTAAACCATTCATCTAATTGGTGGCTTATAAATGGATGGCTTAAGCAATAACTTACAACAATTCCACTATAATCATTCACCTCTTTCACTAACCCCCATCTCATTTATGTTGCTTGCCATGCAGATGCGTTTATCGGCATGAAATTATATAATACATAAACAAATCATAATTCAGACTGAAATCACTATTATGAACACATCATTTACTACAGAATTATGACAATATATACAAGACATCGTTTACATCATTTCGCCCTGAATGTTTTACAAGACATCATTTACAATAATTTATAGCTCCCACAAAATTTACATCATACCTAAGACAACTATATCATATTTTGTGGTCACTCAAGCAGTCATAGGCTATAGAGTTCCTAAAGCTGGGAGTGAATTGCTGTAAGTCTCTCCCTGACAAAATTTCGTCGCTGCACAAAATGTCCATATATTTCATGACAAAAATGCCACAATCATATCCATTCGACTGCTTTGGTACGGAAGTATCTTCTCTGACCGTCCAAGACTTCCCATCCAACTCAGACATATCTCCTGCGGCATGGAATAATATAGGCAAGGCCTCCTTCATTAGCTTGATATGTTGCCTGTGTACGCTGAGTGCCCTCGAATACAAACTGTTGAGTATAACAATTTCTCGTTCTTGAGGGTGGATGACAATTAAGTACCAATGAATGTTGGCGTGGTTGACTGGTACGTATACCTGTCCATGTTTCACAAGATAAGATATCATTATAGACATCATAGAAATGGGTACACATAGTGTTAATAACTTGTACCGATACCATTACCTGTTCATACTGCCACATGGCCTTCTGCCCTTCACGATGTTTAACAATACCGTATACTGTGAGTTTCTCCACTTCAACAAGTGAACGCACATCGTTACCTCCAATGTCCCGGTACATTCTCAATGCTAATATGGAAATGTCGATACATGGCTATTACAAACAGCATACCGAATTAGAACATATATCATATAATGAAATAACATAATAACCATGTCCAATTCATTGTGTTACCAGGAAAAATGTGGGGCAAAACTTGCAGTCCTGCTTATATATAGTAGGAAATAAACTGTGCCTTCTCTCCAGGAAATCAACATACTTGTCAATAGCCTAATCAATAAATATGGCGAATTAAGCTCTAGTCTAATATAATTGTTGAATAATCATAGATTTATGTGTGTGAATTACTTACAATGCTATCAACCCATGCATTTTTCTCCCCTATGGTCCTGAACCAACCAAATTCCACCGTTTCTTTATTTGCATTGGCCCAACTATCCAATTCATGTAGTTCCTCCTTTGATATTACCATAAACGGATCAATCTTGGCCTGGAAGGGTATGAGAGAAGTACACAATTCTTTCGGTTTCTCGGTGTCGGCGGCCTTACTTGGAGTTGTTTGAATGGCGGAGATGGAAGTGAATGGAGAACGCTTGTATACAGACGGCTTCAACACCCTCTTAGTTCTTGTCTTATATATTGCAATAGAAGGCAGTGATTTCTCACATATATCAGCATCTAAGGCATCCGATTATTGAACATCCATCTCTCTGTTCCCCTGATCCATACATCCCAATTCCTCATCCTCCTTCTTAGGCACTTCCTTCTCTTTCTCTAATTCCTTCTCATTCAAAAACTGCATCTTCTCCAAAAGAAATGCCTCTATTTGCTTCTTCAACACCCTCTTAGTTCTCTTCTTATATACTGCAATAGAAGGCAGTGATTTCTCACATATATCAGCATATAAGGCATCCGAGTGTTGAACATCCATCTCTCTATTCCCTTGATCCATACATCCTAATTCCTCATCCTCCTTCTCATGCACTTCCTTCTCCTTCAAAAACTGCATCTTCTCTAAAAGAAACACCTCCATTTGCTTCTTCAACTCCATCTTACCCTCCTCCAACTCTTCTTTCTCCTTCTTCAATACCTCATTTTTTATCCTCAGATCTTCCTTCTCCCTCATTAACATTTCTCTCTCCATCTTCAACATTGCCCTCTCATTCAACTCTTCCTTCTGTAACCTTAAGGCTTCCATCACTTTTAGCATTAGTTCCACCTCCATGCGTACTGCTTCTCTCTCCTTCTCTATTGATTCTTCTCTCTCTTTTAACATCAGTTCCTGCCGCTTCAACTCTTCCCTATCTCTCTCCAATTGAATCCTCTCCGCCTCCAACTCCTCCCTATCCTCTCTCGACTCTGCAGTCAGATGTAATTTCGCTCCCTCTTCCTCTCCCCCTTCTTCTCCCTCTCTGTCATCCCCACTCTCTTCCTCTCCCCCTTCTTCTCCCTCTCCGTGTCCTGATCTTCATTCCATATCTTCATCATCTTCATCTTTAATGTCATACAAAATGAAGCAATGTATGTATCAGTTATATAACACGTCAAAGTAAATATAACATATCAAAACATAAAAGAATACTTTTCTAACGTCTTACGTTAAATCTATCATGGACCAAATGAACAGCCTCTATCTCCAACTCCTTAATGGTAGGCTCTAATATAAGAACTATTTCAGTCTGCAAGAGAACATCTTTATTTTCAAATACAGAAACATATATATATATATATATATATATATATATATATATATATATATATATATATATATATATATATATATATAAAGTTCAAAAAGTGATCATTTAGCTTCATAGAAATTGACTTACATCTTCACTCTCTAGTATTTGATGAATCTTCTTATACCTCCAACCCTTCCATCTTCTATATTTTGTGAATCTTGAAATTTGGGAGGGAACGTATGAAATGATACATTGTCGAAGAGCCGGTACTCTCTCAAGGGCCCATATCTGTTACAATGAAATGACAAGATGATGTTAAATACATACAGTTTCGTATAAACTATAATTTAAAATAGAGAAGGACAAAATCCTTACTTGTAGAGGAAATATGCAACCGGTGACACTGTAATGAAGCCCATGTAATGCCATCAAGGCATTATCAATCCCTTCGGTCATTGTTTGGAAGGCCACACTACCCCAAGGGTAGATATTAAAGTCTTCCAACGAGTCAACAAGGTCAATAAATTTTGTACAACACATAATATTCGTGTCGGTTCCCCTAACAAACCACTCTACACATAATATTAGGGCTGTCTTCACGACATATTCGTGCTCATTGCTATCAATTATCCTATCGAACACCTCCTGTACATGTTTCTTTAGGATACGATTTTCATTGAAGTATTTTTCTCTTATTGACTTCTTCAAACGAGGGATATTAGGAATGGAGAGGTCACCAGTCTTCAAACCTATTATTAAGGTGAAGTCCATCTGGAAAAACTTTACACGGTTCTCTTGTATCATGAATACAAGATTGCCTGTATATCTCTCAATAAGTGAGTGAAAAATGGCTCCTATAAACTTAAATGATGGAATGTCTAATAAAAATGAGAATGGGGTCCGCCTAGATATATTCATTCTAGTGTCATTCTTCTCCAACCCACTCTTGACGTTATCAAACCACCATGTCAAAGAACATCTACATGACAGGGTGGGGGCCGACTTGCTAAATCCCTTATGCAAGGGTTTGTTATCTGCAAGAAAGAATGAAAAATTATATCAACAACCATGAAGTGAAGGGAAATGAGAAATGCATGGAATTGACCGTGGAGTGAATGGAATTTTCCATGAAATGAGTGGAATTTACCATGACGTGAAGGGGATTGTCCGTGAAATGCATGGAATTGACCGTCAATTGAAGGGAATTGTCCTACAATGCATAGAATTGACCGTGACATGAGGGGGGTTGTCCGTGAAATGCATGGAATTGATCGTGAAGTGAAGGGAAATGAGTGTGAAATGAATGGAATTGACTGTGAAGTAAAGGGAGTCACCGGAAATGACTGTGAAATGCATGGAATTGACGGTGAAGTGAAGGGGATTGACCGCGAAATGCATGGAATTAACCATGAAGTGAAGGGAATTGACCGTGAAATGAGTGGAAATGACCGTGAACTGAAGGGAATTGACCGTGAAGTTAGTTATATGTTTCTTGCAGTTGTGAGACGAATTTCACTTAGCGCTCAGTTAATTCCATTGACTTTGTGGTCATTTTAAGTCAGTTCACAGTCATTTTAACTCAGTTCATGGTCATTTTAGGTCAATTCACAGTCCTCATCAATAACTCAGTGGGTCCTCGATCTATTAACTTAGTCGGTGCTCGTCAGTCTTTGTTTAGTTTCACATCTCATTTCGTTCTTTGTTTCAAAAACCCTCATTGTGGGCCATTTGAGCATTAACTTTTGCCCATCTATCAGGACATGCCATACCATTCAGTGTTTAAAATAAAATAGGGCTGTACACAAGTTAAGCTAGCTCAAACAGCTCACTCGAGACGTCTAGAGTCAGCTTGGATTGACTCGGCTTGAAAGGCCAACTCGAGGCTATTAAAGTTGAGTTCAAGCCAAGTTCGACCATGGTGTAATGCAAATCGAGTTGACTCGAACTCGACTTGACTCAGCATGGATGAGTCAAGCAGAGCTTGTCCCACCTCAACTCGACTCTAACTCGACTTGACTCGGCATGGACGAGTCAAGCCGAGCTTGGCCCACGTCGACTCGACTTGACTCGGCATGGATGAGTCAAGCCGAGCTTGGGCCACCTCGACTCAGCTTAGCTCGATGTACGACACTAAAATGGATTGTGGACTGTGAGCATATATAGTATAACATACAGTGGGGTCCACAAAAAGCGAGGGATTTGAATATACCGGCCGTTCGAAGCTTCTTAGATGGGGGGACCATTTTTGTGGGGACCATTTTCATCCTTTCTTCAGTTCACAAAAGTCGAAAATGATGTGCGTGGGTCTGTATTCTCGACCAGACAGAAGGAAAATTAAAAATGAAGAAAAGGGAAGGTTTTATTGGAAGGTGGACAGTCACAGAGGTGGAGAAGTAATTGGAGAATCAGATTCGGTCGGCTCGGATGAAGGAGTAGGGAGAGGAGAGGAGAAAAAACTGGATTTTCGGTGGAGATGGGGTTGGCAGCGTTCGAAGGGCCGTCTGTCTAGAGCAGGGGCATTTTCGTCATCTGCAAGGCTGTCCGTACGTCCGGGGAGTATTCGTGGAAACTTAAAACGAATGGGCTTAAAAAGGTTCTGGGCCATATACTGGTCGTACAGTTGGAAATTTCTCTTTCCCGGATTCTCTACCATAACCTTCTGCATGAAGGTCCTTAGCTAGAACTTATGTGGGGTCTACCTTGATGTTTGTTAGAAATCCATCCCATCCATCCATTTTTTTAGATCATGTCGGTACATGGGTCAAAAAATGAGCTAGATCCAATACTCAAGTGTGCCTAAAACGTGAGGACTGGATGTCCACAGTTTAAATATTCATGGGGCCACATAAGTTTTGAATCAAGATAATGTTTGTGTTTTTAGTTCATCTAAGCAGGAATGATGTTATGAAAGGTGCGGATGGCATGTTAAACCCCAGGGAGGTTTCAACGGTAGGAATTTTCCAATCTTTTCCTTTAGTGTGACCCACTTGAGTCTTAAGAAATTTACGACTGGACGACCCACTTATGGCCCATTTACGACATGAAGCCCACCTCATTTTACCTTGCATGAATAAGTCCCAGTTGTACGGACGCCTTCCCAAAGGTCGAAAATGCCCCTACTTTTTCCTTCAAGCGGATCGGCCGCTGCTCGAAGACGAGTGCTGACGCTCCTCGAAAACCAAGTTATACGAACGGTTCAAAAGAGATCAACGTTACATGGGCCCCACAGTTATGTATTTATTATATCCACAACGTTCATCCATATTTCGAGATCATTTCTTAGCATTATCCAAAAAAAAAAATTCATATCCGAAGATCAACTGGACCACACTACAAAGAGGATCAGAAAATTGATTTTCACCTTTGAAACTTTTGTAGGGCCCACCATAACATTTATTTTCCATCCAATCTATTCATAAGGTCACAAAGACCTAGATGAAGAGGAAAAACAAATTTTGTAATGATCTAAAACTTCTGTGACCCCTGAAAAGGTTTTAATGGTAGACGTTTAAAGCAGAATGGTAAAGGCATTTGCTACGGTCAGAGATATGACTACGGATTATAACCGTAGCTATAGATATCGTAATCCGTAACCATAGATATCGTAATCCATAGCCATACAATCTATTCGGAGTACGCTCGCAGAACTAGCGGCCCCCCGCGCCACTTGCTGGCCTATCCGACGGGGCCACGCTGATTCCATTTGGTGGCCCCTATGGCTATGGATAATAACCGTAGTTAAAAGCCGTAGCTATAGGTTTTCTTTTTTCTTTCTAATTTTTTTTTTTAATTTTTTATTTTTTACATGGAGAACTTTATTCTACCTATAATTTTCTCTAACACATTTTTATATAAGTATGTATAGATAAGCATAAAATTTTTTTTCTCTCTTTTTCCATTTCTTTCTTTATTCATTTAGTAAGAATATCTTCTAAACTAAAATTAGTTACTTGATGTACCCTATATGATTTTGGGGTAGGAGAAGCTACTTGAACCAACTAACCTAGTTATTTTTCAAGATTCCACCAGATCAATGATCGAAAATCCATTTCATTCACTTAGCAGTCAATTTCATTCATTTCATCTACTTCGTGATCAATTCCATGCATTTCACGGTCAATCCCAACGATTCTGTTTTGATTCACAGTCATTTTCATGCATTTCACAGTCATTTTTATGCATTTCACGGTCATTTCCCTACACTTCACGGTCATTTCCAAGCATTTCACGGTCATTCTCGGCGATTCCGTTTTGATTCACGGTCATTTCTATGCATTTCATGGTCAATTCCTTTCACTTCACAGTCATTTCCACGCATTTCACGGTCAATTCGCTTCACTTCACGGTCATTTCCATGCATTTCACGGTCATTCTTGGCGATTTCGTGTTGATTCATGGTCATTTTCGCGCATTTTACGGTCCAATCGTCTCACTTCATGGTCATTTTCATGCATATCACGGTCATTCGTGCCTATTTCATGTTGATTCACAGTCATTTTGGCGCATTTCACGGTCATGACCCTTCACTTCACGGTCATTTCTGGGCATTTCATGGTCCAATCGCTACACTTCACAATGAAATGCGTTGAAATTACCGTGAATCAACACATAATAGGCGGGAATGACCGTGAAATGCATGGAAATGACCATGAAGTGAAGCGAAATGACCGTGAAATGCATGAAAATGACCGTGAAGTGAAGGGGCATGACCGTGAAATGCGTCGAAATGACCGTGAATCAACACGAAATAGGTGGGAATGACCGTGATATGCATAGAAATCATGGTCATTCCCACTTATTCCGTGTTGATTCACAGTCATTTCGGCACATTTCACGGTCAATTCCCTTCACTTTATGGTCATTTCCATGCATAGCACGGTCATTTTCGCCTATTCCGTGTTGATTCACGGTCATTTCGGCAAATTTCACGGTCATGCCCCTTCACTTCACAGTCATTTTCGCATATTTCACGGTCAATTCGCTTCACTTCACGGTCATTTTCATGCATTTCACGATCATTCCCGCCTATTTCTTGTTGATTCACGGTCATTTCAATGCATTTCATGGTGAAGTGTAGTGATTGGACCGTGAAATGCACGGAAATGACTATGAAGTGAAGGGGCATGGCCGTGAAATGTGCCAAAATGACCGTGAATCAACATGAAATAGGTGGGAATGACCGTGAAATGCATGGAAATGACTGTGAAGTGAAGCGAATTGACCGTGAAATCCATGAAAATAACCATGAAGTGAAGGGAATTGACCGTGAAATGTGCCAAAATGACCATGAATCAACACGGAATAGATGGGAATGACCATGATTTCCATGCAGATCATGGTCATTCTTGCCTATTCCGTGTTGATTCACGGTCATTTTGACACATTTCACAGTCATGCCCCTTCACTTTACAGTCATTTTTCGCACATTTTACGGTCATTGCGCTTCACTTCATGGTCATTTCCATGCATTTCATGGTCATTCCCGCCTATTCCGTGTTGATTCACGGTCATTTCGACACATTTCAGGGTGAAGTATAGCGATTGGACAGTGAAATGCGCGGAAATGACCATGAAGTGAAGGGGCATAGCCGTGAAATGCGCTGAAATGACAGTGAATCAACACGGAATAGGCGGGAATGACCGTGAAATGCATGGAAATGACCATGAAGTGAAGCGAATTGACCGTGAAATCCACCGAAATGACCATGAAGTGAAGGGAATTGACCGTGAAATGCACCGAAATGACCATGAATCAACACAGAATAGACGTGAATGACTGTGATTTCTATGCATATCACGGTCATTCCCGCCTATTTCGTGTTGATTCACGGTCATTTCGATGCATTTCACTGTCATGCCCCTTCACTTCACGATCATTTCCACGCATTTCATGGTCAATTCGCTTCAATTCACGGTCAATCCATGCATTTCACGATCATTCCCACTTATTCCGTATTGATTCACAGTCATTTTGACCCATATCATGGTGAAGTGTAGCGATTGGACTGTGAAATGCACGGAAATGACCGTGAAGTGAAGGGGCATGATCGTAAAATGCGCCGAAATGACTGTGAATCAACATAAAATTGGCGGGAATGACCGTGAAATGCATGGAAATGACCGTGAAGTGAAGCAAATTGATCGTTAAATCCATAGAAATGACCATGAAATGAAGGGAATTGGTCGTGAAATGCGTTGAAATGACCATGAATCAACACGGAAAAGACGGGAATGACTGTGATTTCCATGCATATCACGTTCATTCCTGCCTATTCTGTGTTGATTCACGGTCATTTCGACGCATTTCACGGTGAAGTGTAGCGATTGGACCGTGAAATGAAATGACCGTGAAGTGAAGGGCATGAACGTGAAATACGTTGAAATGACCATGAATCAACACAGAATAAGCAAGAATGACCGTGAAATGCATGGAAATGACCGTGAAGTGAAGTGAATTTACTGTAAAATCCATGGAAATGACCATGAAGTGAAGGGAATTGACCGTGAAATGCGCCGAAATGACCGTGAATTAACACGGAATAGACGAGAATGACCGTGACTTCCATGCATATCATGGTCATTCCTGCCTATTCCGTGTTGATTCACGGTCATTTCGATGCATTTCATGGTTATGCCCCTTCACTTCACAGTCATTTCCGCACATTTCACGGTCAATTTGCTTCACTTCAAGGTCATTTTCATGCATTTCACGGTCATTCCCGCCTATTTCGTGTTGATTCATGGTCATTTCGATGCATTTCACGGTGAAGTGTAGCAATTGGACCGTGAAATGTGCAGAAATGATTGGGAAGTGAAGGGGCATGACCGTGAAATGCGTCGAAATGATCGTGAATCAACACAGAATAGGCGGGAATGACTGTGAAATGCATGGAAATGACCGTGAAGTAAAGCGAATTGATGGTGAAATCCATGGAAATGACCATGAAGTGAAGGGAATTGACTGTGAAATGTGCCGAAATGACCGTGAATCAACACGGAATAGATGGGAATGGCCGTGATTTTCATGCATATCACGGTCATTCCCGCCTATTCCGAGTTGATTCACGGTCATTTCGACGAATTTCACGGTCATGCCCCTTCACCTCACGGTCATTTCCGCAGATTTCACGGTCAATTCGCTTCACTTCACTGCCATTTCCATGCATTTCACGGTCATTCCCGCCTATTTTGTGTTAATTCACGATCATTTCGATGCATTTCATAGTGAAGTACAGTGATTGGACCGTGAAATGCGTGAAAATGACCGTGAAGTGAAGGGGCATGACCGTGAAATGCGCCGAAATGACCATGAAACAACACGGAATAGGTGGGAATGACCGTGAAATGTATGGAAATGACCGTGAAGTGAAGCGAATTGACCGTGAAATCCATGGAAATGACCATGAATTGAAGAAAATTGACTGTGAAATGAGCCGAAATGATTGTGAATCAACACGGAATAGACGGGAATGACCGTGATTCCATGCATATCACGGTCATTCCTGCCTATTCTGTGTTGATTCACAGTCATTTCGCCACATTTCACGGTCATGCCCCTTCACTTCACGGTCATTTTCGTGCATTTCATGGTCAATTCGCTTCACTTCACGGTCGTTTCCATGCATTTCACGGTCATTCCCGCCTATTCTGTGTTGATTCATGGTCATTTCGACGCATTTCACGGTGAAGTGTAGCGATTGGACCGTGAAATGCCCGGAAATGACCATGAAGTGAAGGGGCATGACCGTGAAATGCACCAAAATGACTGTGAATCAACACGAAATATGTAGGAATGACCGTGATATGCATGGAAATGACTGTGAAGTGAGGCGATTAGACCGTGAAATGCATGGAAATGATCATGAAGTGTAGGGAAATGACCATGAAATGCATAAAAATGACCGTGAAATGCATGAAAATGACCGTGAATCAAAACGGAATCGTTAGGATTGACTATGAAATGCATGAAATTGATCACGAAGTAAATGAAATGAATGAAATTGACCACTAAGTGAATGAAATGAATTTTCGATCATCGACCTGATGGAATCTTGGAAAATAACCAGGTTGGTTGGTTAAAGTAGCTTCTCCTACCCCAAAATCAGATAGGGTACATAAGTAACTAATTTTAGTTTAGAAGATATTCTTGTTAAATGAATAAAGAAAGAAATGGAAAAAGAGAGAAATTTTTTTTTATATGCTTATATATACATACTTATATAAATGTGTCAGAGAAAATTATAGGTAAAATAAATTTCTCCATGTAAAAATAAAAAAAAAAATAAAAAAGAAAGAAAGAAGAGAGAAAACCTATAGCTATGAATTTTAGCTACGTTTATTATCCATAGCCATAGGGGCCACCATATGGGCATGGCCCCGCCAGATCGACGTGGCTCCGCCGGGTAGGCCAGTAAGTGGCGCGGGGGGCTGCTAGTTCGGCTAGCCCACCTCGGATAGACCGTATGGCTATGGATTACAGTATCTATAGCTACGGTTATAATCCATAGCCATAAGTCTGACCGTAGCAAATGTCTTTACCATTCCACTTTGAACGTCTACCGTTGAAACCCTTTCAGGGGTCACGGAAGTTTTGGATCATTACCTAATTTGTTTTTCCTCTTCATCCAGGTCTTTGTGACCTTATGAATAGATTGGATGGAAAATAAATGTTATGGTGGGCCCTACAAAAGTTTCAACGGTGAAAATCAATTTTCTGCTGTTCTTTGTGGTGTGGTCCAGTTGATCTTTGGATAGATTTTATTTTTTTTTGGATAATGCTCCGAAATGATCTCGAAATACGGATGAACATTGTAGATATAATAAATACATAACTGTGGGGCCATGTAACATTGATCTCTTTTGAACCGTTCATATTACTTAGAGTTCGAGGAGCGTCAGCACTCGTCTTCCGATCCGCTTGAAGGAAAAAGCAGGGGCATTTTCAACCTTTGGCAAGTCGTCCGTACAACTGGGGCTTATTTTTGCAAGGTAAAATGAGGTGGGCTTCGTCTTGTAAATGGGCCGTAAATGGGTCGTACAGTTGTAAATTTCTCCTTGAGTCTTGGATCCGTTTTACTTTTGGTAGCAAGTCTCAAAATTATCTCACATATTGGAAGGGGAAGATTTCTCCAAAACATCACATTGGGCCTCACCTAGGTTTCCAGCACAAAAACTTCTTGTGTTAGTGTGGAAGGCTTTCACGGAAATCCGTTGCAAGGTAAACTGCTGCCATTTTAGCCGGTAGAATTCGAAAGGATGCGGATTGCATCCTACCCTGCCGTATCCAGTTAGAAATGACATTATATGTTTGAGTTGACACGTGATGTATGGGTCTCATACACACTGTCCATCCAATTTTTCGTATAATTTTAGGGTATAAGACTAAAAATGAGGCAGATCAAAGGCTCAAGTGGACCACACCGTAGGAAGCAACAGTGATAAGGATTCTTACTGTTGAAACTTTTATAGGGCCCAGTGTCATGTTTATTTTCTATCCAACATATTCATAGAGTTACATGAACCAGTGAAAAGATAAAACACAAATATCGGCTCCATCTAAAGCTTCCGTGGACCACATGAAGTTTTCAATTGTAAGAATTTAATCTCGTTTGTGTAGTCCACTTGAACCTTAATCCCGATTGTGTAGTCGACTTGAGCCTTGGATCGACATCATTTTTAGGCTAATACCCTAAAACGATACAAAAAAAAAAAAGAAGGATTGACGGTGTAGATATGACACATACATCATGGTGGCCACTCAAAACTTATGCACGTAATTCCTAGCCCAAAATTGGCGCGGGTGCCAAAGTTTTCCGCCGCTCAAAAATGAAAACTCACTGACATTCCCTCTCAATTTCCTTGTTCCCTCTCCAGCTCTAGTTAAAACCAGTTTGTGTGAGGGAGAGATCAATTTCATTTTTTCCTCTCTAGATATAATCAAAACAAGTTTGAGAGAGAGAGAGAGGTGGACCCTTCACCACAAGATCCAAGCCATCAAGAGGTATATCCAACTCAACCAAACCATCTCTAGGTGAGTGCCTTTTCCTTACCTCTTTTGAAATTTAGTTTTATCTTTTAAACATGATCATGATGATGTAAAGGGATCCACTAATGGATGGCCCACATGATGGATGAGGTCCTTGATGATCCAACCACCCATCCATAGGGTAAATCCACCTTGACGCTTGTATTATATATTCACGGTGGGGCCCACATAGCAATACCCGATCCAAGACCATATCCTTTATGGAGAAGTTCATCTAAGCATATAACAATGATACCAGCAAAACAAAGCTGAAGAACTATGAGAATAGCATTCCCATATCCAAGTTGGCTAACACTGCCATACATTCCAGATAGAACATATGCAACCGCCTCACCAATAGCAATCAGGATGCCCAGTAACTTATGTGCACCATTTCTAAGGAAAAGTATTGAATTGTTAGGTAGAATATATCATTGATGTAGGGATGAACGTGATGAGGTCAATCACCATCTTCCTCAAGGATAACTACTCCGAATCCATGGAGCTTCTCTGGACTCCTCACAGAGACTTCTCTAATCCACAATGAAAGAAAACAAGAGAATAAAAATAAACTCTAGTAAAATTTAAAATTGATTAATGAATGAAGAAAAACGAGTTCACAACCCTTTAAATAAGGGAATCAAGCAATAGAAAAGAAATCAAAATCAAAATACAACTAAAACTCTTAGAATCCATGACTTACTATAATAGTAAACTTACTATTTATAGACCGTCGTGATGTCTACTAGTGGGCAAGGTTTTTGGCCAAAATTAGTAAGTGTCCCATTTGGCTTCACCAAACCGTTCTCCTAATTATTCTAAGCACTTTTCATATTGGACACAACTCTTAAAGCCCAACGGATGAAGAGTTATAATCAAACTAAAACTTATTATTTATATTAAAAACGAAAATAAAACAGGAAAATGACCGTCGATCATGGGGTTTTTCGTAAATCCGGGCTGCTCAACCCGGTGTAGCGGGGTTGGTTGGCTAAAGTAGCTCGTTCTACCCCAAAATCATATATTTTACGTCAGATAATTCATTCCAGATTGCGAGATATGCCCGATCTAAGGTCCGACAGTCCGGATCACTTCTATCGTCGACCGGGCCTTTTCTGATCCATCTTGGCCATGAAACTGTCCGCGACCCACTCTACATCAATCATATAGCATGAATGAAGAGAAATAGATGCTCAGTACATGCACACACACAGAAAGCACATGTATTGGATACAAAATATGCATGAAAAGGATCACAAAACAAGTAGTATCCCTTTTCATATCATAAGACAGTCAATTCAGACCACAAACTAGAGCTTTAAAATATCAATGCACATCATAACAAGAAAACGTGGTATGACCACTCGCTGTAAATAACAACAATCGCATTCTGAATGCAACAACATTATGGAAGATGACAGAAGAACATTGCACGCATGTAGAGGATTTCATAAGAAAATTTTACAGGATATATATGGTGTGACCTGCAACACCGAGTGGCCTCAAATCTTGACATCTGAGGGGGTCAAAACACCAGGCTGGAACACAAAGGCTGTTTTGGATTGAGAGCTAAAAAAAATCCATATTTGAAAGGGATCTAAGTATGACCTGTTAGGATTCACTGAAATGAAAACAGAGACGTCATTTCCATGGAAACAGCATTTCTGTTGGTTGCCTTAGTAAATTTCCTGGAACACCATTTCCATTTTATGTGTTATTTATGTTATTATTCTTCTTTTTTATACTCGATTTGTAATTAGTTGGTTCATTATGGACTTTGCTTACTGAGAAAGAGAGAGAGAGAGAGAGAAAAACCCACTAGGGCTCTTACAGCTATGCGCAAGGGCTGGGAAAGCGGAACATGGAGGGTGTTGCGATCTTATGTCATTTGGGGATTTTCTTAGGGTAGGGCGCCCCCACCTACATATGGTTGTCAATTTCAACCATTGGATTGTCCTTAGATTGATCTAGACCATTCAGTATCTTATTGCTACCATATAGAAGCTATGGTCTTATAATAATGCTTCATTGTGATTAATGAATATAGGCATGAAGCCCATTTACAAAAAAAAAAAAAAAAAAAAAACCTAGCTTTCAAACCTCATATTTGAATATGAGTCATTAAATATTTGTCTTCACACACAATCATCCGTTCAAAGAGTGTTTCTTAGGATGACCGTGAAATCTTACAGTCCAGAGCATGAACAATTCAAATCATTATTTAAGATGCACCCAAGGGTTGGAAATCGACACCTTATGGTAGTATGGCAAAGGGCTCCATAACTATACCCCTCTTGGAACGGAAAGGAAGAGGAATAGCTGGAATGCCTAGGGTTGTTAATTATACATGGTACACATCTAGACAGGGGCTCATGTGTCATCATGTGACACATGTATTAGATCCGAGCTCTCCTTCGGGTGAGGTTACAGTGTTTGGATCTCACGTCCTATAACTTTTTCAATGTAAGATTTTTAATTCACACTATTTCCTATTGTTGTTTGGCCCAAATTCCTAATGAGAATTTGAATATTCAGCGGTTTTGTATAACTTTTTAAACCTCTGGGACATGCTTTGGTAATTTTTATGACAAAAACTTGATTATTCACTTAAAACCTTATTTGATCAAGTTACTTTTTTTATTTATTTAATATTTAGCATCCTTTTTATTAATTATTGTATGTTGTCATTTGTTTTTTATTAACCAAGTCACTAAAGGATTTCAATTTCAAATGTAATTGAAGTATTGACAGAACGTTGTCTCTAGTTGCAGTACGAGTGCAATAAGAATATACATTGATTGCGTATTTGATTATTTTTTTATTTTTTTAAATGCACCACCTGGAAACAATTTGAGATGACGTTCAATGATACTTTGTTAAATATGAAATTTGTGACCTTTAATAACTTGGTTAATTAAAAAGAACTACGTAGTAGCTTAATCTTAATATAACTTTTTGGATAGGTAGGCAGCCGTTTGTAACGTACTAGAATATCGGTGCAGCCACAAATCTTTTTTCGTCTTCTTAAATTGTAATAGACCGTATCAGTTGCATTTTTCTGTATCATACAGGTTGTGGCTATCAAAGATATAATATCATCTCCTTATAGGGAAACATTTAATGATGTGTACATTGTTTATGAGCTCATGAACACTGATCTTCACTAAATTATTCATTCCAATCAAACTTTATTAAAGGATCATTATCAGGTGATATTTAAGATTTTCATAATAAATAGATTAAGAGCCAATGATAATTATAAGTAGATTTATAAAATTTATAAGTAGAATTGAGTAAGGCTTGGATGACGATGATAAATCTCTATAATCATGACAAAAGTTTCTGATTTCTAGTGGAGAAATATTGGATTCGATCCTATTTGTGGTGAAAATCTGAACATGCATATTTGGCCTTCTTAAATGCATATTTATTGGCATTAAATAAAGGTGAGTTGACTTGCACCAAGTTGAAAAGCTTGTATGTGAATTTTATTCTTACACTAAATGCAACATTATAAATATGAGATCATAATTTTGTCGAAGGTTGTTAAGAAGCTAGATTTGTTGGAGAACCTTGCTTGTACCAAAGGCATTGTGTGTTGTTCTTGATACATGAGGTTGAGAATAAGACAAATATTGTGGCTAGTGATTTAGAGGTCTATAATGGATTATGGAAGCTGCTATGGAGTTGACTTTGGCCAAAAGTTGATTTGGCTAAACACTTGTTAGTAAAAATAGTTTGTCAATATCGTGAAAATAAATTTCTATTACTTTATAAATGCCTCATGGTTGCAAAGTCACAAATTATAGAAACCATGAATTTAATGGCCTTTTGTTTTATGCCACTAGATTTTATAATGTCATTATACTAGAAGTTTGTAGACCGTGAAAATCATCTCATTAAATGAATATTGTTGTTTTTATTTTTTTTATTTTAACTTTATTTTAATTCATTGATTAATTTCAATAATATTGGACATAATCTGTTGTAAAGGAAAAGAAAAGGGCTTAGACTTTGAGTTCTTTTAAGCTTCCTTATCATCCATGCGTGGCACTGTAAACCTTTATTAAACTGTGACTCTAATCGGAACTTTATGTATAATTTGATCAAGTGCATTAACATCTAATACTATCATATTTCTTTGTAGGATAACATCGTCGTATTTATGGGCCCTTGTGCTATGTTTCTTGTTCTCATCATTATTGGACTCATGCATGGGAATCAAGGATGTATCCCTTTAACACATGCCCCTTTTTACAAAGTTTTAATTTTTGTTGTTGTTTTTATTAACTTGAATTGGAACACTTTTCTGTATTATTTACTTGCAATTAGTTTTATTTTAATGATCAGTTTTATATTTAAAGTGTACCCACTTTTTTTGGGGAAAAAAAAGAAGCAATTGAAGTTTTTGCAATTCATCATAATTCTAAATTATAATGTTTTGTTGGTTGAATAATTTTTTTATTAGATGACAGAAACATAAAAAGAAAATTGCTGCTATTTTTTTTTTTTTTTTTTCATGCAAGAAATTTTCCAACAGCTTTAGGTCATCCATATTTTTCCAAAATATGGAATTCTAAGACAGTCCATAACCGTCCTTTTAACACGTGTATTTAATGGCGGTCCATGATCGTCCTTCCTTATAGGCGTTCCATAACCATCCTTTATAACCCTGTAACATTAGTGAAGGCTCATAATAGTCTTTTTATTATTCATCTTTCATGACGGTCCCTAACCGTCCTTCTTGACAGACGGTCCATAACTGTCGTTTTAATGTCCATTTTTAATGACGGTCCATGACCGTCCTTTACAGACAGTCCATAACCGTCCAAGTAATACGACGCAACAAAATAAGACGGCCCATGCGACGGTTCAAAACTGTCCTTTAATGAGATTTGAGATGGTTTTCAGTTGTCCCTTTTTCACCATTTTGGCGTAGTGCTCTAAGGACAAGGGTTTACGAGGTGAGAGGATTTCTAAACACTAGTAAAAGCTTGAGAATAGATTTTCTTAAGGAGTTAGGATTTTCCTAGAGTTAAACATTGCAAAGGAAGATTGGGTGATTCTGTAATTGAAGTAGGTGAGTGGTGTAAACTCTGAGGTTTTAATTATAGTTGATCTTTGTCACTTTATGCTGTGTTTTTTTTCACTAGCATTTTTCACGCAAAATAACTTGTGTTTCTATGTAATTGATTTATTGGTTATTCTGTTTATTATAATTGTTCTATCTTCGTTTAGCATGCTTTAACGAAGCGCACGATTTGGGTTGATTCAGGTTTGTTATGGCTCGAGTTAACATCATAGTGGTGTGAGATTAGAGTTAAAATTCAAATAAAGTGGTATAAGAGCTTCATGTTTAAGGACGTTTTAAAATTCAGTGAAAATGTTAGGATTAAGGTTCAATATACAGAAATTAGATGGGAAGAATAATTTTAGTTTGTGGCTGTGAAATGTTAAGGATATTCTAATATCACAAGGGTTGAGTAAGGTATTGTTGGAAACTAAACCAGAGAAAATGTTATATGATAACTATAACGAATTCAGGGAGAAGGATATGAGCGTCATCTATCTATGCCTATTGGATGAAGTCATATACAATGTTCCCTCATAAATAAGTTATTTGTGAATAAACAACTTTTTAGACTATGAATAAAGGAAGTATTTGATCTCCTGTAGCACATGAACTTGTTTATAAAGATATCATAAGGTATTTCTCAAATACAGGGACCCCACGGTAGAATGGGGTGGTAGAGAGGATGAACAAAACTCTATTAGAAAGGGTGGAATGTATGTGGTTGCATGCGAGGTTGCCTAAAAGTTTCTAAGAAGAAGCGGTTAACCTGGCAAGATATATTATAAATCGATTATCATATACAATGCTAGATTCTAAGGTTGTAAAGAAAGTCTGGATAGACTAGGATGTCGATTACTCAGGGATTAGGGATTCGGGCATCCAACATACGTCCACGTGCAGAGTAGATAAAGGACAAAGTTGGATTCTAAATGTAGAAAGTGGATCTTTATTGAGTATGAGAAAGGTGTTAAGGGCTACAACCTTTGGAATTCAGTTTCTCAAAAAGTAATCATTAGTAGAGATGTTATCTTTGATGAGGCATCAGTGTTGAAGGTCAATGAGGACATTGTAGAGAAGTCGAAAAAACAGTGAGGTTGAGAAATTGTCAATATAGGTGGAGCCAATTAAGCTGGTTACTGAAGATGAAATTCAGCAGGAGCAAAAAATTGAGCAAAATAATTAACATGATTTCCAAAAAAGTATAGTTAGGAACACAGAAAAAAACCATTAGAGTCTCAGTTCAATACGAGTTCGAGGACATGGTTTCTTTTGTATTATTCACAGAGAGTGGTGATCCATCCACATTTTAAGAGGTAAAATCTGTAAAGGATGACGACAAGTAGATGTCGGGCATGATAGAGGAGATGAAATCTCTATATAGGAATCAGACATGAGAGTTAATGAAACTTTCAAAAGATTAAAGGGTTATAAGGTATAAATGAGTGTTTATAAAGAAGGAAGCAATAACAGAAAAGAATGATAAAAAATTCAAGTCACGTCTTGTAGCAAATAGGCACTTGTGGAGGGAAATAGTACATTACAGTGAAGTTCTCTCTTGTCGTAAAATATATGTTAATCAGGATGCTACTGTGTATGGTAGCAAAATCCAATTTGTAATTGGACCAGCTCTACGTGAAGATAACATTCCTTTGGGGGAGCTTGGATGAAATCATGTATATGAGGCAACCTGAAGGATTTGAAGAACTTAGTAAGGAAGGCTATGCGTGTAGGCTAAAGAATTCATTGTATAAGTCGAAGAAGACTCTTAGGCGGTAGTACAACTAATTTGTTTCCTACATGGTGGAGATTGGGTATATTAGGTGTGAAATAATTGTTATTTTTATTACATGGTCCTTGAGGACGAGTAAAGCTAGGCAAAATTGATCTGATCTAGTGGATCCGACCTAATCAAACCCAATCCGACCCGATCTTAACTGAACTGATAGCCTGGATCGGTACGGATCGGTTAGGTATTTCAGATCCGAATGATTTTCGGATTGGGCTCAAATCGTGCTGTGAGGCCCGTATCCTAGCCCGTACTATTCTATAAGCTTCCGCTGTTCTCCCGGTCGAATTCCAGCGACCCACGATCTGTTATCAGCAGTTGCGCGCAACCTTGAGTCGTGTCCCGTATTCCAAAGTCCGCTCAACCCGAGACTTGTACCCTATCGACCACGTTGTCGCTGCAGTTCCGATGACATGTATTACGCGCCGAGGCGATACCCAGGCCAGGAGATGTGGGCCTGTGTTCGGTTCGAGGGTAAACGTCAAGCATTGCAATCCCTAGAAAACATCACATCAATCCCATCAATCAAGTACACATCACTCTCATCACTCACACCCATCCCCAAGTACAACCACCCCCTTAAAGTCAACTTTCCCTTACACAAGTACTCTCATCACTTGCTCACCTATCCTCTCTCTCTCTCTCTCTCTCTCTCTCTCTCTCTCTCTCTCTCTCTCTCTCTCTCTCTCTCTCTCTCATTTCCTCCCAGGCTCCATGAGAGCAACCCACGTCCAAGCTCCATGGGAAAGAGCTAGTGTGACCCATCTTTTTATCACCCGATCCCACCATCTTATGCCCATCTCAATCATTGAAATTGTCCCTTTGGGACTCTATCATGCATTAACGGAAGAAGGAAGAAAAGATCTCGATGTGGGTGCTTTCCTAGGATTAGATTTATATATTTTTGCTTGGATTTCATGATTTAAGAGCCCACTTGTGGTGGGACCTTTCTTGATGTATGCGTTGTATCATGGAGGAGCTCATAGTCGCGGAGCTCCTCCCATAATCACCGTTCTCTCTCTCTCTCTCTCTCTCTCTCTCTCTCTCTCTCTCTCTCTCTCTCTCTCTCTCTCTCTCTCTCTCTATGTGTGGCCCACCATGATCTTATCCACACTATCCCATTTGTGGGGCTCATCTTACCGATGTCCAGTAGCAGGCCATCTGCCTGTCCGCTTGGGCAGACCTGGACAGAGGAGAAAATACCAAAGTTAGCTTCATCCAAACGGTGGTGGGCCACCACGTTGACCCACCATGATATATATGTATTTTACCCTGGCTGTCTACCATCCAGACGGTGCTGGACATGGACCCCAGAGTGGTGTGAGTGGTATTCAGGCCGTCCAGCGTCTGGACCTGGCCCACGTGATGTACGTTTTGGACCCACACCGTCCTCCTGTTTTGCTGGCGTGGGACCACTCTGTGTATGCGTTATACCCAGCCATCCATATCCCGGTGGGTCCCATGCAGCAGGCAGCTGCTGCTGCCCAATGGCGTCAGCAGGCCGGGCGGGCCCTGACCATGATGTACGGTCTACATCTGCACCGTCCACTGCTTGGACGGTGGGCCTCGTCAACGTATGAAGTTTATCCAGCGTCCATCCATCTGGACGCTGGTGTTTCTTTCAAAAAATAATAATAATAATAATAAAATAATAGTAAAGTATATTATATTAGATGTCATATATCATATACATGTATATGTAAGTGGTGGGCCCCACGTGGGACCCACCTTACTGCATGCATTGAATCCGCACCATCCAGGTGCTGGTCACTGCTATGTATGTCCCATCCTACCGTCCAGATGGGACGGTGGGGCCGCTTCTTAGATGTATGAGTTATATCCTCACCGTCCACGTGGACGGTGGGGCCTACCATGATGTACGTGGGTCCACTTTTGTGATATGTGTATCAGCCGTCCGTCCACGCGGGACATGCGGACCCCACCGACGTATGTGCTTCATTTATACCGTCCATCAGTGACCCCGTGACGCCATCAGGTTCTGTGGATCCCACCGTAATTCATCTGTTAATCCAGGACGTCAGCAAGCTCGGTGGACCCACCTCTGATGTACGTGCTCCTTCTGTCCATCCACCGTTTGGACGCTTGGCCAGTAGCCAAGCTAAATGGCCGCTATGGCGACGTCAACAAATTCTGTGGGGACCACAGTAATGTATTTGTGTATCTGCACCCTCCAAGTGGCCCCCCAGATGATGTGCTGTACATCCACGCCGTTCATCTGTTTTTCACCTCAATCGTCCATCTGAACCGTGGACCATGCCATGATTTATGTTTTGCTCCACACCGTCCACCCTCCTGTTGCGTGGACGGTGGGGACTGCCCTGATAAATGGGACCCACCTAATGCAAGCTGCCCAGCTGATGGGCCACACGTAGGACCCCCATCATGAGGAATGTGTTATATCCCACTATCCATCCATTGACGTGGACCCCACCATCGCAGCGTGTGGGGCCCACCTTGATTTTTTGATGTGTTGCATCCACGCCGTCCAATCTATGGACGGTGGATGTGGGTTGGCTGGTATACCTCACACGTGGGATGTGGGTTGGCTGGTATACCTCCCACCATTAGTATAGCTGCTGTCGTCAGCAGGTTCTGTGGCTCCCACCTAGATTGCATGTATTTTATTTTTACACTGTTCATGTGGCCCTCACGTGATGTATGTATTTGATCTGAGCTGTCCATGAGTAAGGCCCATTGTGATGTATTCATAGCCTATGGGCAAAGCCCATTGTGATATATATTAGGCCTATGATGCGTGACCCATTTAATGTATTTGAGATCCAGAAATGTGGCCCATTTGATCCATTCGAGATCCATGTGTAGGGTCCACATGTTATGTATTTGAGGCCCATGAGCAGGGCCCACCTGTTGTGTGTATGAGGCCCATTGGTGCAACCCGTGGATGCGATCCACTTGATGTATATTGAGGCCCATGGGTTGTATCCCATTATAATATATTTGAAGGCCACGGTCGTGGCCCATAGTAATGTATATTAGGCCCATGCAATGCGGCCCACTTAATATGTATATGTCCCTTATGTGAGGCTATGGGCCCACTATATGTTTGACCTTATGTGGGCCACCCCTTGGGGGCAATGTTTGTTAAATGTCCACATTGATGGGCAGTGATGGTTAAATGTTCACATTGTGACCTTCCCTTAGGCCTCGATAGGCCCATTCTCATCGTTCTCTAATGGGTTAACCCAAAAGCTTGGGCCCCATTGATATTGCTTGATCCATCATAGGCCGTCCATACCGATTCCGATTGTTGATTTCGATCGTCGATTTCGATTGTCAAGGGTGAGTCTGATCGACGAGGCCGATTCCGTATGTCGAGGTCGATTCCGATTGTCGCGGCTTATTTCGATTGTCGATTCCGATTGTTGAGGCCAATTCCGATTGTCGATTTCAATTGTCGAAGCTAAGTCCAATTGACGAGGCTGATTCCGTTAGTCAAGGCCGATTTTGATTGTCGATGCCGTTCTGATTGTCGAGGCCGAGACCGATCGACGAGGCTGATTTTATATGTCGAGGCCGATTCCGATTGTCGCGGCTGATTCCAATTGTTGAAGCCGATTTCGATTGTCGTGGCCGATCCCGATTATTGATTCCGATTGTCGAGGTCGATTTTAATTGTCGATTTTGATTGTCAATTCCAATTGTCAAGGTTGAATTCGATCGACGAGGCCGATTCCGATTGTTGAGGCCGATTCCAATTATTGAGGCCGATTCTGATTGTCGAGACCAATTGTATAGGTCGATTCCGATTATCGAAGCCTATTGTGATGTATATGTAGTCCATATTTGGAGCCCATTGTAATGTATATTAGGACCATGTGAGAGGCCCATCGTAATGTGTATTAAGCTCTTGAGTGACGCCCATGGTGTTGTATATTAGACCATATGATGAGGCCCACTATGATGTATATTAGCCCGTATGATGAGGCCCATTATGATATATTTAAGGCCCATGGGATCTGGCCAATTGAGATTGTATATGGCCCATTAATGTGGCCCATTGGATGTATATGAGGCTCATTGTTGCAGCCCACTTGATGTCTGGAGCCCTTGCGTGAGGCCATGGGCCCACGCTATGTTTAACAATGTTGGTTAAATTCCACATTGTCGAGGTCGATTGTTGAAGCCGGTTATTGACACCGATTATGAGTATGTGACAGCATAACATCATAATACATGTCTATATGCATCATCTGTATGTTTGTTATGAGATATGATTGACCATTGCATATATCATAGTGTCGATGGTTTATAAGACTCTCTGATAGGTGGAGGTTATATCGCATGAGTGCACGGTATGCGCAAGATTGATGCATGACTGGATTGTATGACTCATGCATCTTATATTGTGTGATGTGATTACTATATACCTTAGCGACATCAAGGCCGTAGCCTCTACAGACATATCGTGGATGGCTAGATGGGATACCGAAAATCTGTTATTAGCATCAGGCTGCCATAAATAGCCCTGGGTGAAAATTCCTAAACCCTTTTGGTACTAGAGGACACCTCAACGTTAAGACCAAGTGGATATATATAAGCGCATGAGGGCTATATACCTGTAGGCCGCGTCTCACACTGTGTCATGGTCAGTTGGGAGGGGGTGTGGCCTTATTCTCCTGAAGGAGTAGGCATAGCTAGGCTGAGTTTGACCAGTTTGTGAATGAATTTGCTATGGATGTGCCGGGTAGATATTAACTGACTACTGGCCAGACGGACAGTAAGGTCTCTTCCACTCACCTAGTTGTGCGCTTGATGGGGCGGCAAGCTGGTATAGAGTGTACTAGACATCGGTGATGATCCCAGAGATGAACAACACTGATATGTGGACTTATTGAGCAAGAGTTGCATACTCATTCATTCATTCACTATCCACTTGGGCTGGTGGTGTGCAATCATTTGTTATGTGTACCTTCGTAATGGCCAGGATTTTGGTTGGAGCGCGCGACTAACATAAGATCAGGAGTTTACCATATTAAGTCTGACTATCCAAATTTAAGCTGGTTAAAATAGAATTCCCTTGTAATGGACCCCATAACCTGTGATACTACGTACTATCATCCCGACTTCACTCTAGCTTGGACATTTCATTTACACCTCATATTGCATTGCATCCTCGACATCTGATACTTGACTCTTTATGGCATTGTATTGAATACTTAGCTTACTATGTCTCCGTATTGCATAGCTGATCTACATTACTTCCTCAATATTTGCCTCATTATGATTTGCATTGTTTACTTTGATAATGTATGATTCATGACCCTATCAACATGTTTCCGCTTACTCTGATTACTCGATATTGTTTACTTGACACTTATCTCGTGCACACACTTACACCACCCTCTAAGCTTTATATAAGCTTACGCATGATAGATGCGTACAGTTGGCGTTAGGTTGCAGCAGCATTGAGCATGGAGCGTGCAATGGTCTTCTGGAGCTTTGATTTTAACATATGTATTTCCCTTTCAGCATTGTATTCAAATGTTTATATTAGTGGATATGTGATGATGATGTTGCCTTTGTGATTTAGGTATACTTGCGGTTATGCTTCTTACGAGATAAATATACGTTGAAAAATCCTCCTTGTAGGATCCCAAGATCGGAATTTAGCATATGGGCGCTGAGAGCCGAGAATGGGGTAATACAGAGGCTGTCGGCATCGGATTCGGCAATCGAGATTCATGTGAATCCGATTTTTAGTTTTGGGGCAAACCGAAAATCGAATTTACATGAATCTCGATTGCCGAATCCGGTGCCGACAGCCTTCGTTGTGCCCCATTCTCGGCTCCTGACAATCAAATGCCAGATTCCGATCCTGGGATCCTACAAAGAGGATTTTCAAAGTGAATTTTTTTTTTTTTTGTAATGGAGCATAACCACAAGCATAACCAAGTCACAAAATAACATCACCACATATCCACTATATCAAAAATTTTAAGTACAAATGCGAAAAGGGAAATACAAGGTGATCAAAAAGCTTCAAAAGGTCTTGATACGCACTCCTGCCTCAGCGCTGCTGCTGTCCAACGCTACCTGCACGTAACTGTCGTGCATAAGCTTACAAAAGCTTAAAGGGTGGTGTAAGTGTGTGCGTAAGGCAAATGTCAAGTGTACAGTATCAGGGCAATGCGGAAGTATGCGGTAAGTCCATAGAATTAACCATGCCAAGGCTATATAATGCAAGACGTGAATGCTATCGGCTATACCAAGGCCATCGATGCGAGATATGAATATCATCGGCCACACCGATGCAATGCAAGGCCTACATAGCCGAATGTCATATGCGAAATGCAATCCAAGTAAGTCGGTACTCCTCAAGTACACATGACAGTACAGTTTCTCTTTGGATATCACCGGGGTCTAATACACTTCGCGGTGACTGCCACCTCCCTAGCTGCACAGTCAAGCAAGCAGAATAGACCTCACTATCCTCCTGACCAGTAGTCTGCCAATACCTACCCGGCTCGTCGATAGCGGACTCATTTGCGAGCTGGTCAAACTCAGCCTAGCTTATAGCCCCCTTACTCAGGCGGATAAGACCACACCCCTTTCCAACCGACTACGATACAGTGGGAGACGCGGCCTACTGATATTCGGCACTCAGGCGCTCGTGTATCAACTCGGTATAGACGTTGGAGCATCTCCTGGTACCAAAAAGGTTCTGGGACTTTCACCCAAGGACATCCTAAGTGTCCACAGTGCTAGACTAAGTATTTTCGGTATCTAATACGGCCATCTACAATGTACCTGTGGAGCCACGACCCTGATGTCGCTAGGGCGTGCAGTGATCAAATCACACATATGCAAGATGCATGAATCACGCCGTCAAATCATGCAGAAATTCAGCGCGTACTGCGCGATCATGTGGGGCACTCCGTCTCATAACGGGTCCCATAAGTGGTCTGCTAAATGGCATATGCTATGATCAATCACTACTCAATTCAAGCATACATATGATGCGTATGGGCATGAGTCATGGGATTATACTAAGCATGTTATAAAGCGATGAATAGTAACGAGTATGGGCCTGTCAATGGGCCCTAAGGAGAGTTACAATGCGGACATTTAACCAACATTGTACTTACAATGTGGACGTCAAACCAACATTGTTCCTTAGGCACGACCCGCCATCTATATCATTACATGAACATGGGAAGTCACACATTGCAATGGACCCTAAGGTCATCTCGTTGGGCCTCGACCCATGGGCCTTAGATACATCAAATTGGCTGCGTTAATGGGCCTCACCAATGAGCCTTATGTATATTGCAATGGTCCATGATCCATGGGCCTTTAAATACATCAAAGTGGGCCTCACAACTTGGGCCTTAAATATATCAGATGAGCCTACACACATGAGCTTTAAATATATCAAATGGGCCACTCCATTTGCACCCCATGCACATCAAATGGGCTTGATCCCATGGGCTTTAATATGTATCAAATGGGCTTGAATCCCGTGGGCCTTATATAGAATAAATGGGCCGGATCCCATGGGCATTGCATATGTCAAATGGGCCGAAACCCATGGGCATTACATATGCCAAATGGGCTTATTCCCATGGGCATTACATATGCCAAATGGGCTTAATCCCATGGCCACCAAGGTGGGCCCACTTGAACATAGATCTGGCTCATTTTAACTCAAACCATAAAATGATTTTATTTTATTTTATTTTTACAAAATGAATGGACGGCTTGGATGCACACACGCACCATGGTGGGGGTCCATTGAGCTGAGGATCTGGCTGATTCCTTAGCTCATAAAATGAGCTTTCAAATTAGGATGGACGGTTTGGATGCACACCTGCATCATAGTGGGTCCCACCAGCCATCCAGCAGCCCAAAAATGGCTGGACGACATGGTAAAATACATACATTACGATGGACCCCACCGTCCAGGCGGACGGTGGAATCAAACACACATCACAGTGGGCGCCACCATGTGGACGGTGTACATAAAGCACATACATCACTGTGGGTCCCATGTGGGGCCCACCATAATGTTTTCATGCCATCCAACCCGTCCATTAGGTCACGCAGACCTGAATGAAGGGTAAAAACAAATTTCAGCTTGATCCAGAACCTTTGTGGACCCCAAAAAAGGTTTCAATGGTAGAATTCAATTCACACTTTCTTATGGTGTGGGCCACCTGAAACTTGAATTAGGATAATTTTTGGGTGGGGCCTGCTTAAGATAGGGGCCCACCATTTGGACGGCTTAGATGACAAATAAGCATCAAGGTGGGGCCCACGTGCAGGGCCGTGGGTCCCTGCCCATCGACCGCCCGCCAGCCGCTAGCGCGGCCAGCGTCTCTGACGCAGCAGCAAGCTACTGCCGTTTTTTTTAAAAAAAAAAAATAAAATTTCTTTTAAAGAAAACCTGTTTTCTTGAGGTTTTTCGGGTGTGGGGCCACATTTGGTAGATCCACTCCATCCACTGTATTGCATGACTCGATACGAACCAAACGAGTCTAATATACGGTATTTTTTTTTGACTCAAGGTGGGCCCTAGATAATTTTTAACGGTAAAGACAATGTTTGCTATGCTATAGCCCGCCTGAATATCGAATCGACACCATTTTTCGGTTCAACGCCTAAAATGAGTCGGGAAAGAGGATGGACGACATGGATTAGAAACATACATCAAGGTGGGGCTTATACAAGTGGGCCACCTTCATTGCCTTAACCAAGGCCATTTCACATGCACGTCCAGAGACGTCTCTGGACTCTCTTTCTCTTTCTCTTTTTTTTTTTTTTTTTTTTTTTTTTTGGGACAGGACGTGTGTTAAGGTGGGCCCTTCATAGTTGGGCCACCACATGGTGAGGTGGTGTGGTTACAATACATATGTAAAGTGGACCCCACCTTTAGATGGTTTGGATCTAATACATGCCCCATTGTGGGGTCCATTCATGTGGGCCATAGGGTCATATCATCACACAAAACTTAACAAAAAGGAGAAGGGAGAGAGATAGAGAGTAAAAGAGTGGGACACGCGTGATGGAGGGACCCCGGCAGTACGGGCCCTCCGTTTCAATCATCCAATCATACATTAAAGGGTCCCATTGCATATGGGCTATTCAAACAAAAGATCAACGGTGGAGATCCCTCTCCATCCAAAATAAACGGTCTATATGACCTCTTAATGCAAGAAAAGTAAACATCATGATGGGGTCTATGGAGAATGGCCCCATCATGGATTGATCTTGAAATCAAAGTAGGCCATTGGCCACATTTAGGGTCCCAAAATGAGATCCACACCATTGATCGGTGGGCCTCACTTGGCCCTTCATAGAAATATGAAAATCTAGCTTATGGAAACACCCACCACTTGATCTTCTTGGTCCGTTGGATAGCCTATCTCCTTACGCTTCACTTTGATGGTGGAGATGAGAAATGGATGGCTAGGATGATGAGTTTTGGAGATGGGAAGGTGGGCCTCACAAATGCATTTTTCTCTCCATGGAAAGAGCTTTGACGTGTGATGCTCTTGGTTGCTTGAGAAGTGAGATGAGAAATGAGAAAGAGAGAGAGTTTGTAAGAGGGATGTGAGGTGAGTGATGGAGTGATGTGAGTGGTACTTGACATGTAAGATGGTGTAAGAGAGAGAGAGGGAGAGAGTTGACTTTGGGTAATGGTGATGTAAGAGAGGTATGTTTGCTTGTACTTGACATAAAGTGATTGATGGGTGATTGACTGATGGGATTGATTGATATGATTGATGGGACATGTTGTAGAGATTCTCTTGGGATTACAAACGCGTGGCGTTTTCTCAAAATAAACGCTGGCTCACATCTCTTAGTCAGGGTATTGGATCGGTACATGAGTCACGGTGTTAGAACCGCGGTGACGGTGTGGTCGTAATAATATAAGTCTCGGATTAAGCCGACTCAAATGTATAGGATACGACTTACGCTCGTGCGCAACGTCGACTACAGGTCGCGGATTGCCAGAATTTGACGAGAAGGATCGCAGAAAGCGACGGAACAGTACGGATTAGGATACGGGTCTTACGGCTCTCCCCACCTAATAAAAATTTCATCCTCAAAATTTACACTACCATCTAAACACAATTCATAAGGGAATAGGGAACTTAACATCATATATGATCAAAACACAGCATATCATCAAAATCAAACAACTTAGAGATGAGGATAACGCTCACGAATCTTAAGCTCTAACTCCTATGACGCATCATTCATGAGTAATCTAGCTAGACGGTGTAGGGGCCAAGTCACACGAATCATCGACAACTGCTCCTGATGATTGAGGGTCCTGCTGGACAGCATAAAATCTGCCCTGGGCCTGTTGGGGAGGTGCAGGTCCCCTCTGAGGTCTTTGCTGCTGCGGTGGAGGTCCTAGAGGCTGGTGATGAGGTCGTTGCTGTTGCTGTGGGGGCTGTCGCGGAGACTGAAATGGTGTCCTCGACTGCTGATGCTGTGGTGGCTGTCGTGGAGGCTGAGGTGGTGCTCTCGGCTGCTATTGCTGTGGATGGGGACACTCATGCACACGATGTCCTGTCCTACCACATCCAAAGAAGGTGCCAGTGAACGGTCCCGTAGGTGGTGCTGGGGGTGCTACTGGTGCTCGGAATGCTGGGTGGGTCGTGCGTCGTTGCTGTGGACGATGCTGCTGCGGCTGGGAGCTACTGGAAGGCTCCTTCCTCTTATGATCTCCTCTTTGGTCACGGGCTCTCTGCACACTGGCCCAATCTGTCTCATATATTAGGGCTCTCTCCACTATCTGCTCTAACGTCGGAAGCATGTGTCTGATCACACGACTCCTAAAGGCAGGACGCAAACCGTTCTCAAAACGGCGGGCCTTTCGCCCCTCATCACCAACAAGATATGTCGTAAATCTCGATAGTGCGATGAAGCATGCCTCGTACTGGGACACTGTCATGTCTCCCTGGACCAGAGTCTCAAACTCTAGTGCGCGTTGCTGTCGCACATGCTCGGGAAAGAACTTCTGGTCAAACCGGTCTATAAAGTCCTCCTAGGTCCACTCAAAATCAGCCGCTACCGATCGGGCCACAGATGCCCACCAATACTGAGCCTCACCTTGGAGAAGGAATACAGCTAATGGGACTCGCTGCTGGGTAGTACATCTCATGGTGTCGAATATCTTCTCCACCTCGGAGCACCATATCTCTGCAGCAGTAGGGTCTGGCTCACCCCGGAAACGCGTATGATCGTGCTGTCGAAAGTTTTTGAGAAGAGCGCTCGCACGCTCCTGCTCAGCCTCAGCTGGTGTCACTGTGGGATGCCTGCTCTGCCCCTGAAGAATGGCGGTCATCGCCTGCAACATCTGCTGCAGCTGAGTAGTACTCACAGGTACGGTCGGATCCGCACCGGTCTCTGGTAAATGAGTGGCATCCTCAGGCTCAAAGGCAGGAATATCTGGTGCTGGAGCAGGAGTAGCAGGTGGTAAAGCAGGAGCTGCGGGTGGTGGTGCGGGAGTCGCAGGTAGTGGAGCGGGATTCGCTCGAGTCGTTCTTCTAGCCATAACGTCTCCTACATGAAGGAACAATGGCCTATTAGCCTTGAGAATTTTCGAAGGCATAAACGTTAACGGTTTATGTTAGAAAATCGCAAAGTTATTCGGACTCAGAACCTATTTATAGTAGATATGTGATATGATCCTCAAGTATTTTCAAGTTATGCTCTGATACCAACTTCTGTCACGCCCCAAAACTGAAAATCGGATTCACATGAATCCCGATTGCCGAATCCGGTGCCAACAGCCTCCGTAGTGCCTCATTCTCGGCTTCTGACAATCAAATGCCAGATTCCGATCTTGGGATCCTACAAGGAGGATTTTCAGAGTGATTTTTTTTTTTTTGTAATGGAGCATAACCACAAGCAAACCAAGTCACAAAACAACATCACCACATATCCACTATATCAAAAATTTTAAGTACAATGCGAAAAGGGAAATACAAGGTGATAAAAAAGCTCGGTTTATATGATCCGAATCCTACTGAACCCGATCCGACTCAGTTTCCCAGACTAAGTTGGATTCAGTTCGGGTCAGGTCAACCATGTATCGGATCAGTCTAAGTCAGGAGACCCAGACTCGGTCCCGGATCGGATTGAGTTTGAATAAGGCCATTGAGACTTCGGATCAGGTCGAGTTGGATACAATCCAATCCGATCCGGACCGAGGCTTAGTTCTAAGGATGGGTCCTACATTATACTGATACTTTATGTTGAAGACACGCTAATTATTGCATAGGACAAGAAGGAGATACTCTTACTTAAGTCTTTGTTAAACAAAGAGATTGACATGAAGGATGTAAACACTATGAAGAAGATCCTAGGCATGAAAATTCACAGAGATAGAGTTTGGGAAGTTGTGGCTATATCAGAAGGGTTATGTACTATAAAACGTGCTAGAGAGGTTCCACATGACAGGTGTTAAGCGAATTACATGCCTCTAGAAAATCACTTCAACTTGTCATCCAAGTCGTGTCCAAGTACAGGAGAGGATATTATAGAAATGTCACGGGTGCCATACGCGAGTGTTGTGGGGAGTCTCATATATGCAATGTTTTCCATGAGGTTGTATATCTCGTAGGTAGTTAGTATGGTCAATAGATATATGAAATTTTTTGGGAAAGAGCATTGGAATATTGTTAAGTAGATTATCAGGTATCCTAGTGGCACAATCGAACTCGAGATCATGTTTAAGGGACATGAAGCTTCAGGTAGAGTTCTAGGCTACATAGATTCAGATTATGTAGATAATTCAAACAACATGAGGTCTATTGCGGGATATTTTTTCATATTAGCAAGCAAACCTAGCTATATGTTGGAGATCTATGCAACAGTTTACGATAGTGTTGTCTATAACTGAGGTGGAATACATAGTTGCGATGGAAGCTTCAAAGGTGAAATTTTGGTTGAAAGGTCTGATAGGAGAACTCAAGCTGAAGCAGGTAGCGATTTGGTTACATTAAGATAGTCAGAGTGTTATCCATCTAGTGATGAATCAAGTGTACCATGGGAGAACCAAGCACATTGATATGAGGTTCCTCAAGATATGAGAAATTATTTCAGGAGAGATTCTATTTCAGAAGATTCACACGGACAAAAATGGTACAGAGATGTTGACGAAACTAGTGATTACAGAGAAGCTCAAGTATTACTTGGGTTTGATCAATCTCATTAGCCATTAATAAGAATTAGACACTTGATTGTAGAGAGTGTCTATGCTTAAGGTGGAGGTTGCATATAAGATCTTTAATATGACTTGGTAGAATGCAAGTCAATGTGGAGATTGTTGTGCAGGATGTCTAGGATTCTGCCAATTTGCTATACAGATAAGCTATGTATAGGTTCGACTGGTGTCTAATTCGGCCTGATCGGAAATTAGGTGGATTTTCAATTTGTACACCATAAAGACTTGCACGTTTTCGGTTCAACCAAAAAGTGTGAGTCGGTTCAGTTCGGTCCAACCAAATGTTCCATTTATTCCGACTAAACAGGTTATGCAGATTAGCATAAATCAAAGTATTTAAGTTTGATTTCGATTAAGACTTTGTTAATTTGAGTGTTTTCCCCATAAGGGTAATGGTTTTTGAAATGGTATGATTTCTAAATACCTGTAAAGGCTTGGGAATTGATTTTCTCAATGAGCTACGATTTTTCTAAGGTTGCACATCGTAAGAGGAGAACGGTGCTTCTGCAGTTGAAAAATATGAGAAGTATAAACTCTAAGGTTGAAAAATATGGGTAGTATAAACTCTTAAGGTTCTGATTACGGTGGATTTACGTAGCTTTGTACCGTAAGGGCGTTTTTCATCAATTATCTTTTAATCCAAACCATCTATGATGCTCTGACCACCATGTACCGAGAACTCCTCGGAAAGTCTCCCTGTCGAGTCTCGTGTTCAGATGAATTTGGACCGCTCCCCTTTTCATCTTTTCTTAATGGTACAGAAGGTCAATTTGAAAAAGCTACTGTGGAGTATTTTTAATCATATGCCTTCATGCATGCATTACATACGTGGCATACATTTCCCGTCTTTTGGATGGTTCATCGAGAAGGCTCCACCGTAGATAGACCAAATCGGGAAACTCTCAATGATCATAGATTCTTGCTGTCCATGCATACCTCATAAAATCTGGACCATTAACTTAATTCACCATGCTGTGGACGGTGAGGATATCTCATCTGGAAGGTCTTTTGCCATGTGGTCCATCAATGGTGGGACCGTCTCGATGAAGGTGCAAGAAGCATGGATGAGTCTCATTAGCATCAAAGCTATTTGAAATGCAGGCCTCACACAAAGATTCATGGATCCAATGGTAGGCTGAGTAAACATAACCTCAGTTTCAACACTGAGGTCTTGGTATCCGTACATGAGGTGTGATTAACGGTACTCCACCTGCCACCTGCCAATAGCTAGTCGTCGGTGCTCTGTGGGCCCCACCATGTTGTATGTGCTTCATCCATTCTGTCCATCTATTTTTCTAGATAATTTTTATGGCATGAGCCCAAAACTGAGATATATTTTAATGTCAAACGGACCACATTATAGGAAACAGTATTGTTTGAACGTCGACCATTAAAAACTATTTGGAGGTATATAAGTTTTGGATTAAGCTGATCTTTGTTTTTAGTCTCTATGACCTAATCAACATATTGGATGTCAAATAAACAGTACAGTTGGCCTTAGGAGGATTTTAATGGTGGATATATGATCACTATTATTTTTCAGTAGTGTGGTCCACCTTAGATTTATATCCCTCTCATTTTTGAGATCAAGCTCTAAAACGATCTGTAAAAATGGATGAACGGCATGGATAAAATACATACATCATGGTGGGGCCCACAGAGCACCGACCACTAGCCAACGGGCTATTGGCAAGGGGAGTAGCCAATCCGTTTCCCATTCACTAACAGCCCTAACCGTAGATTAAATAATTGAACCTGGACACTGGCCTGATTTCCTTTTGACCATCCTTCGAGAGACCACTAATCACGTCGTCTCGTGTTACCCGCTACACCCCAGTCGTTACGGGGACGCGGATTTCCTGCGAAAGCCTTTCGCCGGAAGTTCCTAGACTGTGAACTTAGGTGGTGCCTGCTGTGATGTTTTTTAGGAATACACTCCGTCCATCCGCTTTGTGGGCTAATATTACGAAGTTAGACCAAAATCGAACAGGATCCAAGACTCAGGTAGGCCGTACTAAAGGAAAAGGTAGTTAGGAAAAATACTACCGTTGAAACTTCCCTAGGTTCGACAGTGATGCTTACATGCCATCCATACCGTTAATAACGTCACTCCTACTGGGATGAGCTGAAAAAATAAATATTAGCACGGTTCGAAACGTCTATAACCCCACGAATATTTTAACTGTGGACGTTCAATTATCACTTTTTGGGCCCATTTGAGAATTGTATACGATTCATTTTTGGACTTATGTCTTAAAATGAACTCATAAAATGTATGAACAGTGAGGATTTATTAAAAACATTCCAGTGGGCTCCACCTGTGTTCCCAGCGCAGGAAAATCCGCATCCTCGTTAGGGGCTCGTGGATCATAGTTGGGCACGGACCTTATCCACGTGTACGCAGTTCCAACGTTGAGACGCGGATTTCCTACTAAAGGCTATCGCAGGGAGTCTTATGCTGAGAACCTAGGTGAGACCTACCATGATGCTTCTCAAAAATTCACCCGGCTCATCCATTTTTTGAAATCATTTTAGTGAATCGGGCAAAAAAATGAGCCGGATCCAATACTCAAGTGGGCCTAACATGTGAGGATTTAACGTCCATAGTTGAAATATTTGTTGGGCCGCTAACGTTTCTAAGCATGCTGATATTTGCGTTTTCAGTTCATCATCTCAGAAAGAATGACGGTGTGAACAATATTGATGGAATGTAAACATCACTGTCCACCCCATCGAGATTTCAACGGTAGTAATTTTCATATCTACCTTTTCCTTTTGTGCAGCCCACTTAAATCTTGGATCCTTCTTATTTTTAGTCTAAAATATTAAACATCACTGTCAACCCCATGCTGATTTCAATGGTAGTAATTTCCATATATGCCTTTTCCTTTTGTGCGGCCTACTTAATTCTTAGATCCTTTCATCTTTTGTCTAAAATCTTAAACATCACTTTCGACCCGTGGAGATTTCAACCATACTAATATCCATATCCACCTTTTCCTTTAGTCCAGCCCACTTGATTTTAGGATCCTTCTCATTTTTTTTGCCTAATTTCTTAAACATCACCATCAACCCGTCGAGATTTCAACCGTAGTAATTTCCATGTCCACTTTTTCCTTTAGTGCGGCCACTTGATTCCTTGATCCTTCTCATTTTCAGTCTAAAATCTTAAACATCACTGTCGATCCCATAGAGATTTCAGCTGTGGTAATTTCCATATACACCTTATGCTTTAGTGTGGCCCACTTGATTATTGGATTCTACTTATTTTTGGTCTAAAATCATAAACATCACTTTCGACCCCACGAAGATTTCAACCGCAGTAATTTTCAGTGAGATGGGGGCAGATTGCGTACTGCCAGCGCCAGTACTCAGTAGAGAGGCTACTGACAGTGATCTGTTGGCCCCCCCATGAGATATAGGTGTTTTGTCTAAGCAGTCCATATAATTTTTTCGATAATTATAAATCACGAACCCTAAAATGAGGGAGATTCAAACCACGAGTGGAGCACACCACAAGAAAAGAGTGCCGATTGAATGCACACTATAATTAAAAACTTCCTGAGGCTCACTGTAATGTTTATTTGTCATCCAACCTATTAATTAGGTCACGCACATCTGGATGAAGATAAAACGAAAATATTATCTTAATCCAAAACTTTTGTGGCCAATAAGAAGTTTTTTAATGGTGAGTGATCAATCACCACTCTTTCCTATGGTGTGGTACATATGAAATTTAGATCTGCTTCATTTTTAGGCTCATGCCATAAAATAGTCTGAAGAAATGGATGGAAGACATGGATATAGTACATACATTATGATGGGGGCTTTACAATTCCTTAATCAAAAGACTATCGCATGACTTAGGAAGAAGTTAGATAGCTTGTTAATGACAAAATCTTTATTCAATCGTTTGTAGCTGAAGAAGCAATTATATAATCTGAAGATGGCAAAAATGTCAAATCTTAATGATTATGTTAGCGTATTTAATTAAATCCTTTGCAAATCTATGAGTTTGGAAATGAATATTGTCGAAAAAGATCAAGTCATAATTTTGTTGAACTCTCTTCCAGAGTCTTATAATAACTTCGTAGACACTCTATGTCATGGTAGAGAGACCATTGATATTGAGATGATTAACATCTCATTCCTTTAGTTGAGAGCGTTGTGAAAGAATGATAGAGGCGTAGGGTCATCTACGGATGTCTTAATAGTTAAGGGAATGAATTATGAGCGGAAGAAGGGAAACTCGCCACGTTCACGGTCGAACTCCAAAGGCAAGGGAAAGATAAAGTGCTAGAAATGTGAAAGACAAGAATATATGAAGAAGATTGTTGGAATCCTAAAGTAAAAAAGAGAGATAAAGTAGATAAAACACTAAAGGAGGTCAACGTAGTAAAATTGAGTGAGGATGTGAGCACAAGTGATATTCTAATTGCATCCAAATCTAGTTATCTCGGTGATGAGTGGATTTTGGATAGGGGGCGCCATAGCACATGACCTCGCATCGGAATTGGTTCACCGTATACAACAAGCATGATGGTGGTCAGGCATTTTATGGGCAATGATGTTGCCTATAAGGCCGTTAGAATTAGATCAATGCGCATCAGAATGTCTGATGAGAGGTTTCTTTGGTGCTATTTGACACCTATAGACTAAATTTGTAGCACTAGAGGCACGAAAGGTTGCCCCTAGCTGATTGGTGCTGACATAATACTACCCTCCATGAGATGAGTTATGGGGGCCATACTGGTCATATTGGCCATATGTTCGACCAGTAGTTGTCGTTTCTCAATTGGTTTGAGAAACGATGGTATGATTTGTTGGAGAAATTGAATCTTAGACCAATTTTCTAAAAGTAGTATTCTTTCCTTAACCTTTCGATGTACACAATCAATTTTCTGCACAATTTTAAAATTTTCCATATGGAAGCGAGAAAGTAATCTATGAGTGTGTATATGTTGTTTAAGGCATGCATGTATAATCTCCAGAGAATTTTTGTTGGAGGATGATCTAAATTCATGGATTGGAGGTGCTGAAAGATAATTGTCTTCTAAGGGTATATTCTTCTGCACGTGTCTTCCTTAATCTTTTGGCTTCTTCCAGAGTTTAGATATTCTAAATATACTTGGGGTTGCACATGCATCTCACCGAGCATGCCAAAAAGAGGGTTGCTCTCAATTTAATCAGATTAGGCCGCACATATAAGCGAGAGCCTAAATTAAATATATATATGTGTGTGAGTAAAATGTGCATGTTCAAGTAAAACTAATTAACGATTTTTAACCATTGATTTACATGGACAATGTTTGGACAATGTTGATCATCATATTAAAGTAATTATAGTGATGCAACTAATAATCTAATTGTTTTGGGACATCATTAGTGGGCCATGTGCCCAATAGAATAATAATCCAATAACATTCATGTTACACATGTAACTCTTAGAAGGATTTTAGAGGTAATCCAAGCTGTCACTATGGATTTGAAACTCTTAATTACTTTATGGTGCCAAACAACCAAGGGATTTCAAATCCCCCCTAAATCCATAGTGTCAAACGACCCGTTAATGTTGTGAGTGAGATTTGCTTTAATGAGACTTTTCCTTTTTACATAGAGTTATTTTTTATAAAACTCCTACATTTAATACTCTCTCTAATGTGCACATCTTTAATTCTTCCTGTTGGAGTAATCTATACCACATATGACATGACTACCATGTGATGTTTTTTAGATCATTTGATTTAGGTATGCTAGATTGGATGTAAACAATGATAAAAAGCGCGAGTAGAATTTTGCCTATTATTTAGTGCATGGTGCCAACACGCAGCGGCATCTCATTGGCACACGTACGCCTGCCAAAAATGGGTGTAATCACTAACTTCCTAAATGCATGGCCGATCAGTGGATATTCATTTGGTGGGTCAAGTGAGAAATATTGGAGGGTTCGAATTCAAGTAACAAGTTAATTTGGACGGTTTAATTTGAGTCAGTTTGTACCACGTTTATAATTCGCATTTACCCGAGTATCAACCATACGCTGCCAGAGTACTATATCAATTAACCCCCCGTCCAGTGCTCTTCCAGCACGGTAAGTTATAGTGCTGCTAGCCGCATTGAGTTCTTGGATAATATAAATGATTAATCTGGACCGTCTATTAGGCCAAGCCACAATTTATGAGCTACAGTGTGAAAATCACAATAATCGTATGGTCAATCACCCCGAGCATCGGGTTTAGATTGCAGCCCAGGCCCACGGCACATGTTTAGGGGCCCGAGCGCAGGCCCTCCAGGAATAGGCTTGTGCAGTTTCTTATGGCGTGATCCATTTAAGCTTTGGATATGATTCAATTTTCAGATCATGTACTAAAATGATATGTAAAAATGAATGGACAACATGGATAATACATATACATGATGATGTGGATAATACATAATTCATATACATGAATGCATACAGTTTTCCTGTGGTTTGGTCCACTTAATCTTTGGATATGATTTAATTTTGGATCATGTCCTAAAATGATATATAAAATCCGATGGATGGACAACCTGGATAATACATATATAAGACGGTGGGCCTACAAAGTTTACTCAGTACGCTAAAGAGAGATTCGAATTGGCTGGTGACCTCAACACCCGCCACACAGCCAGTGTTGAAGCCCTATAGGCCCTACCATAATATGTGTTTTATCTAATTGTCCATTAAAATTTTCAGCTCATTTTACAATATGAGACTAAAGAAATGAAGATCCAAAACTTTGGCAAACCACAACTAAGGACCTAAATTATTGGGGGATAGAAGTTTTAGATCAATATTGTTTTTCCTGTGGTAAGGTCCAACTCAAATGTATGTGATGCATATCAACACTAACCATCAATTTTCCAGCTCATTTTAGCGTAGTTACTTTCATATTAGTTTTTTTTTTTTCAATGTTATTTTGTAGTGTCATCTTTGTATATATAAAAAAAATTCATAGTATGTATATTGTTTATTTAACAAATAATAATAATAATAATAATAATAATAATGAAGCTAACCACAGTTTGAACTTGGCTCGGTTCAGCTAGGCTCAGCTCGGATATTAATTTGGAACAAATCAAACCAAGCTTAAGTAGGTATAATTTGGACCAAACCAAGCTCAAATAATAAGAATATGATCAAAGCTGGGCTTGTGTAAAGCACGAACACAGGGTGTCACATAAACAAGACAAACCAAACTTAGGTTAAACTCGGTTCAGCTAAACTCTTGTACAACTCTAGTTAGGCCCCCTCATGACTGCCCCCTCATGGTCGCCCCCTCATGGTTGGCCATGATCATCGATCCCTAGGCTGAGAAAATGGTACTGATAGATTTATAAAATGTGTTCGATATCTAACACTTGTTTATACGGAATCTGGACTGTTGTTTCAAGCTTACCGCAGTATGTATCTCATTACTAAGGAAGGTGGGATGTGTGGATACATACGTGTGGTTTTATGTTGGCCAACTCAGTTGTACCACTCCCGTCCTTTGTAAGGTCTACCGTGATGTGGGTATGAAATACACTCCACAGATTATGTACAAAAATAAATAAATAAATAACCAAAGCTATCTGGAACTTAGGTTGGCCACGTAATCTGTTGTATGTGGTGTGGCCCAGAAAAGTCATGGATTGACTTGATTTTTAATCCCGAGGCCCACCATGAAATGATGCATCTGGCTGATGTGTAGATGTTCAACACACATCACGGTGGGGCCACACAGCTTGACCTTATGGGAACTTCTCATGAGGTTGACCTCATGGTATTATTCCCCCCCCCCCCTCCCCCCCAAAACAAACACACACACACACACACACACACACACATATAGGGAAAAAAAATCATGTGAGGAATGCAAAATTAGTTTTGCCAAATAATGAATTGATCCATACATCAGTGATAGAAATTTGAGGAATGAATCCAAAATGCTTATATAAATGTAAAATTATTTTTTTAGTAAGACTTGCAATTATAGAAAAAAATATATATATTGAAATAATTTGATTTTGTTAGAATTTTTTTTTTTTTTAATTACAAATAAAAAAGCATGTCCAAAAAATCAATTTCTCACAGTGCATTTAAAATTATAAACACCTCTCTAGTTTATAACAATTGTAAACACCTCCCATTTAGTTTGGAGTATTACAAGTGACTTCCCTTTTCCGTGTTTTATCTGGAAGTTTTATAGCTCTTGCAATTTTTCATCTTCGATTGTATTGATGTTTTGCTTGGTCCTGGTGTTGTCTTGGGCATTTTGTGAGCCTTTTTTGTGCTAGCGTAGGTATCTTCACATCCTATATATACTTTGAATTGGCCCTGCTAGGTCCTTTTTGTTTTGTTTTTTAAGTTATTGCTACGCTTGTTTTCTTAAACGCCTAAAATGATTGTATTATATGATGATGGGCCTAGTTTATTTTTTGTTTTGGTGCACACCCGAATGTTTGTATTGTCATTTCCTATTCAATAAGGATATAGGTAGTGTGATGTGTTCCTACCTTTTGAAAAATAAATAAAATAAAAGTCCCCCCCTTTACAAGAGACGGTAGAGGAATATGCACCAAATGACAAAAACACCATTGCCTCAAGAGTTCATTTTACCAGCACATGGGTGTTATCCAACCCCTCCAATCAGTCCATCCACCATTAAAAAAATGTACACCCAAAAAATCATGCTTATCCAACCATTGAGTGGGCCATGCCAACCCAAAAACCTTCATATTTATGTATTAGGTCACCTTATTATTAGATTAGCTTGATTTTTGGGGTTTTCCAATTTCACGATATGGTAACCATTCTAACAAGTTAATGAAAATACATGCACAGTGGTTGGTTATTAAGTAAAACAGTCAATTTGTAATGTTAACATACCAATGAATCTGTAACCTAGAAGGGGGTATTTCCAATATTATAAATCAGTGGGAGTTATCTACGATTGGCAAAAACAGAGGGGAGGTGTATACAATTAGCCCCAGCACTATAACTTCCTTTGCTCCTAATTGCATTGGGATATTTAGACAGTCCAATCCATTGATCTGGACTGTTCATTAGGTCAAACACATATTTCATGGGCTATCATAGAAAACATCTCACTGATATAACAAATACTAACCATTTGATTAATCCCTTTACAAATTGACGGTCAAAAACGTTTACACAAAATCGATCCAATCAGTAACTTGGTCCACCTATTTGTTAGGCACCATCATGGATTGTGTATGATTCTATCACCATTTTAAGGCAATCATAACCATCCCATCCTATGGCTTAGAAGATGAATGGCCAGAAAAAATAATGCCAAATTAATGATGGAACAGAGGCATGAGAACATTGTCTACATTCTATGAGGATCCAACAATTCCAGCTCCCGGTAGCCAAGGAATACTTTGATACGTTAATGTGATGAATGATAATCCCACGCTGAGAAATTACATACGTTGCATCAAAATATTCAAATGAAACTATCAATTTTTTATCTTTTTTTGCCAGCTTATAGGTATCATGAACTAAAACTTATGCTGATTTGATCATCTTATTATACCTTATTTTTAATAGTTATTGAGAAATTCAATTGAAAAGACACCTATTTTAGCAAGAGAAAAGTATAGCAATATGAAAATCTTTAAGAATGGTTGAACTGTTTTTTTTTATTTTTTTTATGAAATCATAATTGATAAGATGATAAGATAGAAAGTATTTGAAAGGAATTACAAAATAAGTCAAGTGTACGATAGTCATCCAAGAGGTCAATCAAACAGCCAATAATCATCAGGAGCTTAACTGAGTAGCTGAGTAGAATGGGGCCGAGTTAATAAGGAAGTGTGGAATAATTAGCATGACAGACGTCAAGTTTAGAAGGAAGTCTCCAGAAGATCATGTAGTGTTAAAGCAGTTCTAACAACCGTCAGAACATGTGAATCATCTAGAAGGCTAGTAATGCTAAAACAATTATAGCAATTGTTAGAATATGAGAAAAGTATTCAGAAAATAAATATAAGGCTATAAATAGTAAGAAAATTCAGTAAGAAAAATAGTCTCATACCAAAACCAAACAAAATCAAACTTATCTTTTAATTATTCGTCACTTGTATTTTTTAGTATAATCATTTCTTTTATCAGCAATTACATTTCGTAGTGTAATCTTTACATTATTTATATTTTCTAATATAATCTTAGTAGTAATTAAGTAGTTGTTAAACTTTATTTAACATCTTGGATTTTCACTGTTTTGGATTTCAAAAAATCCTTTAAAATAATTTCGTGTAAATAACTTATAATATCACTTAATGACCATTAGCACTCAATGTTAGTATATATAAGGATAAAACCAGTAAAGAACCGCACAAATTAAATTAATCAACCATAGGAAGCCAACGAATCTGCCCGATCACTTGAACATCAGGTGTAGCCCCATGATTTACTTACATAGGACCCAAATCTAGCCGACCTATCGTTAACTAATCAAGACAATCATGACTAAATTAAACACATAACTGGGGCCGAATCAGATAAGGCTCGGATCTTGACTAATAGACCAAATCCACCCCTTTTACTCTGTTAACCTAAAACCAACAGTTTAGAGTAATCATGATTAAATTTTCACTTTCACTAGTTATAAATAGGCTACACTACGAACATAATTAATCCAAACCTTAATCATCACCCATGAAAAAATCTTAATACCTAATTCATTTCAGAAATACCCCGATTTCTCGAACAAGCTCTAGACCGCTCGTTAGTGGGCCACTAGTTACAAAATTATAGAGTAATGTCCGTCTTACTGGGATTAACTTCCATCGTAGGAGTCGGACCTACGAATGGTCCAGAACCCTCAACTTGAGCTAAAGGACGAGTGCATGTGGAGTGCAAATACCCTAAAGAAAGAAGCTTAAAACTTAAGTAAATTGGGTTGTCCACTCTTATGTAAAGTTGAGAGTTTCGGACCGTGGGTTTGCGAACACACTTCACACGTGGAGTAAAGATATTTCCTTACTCATATCCGTATAGCCACAGCCCCGATTGACCATCGGTGACCATTAAAAAGACTTCCAATCATATCCGTTGATTGACATATCCAAATGGCGGGCCGATCGTATCCATACATAGATCATCATTAGGGTTAACTATCCTACGGTATATATCGACTTGTACACCCCATAGTGGGCCCTAGAGGCTAGAAAAATTCTCTCATAGGGCTAGTATAGTAAAAACCTAACACTTGGGGCCATTTGCACCAAATCTGGCATTATAAAATGAGCTTTTTTTGGGCACCCCTCTCCCCATACAATTTTGCCCTAGAAAAAGGAAAGAGAGAAGAGAGAAAAAATGGAGAAAGAAGAAAGGAAGAAGAGAGGAAGGGAGAGTGAAGAAGAGGGAAGGTAGGCCATAGCTCTAGTGGGGCATAAAGGAGACCAATTCTTGCAACTTCTTACCTCTTCCTCAACAAATCCTTCACCCACAACCGAAAGATCCCCTCTCCACCGATTGAGTAGGTAAAACCCCCATCTCTTATAAATTCCTCATGTTGAGGGTGGATTCACATGGGATTCTAATATGCAAGTACATTGTCTTAAGATTCTGGCCGATCGACACCGAGTTCGGCATTCCTAGGTCGTTTTCCAAGTCTTCAATGATCCATAGGTGTGGACTATTATCCTTAGGTGGCCTAGCACTAATTTTATTACAAATTCAATGATTTTGATTGCTTGGATGATGTATTTAGAGAATTTAGAGGAAACCTACGAAAGACCTTACCCTTGATCCTCTCAATTTACATAGAATAGTTAGGAAATGTTTGTTGTCTCTCACATGATTTGGTATAAATGAATGATTGCATGTTCATGGCTTGTTTGGTTCTTATATGATGTTACCTTATGGCATGTATAATTCATTAACTCTTGTGTAATTTGGTTCTATGAGATATATGAAATGCTTAACTTCCTCACTAACCCACACACCACACATGCACCTTTGTTTTATAATATTGTTAGCTTGCTTTATAGAAAAAATCGAAATTGTATGTTAGGAAATATGGATGCATAATATTACTTATGTTAGTTGATGACCTTGGTCGTTGGCATATTATGGATTACCATCAAACCCTTGGGTTGGTCAAGAACATGAGGAGAGTGTAGGTGGTCCTGTTGGTAGGACTATCCTTAGACTAAACCCGTGGATTTGGACAGGTGTGTATGGGTGGCAGTAGTTCGACTATATGGGTCGCTCGTACCCAATGTCGTCTGTCACGTACTCACTTGAATTCATGCGGTCTAGTCTACTTACTGACCAACCTTGTTTGTTAACCATATTTGCTCACATATGTATGGAACCTGGAACACCTTACAACCGTTGTAGCCCATTGATAACTGTAACACCTTGGGTTTTCAGGGGCCAAGTAAGAACTCGGCTCCCGAATTCTCGGGTGTCATGGATGCCCTAATGGGCTTTTAAGGAGCTTGGAGAGGCCAGAAGGGGGTCCCCACGTATGGGAAGGCCTCACCTATTCATCAGGCCAGGATACACTAGATTTTGGGATCGCACAAGCTACTTCAGCAGCTTGAACCTATCGCATTTAGGTCAGGTCAACTCAAGGCTTCCAACCTTCTAATTAAAAGTGATTTAAATCACTTCGTGCAGTCTAAGTTTTTCTATTCATAAACCTTAACGTTTTAGTCTTCGGACTCGCCAAATAGCATGATGCATGATCCCGAGATCCTATAAATGTCTCTATGTCCGATCGCTCCCTCCTAAGTCAGCGAATTCATTATGGCAAATTCATAATCCACAGCCCAATTTATTCTAAATCATTTCTTTGATACCATCTGTAACACCCCGAGTTTTCAGGGGCCGAGTAAGAACTCGGCTCCCGAATTTTCGGGTGTCATAGATGCCCTAATGGGCTTCATATTTTGATTACATTTAGATGATCTCATAAACAATAAAGGATTTAATATGGCATGAAGTATAAATACGTCATAGAGCAGTATCAATTGCTATTAAATAGAAATATCCAAACGATGAATTCAAAATCATCTAAATAGGGAGTTTCACCTATACATGACCCAAGGCGACTAGGGCCCGGGTCCATATCCCGTGGTAGCTCGGACTCAACTAAAAAGGATCCGCCGAAAGTCTAGAAGTAAAAAAACTCCTCTTCCCTATCCTTGCTTACTTTGCTCAGCTCATCGAGCTCTGCCTCACCAGACTCCTCATGCCTTGAGTCACCGGCATCTATGAACGGGTCTGGTTGGTGTTTTAAAACGCAATCCCAGAGTGGGAGTGAGTGATCAACTCAGTGGGTGCTATTAATCTTAAGTTATAACAAGCATCAATTATAATATGAATTAAATGAAACGCAGCCAATCATTAACACCTAGTAATTCTTATTAAAATGCATGCATGTGGAATGATATGATGCATGCCTTCACCATAACGCTCCCTCGAGCGACTCCATCTAATGGTCGCGTATGTCAGCACTCCCTCAAAGTGACCTCGACTTCGGAGTCGCCACCCTAACTAATGTGATGAAATGAGGTCGTGTTAGCCGAGTTATTAGTTAAGTCCATTCATCCAGCAGGTTGGGAAATCTAATACACCCCACGTATCAATGTCCTAAGCTGGTTGCGAGGCCAAGACCCCTCAATGCGTGAGGCCAATACCTCACGGTCCGTGATCCCGTCAGGTTCTTCATCCCCTACTTCAAGCACATGAGGAGTGCCAAGAGAAGGGGATAGCTCGTGGTCACTACAGGGAGGCACAACACCCCAGCGTAAGCCGACAGCTCAGACATAGTGTCTCATTCCACCATGCTCGGCTCACGAGGCTGTGGACCACTTTCAAGTGGGTTATTGATGGGCTACAACGGTTATAGGGTGGTTCAAGTTCCATACATGTGTGAGCAACCAAGGTTAACAAACAAGGTTGGTCAGCCTATAGACTAGTTCGCACGAGTCCAGGCAAGTACGTGACGGAACGGCATCGGGTGCAAGCAACCCATGTAGTCTAACTACTGTCACCCACATGCACTCGCCTAAATCCATGGGTTTAGCCTGGAGGCGGTCCTACCAATGGAATCACCTTCGCTCTCCTCATGTTCCTGGCCAACCTAAGGGTACGAATAGTGATTCATAGCATGTCAACTACTCATGTATCACTAGAATAACAGCATCATATTCTCTCACTTATCAACATACAATTCATAATCTCATAGCAAGCAAGGCTAACCATATTATGAAACAAGTGCATGTGAGTGTGTGTGTGGATGTGAGAAAATTAAGCACTTCCTCCATCTTAGGAAATCATATGCATAAGAATAATGAAACCATACCTACTATGAAGCAACAATACATGGGAAAAATCAACAAGGCATGAGCATATAATCATCCATATACAAAACTATGTGAGAAGCAAGAACAACATCATGAGAGTCAATCATACTATTCCATACAATTTCAACAAACATGCAATTCATAAGGATTCTTTAGGTTCTCCAAAGATGGCATCCAAGAAATCAAAATCATTAATCTCATACTAAAATTGGTGATAGGCCACCTAAGAACAATAGTCCACACCTATGGATTGTTGAGTTCTTTAGAAACGACCTAGGAGAGCTCGGATTTGGGTTTAATTGGCTGGAATCCTTAAGGCAAAGTATATACATGTTAGGATTTCATACAAATCCTATCTCAACACAAAAGATTACAAAAGGGATGAGTGCTTACCTCTTTAATCGGTTGGAATTCTAGCTTGTAGTGGTGGGTGTGGGATCTCTTGAGAAAGAGGGAAGAAGATGCAACGATCGACTTCTCTTGGGCGTACCTTCACTCTCTTCCTTCCTCTCCTTCTCTCTTTCTTCTCTCCTTGCTTTCTAGCTCTCCCTTTTCTCTCTTTGGTGGGTGTAGCAAAGGGGGGAGTTATAAGAAAACTAGGGCTTTATTTTCTAGATTTGGGCCCTTTGGCCTTAAGTTTCCTCAAATGGCCATAATGGCCTTCTAAGACTCAATATTTGTGTAGGGGCGGCCCTAACATTCCCTTAGCCACCAAAATTGGTGTGTATGTGTCTCTTGACCCAATGAGGGGTCATGTAAAGTTTGTGGACAAACGGATCAACGAATGCGGGGTTTGATCCGACGGTTCCGATCTTCATATGGCCCTGTGGGGACCATTCCGGTTGTTGGGGCAGTTTTGGTGGTCCCCTGGCCATGAAACTTATAAGGTAGGTGTTTCATGGCCCGATGAAGGGCCATGCAAAGTTTAGGAACAATCGGATATGGGGTTTGATCGTATGGGTCCGATTTGCGATCAATAGTCGTCGTGCCACGATTGGGTCGCATATTTTGTGGACGGGCGAAGGACAGTACATTAGACCTTCACCGAAAATTTAAAAGAAATTCAACGGCTGAAAAGCCCGAAGTCTCAGTTTCTTTAGCCAATGCCAGATTTCAACTCTTGCCTTGGGTGGGTTGACAAGTGCTGATGGAACAGCCCAAATAATTAACTTCGGGGTGTCCAATGAGTCTGTGGTCCGCAATGGACCATAAGCCTAGTGAGATCTATGGTTCCCTAAAGTTTTATAATTTTCTGACCTTCCCGAGTCATGGTATGGCCCGCACGGTCTGTTGCTAAGTGTAAATAGGTTATCGGCTTGACGGCCCGTACTCGGTCCAATCACAACCAGACTGGTCCACCTCTGTATAAGCTAACATTGAGTGTTAATGGTCAATAAGTGATAATATGATCTAATTAATAAAAAAAATAAGAAATTTTAAAAATCCAAAAAGTCGACCCGACCTAAATGCAATAAGTTCAAGCTACTGAAGTAGTTTGTGCGATCCCAAAATCTAGTGTGTTTTGGCCCGATGAATAGGTGGGGCCCTCCCATACGTGGGGACCCCCTTTTAGCCTCTCCAAGCTCCTTAAAGGTCCTAGGGGCTTCTCCATATGGTCATTTTTAGCCAATATAACCCTTTCACCCTCAATCATCATCTCATTTTCTTCCCAAGCTCTCAAAACTTAACCCTTAAGTTTCAACTCCTCCTTCCAACTCATTTCTTTCAAAAAAATATCATTTTTCACTACTTTATCCTTCTAATTTTTATAAATACTTTCAAATGAGACACAACTACAAAACTCAAAGGATGAAAAGCTATAATCAAATGAAAATTTACTATAAATAGCAAAAATGTAAATAAAATAGATTTTTGACCATTAACTTGATGGAATTTTGCAAAATGACTAAGTCCATTATGTAGAGTAGTTTCTCCTATCCCAAATTCATATATGACACATCGTGTAAATCATTCTGATTTGCGAGATATGGGCATTGTAAGGTCCACCGGTCTAGAGGCTCGGCACCACAGCACCTACGGTCCAGGGGACCGGCGCCGCCAGCGCCGAAATTTTTTATAAATTTTAGTTGACTTTAAAAATTCATATCTCCTTCGTTACAACTCCGATTTAAGTGATTCAAAATTCATATTGAAGCTTAATAAGTCTCATTTCATATAAAAATAAAATAAAAATTATAATTTAGCCATATTTAGAGTGAATTGATAACTATCCAAAAATCATTAGTTTTAGATGGTGGCTATTTCTAAAATTTTTATAATTTATTTACAACTCTAAATGATACGAAATTTGGTGGGATAACTTAAAACTTGATGGTAAATCATCATAAAAATTTTAAAAATAATACAGTTACTAAAAGTATAAGAAACGTTACAAGATAAGTCCCCTCCTCCGTTTCAATGTACACACGAGTGGGGCCATTTCCCTTGCTAATTAGGACTATAGAGAATCCATAAAACCTATCTCTACTACTACCATTACCCTCCACCATCCCTTCTAAATCTTAAAGAAAACTCTCCCACTCTCAATCCCCAAACCTACCATCTTCTTCTTCACTTTAACCCATCTCAATCCTCATTCTCTCGAACCCTTTGCAAACTTTTCTCCATATCATTTCTTCAACTCATTCATAATCACTTCTCAACTTCCATCCCTCAAATCCATTTTCTTAAACTCATCTCCAAATTCATCTCACTCAACATCTCCAGACCTATCTTCTCCTCCTCCACGAACCCGTCACCAAATCCATTCTCAATATCATCTCAAACCCATTCTCATCACCTTCTCCTTCAACAAAACCCATTCAAAACTATCCACTCATTCACTCCCAAAAGCTCATTCACAAAACCCAACAATTTGTAAAATAATAATAATATTATTATTATTATTAATTTTATATACTTTAGTATAGATTGATCATTAGATTGTCGCAATTGAAAATTTTTATATAAAGTTTGATAATAATCAAGAGGCAGCAATTTACTATCCATTTTCAACTTCATTTTAGCTCAATTATTAATATTTTTCATTCCCCTCCTTTTATAGGCTAATTGGGATTGTTGCCATGACATAAGCACAGACCTTAATTTCTTTCCATTCTCCAAAGCTTTCTGGGTAAAGAAAGCTGCTAAGGATGCTATGTAGTCCACCTAATCAATGGGATTTAAGTTGCCTCTAGGATCCAGCACACCGACTTGGATGGTGTGATCTGATCCTTCAACAGCTTGGGCTAGGTATTCCACCCGATAAGTTGCCTTTGTTGTCCTGTTGAAGCTATAGCAGAAGTTGAGTCTTAATTGACTCCATTCGCTTTTCAAATCACCCTCATCACTTCTTGAGCCTTGATTTGCTACAATAAAAGAGTGGAGGCACCCCCGTCCTCGTCCAACCCAGAAGAATACTAACTTAACTTTAAGGAAATTAGTAGTTGTTTTGAGTCAGGTAGGACTACTTCCATGTATTGAAGATAGAACTTTTATTTGATTAGTCTGTTTTTCCTTTATATTTAGAGTATCTAGTAATACATATAAATCTATACTATAGGATATAACTGGCCATACTAGTGGTACTTTGAATCCAATATGAATGCATTGATTGCCTTGAAAATTTCTTGCCGCCTTGTGAATGCTTATATGTATAATTGCCTTACTGCATCTTTATTAGCGTTATTAGCACTTCAAACCACTAGAATACCTTAAAACTTTCGACTATTCATTCTTTCTTAAAATTTATGAAACTGAAGTATAGTCTGCTCATAACCCCCTAGCCCTAAGATTGAAATGGTAGTTCATATAAAATTTTGTGTCTTTAGAAACACTTTAGGTTGATCTTTAACCATAGGCATATCAAGAGATTTATTAACCCCCAATTTGGACATAAATCGAACCAAGGATTCTTTTAGAACAAGACCTAAAGGACAACCTTATATATAGGATATTTAATCTTTCCAATGATGGTCATTCCCTAAACATTTAGATTGATCGGACTACGGAATTATGGAAACATACGCCTGTGAAGCATTTGCGGCTTGACCCAATTCTCAATCCTGGGCGACTACCAATGGACTCACTACTTTGACCGAGTAGGAGACCAGGATCTACCAGGATGAATAAGAGATACGATGAGCATTCTACCCTGGTCAGGTAGATGATCGACGTATCGGGTTCAAGCTCACTACAATCGTCTCTCCGTATTGGTCTAATATTGAAAATAAATATTTTTACTCTACATAGAAAAAAATAGTCATCATGAATTCAAATTTTAAAAAATAAATAGATAATTAAATAAATTATAGTAAACCATCATGGTGAAAAAGTTTTTAAGGGGATAGACTAAAATGAGCCAAACTAGCATAGATAGTATACACCCTACCATGCATATAAACTTGAAATCAATGAAACTTAGGTAAATAAAATAATAATATCTTTACTTATTACCCTTAGGTAATTTTAGGGACGAAATTATTTTTAAGGGGAGTAGATTGTAACATCCTAAATTTTCACTGTTTTAAATTTTTAAAATTCCTTATTTTTTATTAATTAGCTTATATTATCACTTATTGACCATTAACTCTCCATGTTAACTTATACACAGGTGGACCAGTCTAGTGGTGATAGACTGAGTGCGGGCCGTGTGAGACCCGACCCAAGTTTGCATGTGTGCATGTGTGTGTAAGTGTGCATTTCATTTCTTGTGGTCTCGCGGTCCTATCGGTTGAATTTCGGTGACCCGCGACCCTCAAATAGTGTTGCGGTCATCCTTGAGTCCGGTCATGTAGACCCGACTCGGATCGAGATGAGATCTATGCCATTGCGACCGCATTGTTGTCGCGGTTCCAACGCCGCGTCTTGTGCGTCCATCCGATATGTGGATCATAAGTTGTGTACGTTTCATTTTATGACCCTTAATTTTGATCATGTGGCCCACCTTGGAGTGGTGCATGTGGCCCACACTCCCTCTTTTGCATAAGTTCCAACACACACTACACACACCACCTAAATCTCCATAACTCACACTACCAAGACCTCACACACCACCCACACCTAACCTACCCTAGCAACATTGTTTGTATCACCATAGGTTAATGATTACTTTCCTTAAAAAGATTTTCCTTCTCTTTCCCTCTCATTTCTCTCTCTCTTCTCTTCTTCTCTAGCAATTTTTCTCCATTTCTCCAGCCCATTTTTCTCCATTTTTCCAGCCACCTTCCTCCTTAATCTCCCACCATCTAACCCTTGAAACCTCATCTCCACCATTGATCCATCTCCCTTGGTGCTAAAGGACCTTAGTGTGAAAGTTTAGTGGTCATCTTTGAAGTGGGTGCTCCTTTAGATGTAAAAATCTATTTTCTATAGCCTAAATGGTTTCTTTTTTTTCATGAGGAAAGTGTAGGACTCACCAATCAATGGTGGAGATCCCACATAATCCCATGGTTGTGGCCTGGCCTATCTTATGCATGCATGATCCATGCATGGGGCCTTTCTCTATGTGTCCCATCATGACCGTTTTCTTTCATATCATATTATGTTTGGGTCATCTAGACCTTATAACCATGGTGGGGATGGCATCCTCACCATGCATTTTAATTATAGGCCATGCATGTGCAAGATTCATGTTATAAATGTAAATGTATGTATGATGTGTGGGTGTGATTGATCTAGGGAGGGCTCAATAGTGGCGGAGCCCTTTCCCTATGGTCGGATTGTCCTTCTATCTCTCTTTTTTTTTCATTTTATTTCCTGATGTGTGTGGCTCATTTGGTGGGCCTAGGACATCCATAAATTTTAGCAAGGCGGGATGCCCAAACTGTCCATTGTTTGATTTTGGGTGTCCTACTTGCTGCCTTAATGATGCATGCAAGGTGTGTTGGTTTTAGATTATGACATAGACATTTGTGGGGCCCACTAAGGAAGGCCACACCATCCTCCATTAATGTGTTTTCCTTTTTATTTAACATATATAATAAATTTTATCTAAGTACATGTTGCTGTCCAGAATTTTCTGGAAAATTTCTGGTTGTTTTTGGACCAGATTTTGGAACTGTTTGGGGGACTATTCATACCCATAAAATATACTTTTCTGAAAGGTGGGGATCTCATTTTGATGTTCCCCAAATTTCAGCTCCATCTGACCTTGATTGAGGTCCCAAAGCTATGGTCCAAGTGAGGTGGACAGTCTGAATTTTCTACACTATTCCAGCAACATTCTACCATGGATAGTTGGATTTCTGAAATTTATTAAAATATTTATGGGTGTTTAAAAATTATAAAAATTTATTTAGGAGTGGCCTACTCAAGGTAGGATCCAGCAACAAAATTTGGGGGCCAATGGACACCTGTACGTACCATAGTGGTAGCTGGACTGGCCCACTATAATATAGTGTCCAGATCAGTCCGATTTTTAGGACAGATTGATTTATCTAAATGAATTAAAATATTTATAGGTGTCTAAAAATTTTGAAATTTTGTAAGGATGTGATCTACTCATGGTAAGACCCACTTACCAAATTTCAGGGCCAATGAACCCTTGTACACGCCGTGGTAAGGGCCGGACTGGCCCACCACGTTGGGACGTTCAGGTCTGTCCGATTTCATGGACAGTATATTTTGTTTAAACTAATTAAAATACTTATAAATATCTAAAAATTCTGAAATTTTTTGGAGGTGTGGCCCACATATGGAAGTATCACTCTGTAAAATTTCATCCTCAAATGACCCCTTTAGGGCATCCAAAAAAATGGTCCAAGATGGCTGGACTCCCAATTTTTCTGTTGTGCAGTCCAGCAATATGCTTGATAAAAACCAAAATTTAAAAAATATTTCTCTTAATGGTGGGCCATATTTTTGGATTTCCTCTCATTTTATGCATGATGAGGGGTCATGGCCCTCAATTTCCAGAGTTTTAGAGGCCTTGGGCCCACTCCAATGGAGTGCCCAAATTTAGGACAACAACATGTTATAATTATGCTTGGACTTGGGCTGAAATTTTGAGGAGTGAGGCCCACCACATTTATGAAGGTATTAGAGGAGATAACTTATACCTTTAGTTTTCTTAAATTTTGGGCTTAATAAATGCACTTTTGAGGCCCACCACAGTTAAATTTAATTGGGTCCATGAATGTAGCTAGTTGTTGAACTCTTTAGGCCCAATTGGGTTGGAACTTTCCAGATAGACCCATTGAACTATTGGGCCATTTTACTATACTATTATGTTGGGTTAGTGGAAGTAGATGGGCCCTTGATTGCCCATCAAATCAACTTTATACTTGGGCCGAGTTGTAGGCCCAACTTACTTGACTAAGAGCATGACATTGCCCATGTGGTTTGAGCAATGGGCCGCCCACTAAGCCACTATAATATATGGGATTAGTGGCCTTTATGTTGGGCCCTAACCTTTCCCTTATGGGCCCATAGTGGTATATATGAGTTAGTTTATGTGTGTTCCCCTTGAACCCATATTTTGGATAGGCCTTGGGCCGCCCTTTCTGAAGCCCAACATGAGTGTTGTGGTATAATTATGACTGCTCATTTCTTATTTTTGATGTTGCATGGGCCTTGATCCTTGATTCATGATCAATTAGAGATGGGCTACCTCTTAGGAACCAATTGTGGTTAGATGTCCACGTTGGTGGCCTTAAGGTAGGCCCATGGGCTTCTATGGGTGGTTAAAGGTCCACCATAGAATCTTGCTAAGCCATCTCACTATTTAGGCCCATACCATTATTCTCCTTAGTCTTGTGTGCTACCCCAGGTATATGGGCCCCCACTAGAGGTTGTATTCCTTATGAGGAATTAGTTAAGTACCTAGACCCTTCATGGTTAGGTAGAGAGTTCATGTCCACCGTATTGACACTCCTATTCATCTTCATGGCCCGCTCCCATACACATCATATGCATGCTTGGTTGAGGAATGATTGGCCATGGTTGTGGCATTGTATAGGACATGTTGGTATCTCCCTGAGAGATGAATGCTTGGGATTGACGCATGGGTGATTGTGTGATTCATGCATCTGGCATTGCATAGCATGTGGATATCTACCCTTACTTCATCAAGGCCTTACCTCCACAGGGATATTCGTGGATGGTCGTATGTGTGGACACCGAAAATATTAGTTGAGCATACCGGGTGCATAGGATGCCCATGGGTGAAATTTTCAAAACTTCCATGGTACCAAGGATCTGCTCCAACGCCGTGACCGGGTGGAATACATGAGCGTACGAGGGCCTTATACTGTTAGGCTGTGACTCCCACTATCGTGTCGTCGGTTGGATAGGGGTATGGCCTTATCTGCCTGGTGTGTAGTGGGCATTGCTAGGCTGAGTCTGACCAGTTCGTAAATGGGTCCGCTACCGTCAGGCCTTGTTGGTGATTGGCTGTCCACAGGCGGGTAGTGAGGTCTCTTATGCTCGTTTGACTGTGTGGGGTCTGTAAAGAGACAGTCATTCAGCAGTGTAATGGACCCCGGTGATTTTCTTATGATTGAAAATGTACTTGACTTATGATTTGGATATGAGCACTGGCATTACTTGCATCGCATTAGCATTGGTTATACAAGCCCCCTTCATGCATTACCTTAGTTTAACATCCAGTACTCAATCCATCATATTCATGATAAGCCTTGGTAAGGTTAGTGATTTTCCCATTGAGCACATTTCCGTTCTTGCATCTCCTACTATTCTTCTGTGCACCATTGTCACATACTTTCACCACCCTCTAAGCTTCCATAAGCTTATGCACGATTGATGCGTGCAGGAGATTCTAGGCAGGCATCGTAGCAGCAGCGCGTGGAGTAAAGCGGATCTTTTGAGAACTCCAGTGTTGCCGACCTTTTCCTCTTCTCCTTTTATCTCATGTATGTCCTTTTGGACCTTATGGATGATTGTAAAAGTTCAAATTCTTAGTGGATTTTGTAATGTGTTCCTTTGTTATTCTCAGATGTATTTCCTATGATCTTGGGTATGCTCATATTGGTAATGACTATACTGTAATGAAAATCCTCCTTATAGGATCCTAGGATCGGAACCTGCCTCAGGAGCCAAGAATGGGGTACTATGGAGGCTGTTACGGCCAGAACCGGCCATCGAGTCCCTTGTGATTCTTGTTACCGAGTCTGGGGCATGACAGGAGTTAGTATCAGAGCATAGCAAGTAATTCTGGAATGATTTTAGGGAACATCACATGTCTGCCAAGAATATGGGGCAAGTAGTGTCCCGAGATCCTTTCTTTCGCTCCGTATTGAGCCTGTAACTGACCTGATTCCTTACATCGTCATTATTTTGTAGACGATACCGCGTGGTCGTGACACTCGTGGTCGTGGCGCCCGTGGTCGTGATGCCCGTGGGCGAGGTGCCCGAGGTACCCATCCTACTCGAGCACGTCCTGCTCCAGTAGTTGAGGATCCGATTCCTGAGGTCCCGATCTGGCCTGTTCCTCCAGTTGAGCCCGTAGCGCCTGTACCTCCAGTTGCTCCGGTTCCCCCACCTATTCCCCCTACTCAGCCTGCTGTTCCAGTTACTGAGGCTCGTACCCCGTCGGCTGCACCCGTGCCTCCGCCTGAGGGGAGTGTCGCCCCTACCTTTTCGACAGTACTTATAGGAGCTGAGCATTTTCAGCAGTTGATGCAGCTTGTTACCACCGCATTAGAGACCCGTCAGCCAGCTACCGCTGAGGTTTCCAGGCAGTCTGACTTACCCCATGCTAGTGCCATAGCCCGAGAGTTCCGACAGCATGATCCCCCGAGGTTTAGTGGTGATCGTGACCCTTCTGCCGCCGAGGCTTGGCGCATTGAGGTTGAGAAGATTTTTGACACTATACAGTATCCTGCAGGCCAGAGAGTATCCCTTGTGACCTATCTCCTTCAGGGTGAGGCCCGTCATTGGTGGTCATCCATATCTAGGATGGTTGGACCTCAGTTCGTTTGGACATGGGAGGAGTTCGTGACCCATTTCGACCAAAATTTTCTCCCTGAACATGTTCAAATCCAGCGAGCGATTGAGTTTGAGACCCTAGTGCAAGGTGATATGACTGTATCTCAGTATGAGGCCTGTTTCTTAGCCTTATCTAGATTTTCTCCTCATCTGACCAGTGATGAGAAGATGAGAGCCCGTCGTTTTGTGACTGGTTTACGCCCTGCCCTTCGCAGCCGTGTTGTAGGGCATTGCTTGGAGACGTTCGACCAGGTTGTACATCGAGCACTAGTTTATGAGGAGGACTGGGCTATGGCCCAAAGGTCGAGAGAGCAGAGTTCCGGTGGAGACCGGAAGAGGAGAGTACCAGCCGGCAGTTCCAGGCAGCACTGTCAGCAGAGATGGAGAGGCAGATCAGGATTTTGATAGCGCGCGGTTCAGACAGTGGCTTTTTCATCATCTTCGGCACCGCCAGCCGCCTCATCTTCTGGCCCCTTTTCAGGTGTATGCTTCGGCTGTGGACAGACTGGGCATCGGAGGCGTGAGTGTCCTCTCCCCATTCAGCAGCAGAGGCCACCGCAGTTGCCTCCTCCTCGTCCTGCTCAGCAGCAGCAGAGAGCTCAGCTTCCACCCGCCGCTCCTAGGGCTCCTCCTCAGCAGCAGAGGCAGCCAGACAGACCTCCTCAGTAGAGACAGCAGCAGTAGCGATAGCAGCAGCAGCAGCAGCATTAGTAGAGGGGATATTCATATGTTGTTCAATCCTTAGGTCCAGTGTGTATAGCAGCCCAGCTGTTCACTCCCCAAGTGCAGGGTTGTGATGTAGTAATAACTCGGTAAGACCGAGGTCGAATCCCAAGGGACTGAAACTTGTACGTTATCTAAAATTATCTAGAACTAGAACTAGGCTAAGATGAATTCTAAATCAATTAGCAATGGTGGAATATTTGTAGAATAATTAATCTAAAACTTAGGAAACAAATCAGAGATAGGAAACTAGGGATTCAGAGGATCCACTTGTAAAGATCAGGGAGAACTTATGCTTGCATCAAAAATTATAAAAATTATTGAACTGTCGTTGATCTAGTTTTCAAAGAGATGAAAGGTGTATGAATTAGAATGGATTCCATCACCAAACCATGCCCAAAGACTATGGCAAACAACAGAATCAAACTAATTACCACCCAATCATATGTATGCAAGTTAAGAAGGGTACCGTCATCCAACCATGCCCAGGAGACTATGGTGAACAACGGGACGTCCTAACGTCATAAACATAAAAGGGATAAGAAAATATTCAAAGCATTGCAGACCCATTGTAATTTCAGTCACAACAGACCATTAAAGACAAAAAATATTTCCATTAAAATCAAACTAAAACCAACTTCAATTCAAAAATTAAAATTAAATTAAAAGCATATAATCTCTCATCTCACTACAAGCTTCACCTCCTAGCCCTAGTTAGGAGGATTTAGCCTGCCATGGATGGGCTCAATCCAAATAAATAAAGAGAAAAAGAAAAGGAAAAGAAAAGGGAAAGAAAAAACCAAGCTCCTCTCTCTCTCCTCTGCCCACGTTGAAACCCAAACTCGAGCCCTCTGTTCTTCCTCCCAAGACCTTTAATGAATGCTCCCCACGTCCAAAAAACTCCTTTTATAGCTGCTGGAAGGCTGGAGTCAGTGACAGAGTTTTAGCAGGACACGGAGTGCAATTTTCGCAGCCAAGTTCGGTACCATGAAACACGCCACTTTTCTCGCTCAAATTCTAAAGAAATATCGTTTCTTAGTACTTTCTTAGGTCCTCTACATGATAAACGGTTCAGATCTGCCATATGATCAAAGACGGTGGGCCAAAACTGTCCGGAAAAGTCAGTTTTCGCGGATGTGCGAAACCTTTCGCACCATTTCGCTGTTGTGGTCGGTGGGCCCCATAGAAGCATTTTCTGGAAAATCCACCCCGTCCATTGGATTCAGAACGAAATTTTAGTCAAGAATGGATGGTTTTGAATGTCCATTGACGTGGCCCAGAGAAGAAATCACTAAAAGATCAGATTTGAACGCTACAGGGCAGCCCTTTTGTGGCCTCTGTATCTCACACGTGTGCACGCATGGGTGAAAAGTGTCAACATGTTTTTGTAGTATTCGAGCCCCTCTACACGGTGAACGGGTCAGATTTTCCGTACGGTCAATGGGTAGGGCCCACAACCGTCCGCAAAAACGTGCAGCGGTCGGACGTGAAACGGATTTTTTTTTTTTTTTTTTTTTTAAACAGAGCTCTGGTCAGCGCTTGCTGACCCGTTTTAGAAAGTCGGTGCACTGCGAGAGTGCACCGCCTTTGCATTGGCACACCCCCCATGTGGGGTCCACGGCAGTGTTCTGTTGAAATCCGTTCCGTCCATCCTTTTCACCATATCATTTTAACCGTGTGAACCAAAGTTAAAGCGTATCCAAATAGTAGGTGGGCCCCAAATCAGGGTATTAGGGGCTGATATGTTTGTTGAGCTACTTCTACAAATATCTAATAGCTCAAATTTTATGTGTACGGTTAATTTATGGTCCGCAGGCCATGTATGAAGTTCCGAGCTAAACGGATGGTGGGAACCTCGTGATCTTGTATTCTGGACGTCCTTCAGGCCACTTGAGCTTCAATTTCTTACTTTTCTCGAATTTCTGACCGTGTATATTTGTCAATCTTGGTTCCCTGGAGTGTGTCCCTTGCCTTTGGCGTCATCAGATCGTTAAATCTCAACTTTTAACGTCCTTTTTCCATCCATGCTCATAAAATCACCTTGCAACACAAGAATGAGAAAACGAGCCATTAGATAGCATTATATTCGTAAATCCAGATAATATTTGGGGTCTAATATGCAATATTTGACCCTCAACACCAGCAGCCTCAGACTCAGGACCATCAGTCTTTCGAATTGCTTCCCCTACCAGCTCAGGGCCGCTTTTATTCTGCGCAGCAGGCGCCAGGCCAGGACCCGCGGTCGTCGGCCGGTGGAGTCGTTGAGGGTATTCTTCTTGTTTCTACTTGCATTGCTCATGTTTTGTTTGATTCTGGTGCTTCCCATTCGTTTGTGGCCGAGCAGTTTTACCGATCGACCGGTATTCCATCGGAGTCCGTGTCCGAGGCCTTGACCGTTTTGACTCCCATGGGGAAGTCTGTGATATTGACCTGTCGCTGTCTTTCTTGCCCGGTGTTAGTGAGTGAGATGTTCCTTCCTGTCGATTTGTTCGTGATGTCGATGGTAGGATTTGATGTGATTCTAGGTATGGACTGGCTTGCAGAGTATCGTGCCGTCTTAGACTGTGCTGCGAGGACAGTTACATTTTATATTCCAGGCTTGCCAGTGTTTCAGTTCATCGCCGAGCCTAGAAGAGAGCTGTTATCTAGCTTCTTGGCTTCGGTCGTTGAGGATTCTGTGACAGAGAGTATTGAGCAACTGCTAGTTGTTTGTGAGTACCCGGATGTGTTTCAGGAGATTTCGGGTTTGCCGCCACATCGACAGGTGGAGTTCCAGATAGATTTGGTGCCTGGTACTGCTCCTATCTCAAAGGCCCCCTACCGGATGGTACCGTTAGAGTTGCGAGAACTGCAGGAGCAGTTGGATGAGCTTCGGGAGTTAGGTTTCATTCGTCCCAGCAGTTCACCTTGGGGAGCCCCGGTATTGTTTGTGAAGAAGAAGGATGGCTCGTTGTGACTGTGTAGATTATCGTGAGCTCAACAGAGTCACCATCAAGAACCGATACCCGCTTCCCCATATTGATGATCTGTTCGATCAGTTGCAGGGTGCGCAGTATTTTTTCAAGATAGACTTACGTTCCAGTTACCATCAGATTCGGGTCCGAGAGGAGGACATTTGGAAGACGGCGTTTCGGACACGTTATGGTCACTTCGAGTTCCTGGTCATGTTGTTCGGACTGACCAACGCGCCCGCCATATTCATGCAGCTGATGAACGAGGTCTTTCGGCCGTTCCTCGATCAGTTCGTGGTGGTATTCATTGATGATATTCTTGTATATTCGAGGAGCCGTAAGGACCATGCCGAGCACCTGCGAATTGTACTTGAGACCCTTCGTGCCCACCAGCTATATGCGAAGCTGGAGAAGTACGAGTTTTGACAGGAGGAGATGAAGTTCCTTGGTCATGTGGTGATAAGGGAGGGTGTCACTGTGGACCCCTCGAAGGTTGATGTAGTGCGTCAGTGGGGTCAGCCCACGAACGCGTCTGAGATTCGCAACTTCCTTGGTCTAGCGGGATATTATCAACGATTTATCGAGGGTTTCTCCCGTATTGCGGCACCACTGACCCGGTTGACGCGGAAGGGCATCGAGTTCGTCTGGAGTGACGCTTGCGAGAAGGCATTTTTGGAGTTGAAGGACCGCCTCACGTCCTCTCCTGTCCTCACTCTTCCTGATGGGAGTGAGGGTTTTGTTGTCTTTACTGATGCCTCTAGAGTTAGCTTGGGTGTTGTACTGATGTAGCACGGGAAGCCAGTAGCGTATGCCTCGAGTCAATTCAAGGTCCATGAGCTGAACTACCCCACTCATGATTTAGAGCTTGCAGCAATTGTATTCGCACTGAAGGTGTGGAGGCATTATCTATATGGGGTCAGGTTCGAGCTCTTCTCGGATCATAAGAGCTTGAAGTATCTATTTTCGCAGTCCGAGTTAAACCTGCGACAGAGGCGATGGATGGAGTTGATAAAGGATTATGATTTTGACCTTCAGTACCACCCGGGCAAGGCGAACGTGGTGGCGGATGCACTCAGCCGTCAGCCACGAGGCCTGGTGGCACATATGATGGTTGGACAGTGGCAGATGCTCGAGGATGTTTCAGAGTTTAACTTTGAGTTCGGTCTGTAGTCTTCCATTGTTCAGCTTTCGAGCTTGTCGATTCAACCCTCCTTGGTGGCTAGGGTGATCGAGGCTCAGCAGACGGACGAGTCACTTCAGGAGTACCGAGCAGAGGCCGCCTCCGTGGAGCAGTCAGATTGGCATATTGGTTCCGATGGTGGGTTACGCTTCATGGGCCGGTCGTGTGTCCCGGATGTTTTGGAGTTACGTCGTGATCTGATGACCGAGGCACACCGATCGAGACTTACTATCCACCCGGGCTCTACGAAGATGTATCGTGATATGAGGAGGCAGTACTTCTGGCAGGGGATGAAGCGCCAGATTGCGAGTTTTGTGGCTGAGTGTGACACATGCCAGCATGTCAAGGCCGATCATCAAAGACCCCCTGGTCCCTTGCAGCCGTCGAGCGTTCTAGAGTGGAAGTGGGAGCACATATCAATGGATTTTATCGCAGGTTTGCCGAGGACTCAGCGCGGTTACGATACCATCTGGGTTATCGTCGATCGTTTGACAAAGTCGGCTCATTTCATTCCAATACGTGCTTCCTGGTCTATGGACTGGTTGTCACGCCCCGAACTCGGAAACCGGGCTCACAAAATTCCCGATCACCGAATCCGACGCCGACAGTTTCCGTAGAACCCCATTCTCGGCTCCTAGCTCCCATTCGCCAGGTTTCGATCCTGGGATGCTACGAGGAGGATTTTAAATATCAATTTGATTTGTAATAAGCATAACCAAAGGCATAACCCACAAACAACAACCAAGAACTCCATTACATTTCCACTATGATCAAAAACTTTACAAGTACAATGAGCATAAAGGGAAATACAGTGGTAAAGTACAAAAACTCCAAAATGCTCAGCAACGTGCTCCTGCCTCAACGCTGCTGTGATCCAACGTCACCTGCACGCAACGGTCGTGCATAAGCTTACAGAAAGCTTAGAGGTGGTGAAGGTGTGTGCCCAAGGTAGTAATATGTACATGCAATGTCAGAGTGATGCGGAATATGCAAATGGAAACATAATATCATGAGCCGTACCAAGGCTTATGCGATGCAAGACACGAATGGTATCGGCCATCCCAAAGCCATGCAATGTACAATGCAACTCAAGCATACAGATACTCATCAATGTCCACACGTCAATACAGCTCAAAGTATGGAATATCACCGGGGTCCAGTACACTCTAAACCAGATTGCCGCCACATCGCGCGCAATAAGGTAAGTGGAAGAGACCACACTATCCGTCTGCCAATATCGGGCGCGACTCGTCGATAGCGGACCCATTCCTCGAGCTGGTCAGACTCAGCCTAGCATTGCCCCCTACACTCAGGCGGGTAAGGCCGTACCCCCTTCCAACCGACCACGACACAGTGGAGAGCGTAACCGTCTGGTAATCGGCACTCAACGCTCATCTACCCACTCGGTCTAGACGTTGGAGCAACCTCTTGGTACCATAAGGGTTTAGGGACTCTCACCCAGGGATATCTATAGTACCCCATGTAGAACAAGATTTCCGGTATCCAATCCTGCCAACCACGATGCGTCTGTGGAGGCTACGGCCCTGATGTCGCTAGGGCGTACAATAACCATGTCACACAAATGCGGAATGCATGAATCACGCTATCCAGTCATGCAACCAATCCTGCGCATACCGTGCGCTCATGTAGGGCAGCACCGCCTAACCGGGAGCCCATAAACAACCTGCCCGAAGGCAAATGCTATGATCAGACAATTCTCACGTCAAGCATACATATGATGCGTATGATCATGAGTCATGAACTGGACTAAACATGTTATAACAAAATGAACTATTTACAATGCAGATGGACCTGGACGGCCTAAATACGATAAGTACAGCCCAGTAATGGACCCTAAGGAGAGTCGTAATGTAGACATCCAACCAACATTACACTCGCAATGTGGACGTCAAACCAACATTGTTTCCCAGGTACGATTTTCTTAAAACACCGCTACATAATCGGTATTGGGTTTACACATTGCAATGGACCTTATGTTCCTCCCATTGGGCCTTACATATATATCAAATGGGCCATAGCTTATGGGCCTTTTATTCGTCAGATGGGCCACATAAATGAGCCACACCAATGGGTCTTATGTGCATTGCAATGGGTCAAAACCCGTGGGCCTTGGATTGCATCAATTGGACCTAGTCACATGAGTCTAATATGTATCAAATGGGCCACACCAATTAGGATCTCACATGTAGGTCAAGTGGGCCCCAACCCATAGACCTAACGTGAGTCAAATGGGCCTAAATTCGTAGGCCTTAAACAAATCAAGTGAGCCTAACCCATGAGCCTCAAATAAATCCAGTGGCCCTAATCCCATGGACCCTTTTTATAATCAAATGGGTTTAGTCCCATGGGCCTTACAACATATCAAATGTCCTACTCCCATAGACTTTAAAATTTCAATAAAAGGGTCCAAGTATATGGGCCTTGAAGTACATCGAATGGGCCTAGTCCCATGGACTTGCAACACGCCAAATGGGCTTAAGTTCTTGGGCCTTAAATAGATCAAATGGGCCTAGCCCATAAGCATTTTATAAATCAAATGGGCCTAGCCCATGCCCTTAAATAACAAGTGAGCCCAAGCCCATAGGCTTTACATATCAAGTGGGCCCAAATTCTTAGGCCTCAAGTGGATCAAATGGGCCCAGCCCATTAGCATTTTTATAAATCAAATGGGCCTGACCCATAGCCCTTTATATGTTAAAGTGGATGGACGGTCCGGATGCATCATATGCATCAAGGTGGGTCCCACTGTCCAGTGGACAGTGCGGATATAACACATTCATCACACAGGGCCCCACCGTTCGTGGACGGTGGAGGCAGCCCGTGCGTCAGGTGGGTGCCACCGTCCGCCTGGACGGTGGGCTACAACATATGCATCAATGTGGGTCCCATGTGGGGCCCACTCTGAAATATTTATTTGCCATCCAACCCATTCATAAGGTCACTCGGACCTGGATGAAGGGACGGCATAAATTTCAGCTTGATTCAAAAATTCTGTGGGCCCCAAAGACCTTTCAATGGTAGAAATCAATTTACACTGTTTCATGTGGTGTGGGCCACCTGAATCTTGGATCTGTCTCATTTTTGGAGGGGACCCACCTGAGGAGGGGTCCCACCTCATGAACAGATTGAATGGCAAACAAACATTACAGTGGGGCCCACGAGCAGGGCCATGGGTGGCCAGTGGCCGCCCGCCCGCCCGCTGCGTGCAGCCCTCCTGCTGCTGACGCAAGCCAGAGGCTATGCCTCTTATCAAAAATCAAGAAATTTGATTTTCCTGTAGTTTTTCATGCATGGGTCCCGCTAAAATAAAATCCACTCCGGCCATTGCGTTCAGTGGGCCGCAACAGTCGAAATGAGTCCAGAGTTTGAATTTTTTGGATGCTTAGAAAGTGAAATAAAACCAAATAATGATCTTGAATGGTAGTGATGCATTCGTTGATATTATGGCCCACCAGGTCTTCCAATCAACCCCAAACTTCTACCCAACGGCTAAAACACCGTAGGTAAGAGGATGGACGGCTTGGATTACTCAAATACATCATGGTGGGGCCTATGCAAAGGGACCACCCAAAAGCCTTCTTTTCTTTCTTTTTTTTTGATTTCCTTTACAACGTCCAGCGTCCCAGACGCTGGACAGTGATATATAAAAAAAATTTCTTTGGAAATGGTGGGCCCTAATGAAGTGGGCCACCACATGATGGCGGCATGGGAATAACATCTAGGGTGGGCCCCACTTGAATAAAATAAATACATCAAGATGGGATCCATTCAAGTGGGCCACACCATCCTATTGCAATAAAATAAAATAAAATAAAATAAAAGAGAGAGACATGGAGAGTGGGACACGGCTTGTGATGGAGGGTCCCCGTCATTATGGGCCCTCCCATACATGAAATCATACATCAATGGGTCATTTGCACATGTGACCATCAAAACTAAAGATCAACGGTGGGAATCCTTTCCCCACCGATATGGATGGTCTAAATGACCCTTTTCAAATGAAAATAAAGATCATGATGGGGTACATGGAGAATGGCCCCATCATGGAATGATCATGGCGATCCAAGTGGTCCATCGACCACAAATAAGGGTCCCAAGTGAGATCCACACTATGGATCGGTGGGCCTCAATTGGTCCACCATAAAAACAATAAAAACTACCCTATAGAGGCACCCACCGTCCGATCTCCTCGCTCCTAGGGGTTCCTTGGCACCTTGTCTTCAACTTCAATGGCTAAGATGAAGAATGGAGGCTTGAGATGGGAGATTTTGGGGTTGGAAGGTGGGCCACTTGGAGCTTAGAAGGGTTGGAAAATTCCATACGTATGGAACTTGAAATTCTTGCTTGGAGATTGAAATGAGAAAGAGAGAAAGAAAGAGAGTTGTAAAGGGAGAGAGAGAGTGTGATGGATGGATGGGTGAGTGATGTTTGTGTAAGAAATCTTGGACTTTTGTGGCTTTTGTGTAAGAGAGGTATGGGATGTGAAGACTTTTGTGGTCTTTTGTATAAGAAAGGTATGGGTTAGGAAGACTTTTGTGGTTGCTTGGGAAAAGGGATGGAAGTGATGTGTACTTGACATGTGATGGCTTGATGGGTGATTGATTGATGGGATTGATGTGATTGATGTGACACATCGTTGAGATTCCCTTGGTTTTCGCAACGCGCGGCGTTTTCTCGCACCGAACGTTGGCCCATAACTCTTGATAAGGGTATCGCCTCGGCGCGCGAGTCGAGGGTATCGGAACCGCGGCGACGGTGCGGTCGCTATGGTATTGGTCTCGGGATGAGTCGACTCGGGTTGTCGGCACATGAATCCGGGTCGCGCGTCGATACTGGTTAAGGGTTGAAAGTTGTCGGACTTCGACCGGTAAGACCGCGGAAGTGTACGAAAAGGTACAGACCAAGATACGGGTCTTACACCGGTTGGCAAGGATATTTATTGAGGAGATAGTGAGACTGCACGGTGTCCCAGTTTCGATTGTTTCAGACCGAAACTCTAGGTTTACATCTCAGTTTTGGAGGAGTTTTCAGCAGGCACTGGGGGTCACTTTGCATCTCAGCACCGCTTATCATCTGCAGATGGATGGGCAGACCGAAAGGGTCAACCAGATCCTTGAGGATATGCTCAGGGCTTGTGTGATCGACTTTGCGGACAGTTGGAATGAGCATATGCGCCTCGCCAAGTTTACATACAACAACAGTTATCAGTCAACTATTGGCATGGCTCCTTTCGAGGCACTTTATGGTAGGCCATACAGATCTCCTAGTTGTTGGACCGAGGTTGGAGAGTGCTGTCTCTTAGGTCCCGAGCTTGTACAACAGACGTCAGAGGCTATTGATGTTATTAGGCAGAGGATGCGCACAGCTCAGAGCCGGCAGAAGAGTTATGCTGATCGTCGGCGTCGACCCCTCGAGTTCGTAGTCGGGGACATGGTGTATCTCAAGGTCTCACCTATGAAAGGCGTGGTTCGCTTTGGTGTGAAGCGCAAGCTCGCTCCGAGATTTATTGGACCTTTTGAGATTACCGAGCGCGTAGGCGCTGTGGCCTATAGGCTTGCCTTACTTCCTGAGTTGTCTACGATCCACGACGTGTTTCATGTTTCTATATTGAGAAAATGTGGGTCAGACACTATTCCTGTGATTGATTGACAACCACTTGAGGTCCGTGAGGATGCTTCTTAATTGAGCAGCCGATTCGTATTCTTGATCGGAAGGAGCAGGTCCTCAGGACTAAGGTCATTCTCTTGGTGAAAGTTCAATGGGGTCATCATTCGGAGGCTGAAGCGTCTTGGGAACGCGAGGCCTAGATTAGAGAGTGTTATCCCCATTTGTTTGATGATTGATAGATATATGATTGTTTGTATTACCTTTCTTGTATGATGATTACTATGTGATGGTGGAGTTCTCTTTTATTGTCTTGTATTAGTCAATTTCGAGGATGAAATTCTTTTTATTGGTGGGGAGGGTTGTGAGACCCGACCCAAGTTTGCATCTGTGCATGTATGTGTGTAAGTGTGCATTTCATTTCTTTTGGTGTCGCGGTCGTATTGGTTAAATTTCGATGACCCGCGACCCTCAGATAGTGTTGCGGTCATCCTTGAGTCCGGTCACGTAGACCCGACTCGGATCGAGCTGAGATCTATGCCATTGCGACCGCATTGTTGTAGCGGTTCCAACGCCGCGTCTTGTGCGTCCATCAGATATGTGGATCATAAGTTGTGTACGTTTCATTTTATGACCGTTGATTTCGATCATGTGGCCCACCTTTGATGGTGCATGTGGCGCACACTCCCTCTTTTGTACAAGTTCCACACACACTACACACACCACCTAAATCTCCATAACTCATACTACCAAGACCTCACACACCACCCACACCTAACCTACCCTAGCAATATTGTTTGTATCACCATAGGTTAATAATTACTTTCTTTAAAAAGATTTTCCCTCTCTTTCCCTCTCATTTCTCTCTCTCTTCTCTTCTTCTCTAGCAATTTTCCTCCATTTCTCCAGCCCATTTTTCTCCATTTTTTCAGCCACCTTCCTCCTTAATCTCCCACCATCTAACCCTTGAAACCTCATCTCCACCATTGATCCATATCCCTTGGTGCTAAAGGATCTTAGTGTGAAAGTTTGGTGGTCATCTTTGAGGTGGGTGCTCCTTTAGATGTAAAAATCTATTTTCTATAGCCTAGATGGTTTCTTTTTTTTCATGAGGGAAGTGTAGGACCCACCAATCAATGGTGGAGATCCCACATAATCCCATGGTTGTGGCTTGGCCTATCTTTTGCATACATGATCCATGCATGGGGCCTTTCTCTATGTGCCCCATCATGACCGTTTTCTTTCATATCATATTATGTTTGGGTCATCTACACCTTATAACCATGGTGGGGATGGCATCCTCACCATGCATTTTAATTATATGACATGCATGTGCAAGATTTATGTTATAAATGTAAATGTATGTATGATGTGTGGGTGTGATTGATCTAGGGAGGGCTCAATAGTGGCGGAGCCCATTCCCTATGGCCGGATTGTCCTTCTATCTCTCTTTTTTTCTCATTTTATTTCCTGATGTGTGTGGCTCATTTGGTGGGCTTAGGACATCCATAAAATTTAGCAAGGTGGGATGCCCAAATTGTCCATTGTTTGATTTTGGGTGTCCTACTTGCTGCCTTAATGATGCATGTAAGGTGTGTTGGCTTTAGATTATGACATAGACATTTGTGGGGCCCACTAAGGAAGGCCACACCATCCTCCATTAATGTGTTTTCCTTTTTATTTAACCTATATAATAAATTTTATCTAAGTACACGTTGCTGTTCAGAATTTTCTGGACAATTTCTGGTTGTTTTTGGACCAGATTTTGGGACTGTTTGGGGGACTATTAATACCCATCAAATATACTTTTCTGAAAGGTGGGAATCCCATTTTGATTTTTCTCAAATTTCAGCTCCATCTGACCTTAATTGAGGTCCCAAAGGTATGGTCCAAGTGAGGTGGACAGTCTGAATTTTCTACACTATTCCAGCAACATTCCACCATGGACAGTTGGATCTCTGAAATTTATTAAAATATCTATGGGTGTTTAAAAATTATAAAAATTTATTCAAGGGTGGCCTACTCAAGGTAGGACACATCTACAAAATTTGGAGGCCAATGGACACCTGTACGTACCATAGTGGTGGCTGGACTGGCCCACTATAATATAATATCCAGATCAGTCCAATTTTTAGGTGAGATTGATTTATCTAAATAAATTAAAATATTTATACGTGTCTAAAAATTCTGAAATTTTGTAGGGATGTGATCTACTCATGGTAGGACCCACCTACCAAATTTCAGGGCCAATGGACCCCTATACACGCCGTGGCAAGGGCCGGACTGGCCCACCACGTTGGGACGTTTAGGTCTGTCCGATTTCATGGACAGTCTATTTTGTTTAAACTAATTAAAATACTTATAAATATCTAAAATTTTTAAAATTTTGTAGGGGTGTGGCCCACATATGGAAGTGTCACTCTGTAAAATTTCAGCCTCAAATGACCCCTTTAGGGCATCCAAAAAAAGTCCAAGATGGCTGGACTCCCAATTTTTCTGTTGTGCAGTCCAGCAATATGCTTGATAAAAACTAAAATTCAAAAAATGTTTCTCTTGATGGTGGGCCATATTTTTGGGTTTCCTCTCATTGTATGCATGATGAGGGGCCATGACCCTCAATTTTCAGAGTTTTAGAGGCCTTGGGCCCACTCCAATGGAGTGCCCAAATTTAGGACAACAACATGTTATAATTATGCTTGGACTTGGGCTGAAATTTTGAGGAGTGAGGCCCACCACATTTATGAAGGTATTAGAGGAGATAACTTATACCTTTAGTTTTCTTAAATTTTGGGCTTAATAAATGCACTTTTGAGGCCCACCACAGTTAAATTTAATTGGGTCCATGAATGTAGCTAGTTGTTGAACTCTTTAGGCCCAATTGGGTTGGAACTTTCCAGATAGACCCATTGAACTATTGGGTCATTTTACTATACTATTATGTTAGGTTAGTGGAAGTAGATGGGCCCTTGATTGCCCATCAAATCAACTTTATACTTGGGCCGAGTTGTAGGCCCAACTTACTTGACTAAGAGCATGACATTGCCCATGTGGTTTAAGCAATCGGCCGCCCACTAGGCCACCATAATATATGGGATTAGTGGCCTTTATGTTGGGCCCTAACCTTTCCCTTATGGGCCCATAGTGGTATATATGAGTTGGGTTATGTGTGTTCCCCTTAAACCCATATTTTGGGTAGGCCTTGGGCCGCCCTTTCTGAAGCCCAACATGAGTGTTGTGGTATAATTATGGCTGCTCATTTCTTATTTTTGATGTTGCATGGCCCTTGGTCCTTGATTCATGATCAGTTAGAGATGGGCTACCTCTTAGGGACCAATTGTGGTTGGATGTCCACGTTGGTGGCCTTAAGGTAGGCCCATGGTCTTCTATGGGTGGTTAAAAGCCCGCCAAAGAACCTTGCTAAGCCATCTCATTATTTAGGCCCATACCATTGTTCTCCTTAGTCTTGTGGGCTACCCCAGGTATATGGGCCCCCACTAGAGGTTGTATTCCTTATGAGAAATTAGTTAAGTACCTAGACTCTTCATGGTTAGGTAGAGAGTTCATCTCCACCGTATTGGCACTCCTATTCATCTTCATGGCCCACTCTCATACACATCATATGCATGCTTGGTTGAGGAATGATTGGCCATGGTTGTGGCATTGTGTAGGACATGTTGGTATCTCCCTGAGAGATGAATGCTTGGGATTGACGCATGGGTGATTGTGTGATTCATGCATCTGGCATTGCATAGCATGTGGATATCTGCCCTTACTTCATCAGGGCCTTACCTCCACAGGGATATTCGTGGATGGTCGTATGTGTGGACACCGGAAATATTAGTTGAGCATATCGGGTGCATAGGATACCCATGGGTGAAATTCTCAAAACTTACATGGTACCAAGGATCTGCTCCAACGCCGTGACCGGGTGGAATACATGAGCGTACGAGGGCCTTATACTGTTAGGCTGCGACTTCCACTGTCGTGTAGTAAGTTAGATAGGGGTGTGGCCTTACCTGCCTGGTGTGTAGTGGGCATTGCTAGGCTGAGTCTGACCAGCTAGTAAATGGGTCCGCTACCGTCAGGCCTTGTTGGTGATTGGCTATCCACAGGCGGGTAGTGAGGTCTCTTATGCTCGTTTGACTGTGCGGGGTCTTTAGAGCGACAGTCATTCAGTAGTGTAATGGACCCCGGTGATTTCCTTATGATTGGAAATGTACTTAACTTATGATTTGGATATAAGCACTGGCATTACTTGCATCGCATTAGCATTGGTTGTACAAGCCCCCTTCATGTATTGCCTTGGTTTAACATCCAGTACTCATTGCATCATATTCATGATAAGCCTTGGTAAGGTTAGTGATTTTCCCATTGAGCACATTTCCCTTCTTGCATCTCCTACTATTATTTTGTGCACCATTGTCACACACTTTCACCACCCTCAAAGCTTCTATAAGCTTATGCACGATTGATGCGTGCAAGAGATTCTAGGCAGGCATCGTAGCAGCAGCGCGTGGAGTAGAGCGGAGCTTTTGAGGACTCTAGTGTTGCCGACCTTTCCCTCTTCTCCTTTTATCTCATGTATGTCCTTTTGGACCTTATGGATGATTGTAAAAGTTCAAATTCTTAGTGGATTTTGTAATGTGTTCCTTTGTTATTCTCAGATGTATTTGCTGTGATCTTGGATATGCTCATATTGGTAATGATTATACTGTAATGAAAATCCTCCTTATAGGATCCCAGGATCGGAACCTTCCTCAGGAGCCAAGAATGGGGTACTATGGTGGCTGTTACGGCCAGAACCGGCCATCGGGTCCCTTGTGATTCCGGTTACCGAGTCTGGGGCATGACAGGCCGTCAAGCCGATAGCCCATTTACACTTAACAACAGCCCGTGCGAGCCATACAGCAACGCGAGAAGGTCAAAAAATTATAAAACTCTAGGGAACCATAGATCTCACTGGGCTTGTAGTTCATCATGGACTACGGACTCATTGGACACCCCGAAGTTAATTATTCAGGCTGTTCCATCAGCACTTGCCAACCCACCCAAGGCCAGAGTTGAAATCTGGCACTGGCTAAAGAAACTGAGATTCCAGACTTTTCAGTCATCGGATTTCTTCTAAATTTTTTGTGAAGGTTTAATGTATTGTCCTTCACCCATCCACAAAATCTGAGACCCGATCGTGGCACGACGACCGTTGATCGCAAATCAGACCCATACGACCAAACCCCATATCTGATCGTTCCCAAACTTTGCATGGCCCTTCATCGGGCCATGAACCACCTACCCTATAAGTTTTATGGTCAGGGGACCACCAGAACTGACCTAACAATCGGAATGGTCCCCATAGGGCCATATGACGATCGGAACCGCAGGATCAAACTCCGCATTCGTTGATCCGTTTGTCCTCAAACTTTATATGACCCCTCATCGGGTCAAGAGACACATACACACCAATTTTGGTGGCCAAGGAGATGTTAGGGTCGCCCCTACACAAATATTGAGTCCTAGAAGGGCATTGTAGCCATTTGAGGAAACTTAAGGCCAAATGGCCCAAATCTAGGAAATAAAGCCTTATCTTTCTTATAACTCTCCCCTTTGCTACACCCACCAAAGAGAGAAAAGGGAGAGCTAGAAAGCAATGAGAGAAGAAAGATAGAAGGAGAGGAAGGAAGAGATTGAAGGTGAGCCCAAGAGAAGTCAATCCTTGCATCTTCTTCCCTCTTCCTCAAGAGATCCCACACCCACCACTCCAAGCTCGAATTTCGACCGATTAAAGAGGTAAGCACCCATCCCTTTTGTAATCTTTTGTGTTGAGATAGGATTTGTATGAAATCTTAACATGCAAATACTTTGCCTTAGGGATTCTGGCCAATCGACCCCAAATCCGAGCTCTCCTAGGTCGTTTCTCAAGAACTCAACAATCCATAGGTGTGGACTATTATTCTTAGGTGGCCTAACACCAATTTTAGTATGAGATTAATGATTTTGATTGCTTGGATGCCATCTTTGGAGAACCTATAGAATCCCTTTAAATTGCATGTTTGTTGAAATCGTATGAAATGGTATGATTGACTCTCATGATGTTGTTCTTGCTTCTCACATAATTTTGTGTATGGATGATTATATACTCATGCCTTGTTGATTTTTTCCATGTATTGTTGTTTCATAGTAGGTATGGTTTCATTATTCTTATGCATGATTTCCTAAGATGGTGGAAGTGCTTAACTTCCTCACACCCACACACACTCACATACACTTGTTTCATAATATGGTTAGCCTTGTTTGCTATGAGAATCTAAATTGTATGTTGATAAGTGAGAGAACATGATGTTGTTATTCTAGTGATACATAGGTAGTCGGCATGCTATGAATCACTATTCGTACTCTTAGGTTGGCCAGGAACATGAGGAGAGCGAAGGTGGTTTCGTTTGTAGGACCGTCTCGAAGCTAAACCCATGGATTTGGGCGAGTGCGTGTGGGCGACAGTAGTTAGACTACATGGGTTGCTTGCACCCGATGTCGTTCCGTCACGTACTTGCCTGTACTCGTGCGATCTGTTGAGGGTCAAATATTACATATTAGACCCTAGTTATTACATGGATTTATGAACATAACACTACTTAATGGATTATTTTAATCATGTTTTTGTTACAGGGTGTAATTAAGAGTGTTTACTCAAAAAAAAAGTATTAAAAGTATTGATTTAATGCTCCAGAGGCACCAGAGCAAGGGATGGACTCAAGAGGACTGAGATCAATGAATCTATACACCAGGGATCCGAGGAAATCAGGCCATTCACATTAAAGATGGCTCGAAATTGGTCCGGAATGCAAGATCACAAGCTTTCCACAATCCGTTTGGCTCGAAACATCATATATGGCCTGAGGACCATAAATTAACCGCACACGTCAAAAATCAACCATTGGATCGCTGTGGAAGTGGCCCAAAGGACAGATCATCCCCTTAAATCCTTAAGTGGGGCCCACCTGATCTCTGGATATGCCTCAATTTTGAACTCAACCATTTAAATTAGATGAGAAATTGGATGAATGGAATGGATTCCAAAGATACATCATTATGGACCTCACATGTACATTACATGTACAGAGGGTACACGTGCACAAGATGTGCACCGAATCGAGAGTCTAGTCAAACTTACAGCTGACCGACAGTTTTTAAAAAAACCATCCAGCGTCTTTACGCATGGAGGTTATTTTTGCGTAGTGGGCTCCACCCATCACCCCTTTGCAAGATCTGTACCGTCCATTGCGTCCAGAGAGAGGGCTAGACCATTACCTCGCTTTCCTTTTGGCCCATGCACATGTACGTACGTAAATCGTCAGAAAATGCAGGATGAACAGCGGAAGCAAAAACTCAATGGACCACGTCAAAAACAATCCAAAACCATACATTCCTGATCGGGATTTCGCTAAGAATTCAATGAACGGAGTGGATTTTGTCGAAAACATCTCTGTGGGGCCCACCAAACACTTCAGCACAAGAAAATCTTCAAAATTACGTACGCCGGACGTTGTCTTCTCCGTGGGTCATTCTGTGATTTCAACAACTGTTAGATGCAAGATCCAAACAGTTCAAAAACTTAGTAAGGGGGTTTTTACCCCACCCATGGAGTCAAAATTCATTCTTGGAGCGCCCATCGTAAAAAAATCCACTCCAAACGCAAGTCGGCTGCGTTTTCTTCACTGCGCATGTTCCCTTGCTACGTAAGAAATTCTCCACTGCCCTTCATGCCTATAAAAGGAAAGGAAAACGTGGAGGGGAAGGGGAGACGTGAAGCACAGAGGAGAGAGAGAGAGTAGAGTTGTTTCTCTTTTCTTTTGTTTAATTTATTTTATTTTATTTTGTTTAAGATGATTAGCCCAATCATGTTTATGGGTTAAACCTCTTAGCTAGGGCTAAAAGGTGAAGCTTGTAGCATGATGGGAGATCCTCTACTTGTGCCTTTTGTTTAAAACTGAATTGATATTGATTTAAGTTTATTAATGGGAATGTTTTTAGTTTTTAATGGTCTGTTGTAACTAAAATTACAATGGGTCTACGATGGCTTTGAGCATCTTCCTTTCCTTTATTTTTATGATGTCAGGAAGCCCTGTTGTTCACCATAGTCTCTTGGGCATGGTCGGATGTCGGTACCCTTCCTAACCTTCATACATGTGATTGGTTGGTAATTAGTTTAATTCCGTTGTTTGCCATAGTCTCTTGGGCATGGTTTGGTGATGGAATCCATTCTAATTCATATACCTTTCATCTCTTAAAAACTAGATCAATGACAGTTCAGTAAATTCCATGATTCATGAAACAAGCATAAGATCTCCCTGATCTCTATAAGTGGATCCTTTGAATCCCTAGTTTCCTTTCCTCTGAAGTTCTTAAGTTTAGATTAAGTATTCCACAATTATTCCTAAAATTACATTTGATTTAGATTCCATCTTATTCTAGTTCTAGTTCTAGTTAATTTTAGATTACGTATAAGTTTCAGTCCCTTGGGATTCGACCTCGGTCTTACCGAGTTTATTACTACTTTACAACCCTGCACTTGGGGAGTGAACATGATCTAGTATACAGGCTGACCAACCCAGTTTGTTAACCCTTGTTGCTCACATATTTATGAAATCTGAACCACCCTACAACCGTTGTAGCCCATCAATAACCCACTTGAAACTGGTCCACAGCCTCGTGAGCCGAGCATGGTGGAATGGGACACTGTGTCTGATTTGTTGGCCTACGCTGGGGTGTCGTGCCTCCCCGTAATGACCACGAGTTATCCCCTTCTCTTAGTACTCCTCATATGCTTAAAGTCGGGGATGAGGAACCTGACGGGATTACGGACCGCGAGGTCTTGGCCTTGCAACAGCTTAGGGCATTGATACGTGGGGTGTATTAGATTCCCCAACCTGCTGGATAAATGGACTTAACTAATAACTCGGCTAACACGACCGCATTGCATCACATTAGTTAAGGTGGCGACTCCGACATCAAGGTTGCTCTGAGGGAGTACTGACATACGGGACCGTTAGATTGAGTCGCTCGAGGGAGCATTGTGGTGAGGGAAAGTATCATATCATTCTGCATGCATGCATTTTAATAAGAATTGCTAGGTGTTAATGATTGACTGCGTTTCATTAAATTCATATTATAATTGATGCCTGTTATAACTAAAGATTAATAGCATTCACTGAATTGATCACTCACTCCCACTCTGGGACAGTGTTTTAAAACATCGACCAGACCCGTTCATAAATGCAAGTGACTCGGGGCATGAGGAGCCTAGTGAGGCGGAGCTCGATGAGCCGAGCGAGGTAAGCAAGGATAGGGAAGAGGAGTTTCTCTGCTTCCAGACTTTCGGCGGATCCTTTTTGGTTGAGTCCGGGCTACCACGAGGTATGGACTAGGGCCCTAGTCGCCTTGGGTAATGTATGGGTGGAACTCCCTATTTAGATGATTTTAAATTTGTCGTTTGGATATTTCTATTTAGTAACAATTGATACTACTTTATGACATATTTATACTTCATGTCATATTAAATCCTTTATTATTTATGAGATCATCCAAATGTAATCAAAATATGAAACCCATTAGGGCATCCATGACACCTGGGAATTCGGGAGCCGAGTTCTTACTCCGCCCCTAAAAACTCGGGGTGTTACAATAACCAATTGAAGCCGATCTACCTACTCGTGAGCCAGATATGATGGAATGGAACACTGTGGCCGAGCTGTCGGCCTACGCTGGGGTGACGAGCCTCCCTGTAGTGATCGCGAGCGATCCCTTTTCTTAACACTCCCCATATGCTTGAAGTCAAAGATGGAAAACCTGACGGGATTAAGGATCGCGGAGACCTGGCCTCGCACTTTGAGAGGCTTAGGCTTCGCAACTAGTTAAGGGCATTGATACATAGGGTATACTAATTTCCTCAATCTGCTGGATGAACGAAATTAACTAAATACTTGCTTAACATTATTCATGCATTACACTACTTAGGGTAGCGACTCGGTAGTCGAGGTCGTAATGAGGGAGCGGTAGTGTGTGTGCGTGTGTAAGATTAAAAATAAAAATTTAAAATTTTTTTTAAAAAAAAATAGCTGGTCTTATTTTATCTTGGTTATATACCACTCATTAAATCTCGTCACACCCTACATTTATCAGTAACCGAATTTGTAAACCAAACCACAACACATCTAACTATCAAATTTGGGGACATCTCTTGGACGGTTAAAAATGAAAAATATCCAATGGCCCTGTTTCAAACAAACAAGTGTCCGTGAATCAGAAATTAGGATCTTTCAAACAAAATTCTTTTGATAAATTGACTTGAACAGAGTGAATTAATTAATTTAGTCGGTTTAATTCAAGTTAGTAATACCACATGTACAATTTATGGGTGCATGCGTATCAAGCGTCACACGCAGCCAGAGTATCATACAACTTTCCTGAGTAGCCTGCGAGGAAAAGATTCCTGAAACAACTCTAGGCTGCTAGCCTATTTCCGGACATGGTAAGGCGACACCCGCAATCATAAGTTGAAAAAGAGATTCGCAGCACATGTACCAATTTGGAATACGTGTAGGGGATCTGGAGCTTTCTAGTTCACTACTCATGTGATCCACGTGCGTACATTGGATATTGACCTTTTTCCATCATTTACACCTTCCATCATTTTGTGCCACACGATTTGGGCGATCTGATTAAAAGACTGCTCCGATGCTTTTATTAGGTCATTTTCCTAGTTGGACATCTTATTAACGGTCCGGATCTCATGCAATTGCAATGAGTTAGCACATATCCGCGAATCGACTCTTCAACCTATTCTCTCACGAATCACGATAGTACTTCGAACTTGTACTTTCTTTCGGCAGATCCCAAAGGGGAACGGATTGGCTACTCCCCCTGACCCCCACCCCGGGGCCAATGGTCGGTGCTTTGTGGGCCCCACCACGATGTATGTATTTCATCAATTCCGTTCATCCATTTTAAAAGATCATTTTAGAGCTTGATCTAAAAAATGAGGGTATATAAATCTCAGGCAGACCACACCACATGAAAACAATAGTGATTTGATATCCACCATTAAAATTCTCCTAAGGCCTACCGTACTGTTTATTTGACATTCAATATGTTGATTAGGTCATACAGATATTGGGTCATACAGTCTCCGGTGAAGGGAAAAAATTCAAAACTTTTATGCTCCCTAAAATGTTTTTAATAATCGATGCTCTTTAAATACTGTTTCCTGTAATGTGGTCCAATTGAGATTGGGATATACTTATTTTTGTTTTCGTATTATAAAATGATCTTTAAAAATAAATGAATGACACGAAAGAAACACATACATCATGGTAAGCCCCACAGAGACCGACCACCAGCCATCGGCGGGTGTCGGGGGTGTAGCCAATCCGTTTCCATCCCAAAGAGCCTCGAATATGGTATAGCCATCTCTTCACCGTACACGTGGCTAGACGATGCATCAATCACGGCCGTCCATATAGCGGGTCTTATCATGCATGGTCAATTTTTTCAACAATTACACATCAGACAATCCAAATCCTTGACTTTTCGTCAATCGTTAACTTTTTTTCATTTTCCACCGTTGGTTCGGAGGCCATAGATCTGACGGATAGAAATATCCAGGCTAGCCTATTTTGAAACATGCACCATCCACCGTAGGATCAACCAGTTCAACGGTCTCGAACGGTCACGATCCATTCTTCACCCTCGCTACGCATGTTATGGACAGATGGCTCCACCGTATTCTGATCCCACCGATCCCACCGGCTCCCACCGAATCATGCACGTTGGTCAATACTCTGGTGGGCCCCACACCCTTAAAACCGGCTTAGACAAGCGGACGGTGTCTGTACTTTTGGATCTTTTCCTTCTGGTGTGGGAATCATGTCGGGCTTCCCAGCCAACCACGGCATCCATACGGAGAGTAGACGTGGGGAGTGCATTTTGGTCATTTTGTGGTCCCCACGTGTGCCACAATTTTATTATGAATACGAAATGACGAAACTGCCCTTAGTTTGAGAAACAACAAATGTCCGTTGACATGGATGACACCGTATAAAATGCTCGTATCCAGAGCTATACTATAACCGAGTTAGAACAGTAAACCCGCTCGACTCGACTCAAAAAAGCTTGATTCAATTGGGTTCGAAACTGAGTTCCATCTATCATGTTGAGCTGAGTTTTAAAGCTTATAAAAATTTCAGGCCAAGCTTGAGTTTGCCTGAGCTCCACTTGAATTGAACTCATATCAAATCAATTTAATGACTCACTTATTTTGATATTTATGTAATTATGTTTGATTAAATGACTTAGTGAAGTATGAACGGGTTGAAAAGAAAGTACGGCTATGAAACAAGCAGCATTGTGTATTTATTTTAATATTTCTTATTGGGTATTTGATGGAATAGGTATAAACTGCTATTGCTATTTTATACTTGTGTATTTCATGGGCTTGAGAAAATGCCGCACCATCTTGGTTTTAACTTGAAATGGGCTCAAATTAACCCGGCTGGTGACCGAATCAAGCCAAGTTGGCCAAACAAGCTAGAGGACCGAGCTGAGCTGGCTTTAAGATGGTGTCAGCTAGTGGCCGAAGCTAAACTTCTGTAAAGCTCTACTCACTTCGGAAGAAAGACTCCTGGCATTTATGACCGTCATGGGCCACAGCAAGTTTTAAACGGTAGGCGTTCAATCCCCACGGTTTCCTCTTTGTGTGGTCCACTTGAACTTTGGATATGGTTCGATTTTGGGCTCATGCCATAAAATTAGACGGGTAGTCGGTCTAGATAAAGCACATACATTACGGTGGGCCCCACAGAGTCCTTACACCATGTAGACGCGGTGTTGTGTTCACCACGCAATCCACGTCGGTGTGAGAAACTGTCATAGTCTCCTGATCATCTGATCTTAGGGACCACTGATTGACTAGGAAAAAGATCAGATTAGGTGGAAAATGTCGAAAGTTGTCAGATTGTGGTCCCGATATCTAATAGACGTCTGATCAGATCAGATGACGGTGGATCTTGCATTTGTATCACGTCTCTTTGAACAATTTCGGTACGAAAGAAAGAGAACAGTGCATTCAAGTACATCTGATTTTGATACTCGCCCGAAGAAAAGGGTATCGGATTGCGTCCTACCTCGCCGGACAGTAATCCGTCCGGCAGAGCTCTGTGGGAGACCCCATGATGTAAATGTACTATCCACTCCGTCCATCACTACTTAAATATCATTTTCAAACATGGAATAAAAAATTAGATAGAATTAATTCTTAAATGGACCACAAAGTCGGTATTGAACGAAAACCATTAAAAACTTCATGGGAGCTTCATAAGTTTCTGATCAAGCGGATATTTGTTTTTTCACTTCATCCATGTCCACATGACCTTTTTAATATGTTTTATGGTAAAAGAAACATCACAGTAGCCCTTAGAGAGGTTTCAATGGTGGATGTCATTATAACCACTGCTTCCTTTGGTGTGGTCCACTGGAGATTTTAATCTACTTCATTTTCTGTAAGATGCTGTAAATTTATCTTATAAAATTTATTAACGTCGTGGATAAAACCTTAAATTACGGTGGACCCCCCAGATCCGTGCCCGGACGGATTAGGGGCAGGACGCAATCCGCTTCCGAAGAAAAGAGGTTCGGTTCGTGACATTCACTAATTCCACGCGCGCATGTATGTCCGCCTATCCACATGCAGATACACGTGATAATAAATTACACATTTGGAAATCTGAACCTTCTATCGGGGTTTTTTATTCTGTTTAGGTCTTCTAATCAGGAAATTATCTACCTTATATTAAACAGAATTCAAATGGACGGCCATCGCCCTGTTTAATTTGTTTATTGTGGCCCATTTGAGGAGTGAGACTTTCTTTTTTCGAGAAAAAATATCTGAGTATTGTTTTTAGAACATGCAAGCTATATATCCCACGTGTTTTCCATATTGGCACGTGTTACTGCAAGCAGATGCGGAAGGCTCCACATGCGTGTAGGCGTACCGAACGGACACCGATTGCGCGGTACCCAGCACGTACCTACGTGGTGTGATGTTTCAAAATGAAAATAAAAAAATCACCGCTGTCCATCCGTTTTTATAGAGAATTCCAGGAAACGTATCCCAAATTGAAGCATATCAAATACTCAAGTGAACCACACCAAAGGGAAGAGTACGATAATGTTCTCCACCGTTGAAACCTTCCTAGGGCGAAAAGTGAATTTTATTTGTCATCCAACCCGTTCATAGGGTCAGACAGACATGAAAGAAGAGAAATAACAAATATGAGCTTGATCGAAAAATTATGTCGTCCTCAAGAAGTTGTCAACGCAAGATAGTCAATCCTCACTTTTGTTTTTCCTTTGGTGGTCCAATTAATTTTTATGTATTTTTAAATTTTGGTTTCACGTATTATAATCATGTGTAAAAACGGATGGACGGAGTGGATGAAACATGTACACCACATTGGGCCCCACAGAGTCCTCAACACAACGTAGCTACGTGATGGTGGGGTCACCACGCAATCCGCGTCCCTACCGAACCTCTTCGACCGGATGCGGATTAGCTACTGAACTCAACAGTTGCGAGTCTCGCTACTGAAGTGACGTCACCACGTTCTGTGGGCCCCACCATAATGTATGTGTTGTATCCATACCGTCCATCAATTTTCAGAGATCATTTCAGGGTATTAACCAAAGAACGAGGTAGATCCAAAGCTCAAGTGGACCCACTACAGAAAACAGTGGGAATTGAACACCAACCATTAAAAACTTCTTTGGGCTACAGAAGTTTTTCGATCAAGATGATATTTGTGATTTTCATTATTCCATGTCTTTTTTAACTTATAAACAGGTTGGATCTCAAATAAACATCATGGTGAGTCCTAGGACATTTCAACGGTGAGCATCATTGTCCCACTATTTTCTGTGGTGTGGTCCCCTTAAGCTTTGGATCTGCCTCATTCTTTGGCTCATGATTAAATTGATCTCTCCAAGTGGATGGATGGTGTGGATACAATACATACATCATGGTGGGGCCCAAAGAACGTGGTGACGTCACTTCAGTAGCCAACTCGCTACTGTCGGGTTCAGTAGCTAATTCGCGTCCCATTCGACCCATTTTAAGAAGATAAATGATATTTGCAGCAATACATCGGTTTCCAACACAAGCACATTTCCTCGAACTTACATCTGAACCGTTAATTAGGAATTTGCATCGGCGATACTTCCCTCTATCAAATATTAGGCTGGTTCATTCACCAGTTAAGCTGATCATCTAAGCTTCATATGAGCCACTGATTTTATCCTTGTATGGTAGAAATACCAAAAATAATAAACTTATATTGGAAAATTTTAAACCTTCGATCATTTTATTATTTTCTATTGAAAATGAACAGTGGGGCCCATCATATAAACTCTTTGGGTCATTCGAACCGACACCATTCCGAACGGCTAAAGCCCAACGTGGCATTTTGCAGAGTACATCGAATCATTCGATACTCTGGCTGCGTATGAGTCTTGATACGCAGGCACTGATCAGAAATTGTACACGTGACATACATCAAGTAAAGTGAAACACACAAAATTGTGGGACCAATTGTCGCCTAGTCACATCCCCAAAATCAGATTGTAGAACAATCCTAAGCTCTGATTTATGGACCATTGGATATTTTTCATTTTCATCCGTACCAATAAATGTCCACAAATCTTCACCAATTTGAGATAATTAAATAAGTATTATTTTTCTAAACTGGGACCTATAATGTGGACAGTTTGATTTGAAATTTTCTATTCAACTTGTGCAACTTCTAATTAATATTTAAGTGCCTGTGTATCAAACATCACCTTGTGCTGCCAGAATATCAAAGGTTTTTCTCATCTAGGGTCAATATAATATACTGGTAATCCAAACCGTTAGTCTTGTGTCCCACCATGAATGCACCGTAAAAAAATCTTCTACATTGGAAGAATCCCAGAAACAATTTTAGGACTTCTTCCGTTGAATGTGGACGATTGTTATGTTTCTCATATTAATTGTAATATGTTAAACTTAAAAAGTCTCCATGCAATGCATGATGGATGTGACAGTTGAGCTATCAAGAGGGTTTGTCAACCTATTTGGCCCTAATAAAGATGGCCTAAATTTAAAAAATCAAATCTATCTAGCGATCCTATCCATCACTTTTTTTTTAACCATTTACTATTTTCGTTTTCTACCATTAATTGCTTTAGTAGCCCCGAATTAAATGTTGTGGGTGTCTAATCAGTAAGGCTTGATATATGGACGGACTTGGTTAATAGAAAAACATGCCACTTGAACCAACCATTGATGCCTATTATCTTTGGTTCATCCTTATTGTACCCGTTTATATTCAGCTTTGTTGATTATTGTAAACAAGTGCTTCCCATTTACACATTTGTTCATCCCTATGAGGCTAAATTTAAAAAGTCCGGGCATGATACACACCACACTTGATAAGGTGTTGACGCTGGGAAGGACGAGAGGTCGAGCACGTCTTCCTCGAGAGGATAACTATTCCGAATCCACGGAACTTCTTTGGACTCCTCATAGAGACTTCTCGAATCCACGAGGAAAGAAAGTAGAAAATAAAAATAATTTTCTAATAAATTCAAAATTGATTAATGAATAAAATAAAACGAGTTCACATCCCTTTAAATAAGGAAACCAAGCAATATGAAAGAAATTAGACTCAAACTACAACTAAAACTCCTAGAATTCGCAACTTACTATAAATAGTAAACTTACTATTTATAGACGGTCGTGATGTCTACTAGTGCGCAAGGTTTTCGGCCAAAAATAGTAAGTTTCCTATTTGGCTTCACCAAACCGTTCTCCTAATTATCCTATGCACTTTTCATGTTGGACACAACTCCTAAAGCCCAACGGATGAAGAGTTATACTCAAACTAAAACTTACTATTTATAATAAAAATAAAAATAAAACGGGCAAACAACCGTCGATCAGGGAGTTTCTCGCAAATTCGGACTGCGCAACCCAGCGTAGCAAGGTTGGTTGGCTAAACTAGCTCATTCTACCCCAAATTCATATATTTTACATCGGATAACTCATTCCGGATTGCGAGATACGCCCGATCTAAGGTCTTATGGTCCGGATCACTTCTGTCGTCGATCGTGCCTTTTCTGATCCATCTAGGCCATGAAATTGTCTGCGACCCACTCTACATCAGGTGTCCATCTATTTGGCCCCAATAAAAATGGCCTAAATTTAAAAAAATCAAATCTATCAGGTGGTCCTATTCATCACTTCTCTTCTAACTAATTATTTTCATTTTATGTCATCGCTTTATGGCGTAGAAAAGGATGTGATGAGGTTTATCACAATATTCCTCAGGAGATATCTACTCTGAATCTACGGAGTTCTCTCGATTTCTCACAGAGCTTCCTCAAATCTACGAAGGATAAATGTAGAAATAATTTCTAATAAATTTAAAATAATTTGATTGAAAATTTTTAAAAATATAAAAATAAAATTACAACCCTATAAATAATGAGCTCGAACTTAGGATGTAGTTTTAGTCATAGACTCCAACTCAAACACCCTAAAAACGTGACTTACTATAAATAGTAGTTTACTATTTATAGATGGCCTCTATTCCTACTAGACTTCGTGGTATTTGGCCAAAAATAATAACTATCCAATTTGGCCCAACCATGTTATTTTCCTAACTTTTCTAAGCCCTTTTAACTTTGGGCAAGACTTCTACAACTCAAAGGATCAAAAGTTTTACTCAAATTAAAACTTACTATTTATAATAAAAACAAAATTAAACGGAACTTTTGACTGTTAATTTGATAGAATCTTGCAAATCCGGCATAGGCAACTCAGCTAAGCCAGGTTGGTTGGCTTAAGTAGGTTCTTCTACCCAAAATCATATATAATATGTCCAAAAACTCGTCCCAATTTATGAGACAAAACTGATTTAAGGTTTTGACTGTTCAAATCATTTTTGCCTCTGATCGGGCTTTCTTGCCATGAAAGTGCCCGCGACTTGCTCTCCATCACTTTAGTAGTTACGGATTAGATGTTATTGATGTATAACTAGTATAATATTTTACACATATGTTATCCACTTTATATATCAATATATGAATGGACCTAAATAATAATAAAACATGCCACTTGAACCAATGAATGATGACTAATTTATTTGGTTCAACCCTATTTTATCCCTCCCACATGCGGTTTTGTAGATAACTTCTGGAGGACATTGCAAATACAGCGAAACCCTCTTGAAAGGTAGCACTGCATAGGGTTTAAGCATTCGATCTCTATAGGAGCTCACCATATTGTGTATGTGAATCTGCTTCGTCCAACGAGTTTTGTAACGCCCTAAAAATTGAGGGTCGCGCATATGCTCGACTCCCGAGTTCCTGAGTATTACTTATAACCGATTTCGTTAATATGCATTTAATCCGGTTTAGTTGCGTAAATCTAGAAATTTTCGGAACATGAAGCATTATCACACAAGTCCACTGAAATGAAAGATATATATATATATATATATATATATATATATATATATATATATATACAAGTCCAAAAGAATATAAATGGGTCGCACGAGGCGTTTCCTGACAAAACAACAAAAAGAATACTATATCCAAAAGAATAAAGCTGAGTCCACTACTCAGCGATCCGCTCCCTCCTCTCGAGCTAACGAAGAGCCACCCATCAACTGGAAGTAGGACAGCTCGTCCTCCTTCTGGTAGCTCGCCTCACCAGGCTCCTCATGCCCTGAATCACCTACATCTATGAACAGGTCTGGTTGGTGTTTTAAAACACCGTCCCAGAGTGGGAGTGAGTGATCAACTCAGTGGGTGCTATTAATCTTAAGTTATAACAGACATCAATTATAATATGAATTTAATGAAACACAGCCAATCATCAATCCTATCAACTCTTATAAAAATGCATGCATGCGAAATCATATGATGCATATCCTCGCCACAACGCTCCCTCGAGCGACTCCATCTAACGATCGCGTATGTCAGTACTCCCTCAGAGAGACCACGACTTTCAAGTCACCATCCTAACTAGTGTGATGCAATACGATCGTGTTAACCGTGTTATTAGTTAAGTCCATTCATCCAGCATGTTGAGAAATCGAATACACCCCACGCATCAATGCCCTAAGTTGGTTATGAGGCCAAGGCCCCCCAACGCGTAAGGCCGAGATCTTGCAGTCCATGATCTCGTCGGGTTCCTCATCCTCCACTTCAAGCACATGAGAAGTGACGAGAGAAAGGGATCGCTCGCAGTCATTATAAGGAGGCAGGCACCCCAGCATAGGCCGACAACTCAGACACAGTGTTTCATTCCACTATGCCCGGCTCATGAGGTGTGGACTAGTTGCAATCAGTTATTGGTGGGCCATTACGGTTGCAAGGTGTTCCAGGTTTCATACATATATGAACAAACAGGGTTAACAAATCAAGGTTGGTCAGATAGTGGGCTAGACCGCACGAGTAAGGCGAGCGTGAAACGAGCAACATTGGGTACAAGCGACCCATGTAGTCGAACTACAGCCACCCGAACACACCCGCCTAAACCTACAGGTCTAGCCATAACATAGTCCTACCGATGGGACTACCGCCTCTCATCCTGTTCCTGACCAACCCAAGGGTACAATGGTGATCCATAACATGCCAACTACCTAAGTTACCAATGAACACATCAACATCATGTTTTCATGCATTTCAATCATACGAATCAAATACTCCTAGCCAGCAAGCTATTGCTATCATAAAATAAAGTACATGTGAGTTGTGTGGGTTTGGGAGGAAGTTAAGCACTTCCTCCATCCTAGGAAATCATATGCATAAAAGTAATGAATTATACAAACTATGAAGCAACAACATATGAAAAAATTAAACAAAGCATGAGCATGTAATCATTTGTACACAAAAGCATGTGAGAGTCAAAAACAACCTCATGAGAGAACCAAGCATACAATGCCAACCAACATACAATTCCTAGGGTTTCTCTAGATCTTCCAAATATAGCGTCCAAGCAATCAAAATCATTAAACTAGTATTAAAATTGGTGTTAGGCCACATAAGAGCAATAGTCTACACCTATGGGTCGTTGGAGACTCGAAAATCAACCTAGGAATGAGGGCTTCGAGTCAGATAGCCAGAATCCCTAAAATAAGTTCTTGCATGTGAAAAATCCATGTCAATCATTTCTCAATATATGGGCTTCAAGAAAAAGAGGTGAAGGATCTTACCTAGATGTCCCATGGACGATTTGTTGAGGTTACGGTGGAGAGTTTCCTCTTGTATGAGAGGTAGGGAGTCGAAAGGGTTCATCCCCTTGGGCCCCAACTCGATTAGGGTCTACCTTAGATCTCCTTCACACACTCTTACTTCTCTCTTTACTCCCAAACTCTCTCTTTATGGTAGTGGGAGTTATGAGATAAGAGAGGTTGGTTGTTGGTGGATGGTGGGAGTTTGTGAGGGGGATTTGTTGTTGGAGAATGAGGAGGATGTGAGGAAGAGGGCTTGATGATTTGGGGAAGGTAGAAAGTTATGAGGGAGAGCTTGGTTGTTGAAAAGAACAATGGTGAAAATGTGAGGGAGTGAGCTAGGGTTTATTTCTTAGACTTGGGCCCTTTGGCCTCAAGTTTCCTTAAATGCCGAAAATAGCCTTTTAGGACTCACTATTGGTGTAGGGGTGGCCCTAACCCCCCCTAGGCCTCTAAGATTGGTGTGAAGGTGCCTTGTGACCCGATGAGGGGTCATGCAAAGTTTGGGGACAAACGGATCAACGAATGTGGGGTTTGATCTTACGGTTCCGATCTTCATGTGGCCCTATGGGGACCATTCTGATTGTTGGGGCAGTTCTGGTAGCCCCCTGGCCGTGAAACTTATAGGGTAGGTAGTACATGGCCCGATGAAGGGCCATGCAAAATTTGAAAATGATCGGTTACGGGATTTGGTTGCACGGGTCTAATTTACGATCAATGGTCGTCAAGCCACGATCGGGTCCCAGATTTTGTGGACGGGCATAGGACACTACATTAGACCTTCACCGTAAATTTTAAAAAAATTTGACCGTTGAAAAGCCCGGAGTCTCAGTTTCATTTACCAGGGCCAGATTTCTACTCTGGCCTTGGGTGAGTTGACATGGGCTGTTGGAACAGCTCAAATAATTACTTTTGGGAGCCCAATGAGTCCGTGGTCCACGATGGACCCCAAGCCCAGTGAAATTTATGGTTCCCTAAAGTTTCATAATTTTCTGACCTTCCTGCGTCGCGGTATGGCCCATACGGGCTGATGTCAAGTGCAACCGAGCCATCCGGCTTGACGGCCCGCACTTGGCCCTATTATGACATGTCTGGTTTACTCTAATGGGCTAATCTTAGGTTAATTAACTTGTGGTACCCCACCACGAGTGGTTAAATGAAGGGTCCTGCGGCAAATCATACGTGGACGGCCTAGGACACTATGCTGGTGGGACGGGATGTTATAAGTTTGTACATATATCTTAGGTCTTTAAGACAAAACTCAATCTAATATGACACTTAGGTAGGCTACATCATATGAAACAATGGGAACAAAAACACCATAAAAACTTTCTAGATATCGTGTGAAGTTAAACTTACTTTTAATCCACAACCATAATATTATACACCTTATAAAGCAAGATGTTATAGCCAATGGTTATAGGTATCCTTCAAAGAGACTTTTGCTTTGTTGTCGACATGTCCCCATCTATGAAATAAAAGTAAAAAAGAAAAGATGTTTCTAAAATTTAGAAAAAATAATAATAATAAAAGATGAAAGGACGTGGCATAGGCTCCCCTATTCAAAAACCACAATTATTTTAATTTATTATAGATTCCATTACAACTTAATAGTGGAACATGTAAAAGTTGTTATTTTTAAATAGTTTTTCCTTCTTTTTTTTTTTTTTTGCATAAACTCTTTCATTTTATTATATAAGGAAAAAATCCTACCTTTTCTTCTTTTGGAACAATATACCTAACTTTTACATAAATTTTGAACTCCCTTTGAATTTAAATTCCACGAAACATTCCGATGGAACTTATAGGCATCATATTTTGAAATTGAATGATAGTTTTTTTTTTTTTTTTAAAGGGCAACCCCACCTAAGTTTTATTTCAAGTATTAAATATACAAACTCAAACTTCCGGTTAGCTATAAAAAAAAATTAAAAATAAATATAAAAAAAAAACAATGGATCTCACCTATCTTATGAGCTATAAACAGACCTCGTTGGCTAAAAACTCTAAACCTCTTATGAGCTATAAACAGACCTCGTTGGCTAAAAACTCTAAACCCCAGGTCACTTAGCCCTTACACTAAGGGATGCTACAAAAAGACAAAAGCTCCAGTCATTTCTCTTTTCTAATCAAGCCTACCCCTACATTATCAAGAGAGACCAACTCCCTAATAGGTATCAGAAGATCTATATGAGAGAAGTAGCAGGCATTAGGCCAGCAACCACTCCCCATCCAATAGAAGGTGATTCTTTTACCTTTATTCAATATCAAAACACAACTTATACATACACTAATAGATTTCTATCCATATATAATTAATAAACGTAACTTGATTTTTATCCAACTATGTATAACATGCACATGATCGGAAGTTAGAATAAATTTGCGATATGAGTATAATCCCTAAACAAACATTTTGAATTTCAAGCCATAACTCAATTATTAATCTTAATTTAAGGTTAGACTCAAACAATAAATTATGCAATCACAAATGCTATTCATTTACTATCAATGACCAACAATAAATATTGTTAATTGATCAATCTGATGGTCATCAAAATATTAACAATAGATTGTAGTGAAATTAACAATTAAACATCCATGAGATGCTAGTCATTGATTGTTAATGAGCTTCAATGATAATAACAATAAGCTTAGATGGCATTGTTGTCATATGTCTTTAATCTATTCGAAAGAATGTCTAGCGATGGTATTGATTGACCATTCGATCATATGGATCCCATCGAGCATATGTCATTCGCATTGATAGTTTAACGTCTTGTAAATTTAAAATAAAAACCTTATTATGTTCACAAGTAGAACTCTTAAAGGGTCGTACTAGCCCAACTAAATGTCATAATTACATTAGAATTGACGAATTTAGGATAATTAGAATTGAATATCCATTTTTATTAATCGTGAATGGGTAGGGTCACAAACTTAGCTAATACCAACACTATCACCCATGAGAAATCTCGATGTTTGACTTAATCCAAAAATGTCCCGCTTAACCAAAATAACACTATACTATGCGTTCGTGATCTAGACTCAAAACTATAGGGAAGCATCTATCTTATCGAGCTTGTTATCCATCACAGATATTGAGTCAAGATAGCATCTAGAATCACTCAACTTAGGCTTACAATCCAAGTGTAAGGAATACATAAGTGTCTTAGGTGATAGCCTAAACTTAAGTGAAATGTTCATCTTTCACTCTTTGTCAAAATTGTGACTTTCGGATCGTTAGATGGTGATTAAACTTAGTACACTAATCTAGATCATTCTCTACACATATGCGTATAGTTGTAACCTCAATCGACACTCGGTGACCATTGAACTGAATTAGGACATTTCTCATTGATTGGAACATCCAATCATCAAATAGTTGTATCTAAACATAGATCTCCCCATGGGACACCTACTCATGGCTTAGATTGACTCGTACACCTCTATGTAGATCCTAGTGGTTATAAACGACCTCCCATAGTATTAGTATATTGAACACTTAGCCTTCGGGGTCATTTTTACCTATTATGGCATTATAAATAGCCTCATATTTCACACTCTCACTCCACACACGAATTTTATTCCCTAATATTAGAAGAGAGAGAGAGAGAGAGAGAGAGAGAGAGAGAGAGAGAGAAATAAAGAGAAATTGGGTAAAGGCTTGTCCTCCTCTTCAATTGACCTGTTAGGCATCCCCAGATCCTTCATTGGAGTCTTTTCGATTGTGATTGAAGGTAATGGTGGAATCGTACTTATAAAACTATATCATTTAGGTTGGACTTTTTTAAAATTTATAAAAGCTTACATGATTGTTTATGTTTTGGTGATCTTTCCCTAAAACCGGAACCTTAAAAGTCTTTAAGTCAGGTGAATCATCACAATGTGCGGACCATTATTTCTAAGCTAGCTTTATTAGTCCTTGAGGATTTTAATTAATGATTCATTAGTGTGAATATGTTTTCGTAAGATAACATGGTCGTATTTCTCTTATCACTTCAAATCTTGCTATTACTTGCTTCTAATTGTTTACATGTTCAAGGAAATGCTTGAATGAATAAGCTTGTTGATCTTAGGGTTTGTGCATAATCTTGGTATGATTGCTTAGTGATTATCTAGTTAGAAACTTGATGAGTAGAACTACCCTTACAGTGAGGTCAGCCGACAAATTGTCCAAATTAAGGGGTGACCCGTATTAGGTCAACCACCCTAGGCCTATTTGGTTGACCAATGTTAAACATGGATGACCAATAGTAGTTGGATTATGCGGGATGCTTTGTACCCAATGTCAGTTATGTCAGGATTCTACTTTATTAATCGAATCAGTCTAATGCATGGATGATCATATTATATTCATAATGTATGAGAACGCTCAATTGAATCTAAGATACTACCGTTCCCCTCGAATAAGTCTACTTACAACTGTTAATGCTACGATTCTTTAAGACTCAAGAACCCAGCATGATGGTATAGGACACTGTGTTCGATTTGTTAGCTTATGTTGGGTTGATGAGCCTCCCTATAGTGACCATTGAGTAATGATGAAAGTAATCTTCTTGTCATGTGTGATTGAATGAGGTGATGAACCAAAAAAAAAATATCAAGGGACACGAATGAGTAGTCATTACGACAGTTGTAAGCCTCATGATCTGGATAAGACCTGTGATATAATGATAGTACCCTAGCTTTCCCAATATATTGAATGAATAGAATCTAATAACTACCTAGCTAATCATGCATATCATTCATACTTATTGGTAATGTTAGTGATGAGCTACATTACATTAGGATGGGTACTTTGTGAATGGAGTTGGAGTCGCATGATGAGGGAGTGTTGACATTTGTAAAATAAACATTAAAGTTACTTATTGAGAGGCTCATGCATCATTTCATCAACATTCATGCACATAACAAGATTAGATAGAAAATCTTCGTTTACTTATTTTATCATTACTTGTGTTAATTGAGTTAATAACATATGCAACATAGGATTAATAGAACCACTGAGTTAATCACTCACTCCCACCTGGAGACGGTGTTTTAAAATACCAACTAGACATTGTTATAGATGTAAAGGTTACTGAGGTGGACGCATTGGAGGATGCATAGATGGATACAGAGGAGTTCTCCTACTTCCAACTTTCCAATGGCTAGTTATAGGCAGCTCGCCTCGTGGCTGGGCTTGACGCATATTTTTTTATTAGATATATTATGACTGACATATTTTCTGTTTATTTTAAAACTATATAAGAGGCCTCAACTGTGAACCCTATACTCCAAATATATGTACATTATATATTTTGGGTTGTTACTTACTTCAGATACATTCATTTCATAATACATTGTACTATTCAACTTTACTCTATGATTGCTTGGATATTGGGTTAAAAATATAGTTAGTTCACACTTTCGCAAAGTTTAAGTGACACCAAAAATATCAGAGATTGAGTTCTTGCTTGACTCTTGAAATTCGGAGTATTACAGACATCCAAGCGATCATATCGAGAAATTTTGAAAAATTCTCAATTAGTCAGTGGACAATTTTTGGAGTGCTACTCAATCCCATCGATGGTGACTTTGATCCAATTGACAAACCCTCGATGGTTGTCAATTCTATCAAAGGTCCTATCGACAAATGCGCATAATTTTACGAAAGTGCATATTTTGTTTCCTAATGTGGTTGTAACTCTATATAAGGGGTTGTAAATGGGAAAATCATGGTGAATTGCAAACAAGTTGCTTTTAAAGCAAGAGGAAGAGAAAAGCTAGGATTTTTTAAGGAATTTTGTTCGAATTGATAAGTCCATCCATCTCTTGTAATTTTATTTTCATTGTGGATTTGTTGTCGCTTTGTGCCATGGTTTTTTCTCCCAAGGATTTTTTCATGTAAAAATCATATGATCTCTATGTGTTTGTGATACATTTGATTTCATCTTATTTAATTGAATTTAGGTTTGCTTCCACTCGATTTTCAATAATTATATCAAGAAAAATGTTGGGGTTTCAAGTTATAATCTAAAACATGTCGATGAAAGGATCTAACATAAAGTACGAAACAAAGAAATTCACCAATAGAAATAACTTTGAACTATGAAAGGTTAATATGAGAGGCCTTCTAGTTCAACGAGGATTGCAACATGCTCTCCTTAATAAAGCAAAGTGTCACACATGTATGAGTAATGAAAAGTGGAATGAACTTGATAAGAGTGTTACAATGTCGATCCAATTATGTCTAGCAGACAACGTTATTTACAATGTCCTAGATCAAAATATCACTACAAGGATATAGACGAAATTAAATAGTTTGTACATGAAGAAATTCCTGAGCAGTCAATTGTATCTTAATAAATAGATCTATAATCTTAAGATAGCATAGGGATCTGATATCAATGAGCACATAACCACATTCAACTAATTGTTTTATAAATTAACAAATGTAAAGGTTAAGATCGGAGAAGAATATCAAATCTTAATTCTATTGAATTCACTTCCATCGTCTTAAGAGAATCTCATAGATACTCTAGTCCACGGTAGGGATACTATCAATGTTGAAACCGTCATCTCAGCCCTTCATGAGAACTACTTGATAAGGAAAGACGGTGGCAAGGGTACCTCTACGAATGTATTGGTTGTTAGAGTAAGTAATTCTAATAAGGAGAAAGAGAATTCTCAATCTAGATTTAAATCGAAAGAGAAAGGCAAGATAAAGTGTTAAAATTGTCAAATGATATGACACATAAAGAAGGATTGTCAAAATCCTAAGACACAGAAGGGAGATAAATCTAATAATATACCGAATGAAGTAAACATAATAGAATCTAAAGAAAAAGTTTATGGTAGTGATGTTCTAACCACATCCAAATCTAGGTTTCTTAGTAACGACTGAGTATTTTTTTATACGAGGACCTCATACCACATGACTTTTCAGTGAAATTGGTTCACTAGTTATAACAAGTGTGATGGTGGATTGGTGTTTATGGGCAATAACATTGCTTGTGAGGTTGTTAATGTTGGTTAGGTACACATTAGGATGTTTCATGAAATGGATAATATCCTAACAGGGGTAATACATGTTCTTGATCTTAGAAATAATTTAATCTCACTTGAGGCATTGGAGGCACTTAGGTACAAGTTCATAGGTTTTGATTAAGATCCTTAAAGTTTTTAAATGAGCATTTGTAGTAATAAAAGTACAGCAGAACGATTATAACCATTACAAGTTGATTGAGAATACCACATCAGGTGGAGCTGCAGCATTTGTAGTGGAGTCCACATTGGTATATTTGTGGCATGCGCGTTTAGGCCACATGAGCGAGCACTATATGAAAGTACTTTCTGATCGTCCTTTGATTTCTGTATTTAAAAGTATTGATTTTCATATATGTGACCATTGTATATATGGTAAACAATCATGGGTAACTTTTAAGATTAGAAAGCATGTTTATAAGGGTGTACTAGACTATGTGCAGTCAGATGTATTGGCCTCATCGCTCATTATTTCTGCTAGGGGTCATCATTTTTTGACTCATTTACATATGACTACTCCAGAAAAGTGTGAGTTTATTTTCTCAAAAATAAATTTAATGTATTCATCACATTCAAAGTATAAAAAGCAGTAGTTGAGAAGCAGACAACACAAAAACTAAAATTTTTAAGAATAGACAATGGAGGTGAATTCGCATCAAAGGAATTCAGCTATTTTTGTGAAGATAATGGGATTGTGAGGCACATCAAAGGAATTCATCCATTTTTGTGAAGATAATGGGATTGTAAGGCACAATACAAGGAGACATACACCTGAGCAGAATGGTATGGTGGAACCATTGAATCAAACTCTCTAAGAGAGGACCCGAAGCATGTTAATCAATGTTGGGTTACGCAAAGAGTTATGGACAAAGACCCTTAAGATAGTGTGTTATCTAGTGAATCAATTCTCATCTACGTCGATAAACTGTAAGATTTTAGAAGAAGTGTGGAGTGGTCATGATGTCGATGTAACGCCCTAAATTTTTATTAACTTGGGAATTAGATGTCATTAGGCATTACCTTTGATTTTTTTATTAAAATGCATATTCGTGTGCATATTCAAACGTGTTTGGGACCAAAATGAGTAATTTTGGGTCCATCAAAATCGTCTGAATGAGTGAAATAATAAATTTTAAGAATTCTAAATATCTAGGTTCGATTGCAACAAAAAAAACATCGAGCAAATGAATAAACCTAGAAAACAAGGTTTGGTTCGACCGAGTGGAACTCAATTGCATTGAGAAAATCTAGATACCAAGTTTCAATTGAACCAAGTGGAAACCGGTTGAGCTGAGTAACTCTATTCAGTAAGGAATAACAATGTTCAGCAATTGGTAATTTCAATGCGCTAAATTTAAAAATTCATATATTTTTTTTATATAACTTTGATTAAAGCGATTCAAAAGCGATATTGAAGCTTGATAAATCTATTTTTATGGAAAAATAAGTAAAATAAAAATAAAAACCAAACTCAAGTAACTAAAAATAACAAAAACGTTACAAACAATAAACATGTTAAAACTAAACATTTCTATAACCGCAAGTCACCGATGGACCAGATGTATCTTTTTTATCTTAGAGTTTTAGTATTCGGTGTCCTTTTAAAAATTACTTCTAATCATGACAGAAATCATCCTGTATAAATAAATTAGAATTATATATATACACTATTTTGGATAATTAACAATTTAGTCGAATTAAGACTCCTATTTAGAGTGATTAGAATCAAATTACTATTTTCGTTCTTTGTGAATGGTTAGGGATGGGCATCGAGCCAAGTCGAGTCGAAGTGGACCAAGCTCGGCTTAGCTTGTCCATGGTGTACTCGAGCTCGAGCTTGAGCTTGGCCTCGAGTTCAACATTGAAGCTTGGCCTGTTTGCCAAACTGTTGAGTCGAGTTTGAGTCAAGCTAGTGGTTTGAGTCGAGTCGAGTTTACCTCGAGTCAAGCTCGTGCTTGTTCATATCATCATATGTTAAGTTATTAAAATTTTGGCTAAAAAATACAAATTAAATGTCTCATATGTTAATGTCATATCACTAAGACATAAATGATAAACCTCTAGATTCTATCAATATTATACCACAAAAATATAATTTGTCCTCAACAATCAACATCAACATCAATTCGAAATAGTTAAAAATTAAAATATATCAAAAACTATAAATCCATTTATAAATATTGAAAATTTATAAAGCTTTTATTCCTTCAAGCATTCATGCCCACGTTTTCAATTTCATTATCCTCTTCATACTCTTTAGCATTAAAAGTGTTACCGCCGCAAACTGGATGCAACCAATCTTGTGTATATATCAGTGCTTCAACTATATTCGAGGTGAGTGGGTTTCGATACTTGCTAACTACTCTGCTGCCAGTGCTGAAAGCTAATTTTGATCCTACAGTCGAAAGTGGAATTGATAAAATATCTCGTGCTATCAATGAAAGTCTAGGGTATTCACGAGCTCGAGACTTCCACCATTACAAAACATCGAAATCATTATCTTTTATCCTTATGACTGGTTCCTTTAGATACTCGATCACTTTGGATTCAGTTTTTTGCATCTTTGTTTCTTCTTCATCTAAAAAAGACATAAAGTCACGAAGTCGCTCGCACACAGTAGAAGAACTATCCGTAGTTTGAGAAGTACCTATTGCACTTGATGTTTCGGCCGAATTATTATCATATGATGCGAAGAGTTCTTCAATTATAGCATTAATAACGACGGTCTCTGCTGAAACTCTTTCTGAACTATAATAAACCGATCTGTAACAAATTCAACTATTACCATCTTATATTGTAGATCTAGGACAACTGCAATGGCCATTAATAAGCGGCATTCGGCCCAATACTTATCAAATTTCAACTGCATTCCTAGAATCATCACTTTTAAAAATTACGGACCTACTGCAACACATTTTTTAAGCGAGTTCATAATGAAAATAATTTCAAGAAGAAATTGATTTGCCGTGGGATACTTATTTTCTGAAAAAAAAATTGTGCAGTCATAAAAAATTTTAAGAACCCGATGAACATCTTTAGCTTTCTTTCAGTTTTTATCACTTGGCACATATGTGTACATCTTATCATGCACCACAAGTTCAAGGAATGCAACTTTAAATTGTAAAGCCGTATCCAACATTTCATAAGTGAAATTTCAGTGAATGCAGACATCTAATTTCAACTGTTGTTTAAATTTCAAATCCAAACGTTGGATTATATCATTCCACATACTCTGTCTTGAAGGTGACCTCCTTATATATTTAACGATATCTCATATATTTGCAATCGTTGAATCAATTGCTTTCATCCCTTCTTGCATAATCAAGTTGAGTATGTGAGCACAAGATCTAAGTTGAAATATTTTACCTTTGAATAATAAATTTTCAGCAGCCCTGAACTTAGTACGTAAGGACGAGGCATTATCTAAAGTAATTAAAGAAATTTTCTTTTTAATGCCCCACTCAACAAGACAGTTGTAAATATAATCGGACAGTACCACACTGATATGAGGAAGAGAAACGTGGTGGAAGTTTAAAATCCTCTTTTGTAGTTTTCAATCTACATCAACGAAGTGTACGGTCAATGACATATATCCATTTGTGTGATTCGAGACCGTCCACATATACGATGTCAAACTTATTCTGGATATAGATTCCAAGAGAGCTTTCAAGTTAGCTTTCTTAACAGCATACATCTTCATAAACTCTCTTTTCATAGTAAAATGAGAAGCCTTCTCACATATGAAATTTAGAAATTTATAAAATTATATGAAAATCTTGCTTTCTACCATGCTAAATGGTTTCTCATTGACTATCACTAACCTCGCAAACCACTCATTCAGTTTATCTAGGTCAAACTTATACGTTGAGAGTGCAGCTTTAGAGTCGTCATCTTCAGAAATAGTAAATGAAAGCAGTTGCTGGACTCCACCCTTCAATGCTTTTGGTCTCTTCACACATTTACCTAGATGCATCTGATAGTGAGTTGTAGAAGAATCAGAATACTTACTGTAAAAATTCTTACAAAACTTGCATCTAATCTTCACAGAACCATTTGGTTGCGTGATCTCATCAAAACATTCACATACTGTCGATCTTTTTTTCCTTTTATAGAACCTGAAGTTGTTTCAACTTTGTTCTCTAATTTTTCTTCATCCACAAAAAAAAGGAGAATTGATCGACACACCATGGCCAGGAGTACTTGGGTTTTCTTCGGTAATCATTTAAAAATCAAAAGATAAGAAGAGTAAGGTAAGACCAGAGATTTTATAAGTTGAAGGAATCAGTCAACGAGATTTGTACGTATATATAAATATATAATACAAACAATATCGGGCCCCTCCATAAACTGCAAGACACAAGTGTTTTAAATAGTCCCCTAATAAATGAATCCACTGGGATATATACATATATATAACTATAAATTGTCAACAATTGTTTTAATTTTTTTACTAATTGTTTCTAAATATCTTATTCCTACTTGTCTCTACCTAGAGTTGTTAATTATCTCTATCTCATTCGGTAATATACCATGTACTATCCCCATACAATTTACATGCAAGCCAAAATTTCGGCAGCACATCCCTATATTCTCCAGATATATGTAAAATTCAATACTAATTAGTTGTCACACCCATACGTAATTCATTACCCATGTAGTAGAAACTAACTAATAAAGAACTACATATCCGGAGAAAATATAGGGAAACACTACCGAAATTCTAACCACATGTAAATTGAATGAAGACAACATAAGTACATACAATGGTACCGAACTGTCCAAAATAGGATAATTTAGGAATTCATAAAGAAAAAGTATTTTCAGTGGAATGATTGTACTCGTTCAATATAAATTCCTAAATGAGAAGGGAGAGGGGGGTATATTGTTAAACCACTAGGTAGCCTAAATATTAATTAACAACATCAGATCACAAATAATCATAAGCATCCAATATGACAATATGTAAAGAACAATTATCAAAATATGTAAGAAACAGTTTATCTATAAAACTACAACTTTACAAGAAGATAATTTTTAAGAACAAATAAAAAGATAATACACATGATCATTAACATCAATATTTTAGTTAAGTTACAAAAATTTAATAGAAAAGCTAAGTCCATATGAGTACAACTACAAGTCCACAACTGCAACTCTACAAGTTTAAAATATTACAACTAAAAAACTTAACACATAAAAATTAATTTTACTACTCTAAGTCAGATCCATAATTTTCATCATCCATACTCCGGCTAGTAGTACTATCCTATCTAATATGATCATTAACCTCCCTTGAATAAGAAGGTAGGGAGACTATTTCACCATGCTCTTGTATAAATTCAACTAATTTTTTCAAACTTTTTTTATGAGCTAATCTATACGGAATACATAAGTTCTTGTAGAATAAGGTGAGTTTGAAAATAAACTTTGATGGTTTCTTACTTGTCGAGATCGATCCTACTTCTATGTCATGTTGTCGAGGAGTACATCATTGATATCTTGATGCATCTGCCTCTTCCTTGCTCAACTTCAATGTTAATTGTAATTGCTCTTCTTCTTCCAGTCTTCTTAATGCTAGTTGTATTCGGTGTGGGGGAGGGAGTAGAAGGCTTCTTATTGGAGTCTAGAAGAGCTTGATATAAAAATTGTATCTCCTTTGATGCTTGGGACATGGTTTTGCATCTCCCACCTACCTGATAAGTGTAGTCTAAGTCGATTTATTTTGTTAACAAATCTGGCCGCACACAATTTACATTGGATTTTCATTTTTTCAGGAGTTGGAGAGTACACTTGGGATCCATAATCCCAAATATCAGTAGATGGATCATCTGAAGACATTTCTTGTAGCATACCATTTATAAACAAAGTATATTTCAGAGCTACAAAAGTTTTATATAAGGATACTCATTTAACATGGGTTATAATAAAGCATGAATTGAAATCGATGACAAGTGTTAAGTGAAAAATGAAGGGACTTCTTGTTTTGCTTCTTGTTTTACTTATTATTTTGTCATAAAAAATAAACTACATACAATTTAATTAGTTAGACTTCTTTTGTTTTCTTTTTGAATGAGTTTGTAAACTCTAACAGAATTAGTTTTTTTTTTAATGTTTATACAATTTAGAAACAGACAGCTATTTGGGATGCTAGGACAAGGAAGTAATGTTGCATATGATTTAGTTATTAATATTATTTTGTACCAGTTTGTGAGAATTGTACTAGAAATCTTGGAGTTATGTTAGTAACTTTTAGAATTTTGATGACTATAATCTCTAAAATATAAATCATTGTGGACTCAGAAATTCATTACACGAGAAATGCATTTCACCTGCCTCCAGGACTTTTCATATGCTATGATAAAAACTACAATTGAATAAGGTAGAAAACCATCTTAAAGGTTACACCATTTAGGAGAAGACAAAAGTAAAGATAATAGACAACTTAAGACTATAAAAGTCTAGGCTCAGTTCAAGCTTTGTAAAGTAAACATGTTCTTGACAATAATTTTTTACACGGAAAGACATTTTAAACCAATGAAGCATGTTGTTGTTGGTTTGAACTTGTGATAAAGAAACAACAACAATCAAAGTCACAATTGAGGAGAATATCTTGGGCCAGCAAGGTAGCCCCAATAATCAAGCATATCCAACATGTGAATTTAGAGATTTTTAGATTGGTTGTCCTTGCTTTTTATGGCAAGGCCCACTGCATTGTGTATATGCCATCTCACCCGTGCATTACATGATCCACACCATAATGAAGGGATTCCCTCAAAATAGTGCCTATACAATATCATTAGCTGGGACACACCATAAAAACAATGTACAATCATTTAAAAACCACTGTCAAATTCACATGGTGGTCCATTTAACGGTCAGATGGCCTTGATTAGGTGTCCAAATTTCATGGACAGGTTGGACGCCATAAGTAGAATCTTGTGAGCCCACCCTCCATCCAACCTTGTTCACGATTCAATATATGTGGGCCTCAATGTGAGGTTTGTGGGCCCCATCTTGAACAAAGCATTGGATGAGCTTACTCATCTGATCCATCTTAGCCACCCCCACTAGGGATCGATACTAAGATCTCGAGTGTTGAAATGAGGTATCTCCACTCAATCCCAGTTAAGCTATGGATCTGGGTGTCGGTTCAGAGCTTAAAATGTGATGATTTAGGCAGTTTCAATCAGTCGTTAGGATCGGATTGCATTTGTAGATTGAGCTACATAATTAAATCAAGAAAGAGGAAAAGAAGAAGAAGAAGACGCACTCAGCTTGTCGAGCGAGATCGGGCAACGTTCGAGGCGTCGAGCAGGCAGTCCTAGGCCATAGGTGGTGGCGGCCCACCTCTATTTGATGTTGGTCGGGCGGGTGTGCAACAGGCAGCGGGTTAGGTGGGGTGGGATTAGAGAAGAAAGGGAAAGGGAGGCGGAGGCTGTGCGGGTGGGGTAGGGTTTTACTTTTAAATTATATATATATTATTAATATTATATTTTATATATTAATATATATATATAATATTTAAAAAATTATAAATATCTACATCTAATCGAGCTGAGCCGAGTCAAGATTGAGTTCGAGTTTCGAGTCGAGTCAAGTCGAGTTAGAATCCCCCCTGGTCGAACTCAACTCGAGCTAGGAGAGTGTAGATTGACTCGACCCTTCAAGCTGAGTCAATTTGAGCTGACTCAAGCAGAGTAGAGCGAGCTAATCAAGCTAGCTCGACTCATGAACAGCCCTATGAATGGCTCATGTTGCAAACATAGGTAATGCAAGTCTAACTAATCACACGTGATAAATTTCATTAATTGTTTTATTCCAGAAATACTCAAATTAACCAAACAAGCTCTTGACCACTCGTTGATTGGCCACTAATACCGAAACTATAGAATAACGTTGGAATTAACGGGCTTGAGATCCATCATGAGACATCGAGCTGAGATCATGCCTTGAATTATTTAATGAGCACATGAGATATGCAATACCCTTAAGATTTGTCAGGAACTTAAGTTAGTTTTTCTCATCCGATATTTGTCAAAATTGTGACTTTTAGATCGTTAGATCATGACCAAATTTAGGGCTTCAACTTAAATTAATATTATACAAATATCCATATAATCTCGACCCTAATCGATGATTGTTGGTCGTCAAATAGAAATACGATCATACTGATTAATTGTTGCATATGAATGTCAATGCGATCATATTCATACATAAATCACTACTAAGTTCACCTATCCCATGACATAGATTGGCCCATACACCTTTTTGTGAGCCCCAATAGTGAGAAATAACCTCTCATAAGGTTAGTAAACTTAACATTTAGCTATTATGGCCATTTACACCACTTATATTTTTATAAAAGGGGCCCTAATGGATAGGCCTTTGCCTCATATGAATTATGTCCTAAGAGAGGGATCAGCAGGAGAGAAAGATATAGTGTAGGTGAGAGTTGTACACCCTTTGCCTTTCTTGCCCTCAACTAAAGTCATAGTCATTCCTAGATTCTTCGATAGATTATTTGAATCAACAATTAGAGGTAAGATTTTGATCTCATTTCTTGATATAAGTTTTTCTATGTTTAATTACATGAATCTCACAATAATCTTAATGTTTATATAAGAATCAGTGGTTTTTCCTAAAATCCTAACCCTAGAAGTGCATTGAGTTAGGCGAAACCATATTGAGGCACAGAACATTCTTCTATGGTACCTTTTTATCAACATTTAATAGTGTTAGATAACGATTGTTTAGTTATTATTAGGATTTCATATGTTATTTGTGTTTAGACTGCTCCATTATTGCATTCCTAATATTATTTAAAGTTCGTAGCCAACATGTTTGATGAAATACTTGAACAATATGAAATTCTTATTGTAAAATAATTTTATGCAAATTAATAAGTGATGTTGATATACATTGGATTGTGTTGTCTCGTACATATATTTAATTTATATATCTTGTTGTTATATGATTATGATTATTTATTGCAAATCTAATTTGTACTCGTGTGGATCGAGCCCCTGTAAATATTAAGTAAGTGGATGGCTCACTTTGGGTTGGTTATCCCGGACTTATACGATCAAACGAGATTGAATACGGATGACCGACAGTAGTTAGAATTACACAAGATGCTTTGCATCCAGCACTAATTTTGTCTGGAGTCCCCCATTGTCAATCAGATCAGTCCAATATATGGCCCGATTATTCTTATATATGTTTAGTAGTTATATAACATCCGAAGGAATCTGGGATACCACTTTTACCATTGATTTAAGTCTATTCATAATCGTTGGTATGTTACAATCTTATAAAGACTCATGAACCAGGCATGGTGGTATGAAATACCATATCTAAGCTATCGGCTTATACTAAGGTGACGTGCCTGTCATATTAGTAAAAAGTAAGGTGACGAGCCTGCCGTATTAGTACAAAATTAGGTGATGAGTCTCCCTATAGTGACTATTGAGCACTAATGAAGGCCACGTGTCTACCATATTGTTAATGAAATTGATAACATGCCTTTGTCACATTTATATTTTGGTGACAACCCTTACATTATTTGTTATTAGGGGTATACACAAACCGAACTAGCTCGGTTAGCTCGCTCGACTCGACTCGAAAAAGATTGATTCGACTCAGTTCGAAGCTAAATTCTAGTCGAGTCAAGCTGATTTTTTGAGCTCGAAAATGAGTTCGAGCCCAGTTCGAGTAGGACCTAGCACAACTCGACTCGGATCGAATCCAACTCGAATCGAACTAGTTAGGTGACTCGGTTACTTTGTCATTGATGTTGCTCACCAATTGCTTGATAAATTGACTAAACCAAATGTGGCTGGTGGTAAGGAAGGTATGTACATGAAACAAATACCTTTTTCTCTTCTTTTTTTTTTTGTTTGATTTTTATCTTATTTAGAAGGTGTTTGAGAAAATACTTATAAAACCATTGCCTCTATTTGTAAAACAGTGGGATTTTGAAGTTACAATTAAGGTGTTTGTGGAAATGCCTCAATGGCGAACTTAGCTCGATCTTAGCTCGAACTCGGCCCGAGCTGGCCCAAATTGCTGACCGAACCGAGCCGAGCTGGCTAATCAGGCTCGAGGACGAAGCCAAGCGAAATTTAAGCTGAGGGCAACCACTATTCGACTCGATGTACACCCCTATTAGTTATCATCTTTCGAAAATGAATCCTAAAATAGATCAAGGGACATGGGTGATTAACCTTTATGGCCGCATCAAGCTTCATTATGCGGATAAAAACTCATGATACAATGACAGTATCCCAGCTTCGTCAAATTGCTGCTTGAATTGAGATTAATAATTATTTAACTAATCATGCATATAATGAGTGTTACTAGGATAAGTAGTTTTTAAAAGGTATTGGAGTTATGTGATGAGCGAGTGTTGAAGTCAGTTGTTGAGGGAGTGTTGGATTCTGAGAATCATGCATCATCACATTATAACATTCATACACCTAAAAAGATTAGATAGGATATTATTTCTTTTGTTATGTAATCATTACATGTGCTTGATCATATTGATAACATGTATAATATAAAAAATAGTATCATTGAGTTAGCTACTCACTCCCACCTGGGATAGTGTTTTAAAACTTTAAACAGATTATATTGTTGATGTAAATATCTTTGAAATCTTAGATGAACGGGCTTAAACTGGCTTACACCACCGTCGTGATATTTTAGAGTGTTGGACAAAAACAGAGTACTTTACAATTTTTAATTTGGATATGTTTATTGTGGTTTATGTAATCCCCAACTAGGCAAACACCACTTTTAGAGTATATATTGTGAGTATTAGCCATATATTATTGGGTTTAGTTATTATTGCTTATATTTTGAAACTGCTATTTTAAAAGCTACTTTGATAGTTGATCATTGGTAACCGTTAACCGAACTGTGTGAGCACGTGGGAACTTACCTGTATGCATTTTTTTCTAAGTTCACACCCTAGTACTCAGGATAGGAGTCTCCATACTCGAGTGTCAATTTTTGGAGCATGATAGTCGACTACTCATAGTTGCGGGTTTTTTGTTGTAATTCTTTATCTCATGCACCGTCAATTGAGAGAGATAAAGTAGACCAAATGGTGAATAAGTGTACTTTTGTTAACTATGATGATGGTGTGAAAGGGTATAGGCTGTATGACCGGGTCACATAGAAAATCATAATTAGCCGAGACATAATGTTGGATGAAGATTCCTTGTTCCACAAGAAAAAACACAAGAAACATGAAAAGTTATCTGTTATTGATGTCGAGATCAAAAAAGTTAAAACTAAGTAAAGCCCGAACCTCAAACATAGGTATAGAATCAGGTGGAGATACTATCTCTTAGAAGAAATCCACGGAGATATCGCAAATTACCAACAAAATATAGAGATAACTCGAATGTTATACCTGCTCTCATTACAGATGAGGAGATCCATCTACCTTTCAAGAAGCATTAGATGATCTTGATGTTGAGAAGTGAATGACGACCATGTAAGACGAGATAAACTCTCTATATAAGAATGAGATATGAGAATTAGTGGAGCTTCCAATGAAGCGTAAAGTAATCGGTTGTAAGTGTATTTACAAGAAGAAATGAGATTGATATAAGGTGAGATTAGTCGCGAAAGGGTATGCGTAGAAAGAGGGTGTCAACTTCAATGAAAATTTTACACCTATGATCAATTAGGTATTTATTAGATTTGTATTGGTGTTGGTTACGTAATACAATCTAGAATTGGAATATATGGATATGAAGACTTCTTTCCTATATCGGGAGTCAGAGGAATATATTTACATAAAAAAATCAGAGGAGTTCAAAAAAAAAGATCAAATAATAAGGTTTGCAGGTTAAGGAGGTTATTGTACGCCTTAAACAGTCGTATATGAGGTGTACAAAAAGTTTAATACTTTCATGTAGACCAACAAATTATTAAAAGTCAATATAATTGTTATGCCTATTGTAAGACATTGAATGATGCATAATTCATCATTCTGGTATTGTACGTAGATGACATGCTTATTGCCAGCCATAACATGTCTAAGATTGATATGTTGAAGACTCAGTTGTCGGAGACTTTTGAATGAAAGATCTGGGGATTGCAAAGAATATTCACGACATATAAATTCACATAAACAAATAGAGGAGCAAAATACGGTTATCACAAGTAGAATACTTTGAAAAGGTTTTGATAAATTTTGGTGTGAATAAGGTGAAACTGATTAATACACTTCACATTCTCACTTTAGGCTTTCTTTTGAATAATGTCCTACTATAGATGAAGAAAAACGAGTGATGTTTTGTGTGCCCTATTCAAGCATTATTAGTAATCTGATGTATGTTATGGTTTTTATGATATCAGATATTTCACGTGTGGTGGGTGTTGTGAGCAAATACATGGCAAACCCCTACAAGCAACACTGAAAAGTAGTGAAATAATTACTTCGGTATATATGATGTACAATAAACTATATATTGACATTTACAAGTTAGATGACAAATTGGTAGGCTATGTGATTGCCAATTACTCAGGAAATGTAGACAATAGAAACTTGACTTCTGTCTACTCATTTATGTTAGCGGGTAAGGCGATCAGTTGAATGTCGTAGCTTCAGTCTATGGTTGCTCTTTCCACAACCAAAGTTGAGTATATGTCAGTGACAAAGGCATTCAAAGAAGATATTTGGTTGAGGGGAATACTAAATCAACTAGGGATTCAAAAAGAAGTCCTGTCGATTAATTATGACAAAGAAATCATGATTAATTTGATAAAAAACTCTGTTTATCACTCACATATTAAACCTATTATGTTAATCATCTTTTTATCTGATAAGTGCTTGAAGAAGGCAATGTGACTTTAGAAAAGATCTATACGAGCGTGAACTCAATCAACATGCTTACGAAAGTGATTCCTACAGAGAAGTTCAAGGTTTGTACGACTTCTTTAGGCTTGGGGAAGGCTTAATGAAGACTGTGAACACGAGAAGCGACCTGAAGCTGTAATGAAGGGCGATTAGAAATGGTAACGACATAGTGGAGAAATTGAGCATGAAGATTGAATTCATAATGGAGATTGTTGTCAGATGTCTTCAATCTATCTAAAATAGGGTCTGTCGATGGCATCGACAAACCACATGATTCCATCGAGCATATGTCAATCCCATCAACAGTTCACTTTATCCTATCGAGAAATTTCAAAATAATTCTAGTTGCTCGTTAGACAGCTTTTTGGAGTGCTACTCGATCCCATCGAAGGTGGCTTCGATACTATCAAAAAATCCTAGATGGTTATCGATCCTATCGAAGGTCCAATGGACAGACGTTCATGATTTTATAGGAGTGCATAAATTGTTTCCTAATTCTATTGTAACTCTATGTGAGGGGTTGTAAAGGGAGAATTAGGGTAAAGATCTTTTTAAACCACTCTATGTAATGTGTGTTGGACATCAACACCATGTATTTGATAGGTCCCCTTTAGGTTATGGGATATCTCAAAAATCAGCCATAGACTGAAGTTAGGTGGGCCATACCATCTAAAAAAATGTGAAGACATGCCTAAAACATATAAAAGAACTTGGTGGGGCGGCCCACTTGAGATTTGGATGCTTTTGAAACTTGGTCTAGCCCCTCATCCAAGTGGGACACACATAATGGATGAGCTGAATTTGTGAACGGCTTCTTAGTGAGCCCAATAAACGATCATGAAGGTTTTAATGGGCGAATAACCCCTCTCAACTGTTGTATGTGGTGTGGCCCACCTAGGTCATGGATTGAACTGATTTTTAAGCCCATGGCCCACCATGGTATGGTGCATTTGACTGATGGGGGTAGATGTTCGACATACATCATGGTGGGGCCCACGCAGCTTGACCTCATGGAAAGTTCCCATGAGATTTTTCTTCTATTGTGAAAAAAAAAAAAAAAAAGTAAATAACAAATGAATAAAGCTTCATGAAAAAAGTAGAAGGGATTTTTCTTTATTTCTTTATATATATATATATATATAAAATGAGGTTATTTTCAAATAAGCAAAATGGAAGGAATGGGGTAGATATAAAAATACTCCAAACCTTTATTTGCCCAAGGTGGGCCCTTGATTTAGTGATCTAAATGGTAGATCTGCAATCTATCATGGATGTTTAATGCCCTAGATCAAATCATCTATATATGCTGGCGTGTAAACACATGGATCCTTGCTCTTGCTCAGGTGTTAGACTCTCGGGAGTTTCAACACCGGTGAAGGGTTCGAGTATCCGTGGTGAAAGCCCACTACGGTGTGAGTGTGTGGGGGGTGTGTGCGCGGGTGTAAAACAAAAAGATAAAAGAAGCAAAACATACATCTACAGTCCATATTCAACACAGAAAAGGTAAAATACTGAAGGGTTAGATCCTTCCAACGCAGTAGGTTTAATGGACAACTCCTTAAGTAGGAGGCCGGCAACATGGAAGGATTTTTTTACTATTATAAAAATAAACAAGGAATGAATGAAGCTACATTTAAAAGAAAAAAAAAAAAAAACAAAACGTGGAGGTGTTTTTATCGGGAATGGACTGATTTTATTTTATTTTTCCCTTTCATGACAAGAAACAATAGGGGAGGGGTTTTTGTTTTTTTTTTCATTATTTCTGTTTTTATCTATATAAAATAGAGTTAATTTCAAATAAGTAAAATGTAAGAGGTTTCTTCACATATACAAAGAAAAGAATGGGGCATATGTAAAAATACTCCGAACCTACACCACACCATTTTCCAAGGTGGGTCCTTTCTTTAGTGATCCAGATGGCAGATCTGTAATTCATCATGATGTCTAATGCCCCGGAACAAATCATCTCCACCCTTTAATATGTGGTAGCGTGTAAACAACGGTTACAACAAAAAAAAAAAAAAAACCAAACATCGACGGTCCACATTTAATGCAGAAAAGGTAAAATACTGAAGGTTTTGGATTCTTCCAACCCGGTAGATTTAATGTCCAACTCTAGGCACAGCATATATCACATGTGTCACCCTCTGGTTGGATTGTTCCGAGGGATGTACAGCAATGGCGTATCTTTCCCACCTTTTATCTGTACCTTGGCATAATATTGACCAATCTTTACCGTCCAAATCAAGGGCCCCAGTGCAGATGAAGTATTGCCCGAAATTACAATACTACAATGATCAAAGAATCTTAGCCATCCAATAGTTGGCCTACAATTGGATGGCTGATCTGAAAAAGTGCAATGGTCCAGATTAAATTCAGAGAAATCAGATGGTTAAAAGTGACAGATAAATGTGATTTTTAGTTTATGGTCCATCATCAACGGAACTCAAAATTTGAACGGTTCTAATTTGGTGGATGAGTGCCGGGATATTAGTGAAATGTGACAAAAATAATAAGTGATCTAAATGGTAGATCTGCAATCTATCATGGATGTTTAATGCCCTATAACAAATCATCTCCATTCTTTGATATATGCTAGCGTGTAAACAACAGTTAGAAGCAAAACATACGTCGACAGTCCACATTCATACAGAAAAGGTAAAATACTGAAGGGTTAGATCCTTCCAACCTGGTAGACTTAATGGACAACTCCTTACTGAGGGAGGCCGGCAACATAGGAGGATTCTTTTACTATTATAAAAATAAACTAATGAATAGGGAATGAATGAAGCTACATTTAAAAAAAATTAAAATTGTGTAGGTCTTTTTATTAGGAATATGAAATTTATTTATTTTTTCCTTTCATGACCAGTAACATTAGAGGAGAGTTTTTATCTATATAAGATAGAGTTATTTTCAAATAAGTAAAATGTAACAGGGGATCCTTACCCTTAGCCTTACCCCGGTGGTAGGCTACAGGAGTTTCAACACTCGGTCAAGGGTTCGGGCATTCATACACAGTGAAATACTGCTCCTGCATGAGTGTGTTGGGGTTTGTGTGTGTAGAAAAATAAAAATAAAAACGAATAAAGGGGTTTCTTCACCTATACAAAGAAAGGAATGGGGTATATGTCAAAATACTCCAAACCTAAACCATACCATTTTCCAAGGTGGGTCCCTTTCTTTAGTGATTCAGATGGTAGATCTGTAATTCATCATGGATGTCCAACGCCCTGGAACAAATCATATCCACCCTTTAATATGTGGTAGCGTGTAAACAACGGTTACAAAAACAAAACAAAAAAAAAAAAAAAAAAAACATACATCAACGGCCCACATTCAATGCAGAAAAGGTGAAATACTGAAGGTTTTAGATTCTTCCAACCTGGTAGATTTAATGTCCAACTCCTAGGCACAGCATATATCACGTGTCACCCTATGATAGGATTGGTCTGAGGGTAGGACGTACAGCTAGGCTATGGCGTGTCTTTCCCACCTTTATCTATACCTTGGCATACTACTTACCAATCTTTACCGTCCAAATCAAGGGCCCCACTGCAGATGAAGTATTGCCCGAAATTACAATACTACAATGATCAAAGAATCTTAGCCATCCAATAGTTGGCCCACAGCTGGATGGCTGAGCCGAAAAAGTGCAATGGTCCAGATTAAATTCAGAGAAATCAGATGGTTAAAAGTGACGGATAAATGTGATATTTGGTTTATAGTCCATCGTCAACGGAACCCAAAATTTGAACGGTTCTGATTTGGTGGATGAGTGTTGGAATATATTGAAATGTGACAAAAACACATTCATGGTCCAAAAATCCTAGGACCACACAAATGGTGGGGAGGACAGAGGTGTACAGAAGGAAAGATGTAGGGGGTATTTTCGTCATTTCACGTCACGAAATCATTGACTAATTTGGGAAGGAAGACAAACTGACAAGGAGAGCGCCCAACGTGCGAAACAAAAAGGCCTGCGGGCCCACCAACGGAGACCAGAGAAGCCGAACCGAGAGTTATGAGTACTACTCGCAAGAAAGGATCCTAATACTATTCGCGGCAGACGTGCTAATATAATACACAAATATAAGATCCGTACCGTTCATCAGATAAATGTTATAACTCTCTATCCAAAATTTATTATTAAAATTATTTCTTAGAAAAATATTAGAAGAAGATATTAAAATAATTCTCCGTCCATTTTGATCCGTGCATCATGAGCTAGATAGATATCATATTAACTTCATTTTTTGTAAATAGAACACCCAATTCGGATATATATTGATGAACGTTCGTGATCTACTACACGTGATATGAAATTGCACGCGTGGAGATGGCGGGATACTTATGGTACTCGTGCGAGTAGGCTTAGCATGGCTCGATGAAAACCCAAAACGGCCGTCATCTTCTTGGGAACACCCTTCCTTTCTCCTTACAAAACGCCTCTTCCCTTCTTTTTTTTATGTGTTTTCATCTCTCCCTCTCTCTCTCTCAGAATAGCCTTAAAACCTTCTCTTTTCTCTCCCTATCTCTCGCTACAGTAGCCTTAAACCCTTCTATTCTCTTCAAGAGCTGCAGTAGCAAAGACAAGATGAAGAAGAAGAAGAAAAAAAAAAGAGATTTCTCTTTGAAACTTCTTTTGAAGGCTGAGAATTCTCCTTCTTAAAAGAAATGGATTCTGAAAGCAAAGAATCCCTTCTAAGGTTGGTGGCGTACATGGGATAGGCCAGGCATTCTCTCTCTCTCTCTTTCTCTCTCTCTCTCTCTCTCTCTCTCTCTTGAAAGAAAAGATTCTTCTTCATTTTCTTTTCTTTTTTTATTCAATTGGGTATTGTTGGGATATTAGGAAGAGAAAAAAAAAAAATACATGTAAATCTGCCCTTCAAATTTTGAGGCTGATTGAAATAAATGTAATAAGTTTTTTTTTTTTTTTGGTTTTGTTGTCCATTCAAAATTTCCCATTTTGTGCACACGTGCTAGTACGGGACACGTGTGATTGATGAGGTATTTTCATTGTGTGGGGCAGATTATTTAGATCTTCGTCCCCTCACAGCCAGGCCATTTCACACCTCAGGTCGGTCACAAGGTGCAAAATAAATGGACGGTTAGAAATAATTGTTTTAACCTGTGTTATCTTTTTAATGATTGATACCATTTTTATGATAGGACTCACCTCTTCACATGGGGATTGCTAAATGATCAAAATTCTAGTTTTGGAATATTATAAACTTTCAATCATTTGACCTTTCTTCTTTGGAAATGAACAGTTTACCTAAGTTCAACAATTTACCTAACCTATGAATTTAAGAGGTTTGAAATATTTCAATCTGAGAGTTTTTATTTTTATTTTTTTATTACTCCCACTCACCATGAGTCTGATGATATCAAAGATTTGAACCCTTGAAAAGGATTATGACTCAATAGCCCAAAACAAGTTAGGGTATATTCTAGCAAACCTCTTGCATAATCTCAGTGTAGAAATTTGTATAGGTGGTGCACATGGTTCAGTGATCGAAACCAACAGTATGATGGAACACATTGTAGGTGGTCCATGCACCAAAATATCAACCCTAGGGTGAAATCTTTATCCTTCGACAGCAATAGACAATGAAAAGAGAAAATGCGACAGCGGTCCATGTTCAACCAAATATATGACAAAACATTGATTGAGGGCTAGGAAGGTTTAGGTTTAGGTTTGTGGGACTTGTGGTCCATCGGGCATCCACTATTGCACCCCGTGGTATCGCAAATGGACCCCACTTGTACAAATTAGACTTTAGGTATTTTTCAAGCATTTTATTAATCCTCTATAATTAATAGAGGCTTAAAGACAAGTGCATGCATGAAGTGAATAAAACTTTGATTACACACGCTTGAAAGAGCGCATCTCTATTACATTTGACGGGATTTAACTATAGACAATTTTACCCACACAATTAGTCTTGTCCAACTTTGAATTTTAAAAGATAATGAGAAGGATTAAAAATACAGAGGAGCATTTAGATGATTTGGATGACCCAATGTCTTCAATAACCGATTATATATATATATATATATATATATATATATATATATATATATATACACACAAACACACACACACACACACTCTCGCATAGACCTAGATTGTTGCCAATTTTACCCCATTAAGGACATTTAATTTTGTCATTTGATACATGTAATGTGAGAACACTCCTCTATGTGCAAACCCTGTACCAACCTTATTAGGTTGTAGCCAGCAGGCCTCTCTCTATATAATTACAATCTTTTTTTGGTGTAGTTCACATCTTTCCTTTTATACATCTTAAACTGTTTTCATTTTCCATCTACTCTTCCCTCCTATTATATAGGGGCAATACCTACCAGCCCTCTGTTTTTTTATCCCTTCCAACAATATTGTATGTGAACTTTAACGGTCTTTCTTTTCCACCAATGGCTCATTCATGATAGAGTTGAACAATAGAGACCAATTCATTCCTTAGGTGGGCCATACATTGAATTGGATTGTCAGATGCCTTTTGATTTTGACGGTGCAACCCTATGATGATTAGACCATCCCAATGGTGTGGTCCAACTTTTGTACGAATTGAATGTTATACACGAGTGACACATAAACAGGAAAAAGGAAAGAAAGAATTTATTGAAATTAGCCATGTTGAGAAGGTCGTGCCAAGAACTCTAGTAATATATTTTTAGGGAATCCAGAATACGTTCCAGTACATCGTCGAATGTGAACTTTCACATACAATGGTTTCCTTACCATCAAATTACCCTTTGCAACTACCAAACTGCCAAGAATATCTAACATCCGAACATTGATGAAGGTGGGCCACACTACAGATATCATATGGGGGTGAAATTCAGACTGATCCATTGATTAGGTGAGCCACACCAGTGGATTTAATCCACCCCATCAGTTGTCCATTGATTTTGCCAATGAGCTCTCATAACGATGACCAACCTGAATTTTGCCCTAGATCATCTTTGGCATGTGGTTAGTTTTTTGTGGCTTGGATGCTCTACACAGGTGATAGGCTGTGGGGAATGGAAGAGTTGTATGTGAATGTTCCCATTCGGGGTTGTATGTAAACACCTCTTTATCTATTAATTGATTTGAGTAGGTCCTAACCACCAAACTCCCATTCATGCCCCAATGATATGTCCTTTTTTTCCTTTTTTTTTTCAAAATTTGTCACATCAGACGTCAGCAGACATATTTAGAAAAACATAGAAGCTTCCCTTATTGGAAAGGTCTCACTTCCCGTTAGATTGTAAATGCAACTAGTTGAGGTGTGGGGCCCACCGTGGTGTATGTTTGGCATCCAACCAGTCTAATATGGTTGCACAGTAATGAAAATAGGATACAATGAAAATCATGGAAATCCAACAATGAAGTGAGCCATCAAGTGCATTTTTAGGGCTTTGGGTGGTTGTCCATTGTTTTCTATCATGTGGCCAAAATGATGATTGGATCAGTGTGGTTTTTTGGATCATATTATTATAACCATGGGGTGATCTGTTGGATGGATTGGATGACATATATACACCAAGGTCGGCCCCATACACAGCCAGTTGCACATTTTTCCCGATCGTAACCTCAAATAATTATAAATTGTCCGTACATACACATGGTATTTACGTAATATGATCTGAACCTTTCGTTCATCAGGGAAGACAATGAGTCAAATGCCAACAGTCAGGGAGACTAAACAATCCTAACCATTAAAAATAGTGTACGGAAATCACTAAAATTCATTCAATGAAGTTGGGTGTAAGGGCCTGTTTGGCCGGGCAGATCCCATGGTATTAGGAGGGATGGGATCAATTTTAAGGTAATGATGGTGGTGTCAGTGGATTGTCTCAAGATCCATGCGATTGTTATATCCCGGGACAAGTTTACTGGGTCTGTTTGGCATGCTCTGCATATCCCGAAATATTACCTTTCAATCCATCTAACCAAGGGGCAGGATCAATTTTAAGGTAATGATGGTGATGTCAGTGGATTGTCTTAAGATCCATGGGATTGCTTATATCCCGGTGACAATTCACCATATCTGTTTGGCTTGTCATGCTATCCTAGGATATTGCCGGTCCCATCCCTCCTAATACCGTGGGATCTGCCCGGCCAAACAGGCCGTGTTTCTCAAGCCCATTTAAGTGCAATGTACTTAGATGCACTTAAAGGCACACACCCATGTACTTGAAATTAACATACAAAGGTTTGCACAGGAATCAAACTCTACTAGAAAAGTTGCAGGTACAACGCACACAAAAAGTGAGGATATGATAGGATCTTCTTATATTTCACCACCATTTTGAAAGTGGTGGCCGAGATTCGGCCTAGCTAATCTTATTGTAGATAGAGTATGGTCTGAAAATTACAATAAAAGCGTGAACAATTAAAACCATTTGATTTTGCCCTTGAAGTTTGATCCAGACGGTGTTTTACATTGAATGGTCCATTTGATAGCTGCCAATTAGATGCTTGGGATTGCTTAATCTGTACCATTTTAGATAGATGCCTCATCCATGAACATCACACAATTTGGATGGTGAGGATGCCTTACCTAAGAGCTGTTGGTGAGCAAAGGAGAAAGCATTTGTCAGCCGTTAAATAGACGGAAGAGAAATAGTTTCTAAATGTAACTTGCATTTAGTGGAGTACAGCATTCAACTGCCGGACTACTACACCAAATTATTTAAGTGTCGTTTCTTTGAAAGAGGATTGTCTCCTGCTGCCTGCATGATAATGCATCCAAGCAGAGCACTATGAAGCCCACCATGATGTATGGGTTTTATCCATGCCTTCCATCCAGTTTTCCATATGATTTTAGGGTATGAATCAAAAAAAGAGGCAAATCCAATGCTTAACTGGCCTATATAGTGGGGATTGAATGTCTACTATTTAAAACTTATTAGGAGCCACATAAGTTTTCAATCAAGCTGGTATTTGTGTTTTTCCTTCATCTAGGTTTATATGATCTTATAAATAGGGTTAGATGACAAATAAAGATCATGGTGGTCCTTAATAAGGTTTCGATAGTTGGTGTCATTATCTTTGTTGCTTCCTATAGTGGGGCCCACTTAGCTTTGAATCTACTTCATTTTTGGGCTCATGTGCTAAAATGATCTGAAAAAATGAATGGATGGAGTGGATAAAACCCATACATCACAATGGGCCCCACTGAGCCCTTGCTTGGATGAATCATTGTTCGGCGAAGGCAGGACATATTCCACTTCCCCTTTTCTTTTGCTTAAAAATCATTCAAGTCCTTTAATAATGTAATGTTTCAACTATTTGAAAAAACTAATGCAATGTAAATTTTACCCCCAACCACTTGCATTACACGTAATGAATATTGTGACCATTGTTTGTACAATTCTTGTTGTAATTCTCCATTTTAAAAATAGTGATGACTCTTTGACCATGCACATACCACAGCGAAGCTAATCGTGAATGATGCATGACCTAAAAACTAGGCTAAGAAATTATAATTTTTCCTTTGAAATTTGGACTACTCACTATTTTATTTCTAATTATCTATTTACTAATCATCACTTGAATGCTTAGGATTGCTTAATTGGTATGATTTTAGAGATATGCCTCAAGCATAATGCACTCCACAGGTTAGATGTTGGCCATACATATGGACCATGTGTGAGAAAAAGTATAAAGAGCAGTTGAAAGAAGCACTTAACATCCCAATTACCTAAGTGCCTGTTTTTTTATACTTAAAAGCCTTCTCATGTCCTTTGATGGTGCAAGGTTTCCATTTGCATGGCAAACTTTGTCCATGGATAATGTGGTTTGCTTACTAACATTGTCAATATCTAGTATTGTGCTTTGTGAGCCTCACCATGATCTATGTGTTTTAGCCACGCTGTTTATCCATTTTTTCAAATCATCTTATGACATTAGCCAAAAAATAAGGTTGACAAAATCTCCTGTGAACCACATCATAGGAACAATGGTAATTGAATATCAACAATTTAAAACTTCTTCAGGTTATAAAAGTTTTGGATCAAGGTGATAATTATGTTTTCCCTTCATTTAGGTCTTTGTGACCTCATCAATAGGTTGGATGGCAAATAAAACTTGCAATGAGTGTTTGAATACCACTGTTTTCTTATGGCGTGATCCACCTTAGATTTGAATCGGCCTCATTTTTTAGCTCATGCCCTAAAATAAAGATCCAAAATCGATGGCTAACATGAATAAAGTACATGCATTATTGTGGGACCCACGGAGAACCATCCAATAGCAATTTGTGTCCGTCCATGGTCGTTTGCATATGTACAGAAGAAATTGTTTTTTTAAAATTGGAGCCACATTGGATGGTTGAACTGACCTGGGTCATAATGGCCATCAAAGTGGCCATTTCACTACAAAATCCTTATAGTTGAATCTTTAGATTCTTGTTATAGTTTTTCTTTCCTTTTCTTTTTACACATACCTTACACCCACCCCCACACTCACACCATGGTTGGATTTCACCACCCATGGGTACTCAAACCCCAAGCCTTCTGTTGAAACTCCCGGAGTCTACCACCGAGGCAAGGATAAGGAACCTATTCTTAAAGATGGTGGCTACTTTTCCATTGTAGGCATGGCATAGTCAACCTAAAAACTATACCAAGAAGATGATACTAACATCTGAATTTCCCTTTGAAATTTGGACCAATTGCTATTTTTAACTACCCATCCAATATCCATCAATTGGATGCTTAATATTGCTTAGCCAATGTGATTTTAGAGATATGTCCATCCAAGATGTGCCCACAATTTGGATGGCATAGATGCTCTTCTGTGTGGGCCATTAGTTGTGATAGTTGAAAGATTTGTAACGGAAAATAGTCTCTAAAAATAGTTTTCTTTGGTGGAGAGAAGCGCTCAATAGCTGGCCCGCCTTCGCCTAATTATTACCGAAGTAACGCCTTTCCTTTTGCTAATTCTACACTATGAATTTACTTTGTACATTATGGCCCACTTGAGAAGTGAAATTGCCTGATTGTTTAGGCAGAAGATCTAGTTATCATGTTCAACCTTATAGAAAGCTCAAACCTCACACACATATTTTAAATTTGGACATGTATAAACTTAACATATATGAATGTCTACAATGAAATTAGCAAACATCTTTGAAAAATAAATTATTTTTAATTGAAAACAACGTTCATAAGCTAGATGACTTTACCTAATTATCTAAATATTTTTTCTTTTGTCAGAAAATCCTTCCATATTCTTTAATTATGTAATACTAGCCGTTTCAAAAACTAATTGCATGGGAAATTTTGCGCTTGCCAGCTTGTGTTATATATAGCAAAGTTTGGTGTTTTTGAAATCGTAGCCATTCGATGGTTGGGCCATCATTTAAATCGAAATAGGCCTAGGCCCATTTAGATTGAAATGGGCTATCAAGATGGGCCGGACCACTATTTGAATAAAATTCAAATAGTTGAGTGGATGAATGTCTTGAAGAAAGGAAAAAAACAACCGTATAAGTCAAAAGCTCATGCACACTTCGGCTTAAAGATCAACGGCTCTAAGCACTCCCTGCCGGCGGATTAGGTATGGTGTGGCTTTCCCCAAAAAAAAAAAAAAAAAGATTAGGTAGTGGTGTGGTAAAGCCATCTCTTCACTGCACACGTGGCAGGGTGATATGCCAATGGGGGCTGTTGATCTAGTGGGCCCTACCATATCATGTTTGCCCGTTGATCACTTTGTTCTCCACCATTACTTTGAGGATCAATGATCGAACGACTATGATCACCAGATCTACGTATATTTTGGACGATCTTCCATCCAAAGTAGGGGAAACAAGATGGACGGTCGGAAATGATAGGTCATATCACCTCAGCGTTCTAATAGTCAAAAGGTACGGCAAAACCAATGTTATGTTAAGACCAAGGGAGACAATGTTACGTTACCTTGACAAGTGGACTGCTAGAATACATCACGATGTATTCAATAGGATATGTTGGTACTTTTAGCCGTTGGATCAGAGTCTTTTTAAATTGAACAAACCGTTTACATGCTAGTTTTCAACATGCATGGAAAATATCCAAAAGAACTTCTGAGATTGAAATTTATCAACCCTCTGGATATTCAAAGGCTAACCAGACCGTTCATATTCAACTGATTAAAGAGTTAAAATAAACCAATCCAACGGACTTTTCTATTTTTTATATAACTCATCCAATATCATTTACATGCTGTAAGCGGTTTGGATCACTGAAATATAACCTCAGATCTTAATGCTAAAGGTCTGATGTATTTTAGAGAATTACGCCGCGATGTACTCTAGATAACCTCCTGAAAAATTATAGCTCCTGAAGCACTCGCGCGAGTAGGACGAGTCCTGCTCGATGGCACATGTGCCAACGCGGCTAGCTTGCGTTAGATCCAGCCATCAAGGTCGTTTAAAAGCTATGGATAAATGATGGACAATCCTGATGAACGGCATGGATCTCATCCACGACGTCTTTTGCCAGTTCGCAGAAAAATATGAACGGTTAGGGTGCAATTCCAGGCCAAGCTGATGAGAACACAGCCATCTTTCTAGCACATCCACGTAGGACCGACCTGCTCAAAAGACCAGATCTCTCACACATGTTCTAAACTGGTGAGCGTGTCTGCGAGTATGTGTAAAATCCCACTCGTGCGAGTAGTCGTTATCTGGTTTTGTAGACCGTGCTTGCATTAGGCCCTAGGAAGGAGGTTTAAAGGGATGTTGTTGACTTTCTAGCCTTTCCTAAAAGATTGATGCTTTGGCAGAGTTTGATGTTTCCTACGCATGCACTTAGAAATTGTACACGTGGCGCATTTAAAATTAAAAGTAAAATGGTCCCAAGTTCTGGGCCCCACATTAGATGTGACATGTCCATAGATTACACCAAATCGTTGAGTCTAACTGGCTGGTTGGTGGACACGTAATGGACGGTTAAAAATTTTTTTTAAAAAAGGCCACCAGAAATCTGATTTGGGTTTATGACCCGTCTAAGATGGGACCAACGGTTGGACGGTGAGAGATGATACGGAGGAATGGATGAATCCAAACATGCTTGTAGAGACATCTCTCTACATTAGGCATGAGTGATGATGTATCAATCCGGGCCTATCCAGCCGCTGAATACTTCCATCTTCTACCGTTCCTTTGGATGCCACTATTTAGATGGACAAGATCATCTATCTTTGTCTATTTTTTAAATCATCTAACATCTGTAGTGAGGAAATTAGATAATGTGGTTTATACATCACTCTGCCACGTGTACTATGGGCAGATGGCTCTACCATATTTCGGTTCTCCGCGCAACAGCTCGCAAGCCGACCGTTATATTTATATCCACCGTTGGATGCATAGGCGCACGAGAAATGGAATTTAAATAGGAATCTTTTTTTAAGTTAAAGATCCTGACCGTTCATCAGGTAGTGTACACCATGAATATGCCCAGACGGAAAATATAATATTTGTCCGTTGATCAACAACATCACACTTGTATGAGAAAAATGGACGTGTCCCTTCATGAGTGTCCTACTCTGATGTTGAAAAGAACCGTTAAAGCTTTCTGACCATTGATCACGACAGTTCTTTAGTGTGGTCACCATTTGACGGTTGATGAAGTGAGGGCCTATAACCCACCCACGTGGATTGATCAGATGGTTCTGGTGGATGTTCAAAAGTCCAATACAGCCCACTCACATCAGTTGTTACTAAGGTAAAGCCATACCTGAATCGAGTTAGCACGGTTAACTTACTTGAGTCAGCTCAGAACTTGACTTGAATTTAACTCAGTCCAAATCAATTCATTTCGGATCAGATTCACTTAAATATTTTATAAATATTTATATATTTAAATAAATTATATATATTATATATTTTTATTATATATATTAAAAGCTTAAAACTTAAATTAGAACTCACTCAAACTCGACTGGAGCTCTTGGCTTGAGCTGTTTGTGACTGAGTCGAGCCGAGCCGAGTTAGACCGGGGTAAGAAAGGTCCGGAAAACCTTGCACGAGATCAGAGGATATACTAATGGCGCGAGTATGGCGTATTAAATGCTCCCTCATTTACTTGAACTAGAATCTTCCGTGACACCTGTTGTAAACGGTCTGTAAAGCACCCAAGCCTGTGGGATCCACCATACTTTATATATCAAATCCACTCCGTCTATTAGGTTCTATCATAGATATTTGGGCTTAATACCAAAAATTAAGTATATATATGACTAATATGGACCACACCACATGGAAATATGTGGCTGCGATGGCAACCATAGTTGTTTGTGTGGAGCCAGAATGGTTTATATATTTCATCAAAACCGTTAATCAGGCGTATCTTTCCGGTATATATATATATATATATATATATATATATATATATATATATATATAATCCAGTTTGATAAAAAAAATATGCAGGCCCCACCGTGTGAACTTAGCATTTTTACGCATTCTTATATTGTTCCCTTAGTGTGGAAGATATGAGCCTCAATCTATCTTATATTGTTGATGATATGTAAAAATAATGTTTCTAATCTGATGGACGGAGTAGATTGTACATCTATTGAATGGAGGACCACACACAGCTTTGGTGTTTCACGCGCCGGGTAAACTGGGTTATGCAGCCCGGAGACGATTACGGAGTTGACTGTTCCTCGTCCACCTCGCCACCATAACTACAGTACTGGTAATTTGATACATTGACAGAGTGTGGAAATTCAAACACACGCATATAGACAATGTACATGTGGAATATGTGTTAATCAATCCAAACCGTTCATATTATCACTTCCACATCATAGAGTATATTCCTATCATTTTTTATGGAATTCGTACCGTTGAAATCTTGTAGTTAACTTGATCTATTTGGTGGGCCTTAATTGTACAGTTTCAACCATTCGTTGTGATTCATTGTTATTATCAAATCATGGTGGGACCCAGGACTAGGATCACTTGGATTGAGTTACATGTGTGCCGTGTGTACGGATGGTGATACTCTTCTCAATCTCAATTTATTTTATATAGGCCTTAAGTGGGCTCCTGGCTCGTTGATCCCAACCGTTGATCTAGCAGGTCGAACTGTAGATATGAAGGGTCAATCTCACTCATTTCTCTAAGGCGAACTGCTGGACTTTTCTCTTAACCGTCTATTTTAAGGCCACTGATTGAAGAGTTGAGAACTTCTAATTGGGGAGTGCTTTGAATCATCTCCTGTCTATCAATGATGGGCCCATGACATTAACAGTCTGGATCTCCTAATGGCGCTTGTAATAGATTCACACCATCAGAGGCCGAAACGCTTCCCCTCTCTAAACTCGCCCTTACACGAGTCACACGTGCCAACCTTGCATAAGCAGGAATCCACGGTGCAGATGATCTGGTAAAAATCAGCAGGTGGGCCATTCCTAAAATGTGGGATGGTTTGATAAACTTACCAACGGTCCACATTCAACATAAATGTGTGGCCCACCTGATAATTGGACTGGCCTGATTTTTATGCAAACGTGGTCTTTACGGTATGAGCCACATATGCCCAGGTGTGCCGTCCCACGCACGTGTTAGTTTGGCACGCGTGCTGTGGGTCAAACCCAGCACATTATTTGTGGGCCTGAAAACTAGCCCAGGCCAGGTTAATGGGTTTTAAGATAAGGCCCAAGTCCAGCCTGCAGTGGCTAAGACCATAAGCTTGGTGGGTCAGTCAGGCCTATTGGCTCTCCCGTATAAGTAGTTAGCAACAATTTCATTCTATTTGAGTGTGGTCCAAAAGGAAGGAAAATTCGTGGACGACTGTACATAACAAATTTCATCATTCTAAACTTAAGGAGTAGTTGGTTATTTTCAGTAAAATGATTGTATTTAGAGCATCGATTAGGTTCGGTTGAATATTTGTAATCTCATTGTTTAATTTCTCATATAGATTTTTGAAGTTATTTACAATTATATTTGTGATTTCTTTTATAATGTGAAAATAGTTAGTGTTTTTGTCCACAAAATTTATCAGTCACTGGGTTTCAATTTTAAACGATATTTAGTAAGTTGGAAAGATTTTGATATTCTAATATAAGGTGTTGGAGTTGGTTATTGATATGACTATTTTTATTTTTATTTTTTAGTCTTTTTTTTTTTATATTTTAAAGATTTTCTTTATTCCATTTTATTATAATGTTTGGATGGAGAAAGATGAAGAAGCCTATTACTATCAATAGGGGTTATGTTATTCCTTATTAGTTGTAAGGTTTTGGATTTTTGTTATTTTGGACTTCAAAATTTCTTGAAGTTTTTTAGTTGGACCTATTCATCTAGGGTGCAGATCTAACCAATCTATCACTCTCTAATTAAAACACCTGTAATTAAATAAATATCTACATAAAGCCAAGACAAATAGGGGTCGGATCTTAATTAATAAACCAAACTAGCCCAGTTACTCTATTAACTTAGTTACCGATGATTTATAATAATTAGGGTTGAATCACCATTTCAACTCATTATGAATCGGTCACAATATGAACTTATTTAATCAAAACTCTAATATTCATCGTGCGGAAGAAATCTTCTCTACTTAATTTATTCAAGAAATGTCATGATTATCTAACCAAGTTTTACATTATTCATTAATTAGCCACTAAATACAAAACTATAAAAAGACGTTTGTCTTAGAGGGCCTGATGTCCATCAAAGGACATTAAGTAGAGATCACGCCACAGATCATTCAACTTGAACTTACAAGGCGAGATCATGAGATATGCAAATATCCTTAGAATCTGTTAGGAACTTAAGTTATTTATTTACATTTAAATCTTACGGAAGTTGTGACTTTTAAACTATTAGATCACGATCAAATTTATGACACTAACTTAGGATATTACCCTGCCCATATCTATATAGTTGCAGCTCCGATTGACTACCAGTGACCATTGAATTGAAATAAAATATTAACCTTTAAACAACTCATTTAGATGTCAGAGTGGTCGCACCGTTACTTAGATCCACACTAAAGTCGCCTATTCCATGTCTTAGATCGATCCATGAACCTTCTTATGGACCCCAATAGTAGAAATTAACCTTTCATAGGGTTAAAACACCTAACCCTTGGCCACTAATGCCATTTGCACAGTTTCTGATGTTATAAAAGGGTCTCATTAGGGCACCTCCTCTTTCCATACGATTTTTTCCTAGAAAAGGAAGAGAAAGAGAGAAAAGGAAGGAGAAACTAAGAGAGATAGAAAGAGGGAGAGCAAGAGTGTCAGAGATTAGTGCTCATTTTCATCAATTCCCTCCAACCAAAACCTAGGCCGTTACCAAATCCGCTATAAAATCCATTCCGTCAATGATCAAAGGTAAGAAAAGATCCTTACTTACTGATCTAGCTTTTTTAAGATAAATTGCATGAATATCACATATTTCTTGGTGCTTATATAGGAATTGATGTTTTTTCCTAAAACCCTAACCCTAGAAGTGTGAGTAGATTTGATGAAACCATTTAAGGTGGAGACCATTATTCTTGGTTTCATTTTATTAACCCTTCATGGTGCTAGATAATTATTTTTTGGTTAATTTTAAGATATCATATACTATTTGTATTTGAATTACTTTATTATTGTAATCTTAATGTTACTTGTTAATGATATCTAACATGTTTGATGAAATGCTTGAACAATATAAAACTCATATTATTAGAACTCTTGTATGTAAATTGATAAGTGATATTGATATGCATTGGATTGTATTAATATACATTGAATTGTACTGATTCGTACATATGTTTGGATGATGCACCTATTATAGTATTAAGTTGTTTTATGATTATATTTATGTATTTGATAATCTGATTTGTAGTTATGTGGATCGAGCCCTACAAAATATTAAGTGGATGACCTACTTTGGGTTGGTTATCTCGAACTTATACAGTTGACCGGGGTTGAACAAGGATGACCGGCAGTAGTTGAAGCTACATGAGATGCTTCGCACCGAATGCCGATTTTGTCCGTAGTCTCCCATTATCGATCGAATCAGTTCAATACATTACCTCATTATTCTTATATTTGATAGTTGTATAACATTTAAAGATATTTAGGATACCACTATTACCATTGAATTAAGTCTATTCATAACTGTTAATGCATTACAATCATACAAAGACACGAGCTGAGGATGGTGGTATGGGACACCGTTTCTGAATTATCAGCCTATACTGGGGTGACGTGTCTATCATATTGGTAAAAATGGGGTGACGAGCCCGCCATATTGGTATAAAATTGGGTGACGAACGTCCCCATTGTGACCACTGAGCATTAGTGAAGGCCAGAGCCTACTATATTGTTAATGGAATCGATATCATAACTTCGCTACATTTTTATATGATTGATTATCCTTACATTATTTGTGGTCATCCTTGGGTGATGAACATTAAAATGGATCGAGGGACACAGGTAAGTAGCCGTTACAGCCACATCGAGCCTCGTGATCCAGGTAGAGATTCGTGATACAATAACGGTATCCTATCTTTGCCAACTTATTTTGTAAACTGATATTAATAATTACTAAGTTAATCGTACATATCATGGCATTTTTCCAGTAAATAGTTTGTGAAATGTGTTAGAGTCGCTTCATAAGGGAGTGTTGGATTATGAGGATCATGCATCATCATACTATAACATTAATGCACCCAAAATGACTAGATAAAAATTGTTCATTTTGTTATGTTATCATTAATTGAGCTTTTTTTTGTTAGGTTATTATTACACCCACTGTTAGTTCACACGTCACTATTAGTCACCCCTACTAGGGAATCAATGTTAAGACCTCAATGTTGAAACGATGTATCTTTCACTCAGTCTACCACTTAAGTTATGGATCAAGGTTTATCATTAATTGCGCTTAATTGTGTTGATAACATGTATACCTTAGATAATAATATTGGTGATTTAGCTACTCACTCACACCTAGAACGGTGTTTTAAAACACCAACTAGATGATATTATTAATATAGGTACCACCAAGGCCTCAAACGTGTAAGCATTGACTGGCTTACACCATCACCTTGATGTTTTGGAACAATGGGTGGAAACATAATACTTTACACATTTTTGTTTTGAACATGTTTATTGTAGCTTGTATAGTCTTCATTTAGGTGAACACCACTTTTAGAATTGTACATTTTAAATATTTGGCATATATTTCTAGGTTTAATTATCTCTCATTATCTTTTGATGTCATTGATTTAAAGCTACTCTAATTATTGATCACGGGCGAATGTTAATAGGACTACGCGAGCACCAGGAACTCAGCTACGTGCATTTTTGTTAGGTTCACAATCGAGAACTCAGGATCAGAGTCACCGTACTAAGGTACCGATTTTTGGGGCATGACATTAGTGTAGGTGGTGTTCATAGGATCAAATGTATAGTTGATATGCTTTTTCAAGATAACACTAGATGAGTGATTCTTCTAATTGATGTAGTCCTTTAGAATGCAATACTGATTTGAACAAGCCATTTCTCACACCAATCAAGGTCCCTACATATCCTGACGTACATGTAACTCTTCTTAGAAACCTTACTATAGTTAGCTCCCTAATTTTTATTTGTCCAGTCATCTAATTAATTTCATGAAGGAGCCCTCCTAAATTCATTCACTTTGTAAACTAAAAATAAAATATCGTAGTATCTTCATCTGTTGATACGAAAAACTATAACTTCGCTTATGCAATCAGTACTTTTTTTAGTATAAAAAGTCTCAAATTCCCTTAGTAAAATCAACTTATCTTGACTATGACTATTTACATTGATAATGATCCATTTAACCACTACGATGTCCTTAAGTTTGTCATCAGGGAAGGTAACCACTATCATTTTTCTCTTGACCATCCATGTCTTGCCCTCAGACCAATCCTCCTTCTGCATATATATATATATATATATATATATATATATATATATATATATATATATATATATATATATATATAAACCAAATATGTCAAATGATTTGAAATAGTTTAAAAGTTGATAAACTATATTAAAAACTCCATTTAACCCTAATGATGTCCTTAAAATAAGGGCAACTCATCTAGATAGCTTCAAAGAAAAAAGTCTAAATATGTTTTCAGGTTGAGTTTCAAGCATATTAGGACTATGGATAGAGATTAGGCAAGGTAAGTGCCTCGGTTTGACTTTAAGAAAAGATCTTCCTTATTCACTGTTGGCTAAGGCCTTGCTTTCGATAATGCTCTTTGGAAGATCTAAGCCACATAAATTGTCTCCTTAGTTTTATAACCATTTTCAAGTTATCACACATATAGGATAGATTGCATATAAACTCTTATTACCATCAAAGTTCAAGATTCATCAAGTGTTTCATGTATCAATTCTCAAAAAGAAATTATGAGTTAATGTCCCTACTCTAACTACACTTTCGATCGTAGTGTTAATATGTAGATCTCATGCAAAATACTTGATCGATAAATTTTCAAGCATAAAAATCAAGCTATTACCAATATTCTTGTGCCATGAGAACGTTTACCATAAGAAAATGCCACGTGAGATATATACAGCGGGTTTATTGCTCATTTTTCAGTTTTTGTAACTTGAGGATAAGTTATCGTTCAATTGAGTATATTGTTATGATGCCCAATGTCATGTGTCAAGTTCTCTTATATTTTCTTAGTTGTTAATAATAATATCTATGTATGGAGAGATTACTTAGATAGAGTGTCTAAGTTATGTTAAGAGAATTGTTGGATAAGAGTCCTATATAGATCTATATTGCCTTAAATGGAGTCTAATTTATATTAAGAGAGTTGTTAGATAACAATCTTATATAGATTTGCATTGCCTTAGATAGAATCCAAGCTATATTGGAAGAGTTATTAGATAAGAGTCCTATATATATATATATATTTTTCCTTACATAGACTCCAAGCTATATTAGGAGAGTTATCTGATAAAAGTCCTATATAGATTAGTATTGCCTTAAATAGAGTCTAAACTAGAAAAGTGTAACATCCCGGATTTTTCACTGTTTCGAATTTTCAAAAATCATTAATTTTTTTTATTTAATTAACTTAACATCACTTAATGACCATTAACACTCAATATTAGTTTATACAGGGGTGGTACCAGTAAAGAACCGCACAAGTCCGATTAATCAACCGTAAGAAGTCAACGAATCCGTCTGATCGCTTGAACATCAGGTGTAGCCCCATAATTTACTCACACAGGACTCAAATCTAACTGACCCGTCGTTAACTAATCAAGATAAGCATAACTAAATTAAAGATCTAACCAAAGTCGAGTCAGATGAGGCCCAGATCTTAACAGTAGACCAAATCAACCCTTGTAATATCTCGTCCAACCAGCACAGTGTCCTGGGGCGTCCACGTAGGATTTGCCGCATGACCATTTGTTTAAGTTACTTATGCTGGGATACCACAAGTTGATTAACCTAGGATTAGCTCATTAGAGTAGACCGGACAGGTCATGATAGGGCCTAGTGCGAGCCGTCAAGCCAGATGCCCTATTTACACTTAACAACAACTCGTGTGGGCCACCCAACGACTAAAGAGGGTCAAAAAAATATAAAAATTTAGAAAATCATAGATCTCACTGGGCTTGTGATCCATCGTGGATTGCAGACCCAGTGGACACCCAGAATTGGGATCTAGCACTTGCCAAATGCACCCCACCAATGCCAGAATTGAAATCTGGCACTTGCAAATGAAACCGAGACTCTAGGCTTTTCAGCCGTCGGATTTCTTCCAAATTTACAGCGAAGGTCTAATGTATTTTCCTACGTCCGTCCACAAAATCTGGAACCCGATCATGGCACGATAACCGTTAATCGTAAATCGGACTCGTACGATCAAACCAAATATCCGATCGACCCCAAAATTTGTATGATCCTTCATTTGACCATGGACCATCTACCTTATAAATTTTATGGCCATGGGACCACCAGAACTGCCCCAACGACCGGAATGGACCTCACAGGGCCATTTAAAGATCGAGATCGCTTACTCAGATCCCATATCCGTTCATCCGATTGTTTCCAAATTTTTTATGGCCCCTTATTGGGCCATGAGGTATCCACACACCAAATTTGGTGGCAGGGGGGGTGATAGAACTACCCCTAATACAACAAGTGGTCCTAGGTGGCTATTTTAGGGATTTTGGAAAACTTAGGGCCAAAGAGGCCAAACCTAGAGATAGAACCCTAGCTATCTCATACACTCCCCATTTCTCAATCTATCTCTCTCTCCCTCATAACTTCCCTTTTTACTACAACAAACCCTCCCTCATTACTCCACCATCCTCTAACAATCAAAGCCCCTTCTTCATTACTTCTATCTCCAACAACCCATCTCTTCCTCTTAGCTCTTACCATTCTCCAACGATTGAGAAGAGTAAGAGGGAGGAAAGGAGCAAGAAGAGAGTCAAGGTGGACTCCAAATTCGTGTGGGGCCTAAGAGCACCAACCCCATCAACACCCTATCCTCTTCCAAGGGAAACCCATCATCAAAACTGTTGCGCAGCACGCCAACAACGCAGTGGGCCGAAATCCAATCTCAGGCCTCACCCACAAACAATAAACGGAAAGAAATATAAACTAGAAACAGATCAAAGCAATCCAAACAAACCACAAGACAAGATATACGTGGAAAAACTCCAAACTAGGGTAAAAAATCACGGATGTAAACTTTCACTATGAAGAAACAAAGATTATAAGGCAAAATACTAACCTCTTCCTTGGAAGAATATAGAAAACCTTTAGCCCACACCTTTAGAAATATTTCTCAATATTCCTCATCTCATGCATACCCTAGAAAAATCCTAGGAACCCCTATTTATAGTTTAGGCAACTTCCCTTCCGCATCCCGGTTGCGAAAGGACTCAAATCCACAGTTTCGTGGAACAAACTGCGTAACCTACGATCGGTCCTGGCTCCGCTACGACCGGTCCTAGGCCCCTACGACTAGTCGTAGCTCTCCTACGACCAGTCCTAGGCCCCAGAAAAAAAACAGCACAACTCGCTGGACTTTGAGTCGTGCCAGGGCTCGAACCTACGACCGGTCGAGCGTCTCCCACGACCGGTCGAACACGCCCCACGACCGGTCGTAGACGTCTCCCACGACCGGTCGAACACGCCCCATGACCGGTCGTAGACGTCCTACGACCGGTCGAAGGCGGCCTAATTGTGGCTTCACATTCTCAACAAAAACTCTAGGAAACATCCGCCGGTCTCCTAGGTAAGATCCTCCATCTCTTTTTTCTTGAATCTCATGATCTAAGGAGAGATTTACACAAGATTCTAACATGCAATTGCATGCTCTAGGGATTCCGGCCGTCCGGCCCCCAAATCTGAGCTTTTTTATGTCGGTTCGAGACTCCAACGACCCCATAGGTGCGGACTATTACTCTTAGGTGGCCTAGCACCAATTTGTTATGAGATTAATGATTTTTTTTGTTGGATGCTTGTTTGGAATGAAACTTAGAGAAATTCTAGGAATCGTATAATTGTTGAAATGTTATGAAATATTGTGTATTGGCTCTCATATGCTATTTGTACTTGATTTCCATATGATTTGGTGTATGAATGATCTCATGCTTATGTCTTCTTGATTTTCTCATGTATCGACGTTTCATAGTGTAGGTGGTTGCTTCCTATCATGCATATGATTGCTTCAGGAGGAGGAAGTATTCGACTTCCTCACTCATGCACACAAACACCCACTCACATGCATTTGTATCTTAATATGTTTAATTTTACTTGCTATGAATATATGAATGATATGTTGATGACTATTGAGAACATGTGGGTGCTTATACTTGTGATATATTAGTAGTCGGCATGCTAGAAACTTTTATTGACCCTTGGGTCGGCTAGAACCATGAGTAAAACGAAGGTGGTTTCGTTGGTAGGACCGCCTCGAGATTAAACTTATAGATCCGGGCGGACGTGTTTTGGTGGCTGTAGTTCGACTACATGGGTCTCTTGCGTCCGATATCATTCGTCTCACGCTAGCCCGATTCTTAGGAATCAGTCCACTGTTTGACCAACCCTGATTATTAACCATGATTGCACGCTTATGTATGGAACCTGAAACACCCCACCACCGTTGAAGTCCATTGATAACTGAACCGTAACTGGTCCACAGCCTCGTGAGCCGGGCATGGTGGAATGGGATACTATGTTCGAGCTGTCGGCCTGCGCTGGGGTACCACGCCTCCCCGTAGTGACCGCGAGCGATCCCTCTCTATTGGCACTCCTCATGTGCTAGAGGTCGGGGATGAGGAACTCGACGGGATCACAGACCGCGGGGTCTCGGCCTCATGCGTTGGGGGGTCCTGGCCTCGCACCCGGCTTAGAAAAATGATCAGTGGGATCTATCAGATTCCCAAATCGGCTGGATGAACGGACTTAATTAAAAACTCGACTAACACGATCTCATTGCATCGCATTAGTTACGGTGGTGACTCAGAAGTCGAGGTCGTAATGAGGGAGTGCTGACATACGCGATCGTTAGATGGAGTTGCTCGAGGGAGCGTTGTGGCGAGGGCATGCATCATATCATTCCGCATGCATGCATTTTAATAAGAGTTGATAGGTGTTGATGATTGGCTGCGTTTTATTAAATTTATATTATAATTGATGCCTGTTGTAACTTAAGATTAATAGCACCCACTGAGTTAATCACTCACTCCCAATCTGGGACGGTATTTTAAAACACCACCCAGACTCTTCAGTAGCTGCAGGTTGTGTTGAGTTCGACGAGCCTGGTGGCGAGAGCTTGAGCGAGGAGGACGAGTTTTTCTACTTCCAGTTGATGAGCGGTTCTCCATCGGCTTAGGAGACTGGATTCTAGATCATTGAGTCGTGGGCTCAGCACATCATTCCTTTGGATATATGATTCTTTTTATTATTTTTGTTAGGCAACTCCTTGGGCCACCCCTTTATATTCTTTTAGATTTGTACACATATGTCTTTTTCACTTTAGTAGACTAGTTGTGGTTGCATTTCATGCTCCAAGTAATTTCGGGCTGCGCGTTTAAACTTGATTAATCTTAAAAACTATAAAATTGATGATAAGTGACACTCGGGAACTCGGGAGTCGAGCGTATGCACGACCCCCGATTTTTTGGGGCATTACAAAAAGTGGTTATAAAATAGTCACATATATATATGAGGCATGTCACCTACACACCTACACACGTGCGCACCTTTGCACATGTGTCATGGGTGTTGAATCCGAACGGTCCATAAGATGCAGAATTCCATGAAACCTCAGGAGGTGAATTTTCACTCTAATCTAAGATTCTAGTGGACTATAGCAAAGAGAAATTCAAATCAAGGGAAGAAACTGTTTGCATTTTTCATGGCCCACCGAAGTTTTGGTTCAAGTAAAAGTTGGTACCAGGGAGTTTCACAAGGCTCTGCTTCATGTGGACCATTTAGATTTTTGAGAATCATCACGTATGATGAGTTCTCAAAAAAGTACGTAGGTAGTCCGTGCAAATTGGTTCGCAAGTGAGCGTTCCGTGTGTGTGTGTGTGTGTGTGTGTGTGTATTTGTTTGATTGGAAGGCAAGAAGGATAATCACTTTTCTTTAGTATATTGTTAGATAGTTAGATAGTACATAAAAATAACGTTTATTCATACTTCATCAAAAGATGAAGGATTCAATGCTAGAAACATCATAATAAATTTGGAGTGAATAAGTAGATAACAGAATCGACAACAATAATCTAATTGAAGATCAACAAAAAAGTAGGAGGTGAGTGTCAGACCTGAACAATGGGTTATATTTTTATAGTCTTGGAGAACAGTGGCAATGAGGGCTAGGTGTCAAATTCAACAGAGGAAGATAAGTGCAAATGGCCTCCAAATTTGGGTCGTGGCACGATCTTGGATGATGTTTAAAAGGGACATGATGCCCGCTAGAATCTGTGACAGTCCCGTAACCAATGGTAACGAAATAAATTGAATAATGTTATAGTTGGGAACTAAAGAATAAATAGATAACAATGCTCTCATGGAGGCCTCGACATCCTGGTTAATGGGTGGCAAACAAATATGAAATAGTGATGAAGGAAGATTGAGTTTTTTTTTTGTAGTTAGAACAATAACTACCTTTAGATTTTAGTGGATTGTCACTAGAGGAGCGCTAACAGAGGTGGATGGATGCGTTGCGTCCGTTGGAGGGTGGCAACATGGGAGAAAATCAAGGCATAGAGATGAGAGGGGAGCCCTTAAGCAGTGGTGATAATGAAATGAGAAGTTGTCCTCAGGTAGAAAAGATAATTTGAACAGAGATCCGACGAATGTTGGAATAAAAAATGGGTTTATAGGATGAAAGATTCAAAAGGAGAAAATATGTTTTCTAAAGATTATTAAGCATCGGTTGATTAGAGTATTTATAAGAAAACAGTGGATATAAGCCCAAATCAAAAGATGATATCATCGAAAATCATATCAAAACTTAACCATGATTATCAATAACCTATATCATCTCTTTAGGCTTGTTTGAATACCAACGAATAAGTTACTTTTTTCCTTATACTAAGTCATTAAGTTCTTTCATTTAGGGCCTGTTTGATTTTTCAAATCCCATGTAAATGCCCAGTGAATTAGTAATTATTACTTCTCCATCTTGTTTAAAAATGCAATTACATTTCATTTTTGAAAACCGAGTCAAAAAGATTAGTTTAAAATTTTGGGCCCTACCCTGATATATAAGATATATCTGCATTGTCCAATCCATTTTAGTGTAACATTTTGAGGCATAAGCCAAAAAATGAGGCTAATCCAACATTCAAGTGACCCACACTAAAGAAAATAATGGCACTGATAAGTTTTTAACGGTAGATGTTCAATTCCCTAAATCTTGTGGTGTGGCCCACTTGAGGTTTTTTCAACCTTATTTTTTTAGTCAAGCCATAAATTTAGCTTGCATAACAGATGAACGGTGTGGATAAGCCACATACATCAAGGTGGGCCCCAAATATATTTCGCAGTGTCCTCGATTTTTTACCTCAAAAGGTAACCATCAAATCAAGCACAAGTAATAATGTCGCAATTACCAGAAGAAATAATCATTACTCACATTTGCATTATATTTACAATTGGTTTAGAAAATCAAACTCGCCCTTAAGATAGTTCAATAAGTATTATGGTAAAAGTAACTTATGTCTTGAAAATTACTTGTTTTAGTAAGTTTTTTTTTTTTAAAAGCTTTTCAACTTATTACTTTTCCATCTCTCTCTCTCTCTCTCTCTCTCTCTCTCTCTCTCTCTCTCTCCGTATCAAAGGAGGCTCCATGTGGCAGACTATTCCCATCGAAGGTAGGGCCCACACGATGGACTGTCTACATCAAAGGTGGGCTCCACATGATAGATAACCTCATATTAACATGTGCCCACATAATGGATGGTCCACATCAAAGGTTGACTCCTATTGATAAATAGCCCACATTCAAAGCAGGTAAGTATGTTGGACAACTCACTTTAAAGGTGAGGCCTACAATATCAGCGATCCACATCAAAGGTAGGCTCTATATGAGGGGCAATGAACATTGAAGTTGGGCCCCACATAATGGATGGCCCACATTGAGGTGGGGCCCACATGATGGACAATCCACATCAAAGATTGGCCCTTAATGATGAATGACTCATATCCAAAGTGAGCCCCTAATGATGGCGACTCACATTGAAGGTGGGGCCCATATGATGGATGATCCCCATCAAAGTTAGGCTTCAAAGGATAGACAAATGATTATGAAAGTGGGCCCCATATGATGGATGACTCACATTGATGTGGGCCCCACTTGATGGATGATCCACATCAAAGGTTAACCATAATGATGAGTGATCCACATCAAAGGCTGGCCCCACATGACGGATGGCCCATGTTAGAGGTGAGGCCCACATGATGGGCGGTCCACATCATAGGTGGGCTCCACATGTTGGGTTGTAGCCATTAAAGGTGAGCCCCACGTGATGTACAATAACATTGATGGTGGGCCCCACATGATGGATGACCAACATCAAAGGTACGCCCTACATAATGGACAGTGCACATTAAAGGTTGGAACCTAATGATGAATGACCCATATCCACGAGGTGGGGCCACATGATAGATGGCCTAGTCAAAGGTGAGGCCCACACAATGAATAGTCCATATCAAAGATTGGCCTCACATGATGGACCGTGAATATAAGGTTGGACCAAATAAAGTTTAAGGATAAATATTTTGGGATGTTACATTGAAAACGAAACATGCTTTTGTACTTTTTAGCTGGCAAGTATGTTATTTACTAAGGGTTTGTTTGGATACCACCAAATAAGTTACTTTTTACCTTATGTTAAGTCATTAAGTTAGTTTTTTCACTTAAGTTAGTTTGCTAAATATAATTTCAAAAGTAACTTGTGATTAAATGTAACACCCTGAAAATCGGGGGTCGTGTATAAACTCAACTCCCGAGTTCCAGACCGTCACTTATGCAACAAAAATGGTTATGATTCAATGTTGTCTGATTTAAAGCATTCACATGAGTAAAAGTATACCAAAACTGCAATTCATACTTCGGATCCAGTGATAAAAGCAAGCGGAAGACTAAACAATATATATATCACTGTATGGAAAAACAAAGTAATCTCAACTGTCTCCAAAGTATGACTACATCTCTGAGTCTCATATACATGTAAATAGACAAAAGAATAAGTTCAAAATAGTCCCACTGAAGTCCCCCTCGATCCAGGTCACCTACGGGAAGCCATCGTGATACTGCATATACGAGAACTCATCCTGGTCCTCGTCAATCTCCGGCTCCACCTCCTGGATCTCGTCGTCACCTGCAACTACAACAGGGTCTGGTGGGTGTTGCAAACACCATCCCGTAACGTGGGAATGAGTGATCAACTCAGTGGAATCATAGAGCAAAGATTAGCATGTTCACAATTCAATCACGCGATAATAGTAAAGCAGTAAATCAGACAATTCTAATACTGTTGTTAATGCAAGATGATATGACGTGATGTATGCCCTCACCGACGATCACCCTCATGCGGCAACATCTTACGACCGCGGCATGCCACACTCCCTAGAGTACTCCACATCTTCCAGGCACATGCAATGCTATGGTGATATGATTACCAAGTTGTTATTAGTCCATTCAAACAGCAGGATTGGGAAACTAAGGTACTTCCCTTGTATCAATCCCAACACGGATCCTGTCTAGGATCGTCACTCCTAGTAATCTCATACGATGTACATTTCGTAGGTCACTGCAAGGGCTGCCAGGGCTGTTGCTCGCACTCGTTGCACCGCTCCCCCATCACCTTATCAATACAGGCCTACTGTACTCTACTGCACGGAAGGGTCGTCGCCTCCCGTGAACTCAGAATACGCTCGCGGTCACTACAAAGGGCTCGTCGCCTGATCAGTGTAGGCCGACAGCTAGAATATAGTGTCCCATACCACCATAATCTGCTCACGAGTCAAGGTGCTCACTGGTCACTACGGGGAGATTTGTGGCCCCAGCGTAGGCCGACAGCTCGACCACGGTGTCCCATACCACCATGCCCGGCTCATGAGTCTTCGTGGATCAAGGTACCACGGTTAATAGGGTTTACAATGGTAAGTTCAGTACCCTAGGTTCAAGCAGTTATGATACATACAAGGTGAACAAACATCGGCCAGTCGGGTTACTTGACGGGCTCGACTAGCGCGATCGCATCTCGAATTGAACGACATGAAGTGTGTAAAACACTTCGCGTGGCCTAACCACTGCCGCCAACTCTCAACACGAATCACATTCATCGACGCGTCGTTCGTGGCTATGACCAGTCAGCCACGAATTCGTTCGGTTACCGACTGCCTGGACTAAGTCAAGTCCCACACATCTATTGAATCACATTAACGCTATATATCAGGGTATTGGAATTGAAACACATCATGTGAACATGTTAGCACATGTTATAACATTTAACTTAGGCAAATCTTCAAGGCATGCTTTCCATGCATATTCAACTTAGGCAATTCTTTAAGGCATCATTTCTATGCATGTGATGCAATCATGCATAAGGTCAACATATAGGAAATCATTTAGGTTAGCATATTAATCATGAAATCAATCTCAATCTACTACATAACATCATTCAATGCAATACATACTAATACAAACATTTATACAAACACATACACTACACACTTAAGTCCACATATAGTATGTCGACCCAAAGTGTGCAACTTGGCGAATCTCTTCGCCAAACTGATTATGCAAGCATTCCTAACTCTCTAATGCGGCGACAAATCATGTCAATCACGTCAGCAAATTATGCATGGAGACCGTACTTCCTACAAATGACTAAAATGCCCTAAATCTCATATTCTTCGTTAATTTGCGAAACAGGAAACGGAGAGCATGTTGTACATGTCAAACGGCGATGCCGTCGATAATCTACTATTAAACGACATTGAAAGCATTGTAAACCGACAATCAAAGCGTCTAAAATCCTCACCTAGTCTCTTACGGTCGTGGAATTTTGAACGGAGCGTGTACGCTTCGTCTACGGCTGTAGGAGAACCTGATTTATGGATCTAGTTAGCTAACATGTTGTGCATCTAAGCAAACCCTAAATCAGCAAGTTGTTGGGATTATTTCATACCTGAAAAAGTGTAGAAATCACCAGCCAGGTGATTGGAAGGAAGTGCTGATGCAGCAACCGTTGGTGGCTCGGAAGCGGGAAAAATCTCCTCTTCCCTTTCTCTCAAACTCTCTCTCTCTTGTTCTAGGGTTTGTGAAATTCGTATGCAAGGAAGGAATGAGGGTTTCAACCCCTTTTATAAGCTTGGAAACGCCGAAAATAGGCTCCGGGACGAAGTTTACTTATTGCCTATCCATTTCGGGGCTGTTTCGGTCCAAAAATTGATTTCTGGTGGTCCCCTGGTCGATTGCGATCAGACTTAAGCTCATGGGTACCAGATGTACCTCGTATTAAGTTTTCAGTCTGGCAGGGTTCGCAGATCGCACGTGGCGGACCAGTTTCAGTTCAGCGGTCACCGCACATAGATCAGGGCTGAAAATCCCATGATAATAAATAGATATTTTTCCTGATCCGAGGGTGTAATCTGGATGAATTCTGACGGTCAGAACGCTTAATACTGACGCGTCAAGTCGTGTGCCAGATCTAAATTTGAAATTCCCGATTCGTCCCTATTCGCGGTCGCTTCAGTCCGGGTTCAACGAAATACTCTGTGATTATCGGTTTGACTTGATTTTCGAGATGATTGTCAAGTCCAGCTGGGCGGTTCTAACGGTCTAAGATAGGAGGTATCAGACCTTCGACGCGCGGTCTAAATCCAATACAAAAGTTCAATATGGTCCAGAGGACAAACCTGCTTAGAGTTGGATCCAAGGTTATAGAGTATTGTAGAGTTGTCTGTTCTACTCGATTTGGGTCTTGTAGAACGTATTTAAAGTGATCAGGGACTATTTCCCAGCTACTCTAGCGTTGCGCTAGCTAACTTACGTTTAATTTCCATGGAAATTATTTATACGCGATTTCGGGTCAAATCGGTACTCGATTCCAAGTACGGATTTTTCACGGGCGTTACAATCTACCCCCCTTAACAAATAATTTCATCCTCGAAATTTATACCTGTTCGTACTCCTCGAGAAGCTGTGGGTAATTCTTTCTGATCTCGGCTTCTGTCTCCCAAGTAGCCTCCTCCTCAGAGTGATGCGTCCATAGTACCTTCACAAGGGGAATCACCTTGCTACGCAGTACCTGCTCCTTCCGGTCTAAGATGCGTGTCGGTCGCAGGATATAAGTAACATCCTCTCCTAACTGCACCTGCTCCCACCTGATGATATGGGAAGGATCAGCAACGTACTTCTTCAGTATAGAAACATGAAATACGTTGTGGACGCTCGCGAGGGGCGTGGGTAAAGTCAATCGGTAAGCCACTGCTCCCACACGATCGAGGATCTGAAATGGACCAATGAATCGCGGTGCCAGCTTCCCCTTCTTCCCGAACCGAAGGACTCCCTTCATAGGAAAAACTCACAAAAACACATGATCCCCGACTGTGAACTCTAGTGGTCTCCGTCTCGTATCGGCGTAGCTCTTCTGTCTGCTCTGCGCTGTAAGAAGCCGACGTCGAATAATATCAATCTTCTCTGACGTCGCCTGCACCAACTCTGGGCCAATCAAGCTGCGCTCACCGACCTCTAACCAGCAATGCGGTGCGCGACAAGGTCGCCCATACAGCGCCTCATAAGGTGCCATGCCGATACTCGTCTGGAAGCTATTGTTGTACGCAAACTCCGCATATACAAGACAGTCATCCCAACTGTCCTTGAAGTCCAATGCGCAAGCCCGCAACATGTCCTCCAGGATCTGGTTCACTCGCTCCGTCTGTCCGTCCGTCTGTGGGTGGAAGGCAGTACTGAACTTCAACTTCACACCCATAGCCTCCTGAATGCGAGTCCAGAAAATAGAAGTGAACCGCGTGTCTCTGTCCGACACGATCTCCAACGGAACTCCATGCAGACGCACAATCTCTCGGATATACAATCTAGCCAGCTCGTCTGCAAAGTTCGTAACTCTGATCGGTAGGAAGTGCGCCGACTTCGTCAATCGGTCGACGATCACCCAAATGGAATCATGCCCCTTTCTCGTCCTCGGCAACCCAGAAATGAAGTCCATGAAAATGAAATCCCATTTCCACTCTGCAATCGGCATAGGCTGCAAAAGTCCAGGTGGTCGGCGATGCTCTGCCTTCACCTGCTGACAAGTGAGACAACGGGACACGAACTCAGCAATGTGGGTCTTCATACCTTCCCACCAATACGTCCTCTTCACGTCACGATACATCTTCGTGCTGCCAGGATGCATCTCGAGTCTAGTAGAATGCGCAGCCTCGAGAATCTCTCGTCTCAAGTCAGGGACATCTGGGACGCATAGGCGGCCACGGTAACGTAAGCCTCCATCCATACCAACTCGCCAGTCGGCGTCAGCATCATCACTGGCCTGCTCTCGAAGCTCAGTAAGATGCGCGTCGTCCCTCTGCGCCTCGATGACACGGTCATCGATCTGGGATCGCACCTGTACATGTGCGATGAACTCAAATGGCTCCTCCACGGTGAGTTTCTGCTCAAAGTCTCGCAAAAACTCCACCATATCCCACTCGGCAACCATCAGCGGAGCCGCAAACTCTATCGCCTTCTTGCGGCTCAACGCATCAGCCACAAGGTTCACCTTCCCAGGATGGTAAGAGACTTCAAACTTGAAGTCCTTCAGCGTCTCTATCCATCGCCGCTGCCTCATATTCAAGTCTCGCTGCGTGAATATGTACTTGAGGCTCTTGTGGTCGCAAAAGAGCTCGAACTCCTCTCCGTAGAGGTAATGTCTCCAGAGTCTCAGTGCGAATATAACAGCTGCCAACTCTAGGTCGTGTGTAGGGTAATTCTCCTCGTGCTTCCTTAATTGTCTCGAGGCATACGAAATTACCCTGTCCCTCTGCATAAGGACACAACCCAAACCAACGCTAGACGCGTCAGTGTATATAGTGTATCTAACCCCCTGCTCTAGCAATACTAGCACAGGGGCGGACGTAAGTCTGTCCTTCAGCTCCTGAAAAGCTGACTCCGCCTTATCATTCCAGGCGAACCTCACGTCCTTCCGTGTCAACTGAGATAAGGGTCTCGCGATCTTCGAGAAATCCTGAATGAAGCGCCGATAGTAGCCAGCGAGACCCAAGAAACTCCTCACCTCAGTGACAGAACCAGGCTGCTCCCAGTCCTGCACCGCAGCTACCTTAGACAGGTCAACTGCCATTCCGTCCTTGGACACCACGTGTCCCAGAAACTTCACCTCCTGCTTCCAGAAGTCGCACTTCTTGTACTGTGCGAACAACTGATGTCGTCTGAGCGTATCCAGGACCAAACGCAAATGCTCCTCATGCTCCTCTCGACTCCTAGAGTATACCAAAATGTCGTCGATGAAGACAACGACGAATCGATAGAGGAAAGGCCGAAAAACCCGGTTCATCAGATCCATGAACACGGCCGGTGCGTTCGTGAGACCGAACGACATCACGAGGAACTCGTAGTGACCAAAACTGGTCCTGAATGCTGTCTTCTGCACGTCCTCATCTCTGACGCGCAGCTGATGATATCCTGACTGAAGATCAATCTTCGAGAAGTACTGCGCTCCTCTCAACTGATCAAACAAGTCATCGATCCTGGGCAAAGGGTACTTGTTCTTCACTGTGAGTTGGTTCAGCCTGCGATAATCAATACACAATCGCAGCGAACCATCCTTCTTCTTCACGAATAAGACCGGTGCTCCCCAAGGAGATACGCTAGGCCGTATAAAGCCAAGCTCTAGCAGACCATCAATCTGCTTCCGCAACTCCTCCATCTCACAAGGTGCCATGCGATACGTCGGCAGTGAGACGGGTGTAGAACCAGGAATCAGATCGATAGTGAAATCGATCTCACGTCGGGGCGGCAAACCAGGGATCTTCCTGAACAGATCCCCGAACTCAGAAACAACTGGCGTCTGCTCAAGTACCTGGGCACCAGCGTCGCACAATAGAGTGGCGTAGCTAAGAATGCGGAAAGGAAGATTTACCCGCACTGAAAATGTGAAGGATGCGCCCTCAGGCTCGTACGCTATGACTATACGAGTCTCGCAGTCAATCTCGGCTCTCGCTGCAGTCAACCAGTTCATGCCAAGAATGACGTCGAGATAAACGAGCGAGGGATCGACGACCAGATCAAGAGTCATCGTCCTGCCTCCCAGATCAACCAAACAACCCTCACACATCTGGGTGACATCCGAAAAATCTCCATGAGCTGCAAAGACTCGCACGCTATCCATAGTGATAGTCTGCAACCCAAGACGTCTGACCACGGCACGCGATATCAAAGAAATCGTGGAACCAGTGTCTACCATGATAAGAACGGGAGTACCTCCGATATGGCCCGTGACCTCGAAGGCTGAATGCTGGAAAGTCGGCGTCGTAGTTGCCTCAGCGGTCAGTGCATGAACTCGTGCCTGCTGTGGCCGGTTCGGCCGCTGTGTCAAGGACCGTGGAGGCTGTCGAATCTGCGATACCGTAGGTCTAAACGAAGGATGCGCAGGAGCTGACCGTATAGGCGGTGCTGATATCGCCTGTGGACGTACACGATCAATCTTCTGTGGCGGCGAGAACCCACTGTCCCGCATCCTGGAAAAGCAACTCTGCGATAAATGGCCCGTCCTCCCACAGTATGTGCATAATAAATCAGGGCGCCGAAACGGTCGTACAGGCGCCGTGGTCCTGGTAGGAGGATCAATGCGAGGCCTCTTGCCCGCGAAGGGCCTATCTGGCAACTCCGGTCGTGGCCTGGAAGTAGTCGGGCCTCGAGATCGCGCCAGTCGATCCACGTCCTGCTCTGCCCTCATGGACATATGAACCAACTCCGCATAGGAAGGGAAACTGACGCAGCACATCTTCGACCGAATATCCGGTCGCAAGCCCTCCAAAAAGCGCCGTATGAGCATCTGCTCATCAGCTAGAATCGTCAGGACGTACCTGCCCAACTCTGTGAACCGATGCTCATACTCAGTAACCGTCATCGCTGCCTGCCTGAGACGGAGAAACTCATTCTCCCTCTCGTGCCTGTAGGTCTGGGGATAATACTTCTCATGGAAGCGGAACTCGAATGCTGCCCACGTCCATACGAAATCTGCAGCAACAGTCCGCAATATACTATCCCACCACATACTGGCCTCTCTCTCAAACAGGAAGGTAGCCAGTTCTACCTGCTCTGCCTCGGTACAGTGTAACATGCGTAGAATCTTCGACACTCGGTCGAGCCAGAACTCTACCTCCTCAGGTCTGTGAGAACCCGAAAAAGTAGGAGGCCGCAAGCGCTGAAATCGCTCCAGAAGGCCCCGTGTGTCGGCAGGATTCCCCGCAGGGAAAGCAGGCTGCGCAGGATGTGCTATGCCCTCATCCTGGGCGTAAGTATAGGCATCCTCAGCTGGATGCGCAGGTGGTACAGGTGGAGTAGAGGTAGTCGCACCCCCACCCTGGGCTAAAGTCCCAACTATAGTGGTCAATAGCTGCTGCTGCTGTAGCATCATAGCCATCATCTGCTCGAATCTATCAGGGGGTGGAGCAGGCTGTGGCGGATGAGGTGCGGAAGTAGATGCGCGCTGTGGCTCTCGAACTGATGGTGTAAATGGCGGTGGTCCACCTGTAGGACCAACAGCAGGCTGAGACGATCGAACCGTCTCAGGAATCGGACCCCCGCAGGGTCCGGACGAGTGCCAGACTGAGAAGGAGTCTGATCCATCTGCTCAGACAATGAAAGCCGAACCGCGCTCCTCGTAGTCTTAGGTGGCATTCCCTATATTCAAAATAGGGTGCAACCTTGTCAGTCTCAAGTGCACAAATACACCACAATCATTCACTTAAAGAGTCAAAGGCATTCCATGCATTTCAATTAATCAAAATTGTCACAATACAAGGGATATATCCTTACAAGCATCATGACTAGAATGACATGGAAATTAAGACAGTTAAGCAACAGCAACATAAGCAAAGCACTAGCCCTAATAGGCTTTACACATATAAAACAGGAAATGGCTAACTACTAATAATCAACATCAAAGATCGCATCGCTAGTCGGAATCTGGTGACGGAGGAGGAGCACCCTTATCCTGTAAACAACACAGGATTGCCTTCAAGGTGCGAGTCACCTTGCCAAATTTCTTCTTCGTAACGGCCTTGGCATCAGCGACTTCCGCTCGAAGTTCTTGGACTTCCCTTCGCAAAGCGGTCTGACTCTCCTCCATCCGAGCAATGCGATCGTCAATAGTGGTCTGCGCAGAAGGAGGAGGGCTCTCATCAGTATCCTGAGCCTCCTCTTCTGCTTCTTCCTGAACCTCTTCCTGAACCTCTGCTCTAGGTTCTTCTTCGCTTTGATCTTCCTCTTCATCAAAGTCGTCCCCACTATCCCTTTCGAGTTGATTTTCACGGTATTGCGACCCAATCTTCATCTTGAGCATTGTCGACTCATCGATGGTGTGAATCGATACCGGCAATTCGGGTCCAAGTCTATAGGCAAACTCAAGCGCAATCTTGCAAATGAGTCGGCCAAAGGGAAGGGATTCGGATGTTCTCCTCGACCTGGCTATGAGAACTATCTGCCGTAAGATGAAAGTGGCCATACATACGTTCTCTCCCTGGGCCACCAGAAATAAGAAATCGACCATAAGACGTGTACATTCAATGCGGTTCGTCGACCTAGGATAAACATTGAACGTGCAGATATGGTGCAGCAGGCGCAGATCCTCAGACATGTACGTCGCTTTGAGGCTATTATTAGGCTGCCATGGAACCAACTTACCGCACAGAAACCTGGTGCGGCGATCTCGTTCACGTCTAGTCCTCAAATTCTTCTCACTTGGATGTACATCACCTAGAGGCACGTTGAGAAGTCGCGCAACCAACCGGACGTCGATCGTAGCCATCCGATCTCTACCAAAAGGGATTTTGAACTGTAAGGGCTCCAAGGTAGGACTCTGGATGTTAGCATAGAAGGCACGAACAGTGCTCACATTAGCACGAGCGCGAGCTTCAAAGATCGGCCCCCAGTGCGCAGCTTCAATGCGTTCGAACAACAGATACTCGCCGAACAATCGCCCATCTACGTCCGCCTCAAATAACACTCTACGATCAGTGTATTCACCATGAGGCATCTCTGATAGAATGGTTCGTCCAAGGTGTGCATGGGGATCCAAATCCCGCTTTGTACGGCACTCCAGGACTGCAGCTGGACCTGCGGCGGCGCTTGAACTTGCGGCACCACCCCGCGGTCTTCTCGATGGAGCAGGGCGGCTCGGCCCAGCCTCGTCTGTCGCAGTTTTCCTCTTACCCATCAAAGATATGATGGATGAAAGCGACAAAAGGCCCAAAATGGCTTCCACAAAAGCCATGGAAAACGCCGGAAATGCTGAAAAATGGCTGTCCAATCTGAAAAAAGGAAATCTAGGCATCGTAGAGGGATGCTTCAAGCTTCCCAAGGCTGTATTTTCAGGGAAAAATATAAACAAAAAGATGGGATGGAGCAGCTCACGATTTCAGCACTATTTGGGGGATTTTGGAGCTCCAAATGGGGAAATCTTCAAGGAAAGGGGCTGCCAACACCCAATAATTGATGGGTGGTGGTCGGTTTTGGCCAAGGAAGGGTTTAAGAGTGGTTTAGGTCGCCGGGGTTTGGAATGGAGTGCTGAAAATTGAATCTAGGGTATGCAAGGGGGCTGTTTGTGAAGGAGAGGTAGGTTTTGGGGGTTTTCGTGATGTGGGAGTTACATAGGGGTGATGTGGAGGCCATTTAAGTGGGTGCGCCCGAAGGACAGCACCAACGGAGGTCGCCGGCCGGCGATGCATCGCCCGGCCGGCGATGGCATCGCCGGTCAACTCGCAAGTTGACCGGTGGGACCCCATGGGTCTGGTCCCCCATGGTCCCAGGGCCCCAAAAAATCAGGTCCCACCCCTTGGTTCATAGCATTTTGGTCTCTATGAGCCCAAAAATGTGTTCAGGGCTTTCTGGGTCCACATCGCAATCCCGAATACCAAACCATATGAGGCAGCATATGAATTTGGGGTAGAAGGATCCAGTACATCTTTCTAGCTCCTTATTTGCTAAAGAAAGTGAAGTTAGAATGGCCTTATGGCCATTTTTCATGAAATTTTACTATTCACTGTAAAATTTGGTGAATGTGCTAATTTATGTTATTTTCACATTAGGTTTGATGCCTAATATGAAATGGATAAGAAAGAACTGAAGGTTGAAGTGTTTAGAGAAGGAATTTTGAAGATTTTTGGTGAAACGGAGTTTTTAAGCCCTGGCGATTGATTACTGGAGTCGTGGTCATCCCACGGCCCAAAGATTCACTTTTACGGTTTAAAACCGCTCATAGGACGTCTCCACCCGACTTCCTACAGCTTAGAAGTGATTCGGGTCGCTTTACGCGACCCGAGATACGTTACAGACTCGATCTTGCGATCGATCCTTATAGACTTCGCCTATCGGCGAATCTGTGATCCTAGAAGTGTTTCTAGACCCTTATCGCACCCACCTAAGTCAAAGGAAGCGACAGCGTACGTCGCAAGACCATAACGCAGGCCCAGTATACTCTCATTCATGCTCTGATACCAACTTGTAACACCCTGAAAATCGGGGGTCGTGTATAAACTCAACTCCCGAGTTCCAGACCGTCACTTATGCAACAAAAATGGTTATGATTCAATGTTGTCTGATTTAAAGCATTCACATGAGTAAAAGTATACCAAAACTGCAATTCATACTTCGGATCCAGTGATAAAAGCAAGCGGAAGACTAAACAATATATATATCACTGTATGGAAAAACAAAGTAATCTCAACTGTCTCCAAAGTATGACTACATCTCTGAGTCTCATATACATGTAAATAGACAAAAGAATAAGTTCAAAATAGTCCCACTGAAGTCCCCCTCGATCCAGGTCACCTACGGGAAGCCGTCGTGATACTGCATATACGAGAACTCATCCTGGTCCTCGTCAATCTCCGGCTCCACCTCCTGGATCTCGTCGTCACCTGCAACTACAACAGGGTCTGGTGGGTGTTGCAAACACCATCCCGTAACGTGGGAATGAGTGATCAACTCAGTGGAATCATAGAGCAAAGATTAGCATGTTCACAATTCAATCACGCGATAATAGTAAAGCAGTAAATCAGACAATTCTAATACTGTTGTTAATGCAAGATGATATGACGTGATGTATGCCCTCACCGACGATCACCCTCATGCGGCAACATCTTACGACCGCGGCATGCCACACTCCCTAGAGTACTCCACATCTTCCAGGCACATGCAATGCTATGGTGATATGATTACCAAGTTGTTATTAGTCCATTCAAACAGCAGGATTGGGAAACTAAGGTACTTCCCTTGTATCAATCCCAATACGGATCCTGTCTAGGGTCGTCACTCCTAGTAATCTCATACGATGTACATTTCGTAGGTCACTGCAAGGGCTGTCAGGGCTGTTGCTCTCACTCGTTGCACCGCTCCCCCATCACCTTATCAATACAGGCCTACTGTACTCTACTGCACGGAAGGGTCGTCGCCTCCCGTGAACTCAGAATATGCTCGCGGTCACTACAAAGGGCTCGTCGCCTGATCAGTGTAGGCCGACAGCTAGAATATAGTGTCCCATACCACCATAATCTGCTCACGAGTCAAGGTGCTCACTGGTCACTACGGGGAGATTTGTGGCCCCAGCGTAGGCCGACAGCTCGACCACGGTGTCCCATACCACCATGCCCGGCTCATGAGTCTTCGTGGATCAAGGTACCACGGTTAATAGGGTTTACAATGGTAAGTTCAGTACCCTAGGTTCAAGCAGTTATGATACATACAAGGTGAACAAACATCGGCCAGTCGGGTTACTTGACGGGCTCGACTAGCGCGATCGCATCTCGAATTGAACGACATGAAGTGCGTAAAACACTTCGCGTGGCCTAACCACTGCCGCCAACTCTCAACACGAATCACATTCATCGACGCGTCGTTCGTGGCTATGACCAGTCAGCCACGAATTCGTTCGGTTACCGACTGCCTGGACTAAGTCAAGTCCCACACATCTATTGAATCACATTAACGCTATATATCAGGGTATTGGAATTGAAACACATCATGTGAACATGCTAGCACATGTTATAACATTTAACTTAGGCAAATCTTCAAGGCATGCTTTCCATGCATATTCAACTTAGGCAATTCTTTAAGGCATCATTTCTATGCATGTGATGCAATCATGCATAAGGTCAACATATAGGAAATCATTTAGGTTAGCATATTAATCATGAAATCAATCTCAATCTACTACATAACATCATTCAATGCAATACATACTAATACAAACATTTATACAAACACATACACTACACACTTAAGTCCACATATAGTATGTCGACCCAAAGTGTGCAACTTGGCGAATCTCTTCGCCAAACTGATTATGCAAGCATTCCTAACTCTCTAATGCGGCGACAAATCATGTCAATCACGTCAGCAAATTATGCATGGAGACCGTACTTCCTACAAATGACTAAAATGCCCTAAATCTCATATTCTTCGTTAATTTGCGAAACAGGAAACGGAGAGCATGTTGTACATGTCAAACGGCGATGTCGTCGATAATCTACTATTAAACGACATTGAAAGCGTTGTAAACCGACAATCAAAGCGTCTAAAATCCTCACCTAGTCTCTTACGGTCGCGGAATTTTGAACGGAGCGTGTACGCTTCGTCTACGGCTGTAGGAGAACCTGATTTATGGATCTAGTTAGCTAACATGTTGTGCATCTAAGCAAACCCTAAATCAGCAAGTTGTTGGGATTATTTCATACCTGAAAAAGTGTAGAAATCACCAGCCAGGTGATTGGAAGGAAGTGCTGATGCAGCAACCGTTGGTGGCTCGGAAGCGGGAAAAATTTCCTCTTCCCTTTCTCTCAAACTCTCTCTCTCTTGTTCTAGGGTTTGTGAAATTCGTATGCAAGGAAGGAATGAGGGTTTCAATCCCTTTTATAAGCTTGGAAACGCTGAAAATAGGCTCCGGGACGAAGTTTACTTATTGTCTATCCATTTCGGGGCTGTTTCGGTCCAAAAATTGATTTCTGGTGGTCCCCTGGTCGATTGCGATCAGACTTAAGCTCATGGGTACCAGATGTACCTCGTATTAAGTTTTCAGTCTGGCAGGGTTCGCAGATCGCACGTGGCGGACCAGTTTCAGTTCAGCGGTCACCGCACATAGATCAGGGCTGAAAATCCCATGATAATAAATAGATATTTTTCCTGATCCGAGGGTGTAATCTGGATGAATTCTGACGGTCAGAACGCTTAATACTGACGCGTCAAGTCGTGTGCCAGATCTAAATTTGAAATTCCCGATTCGTCCCTATTCGCGGTCGCTTCAGTCCGGGTTCAACGAAATACTCTGTGATTATCGGTTTGACTTGATTTTCGAGATGATTGTCAAGTCCAGCTGGGCGGTTCTAACGGTCTAAGATAGGAGGTATCAGACCTTCGACGCGCGGTCTAAATCCAATACAAAAGTTCAATATGGTCCAGAGGACAAACCTGCTTAGAGTTGGATCCAAGGTTATAGAGTATTGTAGAGTTGTCTGTTCTACTCGATTTGGGTCTTGTAGAACGTATTTAAAGTGATCAGGGACTATTTCCCAGCTACTCTAGCGTTGCGCTAGCTAACTTACGTTTAATTTCCATGGAAATTATTTATACGCGATTTCGGGTCAAATCGGTACTCGATTCCAAGTACGAATTTTTCACGGGCGTTACATTAAAACTACCCATCCTTGTAAGTTTTTTATTTTAGCTTTTTGACTTTTCACCTCTCTCTCACTCTCCATATCAAAGGAGGCCCCACATGATGGATTGCACATTAAAGGTGGGCGCTATATAATGGATGGTGCACATTAAAGGTTGGCCACTAATGATGAATGGCCCGCATCCAAGGTGGGCCCCACATGATGGATGACACACATCAAAGGAGGGGCCCATAGAATGAACAATCCATGTCAAAGGTTGGCCCCACGTGATGGATGGTGGACATGAGAGGAACCAAACAAACTTGAGGGACAAATACTTGTGATATTGGAAACCAAACATACTTTTCTACTTTTTGGTGATAATATACTTATTTGCAGAATAATTATAAACCAAGATAAGCTATTGTAAATACTTCACCCAAAATGAGGATAAACTACTCTTTGAGTTTCACCTTTGCCTCGATAAAACTATCTTTGGATGACTTTATAATTATTGAAAAACTATATGAGTCAAATGAGAAGCAACCTCAACACATCTTGGGAACACTTGATGGATTATATTGGCAGATTCAGAACTTAATCGATCAAATTTTGGTTGATCTATTCAAACCCCTCGAAGACACTACTCACATAACATTATGATAAAATCATCTATAGGTGATCCAAGAATCGTTAACAATCCAAACGAATTAAAAAGTAAAAATCCTCAACACTTTTAGGAAACAGTCCACGGTCCGATCGACCGATCTAAAATCTAATTGATTAAATCCTGGCCAATTACCAAGCACCCCGGGAACTCTAACAACTCGATTATCTTAATAAAACATATCTAATCAATCTAGTAGAAGCATTAAAATCTGAGTAGTTAGGCAAAAAGGAACCTCGGCTTGATCCAAAGATATTTACCAAGATGGATTGTTATAAATAAAGACCGACCAATTAGAAATTGGTCAAACATCCAAGTCATTTGAGAATCCTAATCATACATCACTTCAATAAATTTTATTTTATATGGCCCAACGAACATATAAAATTGCATATGTCAAAAGGACTGATCCCCGACATCTCTCGAAAGAAACCATCATATCCGATCAAGTACCATCGAAAGTAAAAGAAAAATGAACCATGGTCGATCAATTACACCCTCCCGAAACCCGACCAATGGTTGCATGGAAGGACAATTGTATGGAGGAGGAGAAACTCAACCACCCCCCATATAAAGGCTGATGGTTTTGCAAATTTGCTTTTCGGCTGATACCATCACCAAGCCTTAAAGTTGTTTTAAAAAATAATAAAAAATCCAACATCGGCCCTTATATAGGAGGCCTTATGTTTTATAAAATGGGCTTTCCACAGAGCCTCGAGAGGACGATTTAGACAATTCTAGAAGGTGCAGAGTGAGGAGAGAAATTGTTGAAAGAACCTGATGGGGTCAGATGGCCTGTTTGAGGCTCTAATGTGTCTTGAATATTCTTGATAATGTTAAGGTGCTACCCGGCCTAGGAGATTAAAAAGTTTATTGAGGAAGTCACATAAGTCAATAATGCAGTTAGAATCGAGGACATCCGACCATTTATTTTGCAGAAAATTGATGTTTAATCTCTCTTTCTAACTTACATCTTAGTCAAACCCACATCGCATTCCACTTTACACATCCCCAATACACTTACAACATCAACCCATGTCACTTCTTCTATCATTTCTTCACACATATCTTTTCTTTTCATGCACCTACCTAAGGCCTTAAGTTCTGTGATGTAAGGCTAAGATCATACCTATCTCATTGATTGCATTTGTTTCCGTAGACACCCCACTTAGGCTACATCTTGAAAAGGTTAAAACCGTTCAAGAACCATGATCATACTCAACCGAAACAAAGCCCCTAGAACCCAAATCCGTAATCCAAAACCACGATCCAAACCACTCATCACACGTGCAACCCTACCCATACCCCATGCCATGGCCCAGACCATCTTTATCAAAGTCGAAACCTATTTTTCTGAGCTGAAAAATTCAAAAGGAGACTTCTGAGTGAACCCGCACAGTGTACAAGGTTCACACGCATGAAATCAGCCCGAACTGAGCCCGGGCGGTAGTCTGACTGCCGCCCGCGGTACTTCAAGTACCGCCGCTCGCGGGCCACGTGCGGACAGCTGTCCTAGCATCCAAAAGTCAACTTTCCTTCAAAATTACCCTCCTGAATTTTACTATTTACCTTTTTACCCCCCCTCATGACTAATGAGAGAGTGTCATGTGGCATTTCTCTCCCCACAACCAATCATAGCTTGCCACCTCACCTTTTACCCCTCTCAAACTCCACAATTACAGCAATGTCATTGGAGAAGGCTATAAATAGCCCTCTCCTCTTCACATTTTAAAAAGAAAAAAATAACACCTTCTCATCCAAGGGAGAGAAAGTGAGGAAGAGAGAGTGAGAGAGTGAGGAAGAGAGTGAAGGAAAGGGAAGGAGCTCTCAAGCCTTCAAAGATCTGATCTTTCTAGCCACCCCCTAGCCTTCCTCTCAACCTTTCCAACCCATAAGCCTAGCCCAGATCTGATCATGGTCCGGTTCATGTCTTAGCCTACTCAAGATCAAGCTAAAGATCTATTCTACGTACAAGCATTCATCATGACATCTATTCCCTTCTCAACCCCCCTGTTTCTCTAGATCTCTAGTGAACGTATGCTCTGTGACTTGCCGTACACCGGATCCTGTCACATCAGAAATTTCTAGTGATCTAGTCCATCTTTTCTTTACCTTTTTACATACGCATCATCACATTCGTTTTCTAAACATACAGTTGGACGTATGCTCTGTATCTTGCCGAAATCTCAAATCTTGCCACATTAGAAATCCATGTATATACCTAGTCCCATCATGGCCACAGCATCCATCATCCCTTGAGATTGTCTTGCCATACTGAGTAGAGACCGTACATTTGTACGGGCAGAGAGGGTGCCTAACACATTCCTTCTTTATAATCGAGGTCCCTTGCCCTGAATCCCAAATCGCAGACCAGGAGTCAATCTAAGGTGGGGAAGTCCCTGGATTTCCTCACCTTGCGTATTTCGTGGTTCTAGCTGACCGCGGGATTTCAAGATTTTTCGGCTAGTGGCGACTCCAATATCCATAATCAGCTTATCACCCCCCAATCAAACAAGAAATACAAAATTAGCATGGGCGTCGATTTTTTAGTGTCTACAGAATGACGACTCCACTGGAGAAATGCTAGCTCGCACTAGCTGAGACCCGACTCGAAAGTGTGTGGTACTTTAATCTCAAGGGACATCATCACTGCATTCATAGAAAAGAAAATATCTTTGGCTTACACTTGTCTAGGCATCAATCCTAGCCACAACTACTCAATCTCATGCAACTATGGCTACCCATGAAAAAGAGCCGGCAGCTCTGCCTGCTCCTGAAACATCGGCACCGGTACTGGCACCGTCACCGATGCCCACGTTGCTACCAGTAGCTCCAACAGACCCACAGGCCAATACAACCACACAAGAGCTACTACTTCGAACGATGCAAGAGCTACTACTTCGCTTAGTGCCAAATGCCACACCAAATACACAGGCATCCCAACCTAGTGTACAAAACAGTTCACTCCCACAAACTCCTTTTGTTCTCTCCCTCATTCCTCTAATAAATCATGTTCTCCCTCTTCCTGCAGAATCAGCCCAACATACAAACGCGAGCAACCTTGCCACACATCTTCCTTCTAATAGAAAATCCAATCAATTTCAAGGGGCAAAATCCCTCTCGACGAGTCCCTTTGAAATTGAAGAGCTCCGAGAGCAATTACAAGATATGAAAAGGAAGTTACGGAAGCAGCAGGGGGTGGATCTCCCATCTATCAAGTTCAGGGATCTTTGTCCCTTCCCTGATGCAATGGTACCTCAAGACTTCGAGGTACCAAAATTCAAAAGGTATGATGGTACGGGGTGTCCTATGGACCATTTAAGAGCATTCTGTGGAGAGCTTAATACTATGGCAGGTAATGATGGAGCATTGATCCGTCTGTTTCAAAAATTCTTGAAAGGTGATGCGTTAGATTGGTACACATCATTAAACTGCCATCGAATTAAAACTTGGGAATAACTTTCTCAAGCTTTCATTGATCATTTTGTGTATAATCTTAATGTAGCACACAAAAGGGCGGATCTTGCTGCCTTAAGGCAGAGGAATGATGAGTCATTGTCAGCGTACGTTGGATGGTGGCGAGTAATAACCGCTAGAATGAAAACACCCATTGATGACGAGGAGCAAATCCACATGATAATCCACTCGACAAACCCGAGTATCTCTGGATACCTCGTCTCGTATCCATATGCCAACTTTACTCAACTCATCCATGCTGGGGAATGAGTCAAAGCCGGAATAAGGGCTGGGACAATCTCTCCTTGGTGGCCTCATCAGGCCTCCCCAGTACATCGGATAGTAGAAGGAAGGCCTACTGGATATGAGAAGGGTAACAGAAGTGCTCCTGACCTCCATTCAACAGAAGAAGACAATCCCGTCGATTCTACCCAAGGTGCTCAATTCGCTCCTCAAGAAGGACAATGGCAACAACAACAGAAAATGGAGATTCCTCAGTACCTCAATCATGGTCAACAGATGAGGATGACCCAGGAACCTAGGCAGTTTACATCAATAGCCCAAACTTATAGTGAGGTACTAGCCATGCTAGTCCAAAGGCAAATACTTACTCCGTTATTGCCTAGGTCCCCACCAAACCCTCTGCCGCCAAACTATAACGAGAATGAGTACTGTGCATGCCATCAATCCCGAGGTCACACAACGGACCATTGTTTTACCCTGAAACATGCGATCCAAGATCTGATTGATAACCAAAGGATTGTAGTTTCCTCCCCTGCTGTCGCTACCACAATTACACCCTCCAAAATCTCCTACCATCGTATCAAGTATACCCCAGTTCATCAGGAACCCCTACTGTTAAGGGTCAAATATTGCATATCAGACCCCATTTATTTCCTTAATTTACGAGCATGATACTATCTAATGGCCCGTTTTATCGTGTTTATGTTGCAAGGTGATTTTACGAGCATGAACTGCAAAAGGGTGCTAAATGCATGAATTTAACGCTCTGACGACACCAAAAGTACGAGACGGACTCCCGGGGACTAAGATCGACGAAATTTACACACCAGAGATCTGCAAAAATCAAGAAACTGAAGCTCAAGTGGCCCGAAATTGGTCCGGAATGCAAGATCACAGGGTTTCCATCCTCCGTTCAGCTCGAAACTTCATACATGGCCTGAAGACCATAAATTAACCATACATATTAAATTTCAACCATTGAAGATCTCAGAAAGTAGGCCAACGGACAGATCAGCCTATTAATATCCAATTTGGGCCCCACGTGAGACTGGATATGCTTCAAATTTTGGTCTTAACGCATTAAAAGAGCTAGAAAAATGGTTGGAAGGATCGGATCTTTGCATTACATCACTATGGGACCCACACAAGCGATGCGTGTGCATAGTTTGTACACGACTCGCCGTGCACCACAAGATCCAAGTCGGTCAGCGTTGCGCTGACCGACGAATTTGTAAAAAATCTCATGACGCAACAGCGTCTTCAATACAATTGGACGAATGATGCTAGTGGGCCCCACTCATCATACTTTTGCAGAATCTGGTCCGTCTATTGCGTTCATAGGGGAGAATGGACCCTTGCCTAGGTGTCCTTTTGACACCATGCAATCTAATGCAATATCCTAACCATTAAATGTAAAATGGACGGTGAAGCAAATCAGCTCTTAGGCCACACTAATTTTACTCCAAACTACCCCTTCCCGGATGGATTTTCGCCTTGAAACCAATGGACGGAATGAATTTTATCAAAATCACTGATTATGGGCCCCACCATTATCGCTGCGTAACGCTGACACAGGCTCTGTTCGCAACAGAGCCTGCGGACGGAGTTTTGTGGGCCACCACCGTACTTCGAGAGTCTGATCTGGACCGTCCACCAAAATCCCAGGCTTCCTATCATCCTCGCCTAGGTGGAAATTTTTCAAGAAGCAGAGAGGATTGGTTCTTAACCGTTCAAAAACAGGTTGGACGGTAGAATAGGAAATCTTGTGGGCCGCATCAACAGACCGTAAAAACTATGCATTCTTAGCCGATATTTCGCCCTGAATTCGGTGGACGGAGTAGATCTTGTACCTGATGTCGACAATGGGCTCCACCAATGTTGCAGAGTAAAGCCTGTTACGTAGGCTCGGTTTTAATGTTAGAAACCGACGTTTTTTTAGCCGGTTGCACAACCAGATCATTGATCAGATGGTTGATCCAAGCCGTCCATCATGTTGGCCGTAGAAAACAGTCCCAAGGGACGTTATTCTTTTGGACAGAATCACAGAAACAAGAGACTTATGAAGCCCCGAATTTTGTTGCGAAAAGTTGTTACGTACGGCTGTTGCATCCGATTTCCACCGATTTCAGCAACTCCACCGACCTTCTTGGCAGCTATAAAAGGGGGCTTGAGACGTCTGGAAAAGGGGAATTCAGACCTTGGCTGGACGTGGACCAAGGAAAGGGGCTTCCAGATTTTGAACGTGAAGAAGTGGAGAGAGAAAGACAAGGAAAGTTTGTTTTTATTTCTTTTCCTATTTTTTCTTCTTTCTTTTTCTCTTTGTTGATTTGGAGCTAGCCATTCATGTTGTCAGGCTAAATTCCTTAGCTAGGGCTAAGGGGTGAAACTTGTAGCATGATGGGAGTGATTTGCTTATGCCTTTTGTTTGAATTGAATTGGCGTTAATTTTTAGTTTTATTAATAGGAATATTTTTAGTCTTTAATGGTCTATTGTGACTGAAATTACAGTGGGTTTGCGATAGCTTTGAATGTTTCCTGTTCCTTTTTATGTTTATGACGTCAGGAAGCCCTGTTGTTCACCATAGTCTCCTGGGCATGGTTGGATGACGGAACCCTTCCTAACCTTCATGCGTTGTTGATTGGTTGGTAATTAGTTTAATTCTGTTGTTTTTCATAGTCTCCTGGGCATGGTTTAGTGATGGAATCCATTCTAATTCATATATCTTTCATCTCTTGAAAACTAGATCAATGATAGTTCAGTTAATTTCCATGATTATTAAAGCAGGCGTAAGATCTCTCTGATCTCTACAAGTGGATCCTCTGAATCCCTAGTTTCCCTACCTCTGATTTATTTTTAGTTTTAATCTAATATTTCACCATTATTCCTTCAAATTCAATTAATTTAGAATTCATCTTAGTCTAGTTCTAATTCTATTTAGTTTTAGAGTACGTACAAGTTTCAGTCCCTTGGGATTCGACCTCGGTCTTACCGAGTTATTACTACATCACAACCCTGTACTTGGGGAGTGAACACCTACTAACAATATCAATTAAGGAGAGTCACTTCCAATCAATCCAGTCCAATGCATTCATTCAATCACTACCAGCCCAACAATAATACCTCTAAGTCTACAAGGGGCACACCCTACCAGTCCAATCTCTTCGCTCTCAAATATGCAAGGGACATCTCTAGTAGGTCCAGTCTCCATGCCCCCGAGTCTACAAGGGGCACACCTTGCCAGTCCAATCTCTTCACTCTCAAATATGCAAGGGGCATCTCCATCTAGTCCAATCTCCATGCTCCCAAGTCTACAGGAGCCACCACCGATCAATTCAATCCATACATCCTTTATCTCACAAGAGGCACCACCTGCCTATTTAGCCCCTACTCTAACCCTCGTGATCCAAGAAAATGCTCCTTCCCAGATCAACATACCGCATGCCCTAGCAAAATCAGGGCCCAGCTTCAATCATGCGGTAACTTTTCAAGAAGGACATTCTGCTACTCAAAGGATTTTGCTTAGCTCTACTCAGTCTTCAATCCTTCAAGAGAAGAGTCTGGGGCGAGTGGTTCCCTCCTCTAAGAGAAAAGTCGAGGAAGAGATTAACGTTGAGATCATGATTAGCCCCAAAGCATCGACCATCACTTTTCAGGTCTTTAACATTACGGCTTCATTTCATCTCCTCCCTGATTGGTCTTGGATCCATGGAGTCAAGGCTCTCTCTTGGACTCTTCACCAAAAGGCCAAATACATTTTCAGAGACAAGGCGCTAACCGTTCTGAATGATCCTGAACAAATCTTTCCGATTAAAACAGTCAACCGTCGAGAGCTAGATATCCCGATCACAGACATACAATGTTTCGATGAAGATATCCCATACAATAGTCTTGAGTTCAAGACTGTGAATTGCATACCTCTTGCATGTCCCATCGGATCAAACTATGTCTTCCCTCCAGTCGAGCACCAACGTTTTTATTATCAGCTCAAATATCAAGAGAATGCAGGCAAGATAGGACTAGAATATTTGCCTCCTATGGGTGAGATAGCAAAGCACAAATGTATCAAAGGAGGGCAAAGTCGGCAAGAGGAGGACGATCCCTTTAGCCACACATCAATCAAATCTATAAGAGAAGGGATCATCTATCCGGTTGGCAGGTCGAGATCCACCATAGAGGATCAAGTGAGCGGAATGAGCCCAACTGGGCTCTTTGAAAATGACTCGGGTAAGGGGCAAGAATTTTCTCTGATTAACTGGACCATAGTCTGGGTCTCACCTAAGCAGGAAGAATGTAAAGACTCATAATGCATCGAGGATGAGCTGAGGAAAGTGACATCCAACACCAACTCAGAGCTCAATCCCAAACTCATCATGACATTTGGATATAACAATGAGGGCCCACCTACTGATCTATCTGGCCCTGCCTCCTGAGGGGAGGGAGTGCAAGGCAATAGCTGGTTCGCAATCCTCAAATCGGCACAATAAAAGCAAATAGTGTTTCACTCTCCGAGTCGAATCAGGCAATCCCTGGTTCACATCGTCGTCTTTCTCAAAAAAAAAAGTCAAAAAATTCTCAAAAAGCCAAAAACACTGGATATTTTCGAAACACAAAAAAAATTCATATACTTGCCAAAATCCAAAAACAATAGAAATTTCTCAAAACACAAAAATAATAGAAAATCTTTCAAAACTCACAAGCAATAATGTGCCAAATGCATCTATTACAACACCAGAGTTTAAAGCCGACTCATAGATTTCGATCTGGAGTTAGACTTCAAACTCAAGGATTTGGATGAAGCCCAGGATGTGAAAAATGATGATCCGACTCTCGAGCTAGAGGATTCCCTCCGAAAGTTCAAGGCAAAGGCCAATGTCGTCACGGATGTTTTTGAAATTGTGAACTTGGGATCCCTTAAGCTCCCTAGAATGGTACGCATCAAGAGATCCTCGCCTCCTGAAGGCAAGTAGACAACGACAGAATTCCTGAGACCCGGGGCTATCTAACTTTGGGTTCTCCTATGGAAGCTTCACCCAGATCGAATGAAGAACCAATCATACACCATCTGCTTATGAAACCTAAAGTCAAGCCCATCAAGCAAAGCTGTCAAGATCATGTCTGAAGTCCACAACAAAGTCCTACTGATGAACGATGGAGATAAGTCATTGCAGCATATCAGGAAGTGCTTCAAGTATCTAAAGCTTGTACAACGGATTCATGTGCATGTGTTAAGTCTTTATAACCTGGCAACACCTTAACCCTTTTTTTGGATGGGGTGTGGACATCATCGAAAGAATGAACCCAAAGGCATCCAATGGTCATGAGTGCATTCTCGTGGCATACAAAGGCGGGCACCGACAACATCCTACATCATCATTACGAATGAAAAAACAGAAGTAAAGAAAAATAATTGGTGGTAATCTTGATGTAACTAACTACATCTTGCAGACGTAAAGCACAACAATCACTAGGACCAATCACAAGCAAGTCTGAAAGAAAGGCCATCCAGAGTCGGTCCGTTGATCATTCGCGAGAATTCTTTCGGGAGGTGCTCTTCGTCTCACCATCATTAGGGGCAAAGATCTTCCAGAGCCCATCAACACCAACAACATGGGTAATCTTACCTGACTATGTCAACAACCACAATCGTAAAGCTAAAGTCAAATGACAAAGGGTTAGCATCCTGAGATACATTCCATCATTATTCCTTCCCTCTAATAAGTGTTTCAAAAAATAAAGGGTTCAAAAAAAAAAGAAAAAAAAGATGGAAAAAAAGGACAGAAAGCACGCAGTCAAAAAAAAGAAAAGAAAAAAAGAAAAAGAAAAGAAGAGTCGAACCCAATGAGTGAGAACACAAGTCACCAACTCATTTTCCCTCAGGATAGTTTAACCCAATGTCAACAGCTTCACGATCGTGATTGAAGACAAAGTCAGGTAGCTCACCAATTGCCCGGCAATGAATGGAGTCTAGCCTCCCGCCTTTGTACAAGAAAAAGAAAAATTAAAAGAAAAATAACATGCCTAAGCAAAATGGGCGAGGCAAAAATCCGAAAGGGCGCCTCGAGTAAAAACAGCGGGCATGTAGCGGACTTAATAAAAACCTGAAAAGGCATCAGGGGTAAAAAGAGCACAGCTACCAAGGGGCAGGCAAGATCAAAAACTCGGGACATGGTGAAAATTTGAAAAGACGTCATGGGCAAAAATGACGAGAAATCCAGTCGTGGTGAAAACCAGAAAAGGCGCTACGGGCAAAAATGGCTAAAAAAATAAATAAATAAAAAGGGCAGGAACAAGAGAAACAAAGGCAACAAGCAAAAGAATCACAAGGAAAAGATGAGTTCCGGATCAGAATTCTTTCAGACCCTACCCAAATCCAAGGGACATGATCCTAGTATGCGCTACTCTCAGGGAATCGAGATCCCTAGTAAACAACTCAAAATACTGGATTCGACATGGGCTAAGCTCAATATTCTGATTCCACCATCCAAAGTACAAATCCAAACATAAGCAAACACCGACAAATTTGACACAAACAAAAATTTTCATTCCTTTCAAAAAAGTCTTTTTATACATCATTTTCCTTTCTTTACAAAAAAAAAAAACTAAAAAAAAGCATTCATGCATATACAAGACAAGCAGCCAACAAAGTCGGGGATCCACAAAATCAAGTTCAAAGCCTCAGAGGCCTACATTTCAAAACCCACAAAAGGCCCACATGTCAAAAGCCCACTGAGCCCATTGTTCAAAGGCCCATACTTTACAAACCCTATTTCAAGGCCCATGGTCCTAGGTCCACATGTCCAAGTCAGGCCTATGTTCCTCAATTGCCCCATCAATTTATTAGTGGAGGCCATCTGGCTATTCGATCCAGGTCGTACAATAAAAATCGGACGACGACGCCCTCCCGCAAGATCGGACGGATATTTCAAAAATTCTAAAAATATCTCAAATAAAAACCGTTAGTCCCGCCAACTCAACAGTGAAGGCAACGCAACTGTTTACTTAACTTGTGCAAATAAAAAATGAACGACAACGCTCACCCGTGAAATCGAACGGATATTTTCCAAAAAATTTTAAAAATATATTTTCAAATAAAATCCCCAAGGAGTCTAGCTCCAAAGGGAATAGCTTTAAAACAAAGTTTTAAAAAAAAAAAAAAAATATCACACGCGGCACGCAGTACACTGAGGAATCTTCTATATTCTCTAGTTGCGGCCAGTGCACACAGCTAAATAAGATTTGATCTCTGCCGGTTTCCCCAGTGGATGATTGAATCCGTACATGATACATGTACGATTGGCCCGATCTCTATATCTGGACACTCGTACGAATGCTAGTAAAATGAGTGGATCTATCTATGGAAAGAACCATCAAACTTAAAGGGACAAACAATCCATTGTAACCAAAGTATCAAAATCAGCAGACTACACGACAAAAGATTACCTGCACATACCTAGTCCGGGATGTTCGAAAAATTTGATCGAGTCCAAGTCGACGTAGTGAGTTCCCCGTAAGACCGCACCAACGCGCAGGGCAGCTAACCACTTTGACGATCAAACAGACCGAATACTCTTAGGGTGATTACTTAGTAAAGGAGCGACAGACCAAACAGTATGGGAATCCTCGTAAAGCCGCGACGAATGCGCAAAGGCCCTTACTTTTTAGACTTATCTTTCAATGCTATTAACAATCAGACGTGAAAGGGTTGTGATTGGTGATCCGTAAAGCCGCGACAAATGCGCAGGAGGTAATCACAATGTTTTTCTCAACCCTCGTGATATGTGCAAGTCATTTCTTTTTCAAACAGTCGACTGACAATGATACAATGACAGGCAACAGATTCGAGTCACTACCCTTTTTCTGACCAGAAGGGTGGGGTGTCCACTCGCTTTGACCTTTGGTTGCTTGCAACCTCGACCAAAGAGGGGCATCTGTAGACACCCCACCCAGGCTACATCTTGAAAAGGTCAAGACCGTTCAAGAACCATGATCATACTCAACCGAACCAAAGCCCCTAGAACCCAAATTCGTAATCCAAAACCACGATCCAAACCACTCATCACACGTGCAACCCTACCCATACCCCATATCATGGCCCAGACCATCTTTATCCAAGTCAAAACTCATTTTTCTGAGCTGAAAAATCTAAAAGGAGACTTCCGAGTGAACCTGCACAGTGTACAAGGTTCACACGCGTGAAATCAGCCCGAACTAAGCCTGGGCGGTAGTCTGACTACCGCGGGCGGTTGTCTGACTGCCGCCCGCGGTACTTCAAGTACCGCCGTTAGCAGGCCACGTGCGGACAGCTGTCCCAACGTCCAAAAGTTAACTTTCCTTCAAAATTATCCTCCCGAATTTCACTATTTACCTTTTTACCGCCCCTCATGACTAATGAGAGAGTGTCATGTGGCATTTCTCTTCCCACAACCAACCATAGCTTGCCACCTCACCTTTTACCCCTCTCAAACTCCACAATTACAGCAATGTCATTGGAGAAGGCTATAAATAGCCCTCTCCTCTTCACATTTTAAAAAGAAAAAATAACACTTTCTCATCCAAGGGAGAGAAAGTGAGGAAGAGAGAGTGAGAGAGTGAGGAAGAGAGTGAAGGAAAGGGAAGGAGCTCCCAAGCCTTCAAAGATCTGATCTTTCTAACCACCCCCTAGCCTTCCTCTCAACCTTTCCAACCCATAAGCCTAGCCCAGATCTGATCATGTTCCGGTTCATGTCTTAGCCTACTCAAGATCAAGTCAAAGATCTATTCTACGTACAAGCATTCATCATGACATCTATTCCCTTCTCAACCCCCCTGCTTCTGTAGATCTCTAGTGAACGTATGATCTGTGACTTGCCGTACACCGGATCCTGTCACATCAAAAATTCCTAGTGATCTAGTCCATATTTTCTTTACCTTTTTACATACGCATCATCACATTCATTTTCTAGACATGCAGTTGGACGTATGCTCTGTATCTTGCCAAAATCTCAGATCTTGTCACATCAGAAATCCATGTGTGTACCTAGTCCCATCACGGCCACAGCATCCATCATCCCTTGAGATTGTCTTGTCACACTGAGTAGAGACCGTACATTTGTACGGGCAGAGAGGGTGCCTAACACATTCCCTCTTTGTAATCGAGGTCCCTTGCCCTGAATCCCAAATCGCAGACCAGAAGTTAATCTAAGGTGGGGAAGTCCCTGGATTTTCCTCACCTTGCGTATTTCGTGGTTCTAGCCGACCGCGGGATTTCAAGATTTTTCGGCTAGTGGCGACTCCAATATCCATAATCAGCTTATCACCCCCCAATCAAACAAGAAATACAAAATCAGCGTGGGCGCCGATTTTTCAGTGTCTACAGTTTCGCATAATCTTTTTTTTGCCTACCTGAAGTCATCTAGCTCTGTGAAGTCAAGGCTAAATAGTCTATTAGTTTTTCATGTCTGACTCCTTATGGGTTATGCGAAGCACGGTCAGATCATGTTGTAATTTTACTAAAATTTTGGTAAAATATATAAATTTCATAAAGTAAAGACTGCATATTGTGTGGGCTAAATATAGTGCCTAACCCCTTCGTCTTTTGTTGCCGAGACCCTTATTCATAATCTATGATCGTAGACCAATCACAGGAGTCACTTGAATTGAGAAATCCCACAATCCTTTAATCCATTAACAATTTTATGATTCTATGTATATGTAGATTTTAAATCCTTTTTTTTCTAGTGACAATTACAAATCAAATACATCTTCACATCTGAGTCAATACCGCATCTCATCCGTGCAATTAAAGAAAGTAGTGAAAGCAATCATGCTCTTGTTGAAGTGCTCATAACTACTTGATGCAGGGGAGGACGTGAGGTCAAGCACCGTCTTCCTCAAGGGGATAACTATTCCGAATCCACAGAACTTCTCTAGACTCCTCACAGAGACTTCTCAAATCCACGAGGAAAGAAAGCAAGAAAATAGAAATAAATTCTAATAAATTCAAAATTGATTGATTGAATAAAAAAATGAGTTCACAACCCTTTAAATAGGGATACCAAGCAATGGGAAAGAAATCAGAATCAAACTACAACTAAAACTCCTAAAATTCGCAACTTACTATAAATAGTAAACTTACTATTTATAGACGGTCGTGATGTCGGCTAGTGCGCAAGGTTTTTGGCTAAAAATAGTAAGTGTCCTATTTGGCTTCACTAAGCTGTTCTCCTAATTTTTCTAAGCTCTTTTCCTGTTGGGCACAACTGCTAAAGCCCAATAGATGAAGAGTTATAATCAAACTAAAACTTACTATTTATAGTAAAAAAGGAATTAAAATAGGAAAACAACTGTTAATCTGGAGGTATTTCACAAATCTAACTTGGGCAACCTCAGGTTGGTTGGCTAAAGTAGCTCATTTTACTTCAAAATCATGCATTTTACATTCAATAACTCATTTCGCATTACAAGATACGCCTAATTTATGGTCCAACGGTTCGAATTACTTTTGTCATCGACCCAGCCCTTTCTGATCCATCTGGCCATGTAACTATCCGCAACCTTATCTACATCACTACTTATGGCATAAAAAAAAACTTATATAAAGTAACTTAAAATTTAAACACTCCCTAAATATGCTTATTTGATAAACAAGTAAAAAACTCCCTAAATATGTTTATACGATAAACAAGTAAAAAACGAAGATAAGTTCACTCCACCCATAAGTAAACTTTCAATCCAAATGCCTAGCTTTTTTTTTCTGTTAAAAGACACGCGCACACACCCCACACACTCACGCTTGTGGAATTTCACCACCTATGGGTACTTGAACCCTTGATCGGGTGTTGAAACTCTTGAGAGTCTACCACCCGAGCAAGAGTAACGACCCATCCAAATGCTTAGCTAATCTAAGAAAACTTACAGATTTTATGACCCCTTCCCACAAGATACTTCACCATCAGGATAACTGAAATATACATAAGAAATGAAACATCTGTGTACTCTAATAGGATCATAATCCATATACAAATGCCACCACCTGATTAAAGCTTCCGATTATCCAACCATCATTTCATGTGGGCCTCTGGGCTCTCCATCCGTATACTATGGCGCGTGATTGTCGGTTTAAGTGGTGGGACCCACGCTACTGTACTATTCAGGGATGAAAAGGCAGGAGCGTGGATTCTACTCTTCATTGATTGTGAACAGATAAAAAGAAAAATGGAATAAATAAATATCACACGTGAACTACATCATTCTCCCACCACCATATGTTCATAATTCCTATCATTTCTTGAAGAGGTTGGCTTGCAAGTCTTGCCACTTCTGGCCTACCATCTGATGATCCAGGCCTTTCATGTAGAAGATCTGACTGTAGATGGCCCATGGAAAAAATATACATGGCAAAGCTAAAAACATAGGTCCACATAAGTTTTTTTGCTCAACTCCCTATAAATGGTGAGTATCTCTTAACGGTAAGATATTTTCTATTTAGAATATAGCATGGGACGTTAGAGATGAACGGTCTGGATCATCACTTGGTGGGGTTGAAGGGGCAAGCAGATTGGGCTAGAGAAAGAAAGGAATTATATGTGATTTGCCAGCTGCAAATCGTTGCACTGTACGCGGGAGTTTTCACTTATGATTGGTGGGGCCCATTGTTAGGTAATACAGATCATAGGTCTCTGTATTCCCACCATAGGTGGGCCATACGCCAAAAATGTCTTCGACTGGACAGTCCTAGTGACTAATCATGGCACTTCTTTTCAGTGGAATTCAGACCATTGACTTATTTCTCTTCTCAACCAGCTTTCCGTATTACCAAACAGTGATCAACGGTCTGGATTACCGAAACATGTGACCCACAAATCAAAGGTTTACTTCATGAAGAGACCCATTTACACGCCACTACACGTGCCTTATTGCTTATTATGATCGTGAGATCTCTACCGTCCATCATAGAAGGTCTTGATGACCCGGCCTGAAAACTGTCACAATGATTTGCTGGGACGCGGATTAGATACTGGCGGTTTAAGTGAGGAGTTGACTACTGAAGTAACGTCACCAAGATATGCTTGCCCATTGAATGTGTTGTATCTACACTATCCATTCATTTTGAAATATCATTTTAAAGCACGATGTAAAATATGAGTCATATAAAAAGCTGTAGTGGACCCATCACATAAAAAAAAAAAAAAAAAAAAGCAGGGATAGTGATTCACATGGTTGAAACTATCATAATGCGTACCGTAATGTTTATTTGAAATCCAACCTCTTAAAAAGTTTAAAAAGACATTAAACATGGGAAATAAAAATACCAGCTTGACATAAAACTTTGGTGGCATTTAAAAGTTTCTAATGGTGGGGTCACTGTCCCCACCGTTTTCTGTGCCGGGTCCACCGGAGCTTTGGATTTAACTCAGCCTTTGGATATTGCCCTAAAATGTTATCTTCAAATGGATGGAAGATGTGGATACAAAACATACATCATGAGCGGGCCCACGGAACTTAGTAGCCTCACTTAAGCAGGAGTCTCGCTGCTCAGCCTGTCAGTAGCTAATCCGTTCTCGATTTGATGCACCGCGCGTGGTTTAAGAAACAGATGGGACCCAACACCACCCAGCTAGGTGGCGTTGGGCGCTGCGGGCCGACTGTGATGTGTGTTTTATCCGCACTCATTTGTATAACGAACTCAAAAGTAAAGTAGATACAAAGCCCAAGCGGACCACACCACAATATATAGTGGGGATTCAACGGCACTATTAAAAACATTGTAGGGCTTTAAAAGTTCCGGATAAACCTTATATCTGCGTTTTCTCTTCATTTAGGTTCATCTGGGCTAGTATGACTTTATTAAGAAATTGGATGAAAAATAAACATCACCATGTCCTATGAAGGTTTCAGCTGGGGGTGTCATTTTCTCCTTTGTTTTCCTTGGTGTGGTCTACTTTAACCATGGATTTAGTTACTTTAGGGTCATGCTATCAAATAAATTAATAAAATGATTGGATATGTGAATATAAAATACATATATCAATGTGGGCCTACAATGCCCTGTACCACTTAGCTGGTCTGTGCTGGGTCACCACCCAATCCGCTTTCCAAATGGGTGGTCAAACGGGGATAGAGGTTGCCTGCTAAAGTAGTAGTGAAAAGATATTTCGTCTCAATACTGAAGTTTTGGTATCAATTTCCTTGAGAGGATGGCTAATATTGAAGTAACGTGTGAGCTGACAATGTACTAATAAACTTAAAAAAATAAAATAAAATAAAATATTGCCTATCAAAGCCTTTCCTTGAGAAGCAAAGCGGGGCTCACCATGATATTTGTAATAAATCAACATTTTTAATCTATTTTTTCAATTTATTTTAGGACATTAGAGAAAAATTTACAAAAGAAGAAACATTTGTTTGGCCAGGGAAGTTTCGTATCATGCTAAGTTTTTTATGCTTTCGTTCCATGAAATGGCCTTATAAACGGTTTGGACGGCATTGGAAGGCTTTAACGGTAAGCATTTATTCCCCCCGCCCCCCCTAGCCATTTCGTGTGGCCTCCATAAGTTTTGGATCTGCCTCGTTATCCATCTCATGTCCAAAATTGAGCTGCCAAACAAGGATGGAGGGGATGGATTTATCACAAACATCATGGTGGGCCCCACCTAGTTTCCCAGTGAAGGAACCTCCAGCCACAGCCATTCGCAGCGGCAGGTTTTTAAGCTGTTCAACCATTTCTCATATTCTGGCTCACCTCTTGAATGGACCAGCCTAACCACACGATGCTCCAACAGATCAACATACAGACCACCTCATGCTTGCCGCACGCACTTTGAGGGAGGGACGTGTTTCAATCATCCAAACCGTTAATACAGTGGGCCCCACCGTGGACTCAGACACCCGATAAACCCCACTTTGGAATTTCAACCCTCTGGCCATATAACGTTTTCATTGGACTAGGGACCTTCTCCTTAACCGTCATTGTCTGGGCCATTTATTGATGGTGTACAATCTTCCAACTTTGGAATTTGTGATGCTGATACTGTGTTTTGTAAGATCAACGGTTTGGATCAATCTATAGAACTGCATTAGTCTATTTTTTATATTAACCGTTCATTTTTCTTGTACGCATGTGGCTAATCCTTTGATCACATTGGTCTGATTTTTAACTCAAGGCGTTCTACCAAGTGGGTCTCCTTGATAAACGGCTGCGATCTCTCGTACCTGTTCGTCGTCCACGTGTAAGGTGAGTACACTCAGAAAATGTACTCGAGTGAGTACATTTCAGAAAAGAACACCGTTGGACAGGATCAAGACAATTTTGAACTGGGTACGAACCGTTAGCCACCAAACGGACACGTGTCAGGGGATGGAAGCAAAGAGCGTTGTGGGCCCCAGAAAAATAGAGGCGTAGACGGCTTATCCACCTCGGTTTCTTTTTTGTTCCGTTGAAACCATTGGCACGCTCAGATGTGCACACGTGTACCTCGTAGCTATAATCGTGCCGTCCATCTCTTACCTGCTTGGATCAAGTCAGCAAACTGCTCCTTTTTATAAAAGTGGGTAAAACAAACGGTACTCTGACAGACTATGATATATCATACACGTGCACATCATCACTCCATATATGGTCTCACGCACCTCAATCCACACCTTCCAAATACGGATCCACTACTAATATGATATCTCCAGACCAAAAACAGTTCAATACGAACTTTTTCTAACCACCCGATAGACATTTTCTTGACGAATTTCAACCGTCTGATTCATTTCTTCTAAACCATCCATCTTATGGCCACCGAACAGAGAGTTAAAATCATCCATTAACGTGGGTTTTGGTTGCATGCGTGCATATGATATGTCATGCACAGCAGAATACCAGGCACCATGACTTCCAACGTTTGAAAATCCCCCGCACCTGCACTCCTCTCTCGCTATCTAGCTCGAGAAAGGGTCAGGGTCTCCAAAGAGTTATCTGATCAGGCTTCGTATGACGCTTGATACACAGGCACTCAGATTTGTACACGTGGCATAAATTAACTCAAAAAACCGATCATATTGTGAATCTCACTGTGTCGAAGTCAAATTATCAAGATCAGATTTAGTTGATCAATCCAAACCTCTGATTCGTGGAAACTTGTTTGTGGAAATTGGACTGTTGGAAATTTTTATTTTTCAATCGGATAGGAAGATAATCATAGAAGCTTAACCTTTGGTTCATGATGACCCCAAAATGATTTTCATAATTTGGACGGTTTAATATTATTCCACGTGTGTAATTTTTACGTAATTTCCAAATGACTGCGTATCATCAATCGCACTCAGCCAGAGTAACAAAGTTTTTCTCGGTAGTCTCCCTACCGTTGCTATTCTTCTCTTCCTACTACCTGAATCAATTATCAAATCACCTTTCTGTTTGGTATAATTACTCAAATAACCCTACTCCGTCTACAAGACCAAAAAAAACGTGTTGAATTGCCGTCATTCGACAGAAATACCCTTCGAACGTTACAGACTTAATACTTTGATGAAGTTATAGGTGGCTCAATTTTCAACACATGAAAAAACTTGTAGAAGATCCGAACCGATCATTAGATGGGGTCCACATTGGATTAACTATATAAAAAAAGTCACAACCATCCGAGGATCATAAATGCTCGATTGGACTATTCTTGTTGAAATGAATGGTTAAAAGTACATCAACAGAAAATCTTTAGCTGTCCATTCCTTCCTACAAAATAATCCAATCCAGGGGTACTATTGTACAAATAGATGTCCACCTTGTTATGCCATCCATCCTATTGCTGAGTGGTGGGACCCACCTAATGGCCGGTTAGATCCTGCAATGGCATTTTCGGCACCCAACAAAACATACAGGGGCATTTCGTCATTCCGATAAAATATTGAATCCCTGCCGTGCGATCTTCCAACGTAATCCAACGCACACCCATCGGTGCCTCCGTCCACAGGAAGTTGCTGTGGTGGGAAACTATGTGAGCCCCACAGATTTCAGTGAACAATCTACTCCGTTCATCAGTTTCTGAAGCTAAAACAATGAGATAAACGAAAATTTTAGGAAAATAAAAAACTCAGGTGGTCCACACAGCAGGAAAAAGTGAGAATGGAAACGCCCACCGTTGAAACCTTTCCTAGAGCTGATCACGATGTTAATATTCCATCCAAACCGTTCATAATTCTAATAACACTGGGATAAACTCTTTTCACAAATATCATTTTGATCCAGAACTTCTGTGGTCCGCAAAAAGTTTCCAATGGCGTTCATTCAATTTCCGCTGTTTCATGTGGTGTGGTCCACTTGAATTTTTAATCTATCGAATTTTTTCATTACTATAGTATTATGATCCTGAGAAACTGATGGACGGAGTGGATTTCTCATGGACATCTCTGTGTGCCCCAAATAGCTTCCAACCACGGACACCCATCACCTGTCCCTACACTAATTTCAAAATTCCCAAAATACCCATCTCCGTTCTCTCTCTCCACCTCCCATTTTTCTATCTAAAAACAAACAGTTTTTTTTTCCATCTCATTCCCTCAAATTCCAATCTCTAATTGCGAAAAAAAGATTGGAAATTTCTTTTCTTTTCCTTTTTCTCTATTTTCTTTTCCTTTTTTTTTTATTTGAAATCTCCTAGACCCTTCTTTCAATCTATCATCCCTTTAAAAAAAACACTTACATTTTTTTTCCTAATCTTTTATGTTCTTAAGAGGGGAAAAAACCCAATTCATTTCAAATCTTTCAATTCCTTGAAAGAAAAAGGAAAAGTCCCATTAAATTTCCTTATTTTAATTGTAAAATTTGCTCTCTTAAAAAAAAATTTAAAAAAAAATTCCACACCTAATCTAATAAAAAATAAGAAAAAAAAAAAAACATTTTTTTAAACATCAAGTCTGTAAATTTCACGGATAGGCTCTTGAATGGCATAAAAGATATTTTCTTTTTTAATTGGGCTGTCATGCGTCAAAAGACCCACCTTTTTCAACCAAAATCTCTCTGATCAGATATCATGCTTTAATTTAAAAGCAGGGGCTTTTCTATGGATATAGGTATGTGGGGTCTTGATAAGATGCCATGCTGGTGATTTTCACTCAATTTTAAAAAAGAAAATAATTTGAAAAAAAAAAACGCACTTTTTCAATCCCCTCTCTTTAGATTTCAAGCTCTAATGCATCAAAGTGGGACGTCAGTGGCTTGAAATCCATGTCCTCCCATTAGATTTCAACCTCTAATGCCTTCAAAGCAGCCTTTTGAATGCTTCCGAAACATAAGTTTTATTCAGCTATATTATCTTAGAAAAGCCATTTAAAAAGAGAAGAGAAAAACCACATTTTACCATCTCCTATCATTAGATTTCAAGCTCTAATGCCTCACAAAAGGCGCTTTCAATGATTCAAGAGATGGGTTTTTGCTACCCAATCTTCTTTTTGAAGACCTAATACTGAAAACCACATTTCTCATCTACTCATCAGATTTCATTCTGTAGTGCCTTGAAAAGGTCTCTTCCATTGCTTCAAAAACATGGTCTTTTCCTAAGCTTGCAATGCTGTCGAGAAACAGACCATAAATCTTTTCAATTCCCTTCATTTTCAACTTCTTCCCCCAAAAGAGATGTTCGGAACCGAGGCGCGGAGAGAAATCTCCCGCGAATTCCAATCCCAAAGCCCTTATTGGATGACCAATTACATATCCAAAAAAGCCAACATTTCTGTCAAATTCCAAGACATCTACGGTTTCACCGTCGAAGGGAATGTCGACGACGTCAATGTGTTGAATGAGGTGAGAGAGCGGGTGCGGAGGCAGGCCCGGGTGTGGTGGTCCTTGGAAGCCAGCAAAGGTGTGGATTGGTATTTGGAGCCTAAATTCTCTTCACTTTCGGGGAGGATTGTCGTCTCCAAGCTTAAGTTATCTGTCGTTGCAAATACAATTACTCTGAAGAGACTTATCAGGAAGGGAATTCCACCTGTTCTGAGGCCCAAGGTGTGGCTTTCCTTGTCCGGGGCTGCCAAGAAGCGGTCGACAGCACCAGAGAGCTACTACGATGATTTGATCAAGGCCGTCGAGGGGAAGGTCACGCCTGCAACCCGGCAGATTGATCATGTAAGTTCATCATTATTCTTATTTGGTTATGTTGTTTGCTTTCAATTTTCTAGAAATCTGATTGCAAATTGTAGGATTGACTGTGAGGAATTTGTTTATTACCTCTGATATGTCGATAGGATTTTCTGATTGATCTACCGGACCTTCCAAATGTAGGCAGCCCTATTGGGGATGGAGTGTATGACTGAAATCAAATTGATTGGAAGATTGTAGCCATCAAATGGATGTTGAGATGAATATGATCAGTGGTGTGTATTCATTGCCTGTTATCAGATGGTGGATATTTTCCAATCAATGTAACCATGGGTTTTGCTCCATCTAATATGTGGCATGGATATCACATTGATTGGATGATTGTACCATCCAATTGGTGTCCATCAAGTGGACGGTTAAGATGAAAATGATCAGCTATGTATTCAATGTCCAATATCAGATGGTGGAGATTTTCTGATCAGTGTGATCTTGGGTTGTGCTCCATCTAAACTGTGGCACACATTTCATGCTCTAGATTCAGTTATATTCATGTTGCATATATGGTGGGGATTCATCCCCATTTAACAAATGATGGAGGAGCACATGGTACTCTAGCCCAGTTGATGAATGCTGCCTCTGTTTCAAGGTTCCGGGAGACGGTAAACTAAACAGCATGAACATGGATTATTCAAAATGATTCTTATGGATGGTCCTGATTTTTCCATTGAAAATTATCCCAAAAAAGCTTTGAGAAATGCTTCATTTGAACTCAACACTGTTACAACCTTTTCCTTTAAAAAAAAAAAATCTTTTGATAGGTAATCTGGGCTCAAACCCAAGACCTCAATGTCGAAACACATCCTATCTACTGTTGAGCTATGGGCTTGAACCCAACACTGTGACAACCCTGGCTTCCCAAAATTGAAAATGTGTGTTTCATGGAGGCACATGGATTTCAACAGTAAAAAACAATACATAGGTTTCACCATTTGAGGCTTCGTTTGGCTAGGCCATGAGAAAAATATTTCACAATGTCTAGGATTTCTATTTTCAAAAATCATGAAACAACACTTGCATAGACACAGAAAGGTTGTGGAAGACCTCTTCCAATGTATTTCAGTGATGCCGTGATCAACAAAAGCCTTTTTCTTAGCATGGTATGGGGGTGGAGAAGGCCCTAAGGGGAAAATATTCTAGAGATTATCCTTGTAACTTTATGGTTGATTTGCATTGTGCAATGGGATGCTTTTGAAAATGCCAGCACTGTCTTGATGAGGTTTTCATTAGGGCTAAGTTGAATGTCATCTCATGGGATACAATCCTCAAACCCTCGTCACCTTGCTTTGTTGCCATTTTTGTTCTTGTTGGTCTTCTTTGTAAATCCTCTGTGAGAAAATCTCTTCCTCCCTTTCCAATAAAATTGATGCAATTGCTAAAAACAAAGTTTTCTTTCCAATACAACACGAGCACCATTTTGCAATTTTTGAATGGAAATTCTACCAACAGTAGAAATTCCAAAATCACAAAAAAAAATAATAATAAATAAATAAATAAAATTCTGCTCTTGAAATAGCCATGAACAAAGCGTTGTGTTAGTGTTTCTTTTAAATATTGTTCATTCCATCTTTGGTGAAATGATAACATTGTGAACCATTGGGGCCCATTTGGTGTTGTTTGTAGGAAGTGCATAATTGATTAACAATAAACAATTTCTTTATTGTTTACTAGGGATTTTCTTATGCAAAAATAAACATATTTGGTAAACATATATGAAAAAAACAATTGGACCACTATTTTGATGGTTGATCAAAGAAGAGTAATGCTCACCTGCGCACCTTCTTACGTGAGCACCCGTGCGCACCTTTGCACATGTCATGGGCACAGAATCTGAACGGTCCACGTGATGCGTCACCCCTTGAAACCTCACGAGCCCAACTTTCAGCCCGATACAAAACTTTGGTGGGCCATGGCAAAAGGAAATAGTTTCCTCCCTTGATTTGCATTTCTCTTTGCTATGGCCCACTAGAGTTTTGTATCGGGCTGAAAGTTAGGTTAGCAAGGTTTCAGGGGGTGCTGCATCACATGGACCATTCAGATTTTGTGCCCGTGACATGTGTGCAAAGGTGCGCACGGGTGCTCACATAAGAAGGTGCGCAGGTGAGCATGCCTCGATCAAAGAATTAGGCTGGTAAACTAATAAGAGCTATTTATGAAACAAATCTATGGCTTAGAAGAACTTTCTCAAAAAAAATTGAGTCATCCAATTGTTTCTAACATCATGACCCACCTGACAAGTGCACCGGCCTGTTTTTTGGGTGAGAATATCTTAATAATTGGACCCACCTGATGGATGACTTTGATATTGCATCTGTCTGCCACAATGGCACATGTGGTGCGTGTAGTCGGGATGCCTTCTGCACACATTGGCTGAGCAAACCTCTAGGAGAGCTTTGTGGCATTGTATGTAACATTGGATTTGAAAAGATCCAACAAAAGAGAAAGACTTTGATACTTTTGACAAAGTGTGATGGATGATGTGCAAGCATTTGGAAATTACTTTGAAATTGCTCACATGGCATGCAAGTATTTAAAATTAAACTGTCGAAATTTAAGTGTATCATGAATCAAGTATTTGGAAATTACTTTGAAATCGGATACATGGCATACACATATTTAAAATTAAACTGTCCAAATTTAAGCGTATCATGAACCAAAAATTATGCTTATCTGATTATCTGACTATCAGATAGGTGCACATTTATTGGCGGGTTAAATGGAACTCTCCAATGCTTATCTTTCAACAAACAAGAGTCCACCAATCAGAGGATAGGACTGTTCAACCAATCTGGTTTTGGGGTTGTCGCTTAGTGACAGCATGTTTCACAATTTAGAGAAGTCCAGATCCTCTGCTTGCCACGAACAGGAAATTCTTGTTTTCCTGCATCGTGATTGGTCCACGTCTTCATTGATGCTGTCAGCACTGCTGCATTAAATGCAGTTTGATGATGTAGCCCAATCACAGGGCAACAAACAGGAATTTCCTGTTTGTGGCAAGCAGAGGATCCGGATTCAATTTAGAGTTAGTGTATGCCACATGTGCAATTTCTGATTGCCTTTGTGATACCCTGTTAGAGTATCAAATAACTCCCCCCTACAAAATAGTTCTATTATGTACTGTTAAGGGGTCATCTTTTAACGAGGGGCCTCATGTAAGGGGATGGAACACATGCTGAAGATTGGGTGGACAGCATGTGTTAGAGATCCAGGCCACTCATCGAGTAGGGTACACCTTGATCATGCCATAGGCCAGAAATGGTGTATGGTCTGCTAATCAAGTGGATAAAACATGGATGACAAAAATGGGCAGTTGGAAAACATGTGTGGCTCACTTGATGACCATGTTACCTTTTTTGTTGTGTGTGCGCGTGTGTGGCATGTTAACAATTTCATCCTATCTGATGAATGGCCTAGATATCTAACGTGTTGTATGGAAAACATGTGTGGCTCACTTGATATTGTGCTACCTTCTTCTTCTTATGTGTGTATGTGTGTGGATGTGTGTGTGTGGCATGTTAACAATTTCGCCCTATTTGATGAATGGCATATATATCTAGCACATGTTGTATGCATAGAGATCTAACACATGTTCCCCCTCTCAACTGAGGGTCCACCCATTTAGCGCAAAACGCCTCTTGGAAACGTCTTAATGCAGGGGCATTTTCACACCGAGCTCGAGTGGGGTGGCCTGTGGGATGCAGAGGCACACCCGGGGTGGGCGGCCTGTGTGAGGCAGAACCCATGTGATGTGGGGTCCACGAGGGGGGTTCGGTCGAAGACCTAACCCCTCTTAGAAACGTCTTAATGCAAGGGCATTTTTACACCGGGCTTGAGTGGGGTGGCTTGTGGGATGCGGAGGCACACTCAGGGTGGGCAACCCGTGTGAGGTGGGTGGCTCGTGTGAGGCAGAATCCATGTGATGTGGGGTCCATGAGGGAGGTTCGTTCGAAGACTTAACGTATGGGATGTGGGGCCTAGGCTATGAGATAAATGGATTGATTCACCACATTCTATTAATTCGAGCTTTTAGAGCAAGTGGTTAATTGTCCTCCATCAAAATGGTATTAGAGCAGGAGGTGTCTGATTAATGCAAGGGCATTTTCACACCAGGCTCGAGTAGGGTCCCCTAAAGGGATTGATTAGTTGTCCTGCATCATGTCTCCATATCGCAGAGGGAAACAACCACTCTTTTTTGTCATTGCTTCCAGATATTTTTATCACTTAATTCAATGTGTTTGGTAATTTCAATCTTCTAAAAGTATATAATTAAGCAACTCCAAAGAGGCCCTTAACTTCACTAACAATATGGGCTGGGCACATTTGATCCATCCCAATAGCGGAAGACTGCCCATAGAAGCCCTTAAGAGATGCAACATATGAAGGAAATTGTGCAACACAAAGGTCATCCACATGTGGATAAAAGAAATAGAATAAAAGGGTCAATATCTTATCTAATTTTCCTTTCACATTCATCTCTCTAGTGCAGTGTTTTGAAACCAGGACCGGACCAGGCAGTCAGACTGTTTTGGACTGAAACCAACCACCAACATGGTCTGGGTCAATTAAGGTGTACATGTGGGGGGGGGGGGGGGGGAAAAGACCTCTATCATATAGATTTCAATACTAGGATTTCTAAGTATAGTTTATTAAATTTTTTTAATTTAATATAACTCAAGTTAATTTTTGAGCTGAAACGGGTTGGGGGTTGGTCCGAACTGCTCACAAAAACAGGTAAGGTTCTGGTCCAGGTTTGAAAACATTGCTCCACCTTGTTAATTTGAAATGGTCACTTATTTTGTTGAAGCAACACTTTCTATTTCTAATGCCTTCACTTGCCTTTGACTCATTTCTCTCCTTTCTTGGAATATATGCAGGATTTACCACGCACATTCCCCGGTCATCCTTATCTGGATACAGAGGAAGGCCATGCTGCTTTACGGCGTGTCCTTGTTGGGTATTCTTTTAGAGATTCCCATGTTGGGTATTGTCAGGCAAGTCCCATTTGTTTTATTTCATTACTGACATTGCTCTCTTATGGTAATTGATTCTGTTCGTTATCACATTGGGGCCACATTATAGCATTTGTCACTCTTTTTGGCTCAACTTATCAGTGACTCGCTTTTCATTCACATGTCACACATGGATGCGATCTGAGCCGTTCATCATGTAGTATGTACCTTGGATGGGCCATATACCAAAAAATTGCACTTATAGGACATTGGGAGCTATTTGATACTCTGCCTACGTATGACGCTTGATGTGCAGGCACTTAGAAATGGTACTGTGGCATATATTAACTCAAAGTAAACAAAGTGGAACTCACTGTTGCTAAATCACATTCAACAATCCTAATCTCTGATTCGTGGACACTTGTGTTTTATAATAAGGTCAATGCATATTTTTCATTTTCAATCGTCCAATAGATGTTCATCAATCTAAAATTTAAATTACTGAAGACGATTAATTTTTAAACTAGTACCCGTAATTTGGACGGTTTAGTGTGAATTACCTGTATGCCACTTATGCAATTGCTGAGTAATTTCTAACTTCCTTCCTGCATATCATTCATTATACTTTGCCCGAGTATCAAAGTATTTCTCATTGGACGTAGCCATTTTGTTGGAGGACTTTGGGGAAAAGAAAATTAATGGTTATAAAGAAAAGTATTCACGTTCACTTGGATTGGAAATTTTCAATTGGTGCACATTTCAAATTTTCAAGACATGGCCGTCCAAGGTAGGGCTTGTGGTTGAGATTAGGTCGGATCTTATAGCTGTTTTCCACTTCTATGAAAAGCGAATTACTCAGAGAAAGTGACAGACATCCTAGGCTTTCTTGTGATTTTGTGCCTTGAATTCTCATGAAACGGTGCAGGGTTTAAATTTTGTGGCCGCACTATTGTTGCTAGTGATGAAAACGGAGGAAGATGCGTTTTGGATGCTTGCCGTCCTCCTCGAAAATGTCTTAGTAAATGATTGCTACACCTATAACCTATCTGGATGCCATGTCGAGCAAAGAGTGTTCAAAGATTTGCTTTCTCAAAAGTACCCCAGGTATTTAATTCACAATCCGTTCGACTTCATCAGCTGACTCAGTGCATTTCTCATGAGCGCCACGCCCTGCACTTGAATTGGACACGTGGCGCAACAGTTCATGATCCGAACTGCATTTGGAGGTGGGTTCCACAATCGATGGACCACTCTCTGAAGGCCATTTCCTGTTCAATGATGACCTTGGCAGTTTGTTTTTTTTTTTTCTTTCTTTCTTTTTTCTTTTTTTTTTTCCTGCTGTCGATTTCTAGGTGGTCCATGGTTTTAAGTAGCAGTTTTGTTGTGTGACTCATTTGGAGACCTGAACATGCGACTCGTGCTGATTCATTCTGTTTGATTCGTTTCTGTCCTTTTCTCGGTTTGGTGACTTGTTTTGTTGCCCGAGTCAACTCTGTTTTGGATGACATTTAGATCCATGGTACTCATATTGTTGTAGGATGGTCAAGACAATCAGTAAGATTTTTTCTACCATGGCCAATCCATAATAGGACGAGTCCAATGAAGATCGGATCACGGACCATTGTACCATGTGTCCTATGTTTTTAGTACATAACGAGGAGCACCAGTGCATGGCACCCAAACGAGAGAATCTCTTTCTCATATTGGTAAAGTGCAGGATTGCTGCCCATTTGGAAGCAATGGAGTTTGATGTTTCCCTCGTGACCACAGAGTGGTTCTTATGCCTCTTCTCTAAGAGCTTGCCATCAGAGGTAAGAGGAAGTGGACCACTGTTCTTTTTCTTTATTTAGATGTTTCGAGAAAGAATTGATATGACATTTAGACATGAAAAAAAGATCAAATAATTACTTCTTTATACATGAAATTTCATTAGAATTTTCTCTTGAAAGAATAACAATTTTGGCCTGTTGCATTTGACCATCATGAATGTGGCCTAGTTTTTGAAATAGGCATTATTTGATAAATCAGACATATAATGATGGTTCATGTGAGTGCACCAAGGTATTCTATAATGGTAATGGTGGCCATAACAGCCACCACCGTTACCTTTACGATATGAGCTATGATAACTGTTACGGCCTTTGTAATGGCCATTACAGTTCTTTTCTTCTTTTCTTTTTTCATTGAAAAAACAAAATGTATCAGCCTTTAATGGACTGTTATGGAGTCATTATGGCCTTTACGGGAAGCATAACGGACCCACAGGAGCTGTAATGGTTGTTGCAAGTCATTTTTTTCCGTAACGGCCATTCTGACTGTTACGACACCGTAACGTGTAACAGTTGCCACCATTACTAACGGCCATTACGACACACCATGTCAATTCACTTGGAAGTTGTACATAGGGCATGTGTAGCTTAAGTTGAACTGTCCAAATCATGAGCCCCACTGTAGTCAATACGTAAATTAGTTATGTTAGACAATCCTAAACTTTGATGAAGTTGGACCTCAGCCATTTTCTCTCAAGCCCCCCAATAGATATCGGCTAATTTTCCAGTTAGGTTATAATTTTAGTGTAGTTGTTTATTATGAGCCATCGGAACTGGGATCCACAATTTGGGCAATTTGAGTCACATGTATACCTCATGTACTTCTGTGTATGGGTATCAATGCTTGGTTGTTTTTAGTATCCTTATATCCCAAGTCTGTACAAGTGGGGCCCGTGGTATGGTGGTGAAGACCGTTGATTTGATGGGTCTCATCATGGATTGTGGGTGCCCCAATTTTTTCCCATATCGAAAAATCAAACCCTTTGATGTTCGGTCTATATATTATTATGCAAGGTTTTACATATCATTATCATTACATGAATTTCACCCCTGGGATACGGAAACATCTATTGATTTCATCGATATTATTGTGTAGATACTGGAAATTATATCATTATTTGAGGAATGTGTTTGGAAAATGATGGAATTTGTGTGTGGGGGGGAAAAGGTTCCATGAGATCGATCTCACGAGAGCTTCCCGTGAGGTCGAGCTCTGTGGGCCCCACCGTGATGTGCTGGATATCCGGACCATGCTTTTGGTGGATCCTCTTTAGGTTATGGGATGTCCCAAAAATCAGCCGCATTCGGAATTCAAGTAGGCTAGACAATCTGAAACCATGTGAAATCATTCTGAAACATATAAAAACACTCGGTGGGGCCCACCTGAGTTTTGGAATGGCATTAAATTTGGTATGACCCCTCATCCAAATGAGACACACACAATGGATGGGTTGGATGTCTGAACCACATCTCAGTGGGCCCTATAAACAATCAGGAAGGTTTCAGTGGTTGAGCATCCACTCTCAACTAGTGCCTATGGTGTGGGCCACCAAGTCATGGATTCGCCTGAATTTTAAGCCCATGGCCCACCATGGAAGGGTGCGTCAAATTGATGGTGTGGATGTCCAACACACATCACAATGGAGCCCATAGAGCTCAACCTCATGGGAAGATCCCATGAGGTCGACCTATAAGTGTGCGTGCATGCGTGCGCACTATCAGACAAAAGTAGTGCAATTATATCCAACATGAGTTCATATCGTTCAAATATCATACAACACACACGCACGTGTACGTGCACTCACACACTCAAAACTGAAGGGGGAGGGACGGAGGGACGTACAAGCCTACGCCAAGCCGTCATCGCTACCTCCACTATGTGGTCATAATAGTGTTGCTCTAAGTATTGCCAGTACTATTTATAGCTCGGATAATGAGTGTACCTAATGGTGTAGTTTTATTTTTTGTTATTATTATTTTATCTATTTGAAAATTTACTCTTCAAAAAGAGAGGAGTGTGACCAATCTGTATGCCAACTAACACTCATCAACATATAACCTTCCACACTTGTATTACATTTTAAAGGGAAAAAAGGGAGAAAATTAAGGATTTCCCCAATTTCCTTTATTTTTAACATTCGAGATTTTGATTTCCCCCCTTCGAATCCATTCCATGTCAATGCATGAAAATAGACATGGATTTCTACTAGAAATCCATGCTATTATGTACAAAGAAAACAAATTTCACCATCTCTTCTCACATTTGAGTTCTGGTCTGATTTCACTTTCAAGTTGTTATTTCTCTCCCAAATTTGTGTATTGATGTAAAATAAAAAATAATAATAAATAAATAAATAATAAAAACATGAGTTGTTAAAGCACTGTTAGGAAGAAACCCCCAATAAGATTTCCAAAAGATTGAAGTTTTTTTGGGTTTTCCGATTTATTTATTTTTTGATACATGCAATAATACGTCCCATGTTTTGTTTCGCTGAGGTGCAATACAGATATATCCGGCTGATATTATTGATTGTATTGGCAATACAAAGAACATTGTTGCTATGAATATGTTTGCTGTATTCTTTTTCTTGTTTATTTGTAGGCACCCCCTATTCATGAGTCTTCCAGTATGGGAGATATCTGGGATGTCCATGGCGCGTCTCATCAAATCAACATTCTGATCAAGTGATAAAGTTCAATCACCTAACAAAGGGCCCCAAATTTTTAGAACTGAAAGCATCAGCAATCTGGATGTTTGCTTTGGCTTAGGAGTCTGCCCTTATAAATCCTCCCCCTTTATATCTCACTCTATCGCTTTCGACTTGACAAGCTATCATTTCTAGGAAAAAAAAAATGGCATTAGATCTACAAAAATGCTGAGGCAATTTACATGAAGAGGAGATTTATGGTGCGCATGGCAATGTGATGCATGCATGCAGGATCTGGTCCACTCATCAGTTGGAGGACACCATTAACATGTGCCTGACACAAAATAAAAAGAAAAAAGGAAAAAATATATATATAGAAAAAGGTTCTGTCGTCAGTTGGGCCACATGTATGTTGGGTATAAACCATAGGTCATCTTATCTAACCATCCATTTTCCCAAGCATGTGTGGCACACCTGATGATGAGTGAACCATACTGGCCCACTGAATGGTGGCATCCACCTAGTGGCAAGTGGCCTATCCTGGTCTTTACCATACACACATGGCACACATGATGATGAGTGGACCATATCATCTTTTGGGCTATAGGGAAGGAACAAAGTGGCATCCACTTGATGGATGGCCACGATCTCGCATGCGTACGCCATTTCACTTGTTCTGCTAATCACCTCAAACTCTCCTCGTGTGTGATGTAGGCTGATCATGTCAGTTTGTATCATGATTTTTAGACTCGGTTCAACTTGTCCAGGCTCAAGTTGAGTCACAACTCGCCCAAGTCGGGGGCTCGTGGTATCGAACCGGATTGGGGCAGTACAGAATCCGAGGCCACCTCAGTTGAATCGGACTCTCTCTGAGTCTTGAAACCACAGTTTGTATGCATTTCCTGTGACTAAATCCTCTATCCATGAATCCATTTTCAGACAACGATGCGAGTGTGGGACATTCTTTTCAATGAGGGAGCGAAGGTTCTGTTTCATGTAGCCTTGGCAATCTTCAAGGTATTAGTTTCGCATTTTCTGCATTTTCTTGGCTTCTGTTTGCCACATGCGGTTTAAATTGTATTTCTTGGTTGTTGTTGCATTGCAGATGAGGGAAGAGGAGTTGCTGATGGCCCACCAACTCGGCGATGTGATTAGTATCTTGCAAAGGACAACCCATCATCTATTTGATCCTGATGAATTGTTGACGGTAAGATGATCATCTTTAGAGCTTTGCTACGTTCAGAGATGTTTGTGAGGCAGATTGTGTACGCAGCACCGCATGTGCCAACATGGCCATGCCTACAAGATCCGCCCCTTTCATCAGAGGGTTCTTGCTACCCAGGTGGGGCACAGTTTATGAAATGATTTGTAGGGTGAGAAAGAACTTTTTTAATCCATCCATATGTTTCTAAAACTGTGGCCCAGTTGATGAGTGAATAGCCTTATTTTTTGGGTGAGAACATCTACGTGGTTAGACCCACCACATGGATGGCTTGGATATTTCACCTATTGGAACTCATGGCATATGTGGTAGCTTCTACATCATCTTCCTTGCACATGCACATGCATATGTGCTTAGAAAAGCTCTAATGTTTAAACAAAATATTTCTATTTATACAAGAATGCAGGACTATTTGTGGCTCTGATTATCTTTCGATCAATTGTGGGGTCCACTGAGATCTTGGCCTGTGGTCCATATCAAAATTCAATTCAGGGAGTAATGCATGGAACCATGGACGAATGAGAGGGTGAATTGCAATAATAGCCATCTCAAACGACATGTGATATATGGGCCGTCCATCATGCATTTCCTGCCGTTCATCTCCATAGTCCATGAATCAGGCCACTGTTCACAAGGTGGTTGCACTTGTGGAAGATAATTGGGTACTGATAGTGTCCACATTCAATATGCTCGTGTGGCCGCCTGATGAATAATCTGGGCTGATATTTGGGCCATGGATGATACATTGGGACCCACATGATGATCCAATTAATTGTGGGGTCCACTTAGATCTTGACCTGTGGTCACTACTAAATTTTGATTGAAGGAGCAACCCAGAGAACACTGGATGAATGAGAAGGCTATGCACACGGATAGCATCTCAAACACCATGTAGATGAGTCTACAAATCAGGCCACAGTTCATAAGGTGGATTGCACATGCGGAAGATTATTGGGCATTTGATTATGTATCCACATTCAATGTGCTCATGTGGGCCACCTGATGGCTGGTCCGGGCTGATGTTTAGGCCATGGAGTCTATATATATTGGGCCCACCTGGCAATCAGCCCAGCAAGAGACGTGATCTACTCAATCATTTTATTATGGATCTGTAGGTTGCTTTCGATCAGGTCGGTTTGCTGACAGACAATACCATCACAAAGCAACGGAAAAAACAGGAACCGGCAGTCATGGCTGAGCTCGATGAAAGGGTGAGACGGCTCAATTCTCCTAAAATTGATGATGAGTAAGCCATCAGTGATGGCGATGCTGGGCCCATGTCTGCCGTCCCTTTGGGAGACGCCTCATGTAATAGTTCCATCGAGAATTCATCTTCTGGTGAGCCATTAAAGGTATAAAAGAAAATTATAATACAACATACAGTTCTTTCTGTGTATTCTAACCTGGGCTTTGAGTGAACATATCATGCCCTGTAATTTTGGTTTTGGTTCTAATGGCAGTGCCGTATACCTCAATTGTGTGTATACGCTTATACTGAGCTATGATCCTGTTTGCCAAAGTAGGCCCACCTATGATCACAATGACTGTTTGATTGGAGGGCTCCACCGTGGATTGCATATGGCCTGATAAGCTTTTTAGGTGATCACTGCCATTGGATCAAAAAAATTCTCTACATGGATTTTGCTGGACTTGTTCGGACGGTTATGATCATCCAACAGGGTTTTTCTCCTCAATGGTCCACCGTGATCATAGGTGGGCCCACCGGCCCCACAGGAATTTGGGCATCATTACATCCAAACCTGTGTTATGGGGCATTACCATCTTTAGCAGTTGCACATATAAAAGGGTTTATTTGTGGGCCCCACTTCAATTGATAGCGGGTTCTGCCATAAAGCGTCTTATGCAACTGCAAGAGGATGACTAATTGAACGGTTGGTATCGTTTGTCACCAGATAAACATTTTGGATCGCAGAGGTGTACCCCACCACTAGGGTGTAAATGGGTTGGACAGCCACATGCTCCTACCCTATAGATTGCTAGGCCCAAATGAAAACATCCAATAATTCCACTGAGCTCTGTGTGTAGGGTTGACAACGGGTTGGGTCCTAGAGATCCTGGACTCTTGCCGGGTTCAGGTCATTTTGGGTCAGAGGCTATAAGGACCGGATCCAATCAGGTTCCCATCGGTTAATTTACATAGTCAGGTCCACCCAAATAAATGGGTTAGATCACAACACATACGTGGAGATGGGCTCTCTTACATGTGTGCCTTAGCAAACTGTTCCAGTGTGAGAATACATTGAATATTATTATTGTAATTAACTGGACCCAACCTATAACCAACTCAATCCAATCTTAACCAGATCCAACATGTACCCCACTAGACCTAGTTTTGAACTGTCCAAAAAGGGTGAACCAAAACCCAACCTAATTTCTATATAGGTCTGAGAAATTGGACCCAGACGCTCAAAAATCTGGTCAGGTCCATTGGGTACCAGCAGGTCAAGCTCAAAAATCCGGTCAGATCCATTGGGTACCAGCAGGTCAAGAGCGGATTGTCGATAGCAGACTGCATACTGAGTAAATTGTGGGGCCCATACGCTATGTATGCATCTTATCCACACCGTCAATCCATTTTATCAGGTAATAAGACCAAAATTGAAACATATCCAAAGATCAAGTGGACAACACCACAGGAATCCACTGTTGAAATCCTATGGCCCATAGTGATGTTTATTAGTCATCGAGCCTGTTCATAAGGTCACAGAGCCATGTATGAAAGGAAAAGGCAAATATCAGCTTGATCCAAAACTTCTGTAACCCCCTTCACAGAGCCATGTATAAAAGGAAAACACAAATATCAGCTTGATCCAAAACTTCTGTCAACCCCCCTGTTTGGGATTCAATTCCCACTGTTTCCCCTGGCGTGGTCCAGTTGATATAGAAAAATGGATGGATGCCGTGGATAAGATACATGATGGTGGCCCCCACGGTTTACCGTGGAATGCAATCCGCTCTCCCCGGCAGGTCCAAGTACCCTTTGATAACCATAGGCTGTGATGTGAGATGATACAGGAAAGCCATTAGAACACCAATATGGTGAATGACAGGACCATCTCTCCACCCTACTGTGAAGATTCAAAGTACAAAAAGATCAAATGGCAGTAGCCATCCATCTAGTTCAGGTCCTGCGGGAAACTAAAGCATAGCCACCCACGATATGCACTCACAGGCCCTCGAGTGATAACTCCAATAGTGTTGTTTGCTCAAATATATACAAACATATTACTGTAAGATACATCAGGACTAGGCGCAGGATTTGAGCCTTGAAAAAGGGCACCAACCGTTCATTTGACAAGGTTAATTGTCTTTCTGCCATACGAGGTGAGAAATGTGATAAACGGTTTAGATCATTGGAAGATGACACAGATTTAAAGGCTAAAGTCCCCATTTAGTAGGGATGTATTTGAGCAGTGATTGGACCATTTTACCCATGCAATTAGTTTTGTATCGCCAAAGAACTTTTGTGTATTTAAAGGAAATTGAAAGACATTTAAAATAAAGTTACAGATATTCTGGGAAATGGAAAATATTCCTGGGTGGGCCACCAGGACGAGGGGTACCATCAAAAATCAACTGAGGGAGCAAGATCAAAGAACTCACCAACAATCACTTGATATTTTCAATTGCTTGGTTTTGTAGACAATCAAGTCCCAACAGCTAATAGCCAACATCCATCGCCTTCAAAGGGCAGCCCCGCGTACAAAATAACACAAAAGGTATACTGCATCTGGCTTGGCCTCTGTTGTAATATATGTTTGCACTGATACCATCTTTTTTGCCCGAAGAAACTCCTCAGCATGCATCTCAATAGATGTAAGAAGAAACTCCTCAGCATGCATCTCAATAGATGTAAGAACTCTTATGGCCGCACTATATTCCTGGAAAGCCTACTACACCGATCCAAGACAAAGAAGGAAGCTACTTCATGCCATCACTGTTGCTGCTCATATATCTGCATGTAAGCCTCGGATAAAGCGACCATCTGAGGAAGAGTTTCGGCAACATGCAGGTCCTGCATTTCGTACCTGGCAATCAAATGTCAGTTAAAGAAAGTGATGGGGGTTTTACTCATCAGATCCCATATCTTACTAGGGTGTGTTTGGATGTTACCATAAATCATGGGTGTAGAGGTTTGGAGAGATGACATTGGCTTGGTAGACAGGGTGGCACAGGAGACAGAACCTGCATGTAGCAGGCTTCTGTTTTCCTCATGTTTCAGCCCGAACCACAAGTGAGACAATAGGGATGGCAATGGGCCAAGGTGGGGCCAGATCGACCAGGGTTGGCCCTAGCCCGTCCTTAGTTCCCTAAGCCCTGGCGCAGGCCAAAAAGACCTTGGCCAGCTCTATGTGGACAGGAGTGGAATGATAAGATGGTTTGAAACAGTCCAATCTAAGAATTTTCAGTATCCCTGTTGGGCTGGCTTGGGCCCAGTCTGTTGACAACCCTAATGGCTCCATCCATGGTAAGTCCCACCATATAAATCGTTTTGATCATCGAGACATGACCCCAAATCCAAGGATGCCTTTAAACTACATGTGCATTGAAAGGAAACTTATCATAAGTACCTCTAAAACTGTACATTCTTTTGAATAATTTCAAGCCTGGGCCTGGTCCTTTTGGCCAAGTTTAGGGGCCCTAGCCCTACCGGGCCAGGCCACCTGCCCCATTGCCGCTCATAGGCTACTGACCACATCCCACTTGCAATTTGAAGCTAGCCTACCATAGCTGATAAGTTCCAAACATAGACAGTAACAAAGGTTCAAGTTTCAAAAATAGTCAATATGCATACCATAATTCCTCTGATTTCCGCTGCACGAATACTCTGTAGAATCCTTCACCAGGCTTGCCATCATGGACAATATTTGCAATCAGATCGTACTTTGTCCGCAGCCTTTCATTCTCCTTTGGAGTGGGCAACGGAATATAGTCCTTCAATTCAAGGTTCTTAACGGGAAAGTTAACTGCCAAACAGTAACCCCAGTAAGAGCCAACACACAGGCACACGTGAGCACGCACACACACAAAAGGAAAAGAAAACTGAGGTAGCAAAAAAGAGAAGCAAAACAAAAACATCATAAAAGATGATTAAGGATGCATTGGAAGTACCTCAGTAAAAACAGAGAATACACCAAACTAATATTTTGCTCATTTCAATTCTACTACTTGAAATAAAGAAAATACTATTCTGGATGGAGAAGTGGAAAAGGAAACCCTAATTCGCTTGTTCTTTTTTTCTTTTCTTTTTTCCCCACTGCAAATGCTCAGTCAGTTTAAAACAAAGTCAACTGCAGCAATGGAGTAAATCAGAAGTCGATTTAGGGCTTACTTTGAAATGCTTACCTAAATTATCTCTAAAATGAAAACTCACCTAGAGTGGGATTCTTTTCCACGAAGAAATTGTTCTTTGTAAACCTGCGCATGTGGAGAATTATATACTGCGGTAGTCTGGTGACTCGGTATCTCATCCTAGCTATACAAGGCCGAACAACTTCTGTGATGGATTCACCGTCAAATTTCTTTAGTATGTTAAAAAGTGGGACCTGAAAAAACACAAGGCAAAGTAATTTCAAAGAGCGGTATATCATGGTACATCAATACAAAGAAGTGCAAAGCTGTCAAGATCTAAATCATGGAATAGAATATTCATGTCCTCGGATTTGTACACCGCAATCAACTTTCATGCACATCGTTAGCCACCACAGTTGCCAAGTTCTTATTGACTGCGCATTGAAGATATGCTACACAGATCGTTCAAAAAAATAAATAAATAAATAAAACAAAACAAAGATATGCTACACAGTGGACCTCGATTCAAAGCAACGTAGGCATCCACTCTCAACTTGTTTCCTGTGGTGTGACCGACCTGAGCTTCAGATTGGGCTGATTTTTAGGCACCAGAGGTAACTTGAGGTCATGCATCTGATGAACAGGATGGATGTCATGAACACACCACATGGGCACCACGTCTGTCTAGTACCATTGTAGCTTACGGTGGTATCAGTACCACTAGAGCACTCCCCATATAACAAAATATTAATGAGAGAACATCCAAGTACATGAATCAAATGCTAATATCTTCCGACTCCAGTTAGATCATCAAGTTCTAAGGCTAACACAATTTACAAAACAGGAATCCAAGGTGCAGATTTCAATATGATCCCAAATTCAAGGAAAAATATTACACTCTACATCCTTCTTCTTCTTCTTCTTTTTTTTCTTTTTTTTTTTTTTGGGGGGGGGGGTGTTTCTAAATCTAAATGTAGACACAAGCACCAAATAACACCAGCCAAAACACTTCAGATGATTGCCAAACTTTGTGCGTGGATAGATATTGTCCTTAGATATTAAGTTTTCAATAAAACTTCCATTGTATATCAAAAAGTAAAAAATGCAAGATTTTTAATGTGCTAAAACTGCAGAGACAAATGGGGTCATCAGATGTCAAAGTAATAGAAAAAAGAAGAATGTTGTCATGAGGTCTCTTACAAGATAAATACAACATAAAACATTTCCAGACTGCACTATGGATTCACCATTCAAAACTAAAACACAATGCAAGAAAAATTATGTAGGTTGGGAATTCAAGAGAGATCAACATATAACAATTACTGTCTACATGCCATTATTTACCATCAAATACTGGAAACTCATCTCCCATGTGGCACGCATGTAAAGAAATCGAGGCAGTCAAAATCATGGGGCACATTTTAGATAAGAGTTTAGCCATAAAATCAGACTGGATGATCCTACATATCCCATTGGTAGCCATCACATGTGTGGTTAAAATGACTGTGACAAGCAGTCAAATTCCAAAGGGACATCAGATGATTAAAAATGCTAAATCAGTGTGATTTGCAGTTGACTCCTCCCTCTAATAATGGAGCCCGTGATTTGGACAGTCTGGTTTGGGATGCATGAATGCCACATCCGTGCTGGATGGGTTGCCATCATTCAATCAATGGAGCCAAACTCACACAATAATAGTCTATGGGTTACATGATATTGGAGAAACTTCTCACTTTCAGAGATAAATTTGTTAAGATATACAGAACTATAGGCAGACACATCAATTCAGTAGTTGCAAATTTCTATTTTTTTTGCTTTTCACAAGAAATGCTAGTCAGTACTTCCATATAAAATAAATTAATTTCTTCAATGCATTACAGGCCTTGATATTGACACTGATAGACAGGAAGGCAAACAGGATTCATGTAGCCGAACCCAATTAGTTGGGATAAGGCTTAGATGATGATGATGGTGGATGCATTACAGACCTGTGGAATTATATTCTTCTCCATTTGATCTTTGAAAAGTGGAGGTGGTGGCAAATCAAGCCCGAGCATCAAGAACGGCATCCTGCTTGTTTCCGTGACAACATGGCTACGTTCCGTTCCACCTTCAGCAACAGATGCCTTATTCTGCTCATCGTCTTTCTTCTCAGTGACAGCTCTGTTGTGGATCTCTTTCACAACCTCCAATTCCCCCTATCAAGCGCACTAGCTTAGAAACATGAATCAGAGAGAATAAGAAGACCATGAACAGAGAGCAGAAAAAAACACTTGATGAAATTGCAAACCTGAAAGCACTGATGAATGATGTTCCTATTGCTTTTTGCTGAACTCTTAAGATCCGCATGCAGCGTATTAAGCAGCCAAGACATGAACTCAACTGGATCCGACTGCGCACCTATTCGGAACCGTTTTTTACTGGCCTTCATAACTGCCTGCAGAAACTCATGAGGGCTCACCTGTGGACAAGCGGAATGAGAGAGTTAAAATAAATAAATACTCTTTCATGCTCAAAAAGCTATAAAATTGAATCCAGTTATTGTTGCAACAGCAAACCTGTCCCTTGAAGTTTCGTGCATGCCAAATTTTCCGTGTGAGCTCTCCAAACCGATGAACTAGAGGAGACTTGCAGTTCTGATAGTTTTCGGGAATAAGAAAGAAGTTCCTTAGAGGTGTAACTCGCATTAGAGATTGAATTGTAACATTTACAAAGTCCGTCTCCTTAATATTATTGAGACCAACCTGCAAACACCATCAAGGTTAAGCACTCATGTTCCATATTACAGGACGGAAATCTGAAGTTCGATCATATATCCAGAATAATGGATAAATATGTAAACTGAATGAATTGATGCTACAAGCAACAAATCGTAGTAATGGTGATGAAACTAGTTACCATTCCAGGGAGATAATCAGAACCATCAAGAGCCCTCGACCATTGCTTATTTATATCAAGCTGTGCCACCTGTTCCCTATTAAACCTGAACACGGGACCAGATGCATTCAGTAAGGTGATTAAAGTAATAATAAATATTCAAAGCTTTTCATGTGAAATAAGAACTCTATTGAGAAGGAAAAATATTACACAGAAATTGAATATTTACAGCAACACATTTATCCAAATAAATACGCCTAACGGATCATGTTCAGAGAATATTCAAATTTACATTTGAAGGTTATAACACCCACTGCTGTCCATTGTTGTCAAATGCGATCGCACACGCGCATACTGTTGATCAAATCGCATATGCCATGATGGCATACGCGACCCCAGCAAGTATGCCACAGCATACTTTTATACGTGATCAATATGCGATCGCATATGCGAATATGCGATCTCATATTTCCCAATAGCCAAGAGCAGAAGATTTTTATTTTTATTTTTATTTTTTCAAATTGGAGAACTTTTGCCTATAAATAGGCACTAATATCCCCTCCATTTTCACTATTCTTCACTCCAATGCTCTGTATCTCTTCCTCTTTCTCTCTTACACCTCTTTCTTTCTTACTCTAATCTCTCTACAATTATTTCAATTATGTTTATTTTTTTTATTTTATAAGTTGTGCTTACTTTTTGTAAACTAAGTTGTAAGTTATAACTTGTAAGTTGTTTCAAGTTATCCATTTATCATTAAAATTTCTTTGTTCGAAGTTTATAATAATGAGTTATCTTTTAATGTAGCTTGTTGATGGTTTTGTTAAAATTTATATAATATAATATAAGTAATTAAATAAATCACTTAATGAAATAAGTAAAATAACCCAATCCAATCCTGTGTACTAATTAGACGATTTTTTCCCTTTTTTTTAATAAAATTTTTAGATTTAAAAAAAAAAAAAATGCCATGGCATATGCTGATCGCATGCAATCGCATATGCGATTTGACAACATTGCTGCTGTCATTATACTTTTGGATGCCCATTGGCAATAAGTAGTAAAAGTGGCACATACAATGCATGTAGAAGGAGAACAGTTTGCAGATCATGGGAAAGGGGGAGGGGAAGCAGCTGTACAGGGTAGGTTTCTTTCAGTGCAGTGCACACTTATGATAGTTCGTCACCATTTTAACAGTGGTAACTCCTCAACCATGCACATGGAATAGTTGTACGGAAATCAGACCATCCAATCACTGATCTAACAGTGGATAGGGCACAACCTAAAAATTACACTGAGAACATGATAGTTACAATTTGATTTTGTGGTTGGAATTTGGACCACTCACTATTCTGCATCATTTGATAGCCAACAATTAGAATATTAGGATTATTGGGTGGTGTGGATAGCATTATATGATTGTCACATGTTTGCAGATACGTACCATTTTCAAAACAGTGGAATTATCATAGAAGTCCAGACCTATTTCCATGAAGAGGAGCTGAATTGATTTGTAAACAGCTTCTCCTTAATTACCCAAATGCCCTTTCTTTTTATTTTATTTTTTAAAATGTCATGGTCTTTCCTAATGCATGGTTATTCATCCAGAAAAACTAACAGCGTGCAAATATTTGCCCCTAGCAACAAAAGCTGTAAATGGACGCGGCCTAGGGTTGTCTTGGGCCTGTATTTTGAACTGTTCAGACCAGGCTCGTTCAAAATTTAGAATTTGCTACGCCAAGTCCAGTCCATTGACAGCTACCTGCAACTCTCTTAACATATAGTAAAATATATATGTATTGTGGCATAATGGGAATGAGTCATGCTAGCACATATATAAATCACAATAGATATACAAGGGGAAAGCATCAGGCAAATGAAAATCACCTTGGGTAGAGAACATGTCGAATGTCATCTAATGATGGATCATTGATCTCATATCCATCAGGAAGGCAATAAACTTTTTCTGTTCGAAGATTGATGTACACATGGTGGCCTGCTTCAAGACTATGAGTATATGCATGAGAATTCCGGCCTCTACCTTGGAAGTACTTCCCACAGACCAAGCATGCATATACATTCAAATTAGATAGAGAGACAGAACAGAACTTCTCAAAATCAAAGTCCAATACCTGCAAGAAACAACATGATGGATTACAAAATAATGTCCACTCATACTAGAATAAAAAACCACACTGAGTAGTTTGACTTCACAAAATTTGAAAGAGTAAATATATTCAAGAAAGCAAAATGATACCTACTACAAGATTGAAAACTAATAAAACTGCAAAATCAGTGATACAAGGAACCAGAAGAATATCTAAACAGAGATATACTAAGAAGCAACAAGTAATGTCTGTGCACAAACTGCTTTTGTACTGAGTCTACTGACAATTGACATGTATATTTTTTTCCAAAACAATGCATGTGTAAAAAGTTAGCACAACAACCTGATACACTTGTTACTTTTGAATTATGATACACCTGCTTGTTATACTCATCCATTACATAATCTACATAGCAAGGATAGTTCACCACCATTTTCAAAACATTGGTTACTCAACCACCCTTCTCTTCTTCTTTTTCTTTTCTTTTCTTTTCCTACCAATGGTGGTTGTTGTTTTGGACTTGGGTTATTTGACATATATTTCATTTTTTTTTCACTTTTGAGTTTCATACATTACAAGGTTATGCTTTAAGCATGTTCGTTTTATAACAACATTGTGGTTTCTTTTGACTTATTGATGAATGGTGATGGCTTTTTTCAATCTCAATTATTATGTTACTGGTAAGAAATTTACATACTGATGGCAGAGACAAAATACTATGTGGTATTTATTGGTAGCAGGCCGGGTATATCCACAACCAATGAGAATTGTTATACCCAGGTTATTGGTTTAGAAAAGCATGATTCCGCTGTTATCGTTCAGAGATTGAAGCTATTAACCAATTCAACAACTTTTGTCTGCCGCCCAGGGGTGAACCTGTGCAATGAGTTGTGGAAGTTAAACCTGTCAAACAATATTTCAAAGCTGACATTGATACCACTCCAACTGCAAAGCTTTATAAAACCTTGATGGGTTGTGGAAGTGAAAACAGTTGTACAAAATTCTGAAGATGAAGTTGATACAGCTCTAAAGCTTTTACAACCTCAACATGAATGTTTTTATCATTTATTCTATATCGCCTTGTGCCTATGTTGTGGCTTATCTTTAATAAAATGTTATTCCTGTACAAAGTAGAGCAACTTAAGACTGAGCAACAGGTTAGATAAGTCACCACCAACTTCTCATTTTCAACTTAAGATTGCACATGGATTTCATAAGCTGAAAATTTGTGCATGGCTCTAATGGTGTTTTCTGCATAAATTGTGTTTCTTTTCATGCAGGTGATGTGTTTATAGTTCGGTTGTGCAGGTGCAAACCATCATATTTTGTTATGGGTTCAGTTGTGATAGATGATGCCCATGTTTGATTGTATAGTTAGGTAGTAGACTTAGAGCTGTAAACGAACCGAGTTAGCTCAGTCAGCTCACTCAACTTGACTCAAAAACAAGGTGTTCCGTAATGGTAACGGTGGCCGTTGGCCACCACCGTTACCTTTACAATACGGGGCATAACAGTTGTTATGGCCCCGTAACGGCCGTTACGGTCTCTATTTTAAAAAAAAATAAAAATAAAAAAAAAAAAAAATTGAAAAAACCCCCCGAAAAACCTGTATCTGCCTCATAATGTTGATTGAAAAGTATGAAAAACCTATATGTCCCGTAATAGACCATTACGGGGCTATTATGGCTTTTATAGGGGATGTAACATGCCGTTAACGACAATTACAGGTCATTTCTTTCCATAACGGCTGTTATGGCCGTTATGACCCCGCAACGTGTAACAGTTGCCACCATTACCTTTACGTAACGGCCTTTATGGCCCTGTAACGACCTTTACGGCACACCATGCTCGAAAAAGCTCGATTTGACTCAGTTCGAAACTGAGTTCAAGCCGAGTCGAGCTGATTTTTTTAGCTCGAAAAAATTTCTAACCGAGTTCAAACTTGTCCGAGCTCGACTTGACTTGGATCGAACCCCAACTCGAATCAAACTTGGATCGAACCAGTTTGGCGACTCGGTTACTTTGATATTGATGTTGCTCACCAAGTGTTTGATGAAATGACTCAATTAAGTGTCGGTTGGTGGCAAAGAAGGTATGTATATGAAACAAATACCCTTTTTTCTTTATTTTGATGTTGCCTACAAGGTGTTTGATGAAATATCTGTAAAACCGCTGCTGCTGTTTTACATACAGTGAGAATTTGAAGGTGCAGTCCATGTGTTTGTGAAAATGTTGTATAGGCAAACTCGGGTCGATCTCAACTCGAACTTGGCTCGAACTGGCCCGAGTTGTTGACCAAACCAAGCCGAGCTGGCCAGTCAAGCTCGAGGACCGAGCTATGCCGAGTTCGAGCTAGGGTCGGCTAGTGTTCGGGCCGAGTTGAGCTGTGTCAAGCTCAACTCGTGTACACCTCTAAGTAGACTGTACATATGAAATCAAAGTTATGATTTCTGCAGGTGATCCAATGGGGTAGCAGTTACCATGCATGATGCCCAAAACGCTGTTGTTTGTGGTTCACAATCTGCTCTTGAATTGAGTATGGATGATGCCCGTAGTCATTATGACCCACTTAAGAAGGATGGCTTTGTGTCTACATGTGTTTGTGTTCTGCAGAGTGGTTACTATTTTGGAACAGTTAATGGTTAATTATGGATTGATCCAAACCATCAACCTGACCAGGTCCCACTATTGAGATGCTAAGGTGGAATATTAGCATATTTTGGAAGATGGTAGCCTCATTGTTGTGCCCACATTTACAAGCTGAGCAAACCCATCGTTTTCTTTTCAATGGAAAAGGTGATCCAAAAAGCGTAATTTGGAAAAGTAACCATTTTCCATGGAAAGCATTGTTACAATACAAAAAGGTATTACATGTTTTCATTTTCACAGTTTTCCATGGTAATGATATTTCCATTTCCATGTGTTTCCCACTTTCTTCTCCTTCTTTTTTCTTCTTCTTCTTCTTCTTCTTCTTCTTCTTCTTCTTATGTTATCGTTGTCAGGTTCCCAAACAGGCCCTTAGAAGTCCCTTCAAAGTTGGACAAAAGGTGAATGTCACCAACTTGATTTGATGATGGAGGAGATCAGGCAAGACTAGGAATGATAACAATGGACACAATGAGCCATTATACTATCTTAGATAATCTAGTTGTCTTTACAATAGATGGGTCCAAAGAAATAGTTCGAAGAATGTCCCCCTTACTGAAAATGTGGTCAAAAAAGCTACTAGGAAACCCTTCTATCATCAACATCATGAAACAATCACTACAATAGGAAGAAGATGGGCACAAGCATGAGATTGTTAGCCATCTAAAAGGGCTGGTTATCAAATCTCTACCCCATTTAACATCAATAGCCGAAATTACAGTTCTTAAAGGATGCTGCATAGATCCACTTTAAAAATAGGAACGAGACTCGCCAAAAGCACATCCCCATGTCCACAACATTCCAGTCCAGCCGATCAAGCAGAGGCAAAGAGGATTAAGTTGAATTAAAGAACCAAGCAAAAGAACTTGTCAACAAAGGATTAATTAAACCATCTTATCACTACTGTGTGAGATTCCTGTAAGAAAACATGGTGAAGAAGAGAGGGAAGGCACAGATGGTGATAAGCTACATCCTTTAAACAACATTATGGTAGATCTCAAATGGTCGTTACCAAACAAAGAAGAGTGAATTTGAGTTGTCTTTAGTAAGCATTTGTTTTTTTTTTTTTTAAGGTATCAGGAGAGCAAATCTTGTTCCTCTTTTAAGATGGTAAATCTTGGGCTGCTGCTACTCTTAAGGGAAGACCACCTATGCTTGCAAGTCCACTCTAGCCGTGGCATTGTGGGTGGTATCATCTCCTTAAAATCCGAAGGCTTTCCTAGGTGTCAATATAGCCCCTACCAGTTGCAAGTCTCCCTATGGTAGAGAGCCCGATAGGTGACGAAGTGTTGGTATAATCCTTTCAAAGACTCTACTAGGCATTCCTTTAAGTCCATACTCCATGCTATCATCCGCTTAAAACCCAAAGACTCTTAAGCATCCCTAACCAGTTGTCGGTCCCTATAGTAGAGAGCCTTATAGGTGACCACCTACTAGTTAAAGTCTTTTCAAATACTCTATTAGGTGTTCATGTAAGTCCACCTCTCTTCCATCTACTCTCCCTCTCATCCACCCTTCTATAATTCTACTCTCATCTAGAGGTGTACACGAGTTGAACCAAGTCGAGTTGGGCACAGCTTGACTCGGCTTGACCACTTGCTAACCCCAACTCGAACTCGGCTCGGCTCGGTCCTCGAGCCTGACTGGCCAGCTCGACTTGGTTCGGTCAGCAGCTCGGGCCAATTCGAGCTGAGTTCGAGCCAAGATCGAGCCGAGTTCGCCTGTGCAGCATTTTCACAAACACATGGACTGCACCTTCAAAATCTCACTGTATGTAAAACAACAGTAGTGGTTTTACAAGTATTTCATCAAACACCTTCTAAGCAACATAAAAATCAAGAAAAAAAAAAAAAAAGGGTATTTGTTTCATATACATACCTTCCTTGCCACCAGCCACACTTCATTGAGTCATTTCATCAAACACTTGATGAGTAACATCAATATTAAAGTAACCAAGTCACCGAACTGGTTCGATTCGAGTTGGGTTCGATCCGAGTTGAGTCGAGCTTGGGCAAGCTCGAACTCGATTCGAAATTTTTTCGAGCTCAAAAAATCAGCTCGACTCAGCTCGAACTCAGTTTCGAACCGAGTCGAATCGAGCTTTTTCGAGTCCAGTCGAGCGAGCTAACCGAGCTAACTCAGTTTGTGTACAACCCTATTCTCATCTCCTATCCGATCTATATCAACCAAACCATCCATGCACTTCTATCATTTCAACCATCCACATATATGCCATCTGTACCATACTTTCCCATCCATTCATCCACATCGTCCATACTTACCTCTTTGGTATTAGAGATACTTGTTGCTATCATACATGTGTATGCAAGAAAAAAAAAAAAGGAGAGAAGGAGAGAGACAATACTTCCCTATGGTATCAGACATCCTTGTTGGTATCATATACGTGCAAGCACGCGTTTGGACCCACGTACACATGCATATTATATATACTGGGACCGTGGCATTTGCATTGCACATGGAGAGAGGAAAAGAGAGATTGGGAGAGAGAAAATAAGCACAAGAAAATCATGGAGAGAAATAGGTGCAGGAGGCCTTCTTGCAATGACAAAAATGACCTCAATTGATGACCTATATTGAAAATCCATCCTACATATTAAGGTTGAGAACTCTCTTAAAACCTAATTGTAGGGTCAAAATCATCCAAATTTGTCATGCAGCCATCCATACCCATGCATATGGTATTTTAGCAAAAAGTACATTGTACACCAACCATATGGCTCTTGGTTCATACAATCATGCATTCATGCCATAGAAAAGTCCCATGCATTGTCTTTATGCATAGTTGGGGTATTTCCTTTCATAGGATCTATTTTGGCAATTTGGTAGTTTTTGGACTCTTTCCTTAAGATGTTAGTCAATACTTATTTATTTTTTCAGGAATCCATAGTCTATTGTGATTTTAGGAAGCAAATTGATTTGTAACAGGAGACTTGTGGCTTTATGGCCAAATATACAAAAAACATTTTGATGTTAATTTTTCTAAAATTCTACTCAGGAAGTCTCTTTACAGGCTGATTTCAATAGAGACAGAGGAATTTATCTGAAGTTTATGTTTGATCTTGCATGCAGTGCTGATTTCAGGTATATAACTTGGCATAAATTCTTTTACGCTTCGGCGTTTTCTAATAAATTTTTAGTTCTCTCTCTTTAAAAAAAAAAATTGGCATAAAATTATCATTTCTGTGCTCAGACTGTATTGGGTTTTCTGATTCCCCCCCCCCCCCCCCCTTCTTGCAGATTTTATTGCAGCCCCTACAGAAACTTTTCATTGCAAACGTTTTCGGAATTTTTGCACTTCACATGGTGGTTGAGATTCTGGTAGAATTTATATTCCATGAAGCTTAATTTGAACCCTAATCCTTTTTCACATATAGTTTTGATACGGACACTAAGCCATTTAAAGTATATCAACACAGGAGGCATGTGTTACCCATGTCAATGTGGTTAAATAACGGGTACGGGTCGGGTCTCTAGAGGTTGAAGACCTTACACATGTGTTTGTAACATGTGTAAGTTGCTTAAAGGAGACATTTGGACCATTGGATCACGAGGATGGTGTGATCGGACCGTTGGATCGTCACAGCCCACCTCCATTACGCCACCTTCACGGCGTTATCATCGGGGCCCATCGGGCATCTTTACTTTGAATTTAGTTTATGAACATTTGATTTATTTCAGTTTTGATACAGTTTACGCACAATTTTTGTGCGAATTTCTTTTTTTTACTTTTTTTAGTAGGGGTATTTTAGTAATTTCATGTAATTACAAATTTATAAAGGTTGCCCTAAATCTAAAGCATGTTATATTAAGTTTATGAAAGAAAGAGAGTTTTTTGCTTCTGACGATTTCATCTTCGACTTCCAGTGATTGGAAGAGGGCGTGAGGCCCAGGGAAGTAATTTCTCATCCTCTACTTCTTTCTCCTTCTTTCTTTTCTCAAGGTACTCTTTTCTTTAACCCCATTCTCTTCCTTTTCTACTAAAATCTTTAGAACTAGAAGTCGGATCTTATTTCTTTTTTTATCTAAATCATTAGATCTTAAAAGATTTTCATCCCCACATTAACCTAATTTGACATTCTTCAAAACTCATCACCCAAAGCATAAATTTAAAGAACCACCAATTCTTTTTTCTAAATTTTCCAGATTTTCCAATTCAAAAAATTCTTATTTTCTGAATTAGAAAATCCACTTGGATCATTAGACGGACCTATTACAAGACAAAAGTTCTATCTTTCGCCGGATCTAACTAAATTCAGATTTTAAAATTCAATACTTCGTGTTTTTTATGGATGGTCATAATCAATGCTATATTAACCTTATTTCTTTCTTGTGTTTATGATGTATACAACTGATATTTTATTTATTTTTTAAGATTGCATAAATTTGTCCCTTTCAAATACCATGCTTGTTTAAGCTTGGATTAGGTCGTCCTACATCAATTATTGGTATCAAAGCTTAGGTTCTTGCATTGGGTCGTCTTAGATCGAGTTATCAAGAGTGTGTGTGTGTGTATATATATATATATATATATATATATATATATATATATATATATATATATATATATATATTAGGGTTTCATGCATAGCATCTAGAACTGAAATTTTCAAATTTGCATCATTAAAACAAAAAAGTCTCGATCTGAATTTTCCCACATTTGCCTCATTCTAAAGGTTAGGATCATCGGTGTCCATAGTCTCGTGTCAAAACAATCTCTTAGAGTCGTGTTTTAGGAAACCTAAGTTGAGTCTTATTGTGTATGCCCACTCGGACTGGTAGAGGATTTGGTCTACACCCAATTTTCAATATGGAACAGTTGACTGAGATGATGAACACGATCAACCAACGTTTGGTCACCATTGAGGCACAATCTAGGAACACGAATACCCATATGGATAAGATAGAAGCTTACCTAAGAGAAATTTCCGACATTGGAGGGGATGAACAGTCACGTAGGGGGAGTAATTGAGGAACGGGTAGGAAATAATGGTACAAGTCGTGGAGCACGTGGCCGAGGGGTAGGACGTGGAGGGGCGCGATATCCGCAGTCCGTTGTTGAGTATCAAGACCGTTATGATGCCGATAAGAGGGTATTAAAGAGTGTTAAAGTAAATGCTCCTAGTTTTGATGAGCATCTTGACCCAAAAGCATTCCTTGATTGGTTAGCGGACATAGACCATAATTTCGAATGGTATGAGATGTCTAAAAATCGACAAGTGCGGTTTTCAAAGATGAAACTTGTGGGTCAAGCTAAATTATTTTGGACAAATACGGAGCGTAGGATCGAGAGATCAAGAGGTATCCTAGTCGCGCATTGGGTAGAGATGGGAGTTATTAAAGGAAAAATATCTTCCTCTCTCTTACTGTCAAAAGCTCCTATATCAATGGCAAGCATTACGCCAAAGATCTATATCGATTGCAGATTATATCACAAAATTTGAGTATATGATGCGGTGTGATATTCAGGAGGATCCCTTAGTGACGTTGGCGCGTTTCAAGGTCGGTCTTCGCATAGATTTGCAGCATGAGCTTATGACCCATGCAGTGCATGACTTGGATCAGGCTTACCAAGTTGTACAGGAGTTGGAGCTTTACCTAAAGTCTCCTGTCACGAGGCACTTTAAGTCCCGAGACTCTACTGTTAGATCTGGTTTTCGAGGAACCAAACCTAACATTGGAAGTCAGCCTAGGGCGCAGGCTAGTGCACCGCCTAAGCCTAAGGATGATAAGGGCAAAGGTATCCTTGGTACCAATCCTGACAGTGGTAGTCACTTGAGATGTTATGAGTGTGAGGTACAGGTCATTTCGCATACCAATGCACAGCAAAGACTCACGGGAAAACCTTAGTCATAGACGAGTCAAAGGAAAATGCAGATGACATGGGTGATTATAAAGTTGAGGAATATCACCCAAAGATAGGTGCTAGTAATTATGAAGAAGAAGAACCAGATACTACACCACTAGCTATAGTTAGATGTGCTTTGGCGCAGGCCAAAGAGAGTGATGATTGGCGCAGAAGCATAATTTTCTACACGTTTATCAAGAGCGATGACAAAAATTGCAAAGTCATCGTGGATAGTGGTAGTTACACCAACGTGGTCTCAGCTAGCACAGTCACTCGTTTGGGTTTGAAGCTCATCCCTCACCCTCAACCCTACAAGGTTTCTTGGGTTGACACGTCTTTTATGCCTGTGTCCCAGCAGTGTTTAGTCCTCATCCAAATCGGTTTATATACAGACATGTTGTGGTGTGATGTTTTACCATGGATGTAGGTCACATCATTCTAGGGAGGCCGTGGTTATACGATAGAGATGTCACGATTTTTTATCACTCGAATGCGTGTACATTCATGCATGAGAGCAAGAAAATCAAGATTAATCCGTTGCCACCCAAGAGCCACACAAACATGGTTAGGGATGTGAAAACGAGTGAGTCAAGGATGTGAGGAAATCTATTCCAAAGTCTCTACATATCGTAAATGTAAAAGAGTTTGAGAAAGAGACATAGGATGATTCAACAGTGTACGCCCTAATGGCTAGGGAAGTTACACCCGAGGTTCATGTAGAGTAATCCCTTAAGGTGACTTCAGTTCTTGAGGAGTACAGTGATATATTCCCTGAGAATTTACCAGATGAGCTTCCACCTGTGCAGGACATCCAGCACGCCGTTGATCTCGTCCCGGAGTCTACTTTACCGAACATTTCTCATTACAGGATGAACCCTGCAGAGTTGCATAGACAGGTAAATGAGCTCCTGCGAAAGGGTTTCATCCGTGAGAGCACGAGTCTGTGTGTCGTACCAGCGCTATTAAATCTTAGGAAAGATGGTACGTGGCGAATGTGCATGGATAGTAGGGCCATTAATAAGATCATGATCAAGTGTCGCTTTTCGATACCTAGGCTTGATGATATGTTAGACATGATGGCCAAATCTACCATTTTTTTCAAGATAGACCTCAAGAGCGGGTATCACCAGACACGCATACGCCCAGGAGATGAGTGGAATGCAACCTTCAAGACGAAGGATGGGTTGTACGAGTGGTTGGTCATGCCCTTTCTCTTAACTAATGCATCCAGTACTTTTATGCGTGTGATGACCCAAGTTTTGAGACCCTTTATGGGGAAGTTCTTAGTGGTTTATTTTAATGACATACTCATATATAGTGAAGAGATGCATCTCGACCACTTGAGGCAGGTCTGTAGTGTCCTGAGGGCGGAGAGGTCATGTGTGAACCTTAAGAAATGTTCGGTCTTGTCTGATAGAGTTGTCTTCTTAGGGTTCATAGTGTCGTCTATAGGAATGTGAGCAGATCCAGAAAAAGTCAAGGCCATAGTTGACTGGCCTGAACCGCAGGACATACATAATGTGAGAAGCTTTCATAGCTTAACTACATTTATCGTGAATTCATTTGAGGATTTAGCACTATTATGGCTTCCGTTACTGATTGCATTAGAAAGGAGTTCATATAGTCTACGGCCGCAACCAAGACATTCAAAGATATTAAGGGCAAGATGATAAAGGCTCCCTTCATGCGTCTTCCAAATTTTTCTAAAGTCTTTGAAGTAGCATGTGATGCTTCGAGCGTAGGTATAGGAGGAGTACTAAGCCAAGAGGGTCGTCCAGTTGCCTATTTCAGTGAGAAACTGAATGAGGCAAAACAATATGCGGTAGTGCAATCGCTACGTCATTGGCGTCATTATCTTCTACAGCAAAAATTTGTCTTGTTTTCTGATCACAAGGCCTTTGAGGTATTTGAATTCTCAAAAGAAGCTTAACCCAAGGCATGCCAAGTGGGCAGCGTTTCTTCAAAAATATTCATTTGTCCTAAAACATAATAAAGTCGGGATCGAGAACAAACCAGCCGATGCCCTTAGTAGGAGAGTGACATTGCTCAACTCCTTGAGTGTAGAAGTCGTCGAGTTTGAGCAACTGAAAGACGAATATCCCATGTGTCCAGATTTTTGGGGAACATACGTGTCTCTTAGGTGCCCAGCATAGTTCGGGTAAGTTCGTGCTAAATGATGGTTTCCTTTTCAAAAGAGACTGACTTTGTATTCCCCGCACTTCCTTCTAGAATTTCCTTGTTTGGGAGCTTCATGCTGGAGGTATTGCTGGTCATTTTGGTCGAGATAAGACCATCGCCCTAGTGGAGGATTGATTCTATTGGCCAAGTTTCAAGCGAGACATCCAAAATTTTAGGGCAATGTCAAACATGTCAACTGACAAAACAGAAGAAGTAAAATACTGGATTGCACACGCCATTGTTAGTGCCACATGAACCATGGGAAGACATTAGTATGGATTTCGTGCTTGGACTTCCCAAGAGAATTAAAAATCACGATTCCATTTTTATGATCGTGGACCGTTTCTCAAAAATGGCCCACTTTCTCCCTTGTTCTAAAACCTCATATGAGTCCAACATAATCAAGATTTTCTTTGAGGGGGTAGTTCGATTACATAGTTTGCTTAAGACCATAGTGTCTGGCTTAAGACCATAGTGTCTGACAGGGATGTCCGGTTTACTAGTTATTTTTGGAAGACATTATGGCATATGATGGGTACAAGACTCCGGTTCTTGTCTGCCTACCATCCTCAAACTAATGGTCAAACTGAGGCTGTGAATCGAAGTTTCGGAAATCTACTACGATGTTTGGTGGGTGAACACATTAAAACTTGGGACTTAGTCCTGCCAGTCGCCGAGTTTGCATATAACAGTTTAGTTAATAGGTTTACGAGTATTGAGTCCATTCGAGATTGTTAGTGGTTACAAACCTAGACTACCCATAGATTTGTTACCTATGTCAATCACCCAGAGGACCTCTCAGTCAACCAATGCATTTTCCCATCACATTCATGAGTTGCATGCAGAGATTAGGACGCGAATAAATCCTAGTAATGAACAATACAAAATTTCAGCTGACTTACATCGTAAAATTCAAGAATTTAATGAGGGTGATTATGTAATGGTTAGGATGAGGCCAGAACGGTTCCCGCAAGGTACCGTTAAGAGGTTACAAGCACGCAATGCTGGACCATTTAAGATTTTGAAAAAAATTGGGTCCAATGCGTATGTTATAGATCTTCCACCTTGCATGGGGATTAGTTAAACATTCAATGTGGAGGATCTAATGTCTTGTTCAAGCCATCCCATAGACCCTAATTTTGTTCCAAACATTGGTCCATTTCTAAATTTTCTTCCCAACCCACACCACCTATGCCTACTATACCTGAGAAAAGAGAAGAAATTGAAGGAATTGTGGATGAGCAAATTTTTTCCACTTGAGACGATGGATTTCAGAAGTATTTGGTGAAGTGGAAGAACAGACCATCATCCAACTGTACATGGTTGACAGAAGCAGAGTTGTAGAGACTAAATCCAGATTTGTTAGAAAAACACAAGAGTTTTATCTCCCCGGAGTCGAAATCTTCTCAGCCGAGGGGAGTTGATGCGGACATCGGGTCATTCAAAGTATATCAAAGCAGGAGGCATGCGTTACCCGCGTCAATGTGGTTAGATGACAGGTACGGGTCGAGTCTCTAGAGGTTGAAGACCTTACACGTGTTCGTGACATGTGTAAGTTGCTTAAAGGAGACATTTAGACCGTTGGATCGCAAGGATGGTGTGATCGAACCGTTGGATCATCACGGCCCACCTTCATTACGCCACCTTCACGGCGCTATCATCGGGGCACATCAGGCATCTTTAATTTGAATTTAGTTTATGAACATTTGATTTATTGAAATTTTGAGACAATTTGCGCACAATTTTTGTGCGAATTTCTTCTTTTTTTAAAAAACTTTTTTAGAGGTATTTTTGTAATTTTATATAATTACGAATTTATAAGAGTTGCCATAAACCTAAAGCATGTTATGTTATATTTATGAAAGAAAAAGAGAGCTTTTTGCTTCTAACGATTTCGTCTTCGACTTCCAATGATTAGAAAAGGGCGTGATGCCCAGGGAAGTGATTTCTCATCATCTCCTTCTTTCTTTTCTCAAGATACTCTTTTCTTTAACCTCATTCTCTTCATTTTCTTCTAAAATCTTTAGATCTAGAAGCCAATCTTGTTTCTTTTTTTATCTAAATCATTAGATCTTAAAAGATTTTCATCCCCACATTAACCTAATTTGACATTCTTCAAAACCCATCACCCAAAGCCTAAATTTGAAGAACCACCAATTCTTTTTTCTAAATTTTTCAAATTTTCTAATCCAGAAAATTCCTATTTTCTGGATTAGAAAATTCACTTGGATTGTTAGACGGACTTATTACAAGACGAAAGTTCTATCTTTCGCCGGATCCAACTAAATTCAGATTGTAAGATTCAATACTTAGTGTTTGTGATGGATGGACCTAATCAATGCTATATTAACCTTATTTCTTTCTTGTGTTTATGATGTATAAGGCTGATATTTTATTTTTTTTCAAGATTACATAAATCTGCCCCTTTCAAATAACATGCTCATTAAGGTTGGATTAGGCCGTCCTACATCAAGTTTCCATTCATCCCAGCCCCCAAAACCTATTCCTAATTCCCAAACATAACCTGTTGTACCTTAATCATCTACACCCCATCCTTTCTAGGGCCCCTAATACTGCAGCCCTTCTATTTTCAGCCCATTTGTTTAGCCCAACTACCCAGAATCTGTCCATAAAATAACCACTTCTTAACCTCTCCCAAACAGCAACTATTCTAGCTCCAAGATGCCCATCATGGTATTCCAAATCGGTTACATAATACGTAATGGTAACGGTCGTTACGTAATGGTAACGGTCATAACCGTTACGCGTTACAGGGTCGAAACGGCCGTAACGGCCATTACAGAAAAACGTGTCGTAACGGTCCCATAACGGCCCCGTGACGGCCCAGGAAGAACATTTTTCAAAAAATAAAAATGGCCGTAACAGCCGATGCGGGGGCTGTAACGGCCGTTACAGCCTGTATCATAATGGTAACGGTGGTGGCCGTTACGGTCACCGTTACCGTTACGGAACACCTTGATGTCCATCAACACGTCAACAACTGGATCCTATATCCCAGCCCCAAAGCAGCCCACAACCTGTCCAGCAGATCAATTCGGAAACCACTCCATATGTACCCTATTAAACCATACCTAAAACCTTGTCCCAAATCAGTCCATAGTCAGCCCCCAAATAACCCATTAACCAGGTACTATAAATCTGAGCTTTTCTGCCACTCCCCACCCCACTTGGTACCAACTAGGTAATGCCCACTAGAAGTGGGACTTCTTACCATCCTCAAGTGACCAGTGAGAACCATTGATGTTATGAGAGCCGTAAAACAATTGACAGAAAAATTAATAACTTGATAAGTAGGTGAGTAAGATGAATGGTAAGTTATCTTCCCTAGAAGAAAATAGGAGCTAATTCTGATCATAAGTACCCGGAGGAAATACTGAAGAATATTTGGATTCAGGAAATCACTAGCCTGGGCAACATAGAGTTTCAAACACGGGTGGATATATGATGCCACATATGGATATGATTACAAGACCTAATAAGGGAATCAACAGCCTTGATAGCCTTGGCAAGGACTACAGGCACCTGTGGTGAGTGGCCCATGGTCATGATTATTGTAATTGCTTTCAACTTCCTCACACAGAAGACCAAAAAGGCATACATAGAGGATGAAGTTGAAGATTATGCTGGTAATCTTGATCCAAACACTTTCCCTACTAATTGAGTGAGGAGGGCGCTATAATTGTGGCCCACACATCATAGTTACTCACAAAACATCTCCACCTATGTACCGCCATGAGAACCCATCACTCAGATTTTATTGGGTTTTCTGTTGTTTGAAACTCCGAATATGATACATACTATCCAATTTTATCTTTTAAAAAAACGTATTATCCAATTTTGTACAACTAATTTCATCACTTCTATAGTTGTTATTCAGAAGTCACACGAAAAATAAAAATAAAAATAAACAGGCAATATTGTCTTCAAGCAAAATAACATAAGAACAGAATAAACTAAAACTAGACCAAAGTAACTAAAATTAGAAAAAAGAAAAAAGAAAAGAGAAGTAAAGGAAATGGGAAAATACCTGACGATTGACAGTATCCAAATACGGACAATCCCTTCGAACTTCCACCTGCCGCTGCCACCTCCCATTATGTGATCCCTGTCCAACCAATCCATCTTCCTCATCATCCTCTTCCTCATGCTCCTCATATTTCTTATGGTCCCCATTCTCTCCTCTCCTTCTTCTATCCTCTTCTTCATCATCATCATCATCATCATCATCATAAGAAGCAAGCGGAAGAAGAGAATTCTCAGTAGGAGAAGACGACCGACGAATCAGCTTCTGCCGCTCGTTTGACTCTCTATCTTCCTCTCCTTCTTCTCTCTGCCTTTTCGTCATTCTACTCTCCTCCGCATTCGACAAAATCCCACCGTCCAATTCGGATGGATCGACTCGACCGTTCTACAACTTTGATATAGACAGTTAAAATAAAAAAATTTTAAAAACGAAAAGATCACCAAATTTTCCCAACAAAAGGAGAAAACGAGAGATTTTTGAAGCGGAAATGGAATTTGAAGAGAGAGAGAGAGAGAGAGAGAGAGAGAGAGAGAGAGAGAGAGAACGGACGGGCAAGATTGATACCTGTTGGAGAAGATCGACCATGGCAGAGATCTTTCCTAGATTCTTCGGTTATGTTAGGGTTCGTAGATCGAGAGGCTGTTTTTCAAGTTACCTATAACTTTGAAACAGGGCAACGTATGGAAATTTCGAATCCCAAATTGTTGGGAGAAACGCAGCTGGCAGGAAGCATCTCCCTCTCTCCTGTCTCTCTCCCTCTCTCACAGCAGTCTCTCTCCCTCTCTCTCAGCAGTCTCTCCCACTCTCTGGTAGGGTTTCAGGCCCTTTCTTTTTTCTTCTTTTTTCTTTCAATCTGAAAGTCGCGGACGCGGATTGGATACTAGCCGCCAGGACCTAGCTATAGACGGACGGTCCTGTCAGGGCCTCTGTGGGGCCACCTTGATGTATATGTTTTATCCACGCCGTCCATCTATTTTTAATAGATAAATTTAGACCATAGGCCCAAAAATGAAGGCTCAAGTGGACCACACCACACGAAGCAGTGGGGATTGAAATCCTACTGTTGAAAACTTACTAGGGCCCACCATAAAATTTATTTCCTGTACAACCTGTTCATAAGCTCACATGGACCTTGATGAAAGGAAAACATGAATATTCGCTTGATCCAAAACTTCTTTGGCCGCTGAGATGTTTTCAACGGTACACTTTCTTTCCCTGCTGCTTTCTATGGTGTGGTCCACATAATCCATCGATCAGCCTTATTTTTTACCTCTGCCATAAAAATGATCTTTCAAAATGGATGGACGGTATGGATAAAATTATCTGTCCTCTTTTGTTTTCTTTTTTCGTGATTTCTCCAGTAACAGTGGAGAAGGTTATATCGGATTCGGGTCGTGAGGCGTGACCAAAAGGCTCCGTCGGGCCACCGTGATGCTAGTGTAACATTCGGTCTATCCCCCATTCGTAGATGACCATTTTATAAGGTGGACTTAAAAATCAGGTCGATACAGAACTCAAGTGAGAAACACCGTAAGAAACGTAGAAAATAGATACGCACACACCATTGAAATATTTATGGGACCCACTGAAGTTGGGTTTTTCATCTTGTGATACTTCAAGGACGGGTTGGATGGCATATAAATATCACAGTGGGCCGATAAAGGTTCCCGAGGTGATCGTTCTTGGTTCTTTACTGCCTTTGGTGTGTCCACCTGAGTTTCGTATCTACTTGAATTTTAGGTCACCGGCTAACATGAGATGTCGCAACCAATGGATGGATGGATGTCACAAACACGCCATGGTGGCTGTTGTGTCAATTCAATCAAACATGGCTACACTCGTGATTTAGTGCCCTATTTGAATTTTATGTGTGATTACGATGTATTGGTATGTATTGGTGTATCAAAGCCTACTCAACTTAATGTTTGATTAAACCGTTAGTATTCCCTGCGTTGAGTTAGACTGATTAAAGGGTGGGCGCAAAATCCAATCATCCTCTCAACCACTGGTTGTTACCGAGGATTAGACAACAACTTGTGAAAATTGTAAGGGTTAGCCCTTTGGAATGGATTTTTTTTGTCTTGCGTATAACAACTCGTTCTTTAATCAGTATGACCACAATATACTTTTTAAAAAGAATAAAAATAAACAAATAAATAAAACTGGTTTAATAATGCCAACTTCATTAGTTGAATATGTGATTCATTACAATCAACAAAATATTGAAAAATAGCCTAGAGAAATAAACAAACGAGAGTTAAATACCTAATCGATTTATCAAAACATATGATCAAGGCGAACGGTTAGATCAAATAGGTGTGATTGCCTATGTAAGAACTTAGTTGATTATGATCCAAAAGCTTAGGATTGTGGATATTTAATGTAATCCTATAATAACGTAGTGGTGGTTGCTGGACAGTAGTGATCTATGTTAAAGTTAGGCTAGGCTATGCTAAGATAAAAGATGATAAATGAAAGATAAATTGAAAAGTTGATAGATGTATTTGGTATGGGGCTTGAAGCTCTTTTATGGAGTATTATTTTTATAGGCTTCTGGGAGATGGTAGCCTTTCACAGTCTTCAGCATCATGAATGATTTGGGCGATTGGCTGTGGAAATCTCCTTGATTCTTCCACGTCAATGTAGCATATCATGTACGGTCACTTGTACAAGAGATATACTCTCGCTTTTTCATATTATGCGTTGGTTGGAATCCTTGAGTCACTACAATTCACATTGGAAAGTTGTTTAAGTCGTTATGTGACTTGGCTTTGGCATCTATGGAGGGTTGCTTTTGACAAGACTCTAGCATTTAATTCTAGATAAAGATCTCATTTATTGAGATTCTTACATTTAATAGTGAGAGAAAGAGACTTGCTTTGATGTGACTCTTACTTTTACAGACAATACTTTTGACAGAACTCTATCATTTAATATTTTTTTATGCGCACATCTCTAAGTCCTCATCTTGAAGTTAATATACACCACATATGACATGGCTACCATGGGGCATCTTCTGGTTCATTTAATCTGAGTATGTTAGGCCAAATGTAAACAATATTCACAATACGCGAGTCGGATTCTGTCCATCATTTAGCGCATAGTGTTGACACATGGAGGCATGGCCCCCGAGGGTGTGCCAAAACGGGTGTAAATAATGCCCCAACGTCTCTTTATGTTCAGAGAATGTGTTCAAAGAATGTGAAAAGACGTTGAATAATAATTTTTTCTCATTTTTTTTATTCACCATCGTTTTACTATTCACAACTACCACTATTCACCCAACCACTATTCGACGCCCATCACTATTCATCCACTCACCAACACTAATCACTAATGCACTATTCATCGACCGATTTCATTATTCATTTGGATGACACTATTCACTCAGGCACTATTCATCACCCTATTTCATTATCATCCAAGCGATTTTACTATTCACCGGCCATTTTCATCAAAGTGGTCACTAGGTTAGTCGTTTCACCCATGGAACTTTTTCATTGGCTGATGACGTTTTCTTATCAGTCATTGTAGCCATGATGTTTTTGTATTCATTCATGATAAGTTTCGTGTATTTGATTAGGGGTGGCCTTGATGATTCTCCATGCAGCCATTATGGTTTGCTTGGAGCTAAGCGTATGACTACTGCATAGATCTTGTGACAACATCGTTAATATAAACATGCTTAGGTTGTTGCGTAGCACGCCAACAACGCAGTGAACCGAGATCCAATTTTCGATCTCACTCACAAACGATAAACAAGAAGAAATATAAACTTAAAACATATTCAAAGCATTCAAAACAAACCATAAGACAAGATATACGTGGAAAAACCCCAACAAGGGTAAAAAAATCATGGATGCAAACTTCCACTATAAAGAAACATGAAAATTACAAGGCAATATACTAACCTCTTCCTTGAAAGTAAAGAGAAAACCTCTTGCCTACACCTTAAAATTATTTCTCATACCCTCAAAAAGTCTTAGGGACACCTATTTATAGTTTATGCAACTTCCCTTTCGCACCTATGCGAAAATCGACTCAAAAATCTGCAGTCCGCATCAAATCTATAAACGAATCTACGTAACCTCGACTGGTCGAGCGGACCCTCGACCGGTCGAGCATGGGCTACGACCGATCAAGCACCTCGGAACCCAAAACCTGATGCTCGCTGGACTTTGAGTCGAGCCAGTCCTTGACTGGTCAAGTGTGCCACTCGACCAGTCAAGCAGGGCACTCGATTGGTCGAGCGACCCCTAGATGTGGCTCCACCTCTCAACAATCTTCCACTTAGAGACACATTGCCATAAATATTTGTCTTCTATATCCGGAGTGTATCACCTCTGTCTTCAAGCCTAAAGACCAATCAAAGCTGAATAGAGCTTCAGCTTCTCCCATGTGACCGCTTTGGTCAACATATTTGTAGGATTCTCACTTGTATGAATCTTTTCCAGAGTAATCGATCCATCCTCCACCAACAAATGTATGAAGTGATATCTGATAGCAATATGTTTGATCCTTTAATGAAAGGGTGAATTCTTAACTAAGTGTATTACATTCTGACTGTCATTGTACAGCTTGTAATCTGTTTGCTTCTTACCTAACTCTTCCACTAAATCTTACATCCACACCATTTCCTTGCACGCTTCTGTACTTGCAACATCTTCTGCTTCCGTCGTACTGATAGGTACTATCTTCTGTAACTGAGAGACCTGGCTGACTGCAGCACTACTCAAGAAAAAGCATAACCTGTAGTGCTTCTTCTACTGTTGATATCTCCTACCAAATCTGAATCCACGTAGCCTTGTAACTTGATTTCCAATCCTCCATAACACAGCCCTACATCCTTAGTACCTACTAGGTATCTGAGTATCCACTTCACAGCTTTCCAATGTTCCTTCCCCGGGTTGTTCATGAACCTGCTAACAACTTTCACTGTTTGGGCAATGTCTGGCCTCGTGCTCACTATAGCCTACACGAGACTCCCAATAGCTGACACGTATGGAACTTTAGCCATATAGTCTCATTCCTCCTGCATCTTTGCCCCTTGTTCCTTAGATAGCTTGAAGTAATTGGCTCATAGAGTACTAACCAGCTTAACACCTTCTATATTAAATCGATCAAGTACCTTGGATATGTACTCTGCCTATGACAAAACTAGTTTCTTGTTTTCTCTGTCACGCTTTATCCTCATGCTTGAATTTCTTTTGTATCTCTTAAATCTTTCATAATAAATTTTTTTAAATAGTTGTCTTTTGAGATATGAGATGTCCTTCATGCTTGAACCGGCCACAAGCATATCATCAACGTACAGAAGAATGATGATGTACGACGTATTAATTTTTTTCAAATAACAACAGTGGTCTGCATGACATCTCCTAAAACCGTTTCTCGACATGAAACTGTCGAACTTCTTGTACCACTGCCTCAAGGCCCGCTTCAGGCCATATAGACTCTTCTTCAATCTGCACACTTTGTTCTCCTTTCCTAGTGCCACGTATCATATTAACTAATGCATATATCTCTTCTTCAAGGTCCTCATGAAGAAAGGTTCTCTTAACATCCAGCTACTCTAGATGTAAGTACTCTTTAGCCATTATACTCAAGACCATGCGAATTGTAGACATTTTCACCACAGGTGAAAATATTTCAGTGAAATTGATACATGCCTTTTGTTAAAACTCTTTCACAACCATTCTAGTCTTGTACCATTTTGAACCATCGTACTCCTCCTTCAGTCTGTAAATCTACTTGTTATGAAGAGATTTCTTACCCTTAGGTAGAGTGACTACCTCGACAACTTCTTTTTCACACCTCTGCGAAAATAGACTCAAAAATCCGCAGTCCGCATCAAATCCGAAAATGAATCTACGTAATCTTGACTGATCGAGTAAGCTGCTTGACTGGTCAAGGGGACCCTCGACCGGTCGAGCATAGGCCACAACCAGTCGAGCACCTCAGAACTCAAAACCTGATGCTCGCTGGACTTTGAGTCGAGCCAGTCTTCGACTGGTCGAGTGGGCCACTCGACCGGTCGAAGGACCCCCAGATGTGGCTCCACATCTCAACATAGGTGCCACGTCTTTTGGCAGGTTGTCTCTGTGAGGAACTGGCTTTAAATGTGGACAATGTAGCTATGGCGATTCATCACTTTGCTTGTCTGGAGCACTATGTCGGTCAGTCATATAAACTTTTTGACATCATCATTCACATAGTATATGCCTTGGTAACATATCTTTTGGTGAATCTTCTTCACGAGGAATCAATTTTCATCCTTAGCCCCTGGGTGTCCTTGGACTCAACTTGTCTGTTTTCTTCGATCATTTCTCAGGAAGTCATTCTTTAGATGTTGAGTGATTATTCATTGTATTTGGCCATTTTTGATTTTTTTTTTTTTTTCGGCCATGACAACATCCATGTCCGTCGAAGCTCTAGTGACCCTTTGGTCAGGAGATTAGGGGGTCACATTTTGCATCTATCATGGTTGCATTACGAGCGGCGAACTTCGAGCCATTGTGTTAACGATTGGTGGGGCTCGATGGAACGAAGGTTGCCCCCTAGGTGTATCCGCCCTTTATATTTTCATGGTTTTGTCAGCAAAGTTGACGGTTGCCCCTCAAGTTGCTTGACTCCAACATAATACTTTTCCATCGCCGATGGGACAAGTGATTGCCCCCCGAGTTGATCAGTGCTAACGTTGAGTTCCCCCGAGTTGATCAATGCTAACTTTGATTACACAATTCACAGATACTACAAAATATATGTGTAAAGCCAACATCCTTGCAAAGCACTCGCGCATTCACTAAGAAACCATCTCCAGCATGTTGTAGTGTAACCACTGAGAAGATTACAGTCATGTTCAGCATTTGCAGCTCGCAACTAGGGACCCGCTCATCATAACTCAAAAATCACTTTGACCATATAGTTCTTTGCTTTACCAAAATTTGTAGTTCCAAACAACAGCAATCACCAAAGTTACCAATAATTAAAATAGCAGATGAATGTGGTCAATGAGATTTTGTAAGCACATACGTACAATAATAATAAAGCAATTCCAGAAGGTTGAATACAACTACATAAACTATTTTTTAAAAAAAAGAAAAGAAAAAAGAAGCATATAATTGCTGCAATAAGAAAATGTAACAACTTTGCTACCTACAATTAAACTTGAGGCGATTTTTTTTTTTAAAGAGAACATTTAAGGTGATAACAACTCACCAAAACAATAATATTGCTGCTAAAACGAAGAATTCTAATTAAAATTGTTAAAAAACCTTAATTAAAATCGTAATGAAAATCCTAATAAAAACCCTAATCAAAATTTCAAAAAAGAAGAAGATATTTTCAAAATTCTACCAAAACTCTATTTGGATTAATAGATAGGGATCAACTTACATCTAGCTAATAATTCCATAATAAGTTTGAATAGTTATGGCTATAACATACACAATCCAAAACAAAACCATCCCAACACTAACACTCTCCAAAATTTTAGAACGCAAATATTAAAATTAAAATAAATTCAGTAGAGTTTCTAAATTACTTGGAGTCATTCACGTAAAAATTCATCTATTTTACATCCACTGTAGGGTGTCATACATAAACAATAATATATATATATATATATATATATAATATTTTAAAAAAGGCTAATAAAAAGCCTATTTAAAAATTCGATAACCATAACCATCCAATGGTCCTATTCCAAATTAAATTACCAATTGCTTTTAAGGTCTAAGAACTAAGAAATTTCTACACATAGAGTTCATATTTAAAGCCTCAAAATTCATTTCTAAATACCTATAAATATTAATAGTTCCATACGCATATGTACAGATATGTACTAAATCTAAACCTTCAATCTATTAAGAAAAATAGGGATTAGGGTTTTATGAAAATTAGGGCAGACATTCAAAATATGAAAATTAATTTCTCATATATAAATGCTACTTAGGAATTTGAAGAATCTCATGTTATAGATTAGGGATTTGAAAAATCCCTTACTATGGATTTTCAATTTCTAATATAAAAATGCTAATTAGAAATTTGAATAATCTCAAGTTATGGATTAGGGATTTGAAAAATCCCCTATTACGGATTTTCAATTTAAAACACTCATCCCTAATCTATCAACAAACTATCAACGAAAAGAAGCAAAATCCATAATCCCTTATCAACATCACCATGTAAAGAAAACTCTAATCAAGGTTTCAACATTCAACGTTAGAGAGAAAGACCTGTCGTAATGGTCCGGTTGGAGTGAAGATGGCGTTAGAGATGGGAGGCATGGGTTTTTCTTAGAGATAGAGAGAGAGAGAGGAGAGAGAGAGAGAGAGAGAGAGAGAGAGAGAGAGAGAGAGAGAGAGAGAGAGAGAGCATAGAGAACAAGAGAAAGAGAACAAACTTCCTCATGTTTTTTTTTTTTTTTCCATAGTACTGGAGGGAGCTAGCGAGAGAGATGCAGAGCGAGAGAAGACAGAGAGGTCGGCGGGAGAGAGCAAGAGGTCAGTTTTTTTTCCGCTGGAGAGAGATGAGAGGTAGATCTTTTTACATTTCTTTTCACGGGAGAGAGAGAGAGAGAGAGAGAGAGAGAGAGAGAGAGAGAGAGAGAGAGAGAGAGAGAGGCTAATGCTATGAGTTTTGGTGTTTAGAGGAGTGAAGAGGCCCCGCATCTTAAAGCCAATAGGCTCTTGCCATGTCAACTTAGTACCCCCTTAGGGTACTGAGTTACTCGGTACACAATCCGATTCCTAAAAGGCCACCCATTTAGGCTAACCCTTTTAAGAAAAGGAAAGACTGAAAGAGAAAAGAAAAAACGTCGTTTGTGGTGTCGTATTTAGTTGAGTCAACTCGATCTGATTTGTTGCGAATGTGGGCTAAGTTCAGACTCATCCGGGCATACATAGAGTGAGAGAGAGAGAGAAGGGGGAATAAAAGAGAAAATCGGAGGGTTGTTACTCACTGCCACACTTGTGCCCGAGTCAAGTTGGTCTAACGTCCATTGCTAGACCCCCAGAGAAGACAAAAGATGTGAAAAGGAAAAGGGGAGAAAAGGAAGAAGCTAATAAAGAAGATAGAGAAAGAGGAGGATGAGAGAAAGGAGAGGTGAGTCGCATTTGCGACCCACCAAGTGCACCATCGATGCCGAGGCAGCCCAACTGTTCTCCACCAAGCCAAGTTGGGTTGAGTTAGGTCAAACTTGGCGTGCATTGTTGTACCAGCCAGAGAAAAAAAAAGGGGGAAAATAGAAGAAGAAATGATGAGAGAAATAAGGAAGATAAAGAGGAGAGAAGACACTTTTCAGGTGACTCGATCCGAGTCTACTTAAACAGATTCCATCGAGTCACAGGTCGAGTCGAGTCCTGCCGAGTCCAGCTGCTACACAATAAATGTAGAAAGAAGGAAGGGAAGAAAGAAAGAAAGAAAAAAGAGAAAGAAAGGAAAAGGAAAGAAAGGGAAAGGAAGAGGAAGAAAATTGGGGAGAGTTGGTACATCCGGTTCAAAACTGGGTTTGATCTAGGTGTTGCCAAGTTAACTCAGTCAGGATCATTGAGTCTATCATTCAAGAAAATCCGAAGCGAGGCTACTTAAATCTTACAAGCTCGGGGGGGCTTGTATCGAAGGCGAGTTTGTGGTTTTACCGAGTTAGGCCGAGCTGGGCTGAGTCAAGTTCAGTTAACAGCTAGGTAAGTGATTATCCATCCCTTGTAACTTTCCAAGCTCAATTATAGGTTGGATTATGGTTATTCCTAACCTCTTAATGGTTTAAATGTAGGATAACATGTCCCCTCAATTTGGAATCTACCTCTTTCGATCAACTGAGCCGAGTTGAGAGTTAAATTTGAGTTGAGAGGCAAGTAGCTAAATATCCCATTGAAGAATTTAGATTTAACTATTGAATTTAATGTTGTAATGAAACACAAATGCTCAAAACCCTAACCCTAAGGTAGAATGGTAGATGAAACTTTGTTAGATTCTCGATTTACACTCTAATGATAATCCAAATTCTACATGATTGGTGTAATGCTATGATCTAATCATATAATTCTCCTAATTTATGATAGGATTCAATTTTAGATCGAGTATGCACGAATCTAACAACCTCAGGAGTGAGGTTTGACCCTAAGGTGAGGATTACCCTTCAAGCTTTTCTACATCTTGATAATTGGATTGTTTATTCATCTTTGTTCATTTATCTTATTGATTGTTTAATATGGTTGATCGCTCTCGTTGATTTTGATTTTTATAAATGATTGATGAATTGGATTTAAAGTCAAATATTTGAACATGCAATGAAACTTAAATACCTCTATTTTGATTTAAAAATAAACACTTTAGATATGCATGTACTATCGACATTATACGTAGTTTAATTTGCCACTTATGATTACTTGATGGAATGCTTGAAGGTCCTCGAACTAGTGGTCGCTTTGTCTAATAGATTAAATGGAATAATCAATGTGAATTTACCATCTTGTTGATCATTTGGGCTTATGTGGTCTTTGAAGAATAATTCCTTCTTATCGCATCATTGAATGGAATATTTGGCCCTTGCGGCTTTGATAGAATAATAGCCCTATGTGGCTTTGATGGACCATTTCTATATAACCTTGCGATGGTATATGCCACTTATCGAACTATGATTGGCCACTAGTTGAAGAGATCACCTTTAAGTCATCATATTTGTTAGATTCCCCTAAGTTGAAAATGGTGATATGGGATGTTATGATGAGTTGTTGTCCTATGCTGGGTGACAAACCCTAATAGTGTCCTTTAAGTTTTCATAAATTGACTGGTTGCAATTAGAATAATAATGACTGCACTAATCATACATTTTATGGCATGCGGACTTTACCAGGTGGTCAATATAAGACGCTGGGTTTTTCTTGGGTCATTATGAGCCATACCGTAGAGTACTTTACCAAGTGATTCTACGTTATTGTTGCATGCATTCGACGACAATGATTGTCTTTTTCGCATGGACTTTTCTAGGTGTTTAGTTTTCCTTCGGTGTATCATAGAGTACTCTTTCAGGGAGCTAGGTCACATTGGGTTCCTCGTTACATGGTCTTTTTCGGGTAACTAGTGCCCCTTGGACGTACTCTCCTTGGGTGACCTTTTGCCAGTTGGATGAGCATCCCCAGGTCTGTGAACATTTGCATGCATTCATGCATTTAAACAAGAATACCATTGTAGAATTTATCTAATATTTGCACATCTGATAAACTTTTTCTTATTGCTATGATGGTTATTGTGAAATATTCGTTATATACTATTCCTAAAAACTATGCTTAATTATTAAGGTGCTTGATAAATCTTGGGGGTTATACTTCACTGGGATAGCTATTGACGGTATCAAACCATATTCAGTGTGTAGGAGACATATCTAATGAGCATGATGGTGATCATGTGGAGTATGAGGAGCTATATGATTTTGCGCTTTAAATTATAGATTCATTTACGTTGAATTTGTATTTTCATGTATTTGTAAAAACTTAGGACATTGGTTTGTATAAGCATTCAGGCAGCCACTTAAAAATATTAATGTGTATTTCAACTTTCCTTTTATGCATGATTTGTTTCTATTTCCCTAAATTGCTGAATCTGATAAAGAAAAAAATATATGCGTAAATTTTGGAGCTATCTTTAAAGGTTAACACTCGGGTTTTTGGAAAATGAGTAATATACACGGGTTCCAAGAACCGGGGTGTTACAACTCTTCAGGAAGCGATGATCATGCTTGATCTTCATCAAGATGCGTGTAGTCTTTGCCCCTTTTTTGGGAGTGATTTTTTCTTTAAATGAGAAACACCAACGTCAACGTTGGTCAAAATGGTTGTCGCCAAAGGAGGCATCGACGTAACTCGCTGACAATTTAAAGTTGTTGGCAGTACTGACGATTATGGCCATCGGCAATCCTTTTTTTTTTTTTTTATAATGGATCTCTACTTTACGACATATTACGGTCTTTAGAAGATTTAATGAAGCTTCATCATTACTACATTAGGTTATACTTTGCAAGGTATCCGGACTCGGCCGGAAAAATAAGAAGTAAAAAAAAGAAAAAAGAAAAAAGAAAACAATAAGCTATAAAAGAATAGAAATGATGCATGTGTGCAAATATTATGGATGTCTTGGGTATATGTGGAGTGGAGTATGGATTGATTCGAGATGTGGAAAGGAAAAGGAGGAACCAAACATTATTTTTTGACAAAAGAGATGGTTGAGTATCATCGATTCCAACCTTACTCTTTGACTTCAATAGCTTTTTCTATTTTGGCTATTTGTTCTTCTAATTAGGTAGAATAATAGCATAGATAGGCTTTTCCTAAGCTGATAGTGGATTCCAACACGTGCAACTATTGGTTAACGACAAGGTGTTGGCTTCGGCTCACCTTGGTGCACACCTAATTGGCTCACATAAACTCCATAAACTTTAGCCCCCACTACTCTTAGCTACTATCCCCCAGTGCCTTGTTGGTGTGGTCCTTAAATAGGCCTTCCAATGGCCTATGATGGATCGGTTATAGGCACATAGGTATTCATTTTAGCATGATAGGCTCTCTTTGCTCCAAACCCATCATTTCTTACCTTTATCAATGCCTTTGCTCAATCGACCCTTCGAGGGTCTATTAAAGAGTTTGCTTTTTTCTTGCACATTAGCTGATGTATGAGGGGTCCTGAGGCTTACAAGGGTTACGGTGTGCGACCTTGCTCCACGGTATGCTTGGTTCGAAGTTGGCCAAACGGATCTGATGGTTGCTTTCGGGAAGTTTTAGGGACTTTCGAATCGACTTTCGTGATTTTCTGGTACCATTGGAGTCTAACAGATGTGATTTGATTGACTTGTAACGCCTAAATACTTCAGACAATTGGCCAACATCTACCTTAACTATAGGCCCACCAATCCAATTCGTTGATCAGTTTCGGGTCTTGCCAAGGACCCCTATTGGCTAGCCCATTTGAGCTTTTAGGGCCTTTCGGGCTAGCTAGAGGTGGATTTATCATGGAGTATGTCTTTAGTTCTCAAAAGATCCTATTATTTTGGTCAAAATCAGAAGGGTTGACCCACAAATCAATTGATCTGGTCCGTCAATTGTCTATAAGATTGCTTGAGCTATACCTTATTCTACTTAAACGGTCATATGATTAGTGTCGAGTTATATGGATACTTTTGATTAAAGCATGACTGAAGTCAAAGAATAGTTTATCTCATTTTTGGGTGGACTGCCTACAGATGCCCATTTTTGGCAGATTTGGGGGTAACTGAATGTCAAAGCAAGTGGACACCCTACCCTGTAAGTTAGAGGTAAACATGGTTTGATCTATTCCAATCGAGGTGCCTTTTATTGAAATTTTCATGCCCCAAAATCTAGTACCTGGGTTGGCCATGCCCTGATCCCTCATCTTAGGAATATGACTCATATATAAAAATAGTCATGAACCATAAACCACAATCTAATACATAAATTCATACAATATTATTCCACAGTGGATACAATTTTCAAAATCTAAACAAATATTCAATCACCACTAACTAAAACTCAATCGTTCTTTCATTATAATTTCTTTATAATAAATTCAAACTAAAAGGGAAAATAAAACTAGCTAAAAAAAAATAAACTTTTAGGACTCTGCGCCACTCACTTTCCTGACTTGATCCTAATCCCGAAAACTAAAAATCCAAAAAGGGTGAGCTACGAAGCCTTGTTAGAAAAATCCTTACCAGGTTTCAAATATGTATACTTTTTAAAAATAGTCAAGTTTTCTAAAATAATAGATAACCAAAAAAGTAGGCATTCAAATATAGGAATTCTTTAATATGATGAGTTTCCTAGTCTAACAACTGTATATGCACAACATTTTCAAAAATAATAATTTTTAAATATGATATGTTTCTAAATAAAATTGGTTTAAAATTTTAACAATTAACTAGAATGATTAATACAAGATGGTTGGAAATATGAATGATTGCAAAAATAAGCAACATTTTGATATTAACAAAAATCATGATGTCAAATCATATAATGATGCATGATGCAATGTATAAAGGATGCACTATTACCCACAAGTGCAAATCATTGGCCGACGTGCATTCATGCATCCACGCATTTAAATAAGATTGCATTGTGGATTATTTTGTTTATTTTCTTGTTTAAATTATACTTAACTAATGTGGTGGTATATAATCTTTAAGAAAATTCTCACTCAAATGGTCACTCATTATTTAAAATATACAACCATACAAATGGTGCAAGTGATTTGAATGATACTCATGTTCAGAATGATGAGCCTAATATAGATTTCAAGATGTATGGCCATACCTTTCTCAAAAGAAGCTGTGCGATCTTGCAACTTAAGTCTAACTGCATTTTATTCTTTCATACGTTAAATCGTTTCTTCTATGTATTTGTAATATGGAGACATTGGCTTGTATAAGCCCTATGAGCAACCTCTTGTATATTTTGAATGTGTATTCAAACTTTTCCTTTATGCTCTGACTTGTCTCTCTTTCGCTGCAATGCTCACTATTAATAAAGAAAAAAAAAATACATGAAATGTGGGCTATCTTTAAAGGTTAACAATCGGGATTTTTAAAAAATGAGTATTAAACTTATATAACAAAAATTGGGGAGTTATAAGATGGTATCAAAGTAGATTTTAGACAAACCAAGCCTTAGGAAAAAGACTTGTACAAACTCAAATGACTCAAAGTTATGTTGATAAAATTAGATACTTGAACTACGTGAAATTTCACTAGAATTAAGGAAATTTTGTAAACATAGAGAAAAAATTTAAGCCCCCTGAAAAATTGTTTGAATTGCCGTTAAACTTATAAGTTGAACTTAGATGCCATAGGAGAATAGGTGCCCACTATGATGTAATTGAGATCAAACAAGAACATTCCTTAAACTTAACTCTCAAGGAACAATTTTTAGAAAAGTAGAATTTGAACTGTTTTCAAAATTTTCTTAATTAAAAATAACATTGTCATAATATTTAGCAAATGAAATAAACTTAGGAATTGTGGGGCATATTGTACATTATATCAAACACAAGCACTCCTTAAACTTAATTTTCAAGAAAACTTCTCGGGAATTGAGATTTGAACTTCCTAAGACACTTCTTTACTTAAAAACAATACTTCTCACCAATTCCAACAATTGAAATAACTAGAGGTGAAGTTATAAATCTCTGGATAAATTTTCAATCATAGAATAAGCATATTGGGACTAAATTTGAGAATTTGGATAAATTTAGTAAATTTCAAACTCAAAATTTTAAGTAGAAATTTTGGTCTTGAAATTTTTAGGTAGTGCATTAGGTAATTAGTGTGCACAGTAAAAGCTTGTACAAAGTGAAAACAACACAAAAATACTTGATTTTACGACGGACCTCGTCCATCGCAAACAATCTCATTGACAAATTTTATGACAAACGATCCTTGAATCAGAAGAAGTCCGTCACTAATTCATCGCCTTACCTAGGTAGGATTTTTACAACGAATAGGAATTCATCGTAAATTGTTATTTTGCAATGGATACAATCTGTCGTACAATTTACAACGGATAATGTCGGTCAAAATTTTCCTTTCATAATTCTGCAACGGTTCTTGATCCGTTGCAAATCTTGCCAAATTTCTTTTTGCCCAAATCTCAATATTATTATTATTAATCTGTAGAATTTGTTGGAAAATGTACTTTATTTTAATGAAAGAAGTAATTTTTAATAGAATTAGTAACTATTGTCCTAAATTTCAATATGATTTTTTTAATGAATTGATTGAATGCATCATTTTTTATTTTTTTTTAGTTTTTTTGTATCAAATGATTGGAATTTATGTTTATTTTTACATGAAGACTGGTTTTTAAATGCATATTAATATCACTTGAAGAGTCCCTTAATTTGTAGTTTCTAAAGAAAAAAAAAAGATTTAAAAAAATGAATATTTTAAAAAAGGAAGTAAATTTGAAAAATAAATCAAAATTTTGATAAAAAATATCATCTTGAAAAAGAAAATTCAAAAGTTTAAAAAATTATAATTCTAAAACAAAATATTGAGGAGTTCAATAAAAATAGACGATGTTTGACCAAAATTTAGATTTTGAAAAGAATTTTGATTCAATAAAAATTAAGATTTTGAAAAGAAAAAAGAAATTTTCAAAAAAATTGAGAAGTATAAATAAAGTTGATAATTTTGAAAAAAAATTAGATTTTGAAAAAAAATTGATATTTTATTTTTGAAAAGTTTGAAAAATTAGTGATTCTGAAAAACAAAGTTCAAAACTTCGAAAAAAAAAAACAACGTTATAGAAAAATTGAGATTTTGAAAAGAATTGATATTTAAAAATAACTAAGTTGTTGAAAACAAATTGACATTTGAAAAGATTTAACACTTTGAAAGAAAATTGTAAAGTCCAAAAAATAAAAAATAAAAATTGACATCTCAAAAAAATTTAGTTTGAATAAATTGACAACTTTGTAAAAAAAAAGATTTTGAAAAAGAAATTGAGATATTGTATTTTGAAAATTTAGATGACAAAAATGAGATTTTGAAGAAATAATATAATTTGAATAGAGAATTAACATGTTTGAAAAAGAAAATAAGAATTTTGAAAGAATAAAAATTTTGAAGAAAATATGAGATTAAAAGTTCAAGATTTTGATAGAAAAAATTAACATTTTGAAAAAGAAGATTGAGAAGTAAAAAAATTTGAAAATGTTCAAGAAAAATAGAGATTTTGAAAAAAAAGAAGTAGAGATTTTAAAAAGCGCCGACACTTATATTTTTGTTGAATTTCAAAAATCGCTTGCTTTTAAATAGTTGCCTAGAACCAGCCTAACGTTTTGAAACACAGTAAAAAAGCCACACATTTTCACTTTGATTGACTGTTGTTATAAACTTCCATGCATTGTATTAATAAAATAAAATAAAAAAAAGACAAATCATGCCCTCACTAGCCCTTTTGTTCCTTTAAGGTGGACTACACAGCGGGCCCCATGATGATGGGTTTCCTTGATCCAAGTCGTCCATCCTTCACTAATAATGATTTCAATGTCATGAACCCAAAAATGAAAAAGATCCAAGTCTTTGGACCCCACACGAGTTAACAAGTGGCAATTAAATCCTACAGTTAAAAATGTTAGGGTCATACTTATTTTTTTTGTCATCCAACCAGTTGATTAGTTAACGTGGACGTAAATTAAGGGCCCATTGTAATTTCTTTTCCATCTAACTTGTTTGGCCCCCAAGAAGTTATTAAGGGTAGGTATTTAATCTTTTATGTTTATGGTGTGGTCCACTTGAAATTTGCATCGGCCTCATATTTGGGTCCATGTCTAAAATGACCTCACAAAATGGATGGATGGTGTGGATGTATGTAAATCATGATAGGGTTAACAACTTGCGAAGCTCCAACAGGAAGGTTGTTGTACGGTGTGCCACTTGGCTGCGACCCCGAAACCAGAGGAAGCGGATTTCCTGGGCGCGGATTGGGTATTACCCCACCGGAACGGACGCGGATTAGCTACTGACACTAGCTGCTGAAGTGACATCAACAAGTTCCGTGGGCCCACCATGATGCGTGCTTTTTATCCACGCTGTCCATCCATTTGGAGAGATCATTTTAGGGTAAGATTCAAAGAATGAGTTAAATCCAAAGCTTCAGTAGTCCCCAGCACAGAAAACAGTGGAGAGAGTGTCGTCCCCACCAAAAGCTTCTGAAGGACGCTAAAGTTTTCGATAAAGCTGATATTTGTGTTTTCACTTTTTCTATGTCTTTTTTAACTTTTGAAAATCATGGTGGGCCTTAGGATAGTTTCAATGGTGGGAATCACTCTTCCCACTGTTTTTTGTGGTGGGGTCCACTATAGTTTTCTATCTGCCTTATTCTTTGGCTCATGCCATATAATAATATCCCAAAATGGATGAACAGTGTTGATATGTGTACATTTGATTTAGGTTGTAATCCATTATTATATATCATTTAAGGGTAAAATCCCAAAAAGAAATAGATTAAAGGCTCAGGTGGTCATGGCCGGTATAATTACTTATCACAGAGCAGGAAAGCCCTGAAGCCTCCCATTTAAAAATGACTGATCTTTCTTGCAATTCAGCAGGATATCATAAATGAAGGGTGGAGGGATAACTAAAGATTAACAACTTAGGGCCATGCTATGAATAACGATGGGGTTAAAACTAAGCTAAAATAACAGAAAAAATATAAATGTCCATCATGAAGGGATAAATAAAAGCTATTTAATTGCCATCGCGTGAGACTTGAAGCTCTTCGTCGATAGTTATTTTGAAGGCTTCTGAGAGACAACGTTTAGCTGTGCAAATCTCCTTAATTCTCTCACGTAAGCATAGCCTATCAAGTGTGGCCACGTGTGCAAGAGAAAGACTCTTGCATGCATTGGATAGAATCATTATGTCTTTAGACTCCTGCATTGAAAAGTTGCTGGTGTCTTTACATCACTTAGATTTGTCATTCATAGAGAGTTGCTTTTAACAAGGCTCTAACATTAATACTAGATAGTGATATCCTTTAATAAGATTCTAGCATTTAATTTTCAGAGAGATGTTTCCTTTAATGAGACTTTTACTTTTGTAGTGAGTACTTTTGATATAAATCTAGCATTTAATACTCTCTCATGTGTACATCTCTAACTCCTCTTAAAGTTGATCTAAACCTCACATGGCATGACTGTCCTGTGGCATCTCCTAGGCCCATTTAATCTTGCTGCACTAGATCGCGTGTAAGCAATAATGGAGGGTGTGAGTAGGATTTCACTCATCATTTAGTGTATGATGCTGACAAATTGTGGCATCTTATTAGCCCATGTAAGTGTGCCCCCACATCTCCGTGCATCTGAAGAATATACTCGAAGAATGTGAAGAGACAGCCTAATATTTTTTTACAAATTTTCTCTTTTTCACTATTCACAGTCATACTATTCACCTGACACCATTCATCGGTACTATTCATTCGACACTATTCATTGGCAATAATTACTCGGGCATTATTCATCGGCCACTATTCACGGTTGACATTGTTCACCTGGGCATTATTCATCGGCCACTACTCACGACTGACACTATTTACCTGAGCATTATTCATCGGCCACTATTCACGATCAACACTATTCACCTGAGCACTATCCATTGACCACTATTCATCTAATTGATTTCACTATTCATCCAGTTAGTGATGCTATTCATTGGTCCTTTTTTTAAAAAAAGTGCTAACGACAGGAGAGGTTGCCCCTAGACTATTTGACACCTATGGAATAAAGTTGTAGTACCAGAGGTTACTTCCCAAGCTAATCAATGCCGACTAGGAGGGGGGGGTCAGCTACTAGTTATCATTTCTTAATTGGTTTAACAAATTTGATTTTATCAACATTCTTCACATGCGTGCCTTATTTCTCATTGATTATCAAGAAGTGGTAGATTATATAAAAATTCTGTGAACCTACATATATACTCAAGTTTTCATTCTTATATGTTCTAAGAGACATTATATGTTTTCCTGAAGCTATTCATGTTCACCAATAAATGATTGTTGGAGGAGAATCTAGAATCATAGATTAGGCGTGTTGATGAATGATTGGCTTCTAAGGGCTCTTTTCTTTTTTTTTTTTTTTTTTTTTTTTTTTTTTTTTTTTTTTTTTTTTTGGCAGAAGCCTTCCTTGATCTTCTAGCTTTTATTTATTTATTTATTTATTTATTTATTTTTAAATTTTAATTTAGATCTTTAGACTATATTATTGAACTGCTGAACATCTGATTGCACATGCGTCCCACATGGTGTGCCAAAAAGAGTGTTGTTCCCAATTCAATAAGATTAGGCTGCATTTGTGAGCGAGAGCTTAGATTAGATGCATGTGTGCGACTAAGATATGTGAGTGTGTTAGAGTCTGTCTAACTCAAAGGTTGATTGAATTGTTGGTGTCCTCTTTGTTGAGACGCATAGATTAGAGACTGGACAAAATATCTAGAGTCCTCTCAGCCATCCATATTCCACTCCGTTCAAGCGATTTGTGAAAGGAAATGAGGCTAATCTTTCTGAATGAGTTATTTTTACCTTATGACAATAAACTTGCGTCTATACACTTAAGGACTTGTTTTCTTCGGCGTGATTTGCTACCGTAGTTTTACAGTAAAAATGAATTAAAAAAAATATAAGCCAAAAGCATTCTTCTATTAATAATTTTTTCTTTACAAGAATGACACTCATGATCAACTTAAGGGGTAACGATCTATTCGTTACCCAATTAGGATTGAACTTTGTATCAGGATGACTGTAATATGCAAGATGGCCGTTTGTGTGTTGCTTGAACGGAATCAAGCATTGTGACAAGACAACCGATGGAGGACAGATCTTTGACAATCTATTCATTGCTCTATTTGAATTGAGGTTCATGGTGAAATCACCAGTGAGGTAATAGTCTATCCATGATCTTGATTGGAACCAAGTATGTAGCAAGATGGTTGTGAATTGACTATGTGTTCGTCTTCTAGTATGGATCAAATTTTGGAACATGATGGTTGGCAGAATCACTTAACCTATAGTAGAAAAGCCCTATAGTATTTCATTCAAAACTGAGAGATCTTTCTTACGATTCAACAAGAAAGCCCATAGCCTTCCTTACGTCCTTGGCTTCAACATCGGTGGAAAGTTGCTCTTGATAAGACTTAATATTTAATGCTAAGAGAAAAACTCTTGCTTTAATGAGACTTTCTCTATGCTAGATAGAAATCTAGCATTTAATTCTCTCTCTCTCCTATATATATCTCTAACTCCTCTTAAAGTTGATTTATACAACACATGACACGGCTAACACATGGCATCTCCTAGCCTATTTGATCTGGCTGCACCAAATCGCGCAGCAAAATGGAAGGCAGCCCATCATTTAATGTGTGATGCCGTGACGTGGTGGCATCTCATTGGCCCACGTAAGAGTGACAAAAATAAGTATAAACAACATCATCTCAAAAAAGTTTCTTTTTTTAAAAGGCATGTGGCCCCACTGTGATGACATGAGAAATCTACTCTGTTCATTAGCTTTGCCCCCATCATGCCCAAGCATGGGCTAAAAAACATGAGGCAAATCCAAAACTCAAGTGGGCCACACCACAGGGAATAGTAAAAATAGGTGTGTCCATCGTTGAAAAAGAAATAGATTATTACATACGTCTAGTACATCTGACAATGTATACCCAGTAATAGTTGTTGTATTGAACTACACTACTGAAACATTGCTGCTGCATATCACGCACCAACTCATATAGCTGCTATACACGTGTGTAATGGGAGACATCTCTCCGTATAGCTGTTGTACGCGTGTTGGCTGATGTGCACATGTACACGTGCTGTTGTACACATACAATGTACACGTGTGGCTGCTTCACACGTGTTGGATGTACACATGTTGATTGTTTCACGTGTTGGCTGTTGTACACGTATGCAATGTACACATGTGGCGGCTTTACACGTGTGGGATGTACACATGTTGATTGTTTCACGTGTTGGCTGCTATACACGTATGCAATGTACACATGTGGCTGCTTCACACGTGTTGGCTGTACACGTGTTGATTGTTTCACAGTGGGTCTGCTGTACACGTATTGGCTGCTTCACAAGTGTTGGCCGCTTCACATGTACATTAGCTAATTTATTGTATATTAGCTGACGTACACAACCAGCTAATCTGTTGTAGAGCTGACATTCACAATTATAATAGTTGTTGTATAGGTGAAGTACACAAAATCATATAGTTGTTGTATTCACGTGGGTCTAATCACAATGTACGTAATATATCCAAACCGTCCATCCATCTGGCGATGTGGCACATGTATATGAGAAAAATTCTATTTTACTAATCCGATATAAATGTCCCTGTGGCAATAAGGCACATGTACATGAGATAAATTCCGCTCATAAGGAACCACTCTTTATCGATGATGCACTCATAACAGGGATTTAACATGAGCGGAAAAAATAATAACCTATGCTTCTTGTTATGGAAAATACATGATGAGGCACATGTGATATGCATTTGCTTCTTCTTTAATATTGACCATCCATTTCAAAGACCCACCTTGCATTGGCTACAGCTTGAAAGTTACATGGATCTGACAATCCTAGCAAATCAATGAGTGGCATGGCCTTTGAACCAATGGTGGATAACAACCATATGAGTGGATTTCTCATGTAACTTAGGCAAGTACGGACAAGTGAAGTCTTGTGTGCATTGGATGCATATATGCTTGATGAGCTATGGGATTGCAATACTGCTCATATACATGCACATATACATACATGTAATTATGATTTTCTTTATATTATATTATTCACTGTTGATCCAGATATCATTAGTGATTGAAACGATCATTAACCATGATGATCAATGTTGATGAAAGGATCCATCATCAACAATAATCATTAACGGTAATGATTAGATCCATCACTAATGGTCATGATCACAAGTGAAAATTGTACTTTCCTGATATCTTAGCACTTGTTTTTTCCTTTCTGATGATGATGTTAATATGTATGAGAATATTCGGCTGATGTGTTTAGATCTAAGCCCCCTACATTTTTCATTAGAAATTACAAAACTTAGTATTTAGATGCTCCCTAAAATAAAGATTTTGCATAACCTGAGTGAGAGTTTATTCTCCTTCACCAAATGATGCATGCAATTAATAACGGAAGGTTGCACGTTATCACGCCCCAAACTCGGAAATCGGGCTCATAAAATTTTCGATCGCCGAATCCGGCGCCGACAGCCTCCGTAGTACCCCATTCTTAGCTCCCGACACCCATATACCAGGTTCCAATCCTGGGATGCTACAAGGAGGATTTCTAATATCCATTTAATTCGTAATTAGCATAACATAAGTATAACCCACGAACAATAACCACAAGAACACTATCACAAAATCTACTATGATAAAAAACTTTAGGTACAATGCGTAGGAAAAGGAAATATAAGATAGTGACAATAATAAAAACTCCAGAAGCTCAGTTGCACGCTCCAAAGATGGCAAGACTAAGGTTGCGTCCTGGCGTCACCTGCACGCATCAATCGTGCATAAGTTTATAGAAAGCTTAGAGGGTGGTGTAAGTGTGTGCGCAATAAGAGCGTGCTCAGAATGCAATGTCAAAAAAATGTGAAATCATGCTGATGAATACATGAATGCAATCAGCCGTACCAAGGCTATGCGGTACAAGATATGAATGCTATCGGCCATATCCAGACCATGTGATGCGAGATGCAACTCAAGTATGTCAATCCTCTTCATATATTAGTACAGTTCTCATTCTGGATAATCACGGGGGTCTAGTACACTCAACGCAAGCTTACCGTCCCTATCCGAATGCACAACTGGGAGAGCGGAAGAGACCTCACTATCCACCTGCCAATATCGGGCCCGCCTCGTCGAAAGCGGACCGATTCCTCAAGTTGGTCAAACTCAACCTAGAAGTTGCCCCCTCACTTAGGCGGGTAAGGTCACACCCCTTTTCAACCGACCAAGACATGGTGGGAGACGCGGCCTACCGGTATACGACCCTCGCGCGCTCGTATATCCACTCGGTCTCGACGTTGGAGTCATCCTCTGGTACCATCGGGTTTGAAGATTTTCACCCAGTGACATCTATGACGCCCGTATGATAGAACCAAACATTTTCGGTATCCAACCCAGCCACCCACGATGTGTCTGTGGAGGCTATGGCCCTGATGTCGCTAGGGCTTACAATAATCACAATCATACAAATGCAAGTGCATGAGTCACACTACCAGTCATGCAACAGTCCTACGTGTACCATGTACTCATGTAGGGTAACTCCGCCTATCAGGGAGCCCATAAACATTTCGCCGAAGGTATATGCTATGATCAGTCACTCCACATATCAGTCATACATATGATGCGTATGATTATGAATCATGGATCTACACTATACATGTATATAAAGATGGGCTTTGTGTATAACAAAGATGGGCCTAGACGACCTACTTACTACAAGTATGGGCCTACCAATGGGCCTCAGGGAGAGTGACAATGCGAACATTTAACTGACATCATCCTAACAATGTGGGCATCTAACCATCATTGCTCCCAAGGCTCGGCTCGCCTTAAATATCATTAAATAAATCATGGTGGAATCACACATTGCAATGTGCCTTAGGTACATCTCATTGGGCCTCAAATACATCAAATGGGCCGTATCTCATGGGCCTTATATTCATCAAGTGGGCCACCTCGATGAGCCTCACCAATGGGCCTTAGGTACTTTGCAATGGGCCATCACCCATGAGCCTTAGAATGCATTAAAATGAGCCCGATCGCATGAGCTTTATGTGCATCAAATGGGCCTAATCACATAGACCTTATATATATCAAAGTGGGCCTCAACATTAGGGCACAAATATATCAAATGGGCCTTATAACGTGGGCCTATATATATCAAGGTAGGCCCCAACAATGGGCCTATAAACACATCAAATGACCTACACACATGGGCACATATATAACAAAGTGGGCCTCAACATTGGGCTTATATACATGTCAAGATGGGCCTAAAAACATGAGCCCATATATATCAGAGTGGGCCTCAATAATGTACCTAAAAATACATCAAGATGGGCCTAAACACATCAGCCCATATGCATCCAAGTGGGCCTCAACAATGGGCCTAAAAATAATCCCCAAATGGTTGTACAGTTTAGATGAAACACATGCATTATGGAGGGTCCCATAGGGATGGAAAGGATGGTCGGCATAGATGAAAAACATACCTTATAGTGGGGCCCATAATAATGGAGGGTATGGATTACAATACATACATCAGTGGGTCCCATGTGGGGCCTACCATAAGGCTTATTTTCCACCCAACCAGTTGATAAGGTCACATGGGTTTGAGCCCACCAAAAAAAATGTTTATTTTCAATCCAAGTCTATTCATATGGTCGCTGGACCTAGGACCCACTGTAATATTTATTTCCACCCAACCCGGGCCCACTGTACTGTTTATTTTCCACCCACCTGGGCCCACATAAATGTTTATTTTCCCTCCAAACTGTTCATAGGGCCACATGGGTCTAGGGCCCACTGTAATATTTATTTCCACCCAACCTGTTGATATGGTCACGTGGAGCAAGGAGGCCACTATAATGTTTATTTGCACCCCAACCTATTGGTTGGGTCACGTGAGGCAGGGGTAGGGGCCCACCGTAATGTTTATTTTCATCCAACCTGTTGAGAGGTCACATGGACCAAGGGGCCCACTAAAATGTTTTAGCGGTCGGTGTTCATTCAACACTGTCGCCTGTAATGTGGGCCAGCACACATCACGGTGGGGCCGTGCACACACATCACGGTGGGGCCGTCAGATGGGGCCCACTGGCCAGCGTCAAAGAGACGCTGGTGTCTCTGCACCTCTGTAGCAATGACAACAGTATTTTTTTTTTTGAAAACCATTTTCTTATCGTTTTTCGCAGGTAGGGCCCGCCTTAGGAAAATTCACCCCATTCGTTGTGTGTCCCACCAATTTAATGGTCCAAACTGAGTTTCAGGTGGGTCTAAGCTGCATGTGGAGCCCAACATTTGATTCCATGTGGTTTGACATACCATCACATGAATGATGATGGTGTGGGCCATTCGAGAACTTTTTATGGCTGATTTTTGGAACCAACGCATCATTAAAGGGGACCTATTAAATGAACGGCATGGATATAGAACATACATCATGATAGGGTCCACAACTGGAGCCAATGGGGCCACCCTTTTTTTTTAACGTTGGACGTCCAGACTCCTCTGGACGTCAATATTGCAAATGTATTTTATTTTTATTTTCCTAGGTGGGACCCACATTAACCGGATTTACCCCGCCTATTGAATGTGTCCTACAAAATTAGGGGTCCAAACCAAGTTTCAGGTGGATCCAAGCTTCTTGTGGACCCCAACAATCATTTTTCCAAGTTTTAACGGAAAATACTAGCATTCTTAATGCCACGGTCCGCCAGATAATTGGATTGGTCTCATTTTTCGGCTCAACATCTAAAATGATCTGAGGAAGAGGATGGATGGCTTGGATTAAGTACATGCATCAAGGTGGGGCCTGCATGAGTGGCCCACTTAGTACACCCACATCACTTCACACTTCCTTGTGAGTACACACCCATGTCTGTACACACACTCCACGTTAGCCAACCACGTCCATGGCTGTGTTGCTACAACACATGCACCATGGTGGGTCCCACATGTAAGTGACCCACCACCATGTATAAATATATATATTATTATAGTATTAATATAAAATAAATATAATATATTATATAGCATATGGGACTTCCCACCATCCCAAAATGGACGATGGATTTCGCCTAAAATGTGGTGGGCCACACCATTGATGAATGGAGTAGATTTAACATGATTTGGTGGGGCCCACTTCATTCTAGGGAAAGGAGAGAGAGAGAGGGGGGGAGAGAGAGAGTGATACACGGTGATAGAGAGGAGGGTCCCCGCCATTGTGGGCCCTCCATAGTTACAACACATACATCAAGTGGGTCTCACAACAAGTGGGCCCTTAAAAATTGAAATAAAGGATGATCACCCACCTTTTGGCCTTCACCTTGCTCCCTTAGCCTCCTTAGGTCTTTTGCTTGACTTTTAACGGTGGTAGATGAGGGATCAACGGTTGAGATGGGAGATGAATGGCTTGGATAGTAGATTTTTGGAATGGAAAGTGGGTCACATAACTCACTTTCTCTTTTTCTCTCCTTGAAAAATTATGGACGTGTGAAGCTTCTTGGTTGCTTGAGAATTTTTGAATTTGAGAAAGAGAGAGGTATGATGGTTGAGAGAAGTGATGGGTGATGGATGTGGAGTGTACTTGACAAGTATGGGTGTGTAAGAGATAGGGTGAGAAAGAGTTGACTTGTGATGTTGCTTGACTTGTGGAGAAAAAAAGCATGGGTTATTTATACTTGACTTGATGTGTGATGTGTACTTGATTGAGGAGACATCTCGTAGAGATTGTCTCGTAATTCGCAACGTGCGGTCTTTTTTTTGAATTGAACATGGGCCTACATCTTCTACCCTAGGTATCGGGTCGGTGCGCGAGTCGCGGCGTTAGAACCGTGGCGACGGCGTGGTCGCTATGATACAGGTCTCGGGTCGAGTCGACTCTGATATGCGGGACTCGGCTTAAGTTCACGCGTAAACGTCGAATACAGGTCGAAAGTTGTCGAAATTCGACCGGAAGGACCGCGGAAGAATACGAAACAGTACGGTCTAGGACAGGTCTTACACACGTTATACACATTTATTCTTATAAAAACATTAAACTCATCTTAAATAGAGAATTTGATTGTTCTACACTGTCCATTTGGGTATGTGGACTTTCAGATCTCATTAAGATGTGTTAATTACTTTTATAAGTTGAAAATTTGTATAACATGTAGAAATGCTGATGGTTAGTGTCAATACCTTAGATCTTAGCTAAATAGTGATACTCATGCAATGTAGAGATGACCACCAGAGTGTTAATGAACAGTTGAAATGACAACATTTCGACGGTAACAGCTACGAAGAATGGTCCCGCGTGGTGCGATGCCTTCTGGACGAGGACGACATATCTCACACACTCAATGTAGCTCAAAAGGAACCCATATTAGCTGAAAATGAGAATTTACAAGAACATAGGGTTGCAATGACTCGCTACAATAAGTGACGAAAACAGAATCGTTCAGCTCGTAATGTCCTTCTTAGCACTATGCACAAAGAACTCATACCTACGTATGAAGTGCATGAAACCGCTAAGGAAATTTGGGAAGCACTGACAATGTCTATGCGCAAAAATCAGATGCGAGAGTTCGGGTAATGAAATTAGAATTTCAGGAGTATAGGATGCCTATCGGCTGCCCCATCAAAGATCATATTTGTAAGATGGAGCAAATGATAGGTGCCCTTAGGAATGTTGGGTGTAAATTGACTGAAAATCAGAAGATTATAGCTATGTACCGTTCCTTGCCCGAATTTTAGGACCAAATCAAAAGAATTCTGAACCATACTGATTCTATCACTACATTTAGAGACTTTTATGGTCACTTGGTATGTGAGGTTGAAATGAATACAATTCAGTCAGATTCGGCCAAAGCCTTTGTAACAGATACCCATAAGCGGAAAGCTAATAATAAACGGTCCAAAGCTCGTAAGAAAGCGAAGAAGAATAATAAAAAATAGAAGACCACAACACCTCTTCCAAATCTCAAGAAGGGAAATGAAAAGAAGAAGTAGAGAAAGACAAATATAATCTACTTTGTCTGTGAAAATTTTGGCCATTATGCTTGATAGCGTGCCCATAAAAAGACGGTAATTTCTCAGTCACTAGATACTTTGTATGTAGGCATTTATTCTGAAATCCTTTCCGTTGATACCATATCTAACGAGTGGATTTTAGATTCAGGCACAACAAAGCACGTGACAAAGAGTCGTCGAAGACTCGAGGAATTCCGGTCTGTAACCGAGGGAAGTTACAAGCTGTACATGGGCAATAACGCTGCTGAAGACATACTAGGGATTGGCGTTCTTCCACTCCGTACGCTCATAGGGCAAACAATAATCCTCCATGATACTCTTTATGCACTGGGGATGCGTCAAAATTTAATTTTTGTTTCTAGGCTATTATTTGATGGTTTTGATATTCGATTTTCTGGGACAAGAGTTTCTTTGAGATTGAATAACCTCATCTTTGCATGGAGAAATTTAATTTTAGATTTATTTATTCTAAACGTAGATTGTGATAATGCCCATCTTACTTTATTTGCTATGTCAAATAAAACTGTAGTATCTGAATCTAAAAATTGGCACGTGAGATTAGGTCACATTGGAAAGGATTGTATGACAAGACTAATACGTTATGGTCTGTTAGACTCCTTATCCAAAGTTGATTTGTCATTTTGTGAACATTGTGTGTCCGGGAAGACTTCGAAGAAACCATTTTCTAAAGCGGCTACGTCTAAGGGCACACTAGAGATAATCCATTCGGATATCTGTGGATCCTTTAATGTACATGTTAGAAACGAATGTCAATATTTTGTCACTTTCATTGACGATTACTCGCGCTATGGATATGTGTATCTCATCTCACACAAATCTGAGACTTTTGATTGTTTTTTTAAATATAAAGCTGAGGTGGAAAATCAGCTTGAGAAAAAGATTAAAATCCTTCGATCTGATAGAGGTGGCGAGTATACATCTGAAACGTTTAAGTCAAATTGTGAAAACGTTGGAATTGTTCGGCAGCACATAATGGCTTACATACCACAACAAAATGGTGTTGCAGAGAGAAGGAATATGACACTATTGGACATGATTAGATCGATGATGGCACAAGCCAATCTCTCTACAACATTCTGTGGAGACGCACTGTTAACAGCCGTCTACATCCTTAATAGAGTCTCATCCAAATTCATTCCTAAGACCCCATATGAGATGTGGTCCAGGAGGATTCCTTCTCTAGCTAACCTATGTCATTGGGGATCTTTGAGATATGTTTTGCTACCTACTCTGCATAGAGGTAAACTTGATAGTAAAATCATTGAATGCGTGTTCATAAGTTACCCTATGCATTCAAAGGGATACGTTCTAGTTTATGAAGACCATGGACGATAGATTGAGATAGAATCCTGAAATGTGACCTTCGTTGAAGATAGATATCCAAGCCGAATGAAGCAAAAGGTTCTACTAGAATTTTTTGAAATACCCGATGTATCTCAGGAGAGTAGGAGTTCTGCTTCTCACGATGATGATGCTCCTATAGTTCGTCCAGACAGTGGGAGGACATCTCAGCAGACGCCTGAGTTACGTCGAAGAGAAAGAGGATTGATTCCCCGAAGATACTTCGATATTGAGAGGCAAACATTCTCTTGCGTTACAGTTGATGATGATGAACCAGATTCGTATCAGAATGCATTATTATCTTCTAACTTGGCTGATTGGGTGAATGCTATGAACAAAGAAATCGCTTCCATGGAGAAGAATAAAGTCTAGGAACTTATTGATCTGTCTTCCAATCGCAAAGCGATAGGTAATAAATAGGTACTAAAGATTAAAAGAAAGGCAGATGGTACAGTGGACAAGTATAAAGCACGATTAGTTGCTAAAGGTTTTACACATCAAAAAGGTATAGATTACGAAGAGACCTTTTCACATGTTGCAAAGTTCTCCTCAATCCGCATGATCTTGTCCATCGACGCAAGTTTAAACTTAAGAGTTATATCATATGGATGTAAAGACCGCATTATTAAATGGTGACTTGGATGAAGAAATATACATGCCACAGCCCATAGGTTATATGAACAAAAATCATTCAAAGAAAGTCTGCAAATTATTGAAATCTATTTATGGGCTAAAGCAATCTTCAAGACAGTGGTACATGAGGTTCCACTTGGCCATCACTACTTTTGGATTCACGATGAGTGAAGAAGATCATTGTATATACATGAAATGGTCTAAAAGATCTTTTCTGATACTATCTTTATATGTAGACGATATCCTGTTAGCTGGTAATGACATGCAATTGTTGATATTAATTAAAGATTGACTATTCTCGAACTTTGAAATGAAAGACTTCGGTGAAGCCAACTTTATTCTTGGGATAAAAATCATCAGGGATCGCCCTAAGAAATTTTTAGGCTCGTCTCAAACAACCTATATACAAAAGATCTTAAAGCAGTTCAGGATGAAAAATTCAAAAGCTGTTGAAACCCTTATGGATAAAGCTACCAAGCTAGACAGGAAATCGTGTCCCCAGACTGAAGCCGAGAAATTGGCTATGTCCTCAGCACCTTATGCTAGCGCAATAGGGAGCTTAATGTATGTTATGCTTTGCACCAGACCAGATATTAACTATGCAGTTGGCATAGTCAGTTGTTATTAGAGTAACCCGGGACAGTCTCATTAGCAAGCCGTCAAACGCATATTCCGTTATCTCAGTGGAACAAAAGACCTAATGTTGTGTTATGAAGGCACAAGCCTCGAACTCAAAGGATATTCTGATGCTGCTTGGGATAATGACGCCAACGAGGGAAAGTCTACTTTAGGATATGTTTTCTTACTCGGAGGAGAAGCTATCTCATGGGTAAGTAAGAAACAGATATCCACAGCTCTTTCATCTATGGAAGCCGAGTACATTACATGTTGTGCTGCAGTTCAGGAGTGTGTATGGGTTCGCAGATTTCTATTGAGTCTGGGTGTTGTACCAAGTATTCATCAGCCTATATCGTTGAAGATAGACAATACTTCTGCCATTGACTTGGCAAAGGACCCTAAACACCACCAGAAATCTAAGCACATCGAGATCAAGTATCATTACGTCTGTGATCAAGTGAGAGATAAGAATGTCGCCCTCAGCTACATTCCTATTAAGGAGATGATGGCTGATCCCATGATGAAACCTATAGCTAGAGATCTATTTCAGGTTCACGTCAGGCAGATGAGATTGAGAAAAACTTGACTGATGTACTTATTTTGTAGTACCTTTGATCTTTCATTAATGAATAATATATTCAATTTTTTCAGTATTGAACACTAATATAACTAAGTATGAAGATCATCAACATTTACCTTAAGATCATGTAGGATTTCTATTTTTGTCGACAGGCTAGTCACTCAATCGCACGGGTTGACCAACCTTGAATGTACAAGAGAGGTACATTTGAGGTCATGTTTATACATTGAGGTATGAACTTCTCTTTATTTTGAATAATAAAGGATGAGGATATGAGTGAGTCGTATCCGCTTATAATATTTTAATATTGAAGATGAGACTGATAAAGTCGAATAACATAATCACACCATTCTTTTTATGCAATCAATGTTATGGCCTAAATTTAAAGCTAGGTTATGAGGTTATGAGATGAGTCGTACCTCATGTAGAATGACCTGCGTATTATAGACTCGACATTCACCTAGTATTGTCTACTTTACGACGTGGATTGTAGCCACGTGCTGAGACTTTTTACCTACAGATTGCTTTGATTCGATTTAATCATTGCAACGTGCGAGTAGCCAGTCTCATATGTGACTCTTTGTGTCTTTAGCTACCCTCCTCTTGTGTATATGAGGATGAGATTGAGTGTTGCTACTTTAGTGTATAATGACGAAAGGTCCTTGATTGACCAGACTTGGCTACGCTAGGAAAGCAGCTTGATTGATTCCAAATTACACATATGCATGGAGAAGATCCCGTAACAGCTACACCAAGTTTATAAAACTTTAAATACGCACTTGAAGAGTTATCCGCCAACAGTATTGAGTTGTTTTTAATAAACTTTTTCAAACAATATTTTTTCTTAAAACAATATATATAAGTTTTGCTTTAAATTGATTTTAGTCGAAGTTTGTGAAAAATTAAGTTTTCAGAATAACTCGATAAGTGCGCATGTTGGCCGAATACTCCAGATCGAGAGTTAACTCCATCCGGTGTGGTCATGCAGACTAGGACAGGCATTCGCTTGGGTTATTGAGTACTAGTAAGAGGTCACTTAGTACTTAAACACTTGTGAGAAGCTTATGGTGAAACAGCTGATCCCACGCCTCTGATTCTTTTGATCACGATGTTTAGTCTTTGATTGCTATTAGACGAGTTAGATGGACAAATATTGTGCCTATATCACAATGTGATTGAGTGGAAAATGTTGGACGTAGGCCAATGGGGCCCACTTGTGAGCAATCACTAGTGGGTGGGTCCCACAAGTTTAGGTTTCTTCCGGTCTTTTTTCTTTTTCTGTTGTATTTCAAATTCGACTTTGAATTTGCTTTATGATAGGAGATAGGAATAAGACCAAATGATATGGTCTCATTCAATCTCATGCGATCTCTCATTGTTTTCTTATATAAATGATGAGACTCTCTCTCTCGTGGGACATCATAAGTAATACCGAGAGTATACAGAGAGAGATATAGTGTGCACAACAGTCTGTCTATTTTGGCTTGTCCTTAGGACGATCTAATCCATATATCGCAATCCGGGACCACTTTATACCGTAAGATTAGATGTGTGAATAGATTCATCTACTCCAGTAGTAGATAGACGGGCTGTTGGAGCAAATGGATCTATTCACACATCTGATCCTACGGTATAAAGTGATCCCAGATTACGATCTATGAATTAGATTGTCCTAAGGACAAGCCACTCTCCATATACTCTTGGTATTACTTATGATGTCTCACGGGAGAGAGAGTCTCATCATTTATATAAGAAATGAATGAGAGATCACATCAGCTTGGATGAAATCATATCATCCGATCTTATCCCTATCTCCTATCATAAATCAAATTCAAAGTTGAATTTGAAATATAATAGAAAAGAAAAAAAGCCGGAAGAAGCCTAAAATTGTGAGACCCACCCACTAGTGATTGCTCACCAGTGGGCCCCGTTGGCCTATGTCTAACAAAACGATGGTCCCACATACACAAAATTCAACTACTTAATCACTTTATAACCTCTCCTGGACCGTGAAGTGCACTGGCCTATTGAGGCGGTGCACTACACAGTGATTTTGAGACTCGTACGATGGGAATATAGCACATATGTTCAAGGCTACTGGCGCGGATATTCCCATATGTTCAAGGTCAAGCATACCAGTAGATGTCACGGATCCTAGTGTCTGGTGACTTTGCCACACTTGTACATCCATGTAGATCATCGGCAAAAAATTATTTCAAAGCCATCCGAAACAATTCTTATCAATTGAATGTTGACGCTTTAGCATTTTTAAAAAATAAAAATAATAATAAAAAAAATTACACACTTTAAATCAAATAGTAAAATTATTGCTTGAGCAATTGGCTTTTCATTTCCCAAAGGATTCTATGTTGATTTTCTAAGATGTGGATTGCTTGAAACCTTAAGAACTACCTTAGATGTAGGTGTCATATCCACTCTATCCATCCTTTACATGAGCTAATTTAGGAAACGAGCCCAAACACAAGGTAGAACCAGCACTCGAAGTAAGCCACACTACATGAAACAGTGAGGATTGAATGTCCACCATTGAAAACTTCACAAAGCTACAAAAGTTGTGGATGAAGTTAATACTTGTGTTTTTGCTTGATCGAAGTAGACAGAACTTATAAAGGGTTTGGATGACATATAAACATCACGCTGGGCATTATGAAGGTTTCAAATGCGGGTGTCTTTTATCTCCACTGTTTTCTATGATGTGGTCCACTTGAGCTTTGGATCTGCCTCATGTTTGGACATGTTTCTTACGTGGAGTTGACTAAACAAACAGAGTGGATATACCACACACATTATCATGACAATCTGCGCGTCCATGAAATGACTTCAAATAAAGTTTTAAATATTGTTTGGGTGAGGGATTTTGCTTTAGATAATCTAGTTTTCCTCGAGGATTTTGGAAGCTGTGAGAATTAGTTTCCACTTTCATTCATATTCATTCTTCTATATTATCATCATCATATTTCATGTAAGCTTGATAGTGATATAATGAAAATGTCTTAATCATCTTGATATTCAAGCGGATCACACCCACCACCAAATTTATCCAAAACTCTCTCTCTCTCCAGTGACCAATCTCGGCATTTCTACCAAGTACACATGGATAGTGATCTGGACCACTGCCTTTCTGGGTCAGCATAGATGGCCCACAGCCCCAATATCAAAACAACCAGATAGTCTACGCCATCGAATTTCCAAGACGACCAGCAAAAGGCTGGCTAATACAAGTTGAGCAACAGCCGAGCAGTAAGCCACATTAAAAGGGAGAGACCAGACCAGACCAGACCAGACGGGATCAGCCTATCAATTGTAGGCCATCGAAGTAATGGCCGTGACTGATCAGTAGTGCTTTACAGGGAATGGCTGAGTAAAGGAAGGACCAGGTAGGAATGATAAGAGTACACAACAGAAATAGAACTGACATTAGATATCCGGGTCAATCTCTATCGTGCACTTGGCACACGTAAAAATTAATCAGGACCATCCAAATCCCAGCCCACCCAGATGAGAATACCCCTAAAGACACATTGATTGGACAAACAAGGAAAATGTGAGCAATAGTTTGCATTTGACGGTAAAGCCCGTCAATCAAACACTTCAAACCATATGATTATTCCTTTTTTCTTTTTTTTTTGAAGGATGACCTATCAAAGCAACAGGCCCACCACGTGGACAGTCTGGATCAAGCATTGGACATACACATATCTTAGAGACGAACCAAATATGCAATATTTCGTTAATATGATGGGCCCAACAAGATAGAAACATCCTAAGCCTTTTGATAGGCGCCCAACAACATAACAGTTGATGAAAATAAGGCGCTAGGATCTTCCGATCTGGGCCATATAAGGTTAGGGACCGATCATATCGTCTTGGATAATTGAACCATGGGCCCTCTTGTGGAAGAAACCTACTGTACAATCTCTAGCAAATCTACCTTATTCTGCTGCAGAGGATTCCATACACGTGGCACCATGTTTTCATGATCAAGACCCTTGATCTTATGGGCCCTGTCAAATGACGAAAATTCACCAAAAATCAATTTGATAATTTTCCTATTTGGGTGATTTTGGACCATTGCTATATAGTCCCCTCAACAGTTAAATGAAGGCCACTGGCCAGCGAATAAGAATCTGTACACCAATTGCAATCTCATCCGATGCAACTATTTTTTACCTACAAAGCTTCCACAAGAAAGTCTAAGCAACATCCCACCCGTTCATCACTATTATATTCTGCGGTCCCCACCAAACTAATCCACAGTAGTGTTTACCTCTCTGTACACCTCTTACAAACCAGCGACCAGCTAAAAATTTTGATTTTACCCAACGCTGCCTGAATTTTTAATGAAATGGCCTAAATGACCTCATACACATACTTTTAGAGTTGAGTCAGAGCAATGTGGGGCCCATGTAGTGTACGGGTGACATCCAACCCTTCCCACAGTTGCAACCCATAGTGACAATCAGTCGAACCAAAGATCAGACCAACCAGATCATCAGGCAGGCCACATGATAAATAAAAAAACGTCCACCAACAAAAAACTTCCAGATTTTTGGTTTGACAACCATGACTGAGCGCACCTGTGGACAGGTTGGACTTCCATTCAAACACCAGATGGAACCCACAATGCTCTGAACCCAATGAATCACCTCTAAAGATTTTTTTACGGCCAAGGCATTGTTTAGTAAAATCAGAATTCTCAAGGAACTTCACTAAAAATCCCTTTTTACCTTATCTAAAACTCCAAGTAACATTTCAAAAAACAAAAAGAAAAGAAAAGTTCTAAGTATGATGATATACCTCACTCATTGAGCCAGCCAGCTGAGTTCTGGTGAGGTGAGAAAGAGCGCAACGGGCCTGGGGCAAATCCCCACATGCCTGCATGTAAGCCAGCTTGAGAGACAAGAGATTCATAAACACCAGGATCCGCCCTTGGATGGTTCGTCTCCTCAAGGTGGGGGGCCACATACTGCTGTGACACTGACAAGTTTGGCCTGGACGGTCGGATCATTGGACTTGCGAGCCCAAATGCTGGGCAAGACACTGAACCCAGGCTGCCCAGTCCAGGATACTGACCCAATGGTTGCCTACCTACCTGAGATAAATCGTCAGGCCCCTGCCGACCATACAACTGGACCTGCTGCCGTAGTCGATCCGCATCAGGACGCCCAAACTTCTCAACCAGCTCCCGCCCACCAATATAACCATCACAACTGGAAGTCTCAACATTCCTCTCTCCAAAGTGACTGGGAAAGTGTTCCTTGCCCTGAATACCGTAACCGTGACTAAGGCTGCTCCTTCCGCCACTAGCAGGCACTTTGTGGGTCCCACTTGCAAATGGGTCTTCCCTATTCGGGCCATACCTCATCCGTACATCTCTAGAATCTTCATCAGGAATGCTGACTGGCCTCCCTCCATGTCCCAACCGGCCTCGTTCCAATAACATCGCAGCATCTGTTCCATTAAAAGGGGAAATGGTCACTGGAAATTTCTCGGTCATGCGCCATGTGTGCTTCCATTTTTGTCCCCCGCTGTTGCCATCTTCATGGACTCTCTTCTTCCCATGTGCATGGTTTTCATAGGCAGCTCCTCTTTTCCCCTTGTCTTCGCATCTGCCCTGCTCAAGTCGACCACCATCGCATTTGGGCAGAGAACCTCCCTTCCATTCCTCAGTCTTCTCCTTGGGGACAGCAATTCTAGTCTCTTCAGATGCTTCTGCTCGATCATTCCATTCAGGAGAATTGTTTAAGAGCTCAGAGATGTCCATATTGAGACCATGATCCTCCTCCAACTCTTCCTGAGGTTCATACATGCGTCCTTGCTTGATAGCTGTGGACCCATGCCGTGCAGTCCAGTCTTTCGATATGTGTCCTTGCTTGGTAGCTGTGGACCCATGTCGTGCAGTCCAGTCTTTTGATATGTGTCCTCGCTTGATGGCTATGCCCCTGTGCCGTGCACTCCAGTCGGGTCGGCTCCAGAGATAGAGTGGTGGAGCTTTTATGTTCCATTGGTCCACTTGCTTCTCATTCACATCCACTGATCCAGGCAAGTAAAAGGACTGAACAGATGAGAAGGTTTTGGGTGTTAGCCACCAGTGATATGGTCATCTGATGGTAATAAAATGTGACAGAAAATATACAATGCTATAGCAAGGGTTTGTTTGGCCAAAAAAACCCCAGTTAGATTATTCTAGCCGAACTGAAAGGCGGACCCCACCTGTAAGCCACATCTTTCAATCAAGCATATCATATAATACTATTAAAATAGGTGAGAATACAAAGTAAGGTTTTGCTTGTCCACCGCACCTTGCCCGAGAGAATTCTATCATCCTGCCAAATTAAATCATATTGTGATCCCTTCTCATCTAGTCTGTTTCAAAACACAAATGAACAAGTGAGAGAGAGAGAGAGAGAGAGAGAGAGAGAGAGAGAGAGAGAGAGAGAGAGAGAGAGAGAGAGAGAGAGAGAGGGAGGGAGGGAGGGAGGGAGGGAGGGAGGGAGGGAGAGGGAGGGAGGGAGGGAGGGAGTACCTCTCTGTTTTTGCTGGAACAATGAGAATAAGGAGCTTCGGCTTGAACTCAAGAGCCTTGTTGATGAAACTGTTTGCGAGAGATGCTCTAACCCCAAAAGGAGGATTAAGACCCATGATCTACATTAAAAAATGATAAGAATCTCGATATTATCAACATTGAAAGGTAATTTGCTCAAGACGAATAAGGAAAATACTTTTAAAAATTCACTCAAGACAAATAAGGAAAATACTTCTTTTTTTAAAACTTCCTTACCAATTGAGACCCAGTAGGTAATTCCTCCAGCCCCACCGACATCCAATCTTTCTTTTCAAAACAAAAATCATCCTGCATAAAAGCACTTGCAGCCATCAAATTTGCTACTGTCTAACTCGAATCAAAATCACCACGTAGGGCTGCATTTCAATGTACAAATGAATTGATTTGAGAACATTTGGTCCACCAAGAGGAAATAACAAATTACAGTGACTATTTAGGATTCCCAATGAGAATGTAGCCCTCAAATTGCAGTGGCATTCCAACCAACTTCTTGTAATTTGGAGCAAGTCCCCATATATATAAATGAATCCTAAGGAAACTACATTGAATTGAGTTATTTAAATTAGGAGAATTTATATATACACATAGAATGTGTGTGTGTGTGTGTGTGTGATTTGGAGCAATTTGATTATTTCCATTTCATTGAATTAATTATTGCAATTTGATTTGATGGTTTATCCAAGTGCCTCATAAGGAACAATACAATATAAGGCTTGTCAGGCAATACCAGACAATATCAAAAGTAAAACAAATTTTTAAAAACACCTCTTATAAGCATATCAAGTCATACACGCATGGATTGTATTGGCCAGTACAGATGCAATTGCACTAAGGATGCCGAAACACCTTGTATCTGTCCAATGCAGATCCAAGTCAGCCATATCATACTTGATTTTCAATCGTATTTGTTGTGGCACTGTGTTGATGTTTTGCACATTACTTGATGTCTTATGATAGAACATAGGAGATTTGATGATATCCCTCAAATCTTTTCTAAGATTATTTTAGATTTTTTATTTGAAAGAAAGAGAAAAAAAAGAAGCATAAAAAGTATTAGAATCTAGAGATTTACAATTTACAATTATGATCTCAGCCCCCTTATGATTTTATGATATAGATTGACTATTAGAAGGTTGATCCAAATGTGGTGGAAAACTTGTTGAAGAAACATAGTGGCATAACATATTGTGCGGTCTTTTGCAGGTGGCTAACATCTTCAGGGAGGCAAACATCAGAGTTGGTCAAATAGTTACCCGTTTTTTTTTTTTGGAAGACACAGGGTGTCCCCACCTCTTCTTGAAGTGAGACTAATCCCTGCGGATACATGCAATCACCCACAACCACGTGTATCTGGTCAAATAGTTGACTGTTGTGGTTCTTGTTGTCAGAAATCAGTCCCATCATGGGATGTTTCGTATAAACTATCAAACATTTTTACTTCAACTAGACCATGTTTAGAAACCATGGATTCCATGACAAATAAAGAAACGAAAAGGGCTTCCCTTTTATGTGATGATTTGTTTTGTTTGGATAGCAAAAAAAAAGGGTGATTCCATTCAGCAATCATTACACTGTTTCATAATTTGGATTCTTGCAATAAGAAACTAGGTGAGAATTGTGAGAGAAATATGAGATATCTACTTGCCATCTAAATAAGGACTCAAAACTGGAATCCATGTATTAATAGTTCTCATGAAAATTGTCATTGAATAATTTATTATTTTTTCCTTTCTTTTTCCTTGGATTCCACATATCGAAACATGCCCTTAATGAATTCAATTTTCTGATCCGAGTAAGGAAAAGCCAAGATGGGTACACCTCAAGTCTGACTAAAGTCCAATTGCTATAACAACTACGAAGTGTGCAGTTTGTATTGCATTGGGTCCATAAGCAACCACTTAAAACCAGAGCACAAAATATGGCAATTGGCCATTCAAATTATTGTCATTGATCATATACTTGGTGTAACTTAGTTCGTTCCAACAAGTCTTTTCCCTATTGAAAAATCTGTAATCTGAATACATAAAAAATGTTCCACGAAGTTATGGTCCAGGTAGCAGAAAACTGCCCACTTGTCAAATGTGTATGATGTCCAGCCCATCCAATGGGTTGGCCACACCATTAAATCACCTAGTGCAAAATTATCCAAATTAACTCATCATGTAAGCCACACCTGCTTGGATCAGATTGGGGGTTGTTCATTGTTTACTAAGGTGTCACCCACCTGTGGTGTAGCTTGCCTTGAATTTTGCATCAGATGCTCTTCATGGTGAAGCAAATCTTTGGGATGGATTGAATCTCATACCCACTCGACAGGGAGGTACTAACTTGCAGTGGAATTGTAACTTATTGTCCAGCTAGTTGCATGTGAACATTTCTTTCATAATATAATCTTATATACAAGTGTCTTTGTGCATAGAGAGAGAGAGTTGTGATGAAAAATTTGTGCAACTAGTTGCATGTGGGGCCCACCGTGGTGTGATACTAATCTTTGGATAGATTGGATCTGATACACACTTGAGAAGTAGGCATTTATTCGCTAGTGGAATGGTAACTTATCATCCAGCTAGTTGCATGTGAAAACCATGTTTATGAGCTCATCATCAAGAGAAAAACAGTGTTTATAAACAAAGATACAGTCAGCTCTTTGCAGCTTGACAAACTATTATTAGAAAAGGTAAAGACTACCTTAGCTTGAATAAGGTCATAATTTTTAAATGAGCACTTCTTCCCAGATGCTGCAAGCTTATCTCTCATCAAACAGCTGAAGTCATTAGCTCCACAGCAGAAGTCAACTATCTGGTAAAAGGGAACATGTAAAAAACTCAGAAAGACCATTAAAAGATATAAAGTGCAACTGAAAAAAAAAAAAGAAGAAGAAGAAAGGACATGACAGGATTTGAGAAATTCATCAAATCCTATCCGCAAGTAAATCCTTCAACATTCATACTTTTTCACGATCATGCATATGTTGAATAGGAAGGTGGTTCTAATTTCTACTACTATACTCCCAACGGACAACAATTATATAAATGCAATAACGAGATGACATTAAAAATAAAAAATAAAAAAATAAAGAGGAAATAGATCTTACAGGCTTAACACAGATCCATTCCTCATGTCTTCTTACAGAAGTGCCAAGATTTCATAGGAGTGAAATTTTAGACATTTACATTTAAAAATATAAAACGAATGTCCGGTGGATCGCTTTAATATCTTCACCCAAAACTTTGAAAAGACAGGCAGAAGGTTATCCTACAATTGGGGACCTCTTCTTGAAATCTAAAGAAAATTGGCAGATCTAGCGTTTTGATATGAATTAAGGGTTCAGGGGGTTGTTATTCTAAGTCTAACCCCCAAAACTTAAAAAACTCAACAAATTCAAACAGAAATAGGATATCATGCTTCCGCTTTCCACTCAAGTTTGTCCACAAAAATCACAAGGAACCCGATCTTTTTTAGTTTTTCTCATTTTCAACATAAGGACCTGCAACTAAACTTGAATTCAGTGTCACCCATGTCAATTCCTGGGAGTTTTCAAGTGCACGACCTAGCTTTTAAACAAAAAATTCAATCAAATTGGATGGTAAACCCAATCCACATGGGACTGCAAATTATTTATATCAGTATTTTCTAAACTTCGTATGTTAGACAAACAGTGCCGATATTATCTATGGCCCATTAATAATACATTGTGCAGTATTTTAGTGGATAATTATACAGCAAAACACGATGATTAACTAGAAAAACACAGCTATGGAAGCTTTGGTCTGCACATTCATATACAAATAATAGGAAGAACCACAAAGTCATATAGAAAGCCAATATTAAAGCACAAACTTCAATATAAAAAAAGTAGAGAAGTGAGAACAATGAGTATGCAATCCTTACCATGTCACCATCTCGTACATACCAATGCAGCTTGTCAACAATCTGCATGTCAAAACTCATTGTGTAAGCATTCATCAATGACTTCTGGAAACACATGTCGAGTGTACACTAAAATTATAATAACAATAATAAATTCATAATAGAGCAACAAGAATGATAATGATTGCTACAACAAGAATAACAGCTTGAATACTTCAATGAATCTAAAAAAAAAAATTACAGGATCTAATGTCCCAGTGTCTTGAGACATGGACATGAGAGTAGTCAGCAAGGTTGCTATCCTGAATAAGCAATCAATAAATTACATAGAGCATACATTTTGAAAGATGATATAACAGTACAGATTAAGTGTATGATATAACAATGTTGTTTAACAAGATTGGGCTAATAGAGTTTCAAGGGGTGCCGCATCACGTGGACTGTTCCGATTCTGGGACCATGACACGTGTGCAAAGGTGCGCGCGTAAGCATCTCTCTCTCTCTCTCTAGGGAAATGGTACTATGAGGTCGACCTCATGGGAACTTACCATGAGGTCGAGCTGTGTGGGCCCCACCGTGATGTGTGTTGAACATCATCACTGTGCATTTGATGGGTCCCCTTTAGGTTATGGGATATCCCAAAATCAGCCGTATACGGAACTTAGGTGGGACATACCATTTAAAACCATGCGATGACATGCTTAAAACATATAAAAGCACTTGGTTGGGGCCACGTGAGTTTTGGATGCAGCTGAAACTTGGTTTGACCCCTCATCCAAGTGGAACACACACAATAGATGGGATGGATTTGTGAACCACAACTCAGTGGGCCCAATACATGATTATGAATGTTTTCATAGGAGGGTAACCCCTCTCAACTGTTGTATGTGGTGTGGCCCAGCCAAGTCATTAAGTGACTTGATTTTTAAGCCCGTGGCCCACCATAGGATGGTGCACCTGACTGATTGGTTAGGTCTTTGACAGATATCATGGTGGGGCCCACATAGCTCGACCTGGCCCACATAGCTCGACCTCATGGGAAGTTCCCATGAGGTCGACCTCATAGTATATTATATTAAAGGTGAAATTTTATTGGAAAAGAAGAAAACAAGAGGCAGAAGAGATAGCAAAGCCAGAGAAAGGAAATCTAACAAATACTAGAAAAACGAAAAACTAGAAATACAACAACCACAAAGCCAAGACTGACCCAAACTTGCCACTACAAGGGCTCCCACAGACAGCTTAGCCCAAAACCCAAAAAATTAAAGACCTACCTACCGTAAGACTAAGGCGCCCAATTCCTCAAAAATTGGGTAACCCTTAGAAAAATTCCTACCTCCGAGTTCCTCTTATTTCAGAAGCAACGGTCATTCCTTTCAACCCAGATAGCCCAAAGAACTGCAAGCATAGCGATACGCCACTTCCTCCTTCCCAACATTCCTCCATCCTCATCATTCCAAGCTAAGAAGAGGTCCTCGATTGAGCACGGCATAACCCAAAGAACTGAAACAAGTGACAGAATCTACATAGAGCAGAGGTGAAAGGACAATTTAGAAATTGATGATCTACTGACTCCGCCTACTGATGGCATAAGAGGCACATATTCAGGATTATCATTCCACATTTTTGAAGATTATCGATTGCGAGCACTCTCTTCCTCCCCACTAGCCATCCAAAGGCCACTACTTTCGGAGGCGCTTTGTATTTCCATATTTGCGCTGTTGGGACAACCGCACCAACTCCTCCATCTTTGGCCATGTCTGCGCAGAGAGATTTTACTGAGAAGAGTCCATCAACAACAACCTTCCACACTATTGAATCTAGAGAATCAAAGTTTATCTTGGCTTTCTGCAAAAGAGACGAGAGAAGTGAGAGATTCTATCTCATCATCATACAGATTCCTCCACAATGGAGGAGACCTAAAAACACTTCTCCATTCCTATCAAAGCAATCCGCTACCAGAATATTTGGATGTGTGGATAATGTTGCCATATCCGGGAAAATAGAAGTCAAAGGATGGTCCACGATCGAAGAATCCAGCCAAAAGCGAATTCTGCTACCATCGCCTATCTGAAGTTTATCTTGGCTAATCTGTTGATCGATTTACAAGTATAGGACATTCTATACTCTGAAGAATGTCTCAGCCACCAACCATTAGCGGAAGTCCCATATTTGGCAACCAAAATGGATTTCCAGAGGCTGTCATTATCCTGAATAAACTTCCACACCCATTTCCCCATTAAAGATTTATTAACCAAATCCAACTTCTTAATTCTTGCTCCTCCCTGATTCGTAGGAGATCACACCTCTTTCCAATTCAAAAGATCGAATTTCCATCTTCCGATCCTCCTTGCCAACTCTTCGAATTTTGTCTATTCTTGGCAGCACCGAAGAATGACAAATATAAAGAGACATGAATAAACCGGGAGGTTAGGTAAGTAAGTTTTAAGGAGGGTTAAGCGCACCTTAGGGACATCAATTTACCTTTCCAGGCATTTAACCTACTTTGAACTCTTTCGAGGATCTTGTCCCAGAGGAAATTGGGAGGCTATCCCACACATAACGGAAGACCAAGATAAGATGTTGGAAGAACTCCCAATTTACAACCAACCAACTTTGCCAATCGGGAAGCAATTTCGAAGGGAATGTAGATCCCAAAAAGTTCACATTTGGATTTGTTAAACTTGAGCCCGGAAATAACCTCAAACCAGTATATATCCATCCTCAAAAAACCGATCATATGGTCTTTAGCTTCACCAAAAAGTAGCATATCATCTGCGAATTGAAGATGATTAATAGGAGGTGGTAAATTTTAGGCCAATATCCTGACCTCAGCAAAACATCTTGCTCAAGGCTTCTAAAACTATGATGAACATAAAAGGAGAAAGTGGGTCTCCCTTTCGCGGTCCATTTGCTGACTTGAAATAACTAAACGGGGAACTGTTTATAAGAATTGAGAATCTAGCCGAAGAGATACAAGAGGACATCCATAATCTCCATTTTTGCCCAATTTCTAAATGATTAAGCATATAATCTAAAAACGATCAATCAAAGTTATCATAAGCCTTTTCTAAATGCACAACACCCACCCCAAATATTTTTGTCTTAATACAAGAATCCATACATTCATTAGCGATTAAGACAAACTCTAAAATTTGTCTACCAGAAACGAAAGCGCTCTGAAAGCTAGAAATAACCAAGGGGATCACCTTTTGCATCCTTTGACATAAAACCTTAGCTAGGATCTTGTAGGAACTACTGACCAGGTTGATAGGATGAAAGTCCTTCATCTTGAAAGCACCTTCAACTTTGGGGATGAGTACAATAAATGTACTGCCTAGCTCCTTAGGTATATAGCCTGTTTTGCAAAAGTCAAAAATAATAAGAAATAAGTCGTTACTGACCATAGACCAAAATTGATGAGGACATCCGAGCACCATACCAAAAGAGGGCTGAGCCAGTCTCTTTATGGCTAGACAACCATTACGTGGGGCCCACTTGGCCTAATTCACATTCCTAAGCACGTTGAAGACCCCATGTGCATGTTCGTGTATCTTTTAAGACCCCACACTGTAAATATGCAGGTGGGCTGCATATAGGAGCTTGATGGACAAATCAGACCGTTGGATTGGGTGGACACAATGATCAGACGTTGAATCGTCATCAGACATCTTGATTGTGGACTCCCATGGGCCACGAAATAGTTTGGTTGTTTACATTGTTTACATGCGTCATTATTTTTTGTATACCTTATATTTGTGTTGAGATTAGGTAGTTAGGAACAACTTTTAATTTATTAAGCGTCTTTGTGTTTTCTCTTCTTCATGTTATTTGAAGAATATTCCATGTGATTTGGAGCTTGGGTGTGGTGTGATTCCATTCCCTATTCAACAAAAGTGTGAGGCTTCCATCTATCATCTTCCTTCTCTCCTCATTTTTATCCGAAAGAAGTATTTTCCCAGAAAACTTCAGCTCTCTTCTTTCTTTCCTATCCAAGACCATCCAAATCATCTGTTTCCTCAACTTTTCATCATCCAACTTCAACATCAAGTGAAATCAACCATTGAAGACCCAAAAAAACCCTAGCCAACAACCTACACGTACGAGCCCCTAGGCTAACCGTATGAACAACCGCTCAATCCTTTGATTTCCCCTTGATTCCCCATCCATAACCTTACCATAAACCCTAAATTCTCAATTTTCTATTTTCTCCAACTTCTAAAAACTCTAATTCCAAAATCCTCAATTCTCATTAACCCTAAAATTTTCAAATTTCAGATTTTTCCCTTCCTAACCCTAATAATAAAACCTACAAATATGTCCCTTGAGTGTGGAATGTGCCTATGATAAATTAGAAGTTAATCCTTCCATCGGGCCTAGTTTTAATTAATTTATATGATTTCTTAGTGTGCGGGCATGTGATTCCTATTGTTTACTCTTCATTACTAAGTGGGTTAGCATCTTTTGTTAATTGAATTACTTTATGGACTCTTTCATAATCTCCACGTTGCATGCTAGCATTAAATCATGTCCTGCATCAAATTTGGTATCAGAGTCATATGTCTAGCAAATGATTTTTGTGTTGCATCTAGGTTAGAGTCACATTTAGGGTCAGTAGAGCATACATTACATATAGGATCTAGGATCATATTGTTGAATTTTGTTCCTAGTTCGGAGTATCCCATTGCTGAATGTTTAGCTAGCGTTTTCCACTTATACCATTGCTGAATTTTCAGCGTAGTAATCTCAGGTTGTCGCCTTGCTGAATTTTCAGTTTGAGGTTTTCAAATTACACTCTTGCTGAATTTTCAGCTTGGTACTTTCAATTTGCTATCTTGCTGAATTTTCAACATAGTATTTTAGGTTAACAGCTTGCTGAATTTTCAGATTAGTGTCCCTAGTGTGTCCAACTTGATTTCTAGGTTGGTTTTGTCTTTCTCATAATATTACCTTAGGACTTAGGTTTTCCCCTAAGAGTTACTTTGTGTATGGCCACTCGTTCTGAACGTGGTTTTGGTGTACATCCCACTATGAATCTAGAACAAATTATTAACGCCCTTAACGTCATCAGTAACCGTTTGACGGCAATTGAAGCGCACAATAGAACCATCGTGACTCAATTGACCGTGACCAATGCACGTGTCAATCAGCTTGAAACCCTCCCTTTAGGCGAACCCCAACACTGGGGAAGATGTCCAATCACAAGCTGGAGATCAAATTGAAGGAGTTGAAACTGTGCCACTTACAATTGACGGTCGCATGGCTTGCACCTTGAGCCAGATTGTAGAAAGTAATGATTGGCACATGAATTCAATTTTCCATACTCATGTCAAGTATGGTGGCAAAAACTACAAGGTAATCATTGATGGCGGCAATTGCATCAATGTGGTCTCCGCTAGCACTGTGGATCTCTTAGGTATGCTAGTCATTCCTCACCCTCAGTCTTATCGAGTGTCACGGGTTGATGCATCTTCGATTCCGGTTTCTTAGTGTCGTCTCATTCCCATCTAGTTTGGTTTCTATATGGATACATTATGGTGTGATGTTTTGCCTATGGATATAATAGGTCATATCATTTCGGTCAAGCCTTGGTTGTATGACAAGGACAACATTATTTGGTCGCTCAAATATGTGTTGATTTTTGTATAAAGGCAAAATTATTGTCTTGAAGCCTCTCCTACCCAAAAGCACCCCAAAAAAGGAGGACATCAAGAAACGTGGTCCTAAAGATGCGATGAAACTCCAGCTTGAGTCTCTTTTTATAGTTAATGCCAAAGAGTCTAAAAGAGACTAAAACTGATTTGACGTTGTATGCTCATGTGGCAAGTGAGGTTACACCCAAGGTTATTATAGAGATGCCACCTTAGGGCCTGCTTGGATATGCATTTTGGAATGTATTGTATCGTATTAGAAGTTATGATTTGACGTTTACCATGTTTGGATTGGAGTGAATAGGAGTTGAATCCCATGCGTGCGAATACAAACTCCAGCCAAAATTTTAAACCGATGGTAGAGTATTGTCAGTGGGTTCTGTTACTGTCAATACTTCGTATTCATCGCGTTGTATTCGGCAGCAGATGAAAGTTTGAAATTTGTACGATTACAAGATATCTGGTACCTATGCAGTATAAGATCGGGACCGTTCATTTGGTACATTTCAACGTAAATATCATCTGGGCTAGAATTTAGAAAGTTCCATATGTCAAACAGGCCACCCGACCCAATTAAGATTGTACAATACGCAGACATAATATGTCCTATCCAAACATTGAGCTGTATAACGTATTGTATACTATGCCAAACAATACCTCCTATCCAAACATTGATTAGTATCTGATGTATTTTAAAAACCTTCCAATGCATACATGTACAGTACCCAAATATAATACAATACAATACTATACGCGAATCCAAACAAGCCCTTAGGTTACACCCGAGGATAGTGTAGAATTATCATCTGAGGTGAGCTCGAAATTGGAAAAGTCTAATGTTGTTATTCCAGAGGACATACCGGTTGATCTTACACCCGTGCAGGACATTCACGTGTTGACTCTACCAAACCTTCGTCACAATCAAATGAGTCCTAGGGAGAAAGTGGATCAGGAAAGACAAGTAAATGAGTGTAAGACTCCTATAAATTGCATACCCATGTCAATGTTCCATAGGCCTTTAGAGTCTGCACATGCATCTACACGACATATGCATGACTTGCATGGGAAGATTAGAAAAAGAATCAATACAAGTAATGAAACATACAAAATGATTGCTCACTCACACCAAAGGTTTAAAGAGTTTATTATGGGTGATGAAGTCATGATTATAATACATCCAAGAAGGTTTCCATAGGAAACCATAAAAAAAGTTACAAGCCTGTAACACCGGACTATATAAACTCTTGAAAAGACTGGGTTCAGATACTTGATAGATCTTTCACCTAACATAGGTATCAGCTCCACATTTAATGTGGAAGCTCTTGTACCGTTTCATGGACCTTCCCCTAACCCCCACATGAACTTTGATGATGATGCCCTTGACCTGTCCCATAAACCATGGCCATTACCTGGCGCCCCTTCTCAACCTTTAGTATCTGTACCTACGAGAAAAGAGGAGATAGAGGATATCTTAGATGAAGCAGTTTCTATATGACATGGCAGTTACCAGGAGTACCTTGTCAAGTGGAAGGGCATACCAAAGTCAAAGAGTATGTGGATCATAGAAGCAAAGCTTCAGCGACAAGACCCGAATCTCCTCGAGCATCATTGTAGCTTTATTTCGCCAGATGCAAAATCTCCTCAACCGAGGAGAATTGATGAGGACATCCGAGCACCATACTAGAGGAAGAGAGCTAAGACAGTCTCTTTATGGTTAGACGACCATTATATGGGGCCCACTTGGCTCAATTCACATTCCTAGCCACGTTGAAGACCCCTTGTGCATGTTCGTGCATATTTGAAGACTTCACATTGAGAAGATGTAAGTGGACTGCATATAGGAGCTTGATGGACACATCGGACCGTTGGATTGGGTGGACACGATGAACAGATCATTGGATCATCATCAAACATCTTGATCGTGGACCTCCATAGGCCACGAAATAATTTAGCTACTTATTTTCTTTACATACTTCGTTATTTTTGGTATACCTTATATTTGTGTTGAGATTAGGGAGTTAGGAACGACTTTTAATTTATTAAACATCTTTATGATGAGAATCTTATCTAAGAGCATATTTTTGTAAAAAGTCTTTTCTTAGACTATAAAAGAGAAAGATGGTGTGTGAAGCCCTAATGCCATTATTTTGAATAAAAAGCCATGTTTTCTCTTCTTCATGTGATTTGAAGAATACTCCATGTGATTTGGATCTTGGGTGTGGTGTGATTCCATTCCCTATTCAACGGAGGTGCAAGGCTTCCATATATCATCTTCCTTCTCCCCTCCTTTTTATCCGAAAGAGGTATTTTCCCAGAAAACTTCATCTCTCTTCTTTCATTCCTATCCAAGACCATCAAAATAATCTTTTTCTTCTACTTTTCTTCATCCAACTTTCAACCTCAAGTGAAATCAACCATTGAGGACCCCCCCCCCCCCCCCCCCCAAAAAAAAAAAAAAAAATCATATCCAACGACCCAAATGTAAGCGCCCCTAGGCTAACCGTTTGGACAATAGCTCAATCCTTTTGATTTTTCATTGCTTCCCCATCAAAACCCCTTGATTCCCCATTCATAACCCTACCCTAAATCCTAGATCCCCAATCTTTTATTTTCTCCAATTTATAAAAATCCTAATCCTAAAATCCCTAATTCTCATGAACTCTAATTTTTCAAATTTCAGAATTTTCCCTTCATAACCCTAATCATAAAACCTACAAATGTCCCTTGAGTATGGAATGTGCCTATACTAAATTGAAAGTTTTATCCTTCCATCGGGCCTAGTTTTAATTGATTTACGTGATTTCTTAGCATGCGGGCACATGTGCTTTAGGTTGAATCAAATTTTATTTCCTATTGTTTACTCTCAATTACTTGATGGGTAAGCATCTTTTGTTAATTGAACTACTTTATGGACTCTTTCATAATCTCCACGTTGCATGCCAGCACTAAATTATGTGTCTTGCATAAAAAATGATTGGAAGAAGAAAATGGGTAGCCATCCGGCCCAGGAGCCTTCTCATTTTCAAGGGTTGGGACCAGTGTTCAAAATATCGATATCGCACGATGTATCGCACCCTTGGGATACAGATATGTATCGGTTATCACACGGGATATATCGTTTGTATCACATAGTTTATCACACTTTTTGAGAAACATGAGGAAACATTGGGAAAATGGTTGAATTTTTTAATGAAACTTTGGGGATTGTTAAAAAGGTCCTTAATACACACTTTTAAATCATAACATCTCAAAAAAAAGATGCACATAATAAATTTCCTATGGTATGGTCCTAGAAATAAACATGACTGTGGGCCCTAAAAAGGTTTCAACGGTGGAAATCATTATTCCAACTATTTCCTATAGTATGGTCCACTCAATCTTTGGGTATGATTAAATTTTTGGCTCAACCATTAAAATAAGATGGAAAAACCGATGGACGGCGTGGATAGACCACATACATTCACGATGGGCCCAACAGAGTTTACTCAGTAACATAATAGCACACTGAGTAACTCAATACGCAACCGATTTGAAGAGATCATTTTATAAAATGAGCCATGGACATCACCAAGTTCTGTGGGTCCCACCATGATGTATTTTTTGTATCCACACCGTCCATACATTTGAAGAGATCATTTTATGGCATGAGCCAAAAAATGGGTCAAATCCAGAGCTCGAGTGGACCCCACCACAGAAAACAGTGGAGAGAGTGACACCCACCGTTACAAACTTATTTTGAGGGCCACAAGAGTTTTTGATCAAGATGATATTTTATCCGATCCGTCATACATTTTACCAGATAATTTCAAGGGCTTTAGCCCAAAAATAAAGCATGTACAAAGTTCAAATGGGCCAAACGTAGAAAACAGTTGAATTGAACATCTACCGTTGAAAATTTCTTGAGGGCCACTTGGATGATTGGATCAAGCTTATATTAATATTTTCCCTTCATCCACGTCTGTATGATCTTATTAACGGTTTGGATGACCAATACATATCACTGCAGGGCTAAGAAAGGTTTCAATGGTGGAAATCTATATCACCACTGTTTACCAAGCGCGGATAGCCAAATCATTACTGAAGTGACGTCACCAAGCTCTGTGGACCCCACCATAATGCATGTGTTGTATCCATACCATCCAACCATTTCTAGAGCTCGTTTTATGGCATGAGAAAAAGAATGATATAGATCTAAAGTTCAAGTGGACCCATCACAAAAAACCATGGGATTAGTCACACCCACCGTTGAAATATTTATAGGGCCTACCATGATGTGTTTTTTAGATCCAACCTATTTATAAGTTAACATACAGATAGATGAAGTGAAAACAAAAATATAAGCTTGATCGGAAACTTCTGTAGCCCCCGAGAAGTTTTGAACGGTGAATGTCACTATCCCCACTGTTTTCTATGGTGGGGTCAACAGAGCTTGGTGACGTCACTTCAGTTGGCTACTGACCTTAGGGATCAACCCCTTAAATTAGATGGGAAAACGGATGGACGGTGTGGATAGACCACATACATTAAAGGTGGGCCCAATTGAGTTTATTGAGTACGATAAGAGGGCACTGAGTAAACCACCACGCGCGGCTCTCTCGATTTTTCACCCATCCGCGCCCCTCTTCTTCAATTTCCCTCCCCTTCATGCACGCAAGTAGGGGTGTACACAAACCAAGCTAGCCCGATTAGCTCGCTCGATTCAACCCGAAAAAGCCCGACTCGGCCTGACCCGGAACTGAGTTCCGGTCAGGACGGGCCATTTTTCTCAGCCCGAAGTGAGTTCAGGCCGAGTTCGGGTATGACCCAGTTCAGCCCGACTCGGTCCGAAACCCGACTCGACCCGGCCCGACTTTAGGTATATATAACTGTTTAAAAAAAAAAAACCCTAAATTTTCAATTTCACTTTCCCCCTTTCCCTTTCGCTGAAAAACGCCCGACCCCACCAAAACCCTCTCCTCCCCTGCTCGTTCCCTCCCTGCCCGACCCCACGGTCCCCACCAAATCTCTCTCTCTCTCTCTCTCTCTCTCTCTCTCTCTCTCTCGCGTCCGACGACGCCGACCAGCGCCCCTCTCTCTCACTCATCCGACGACTCCGACCAGCGCCCCTCTCTCTTGTCCGACCAGCAGAGCCCGTCCGCCTCTCTCTGCTCGTCCGTCTCTCTCTGCTCGTCCGTCCGTACAACCACCGTTTGCCTTTCTTTGCTCGTCCGTCCGTGCAACCATCACCCGCCTCTCTCTGCTAATCGTCTCGTCGTCCGACCAGCAGAGCTCGCTCATCCCTAGGTCCAACCGCAAGTCGCAACCAGTATGATTTCTCTCTCTCACTCTCTCTCTTTCAGTATATGATTCCTCTTTCAGTAGATCCGTGTAGATTAGGGATTATTATTTTTATTTGTTTCTGAATCTCAATAATTGGGTAGAAATGTCTATGATTGATCTGTGCTCAGGGGGAGTCATGCATAGGATGATGAATGGGTCAGGCTGAGTGGTGGTGGTGGAAATATTTTAATCATCACTCGTCCGACCAGCTCGCTCAAATGCACACATCCACTGTACTTCGATCCACACCATCTATTTAGTTGGTCCACATTAAGATCAGAAATAGACAGTAGAAAGCATAACCTCCCATTAGTGTAGGATTGTTCGTTGAGTCTATATTTTGGACCATGTTGATTGTCCATTTGATTGCCAGAAATTGTAGAGTGGACCACACCAATCAGGGGATCCGTTTCTGTCAGTCAGTGGCCATAAAAAATGACTGAAACTAGAAGTATTATTTTCTGGGTAGACTACTATGTTAGTTTTGCACCATTGAAAAATTTGTGGTGATCCTTCACCGCACACCATTGGCATAGTTTCACTAGAATACAGTCCGTCCATAACTCTGACCCAAACATGGACCGAATGTAATTCAAAAATTACATTCGACAAGTTATACAAACAACCTATTTTTCTTCCCTTCACATACAAATCGCTCATCAATTTTATTTTACAAAACATGCTTTTGGGACCGGATTCTCGTGTAAAACACTTGTTTAACAAAACGTGTAGCTACACAGCAGGGTTTAATTGCTAGGTGACCCCAACATAACCTAGTTTGATAGTGTTGATCAGATATGAAAAGATATGATTGATTTGTAAGATTTAGGCTACGTAAAGCATTTTTAAAAGTTGCTTAGCTGAGAATATACTTGACCAGGTCATCTCTATCAACACTTGGAGCAGCAAGTGACTCAATTAAATTTTATTTATTAGGAATCTTATACACGTGTGCCACACATATGGCATTAACTTTTATCAACACCACATGTGTGGTACTTAAGTATGGAGAAATCATCCAATGCTATAATAGCCATACATGTTATAGTGCTCCTTGAAAGGTGGCAATTAGATAGTTTACGTATTAGCAGACAGTAATTATCCTATCAATAGTTCGTAAATGGACGGTCAAGATCATTTGTATAAAAGTATGCCCCACCAACAATTTGAGCCATCTGTTTCTTGGAGTCCATCATGTACAGGTCATGATTACAAAGAATCGCTTTTGTCAGGCAATCTAATCATCTCATCCAAGAGTTGAAAAATGAGAGGCTAGACAAACCACCTTACATATGGATCATCTGATTATCCAATGGATTTGATTTTTACATGAAACTCCCCATAATGTGTCTTGTTGCAACTGAGAGATGATCATGCAAATGTCTAAATGATCACCACCATTTCTTAAATAGTGCAATACTGACATGGGATTCTAGCCATGATTCTCACTAGGTTGCACCAATTCACTCAAACATGATTTCCTCCCACTTTTTCAACTTCATTTTTTTCTTTCTTTGAAAGTAGGGGTGGGCAGATAAGGTGTTCAAAGGACAATCTATATGCATCATGGTCCCTAAATGCTTTCCTTTCCAACGACAAATGTTCTCAAGGAATTATGGATTTGACAATTTTTGAAAGCAAGAATCAGCTCATGAGTGGCTAATTGGTGGATTTCAACTGAAAACATTCATCATGAGGATTTCTAGCAAAAGGAGAAACGGTGGGGAGTTTCTGGAAAAGGTAGAGAAAAATGAAGGCCAGGGAAACAAGAAATATAATGCTTGGCAGGCTCCTCCAACCTTGTCCTTTTCTTTTGCTGTTGTTTAAGCTCTAAAATATTAATTAACTTAAAGCTCCTCCATCCTTTTTCCTTTTTTGGGTTGTTTAGGCTCTAATTATTAACACCTAGTGTCCTGAGGCTTCGACTGATTCCATTTTCATGTATCCTAAGAACCATGGCACCCAAACAAGCCACGAATGCTACAAGAGTAAGAAGAGTTCTTGACTTAAAAGTATTTTGCCAAATATACATAAGTTACTTTTGAAGTATGTCTATCACATTCTAAGGGCCAAATATACGTAAGTTACTTTTGAAGTATGTCTATCACAGTCTAAGGGCCTGTTTTCATAGACACCTCAAAATGAGTTCATCTCATTTTAGTAAATAGTAATTGTGTATTAAAGATTATGCGTCTTATTATCATAATTACTAAAAAAAATGATCTCTAATACAAAAATTATGCTTAACTAAAATGAGATGAAGTCATTTTTAGGCTCTAAGACTTCATTATTCAACTTAGAGCATAGAAATTTGTTATTTACCTTATATTTTGTGTTGATTTTTTTTCTTTTGTATTCTTTATATATATATAAACTCTCATTCTTGCTTCTGCTTAATAATCTAATTTTCATTTATTAGATTTCCTGTCACTCCATTCTAATCTTTTTAATGCATATTAAGTAGTTATTTATATTTTTGTAAATGCTGTTAATAGTTAGTTTGATGATAGAATTATAGAATTGATATATATAAACTCACATCTATGCTTATACCAATTGCCTATTATATATATATATATATATATATATATATATATATATATTATATTTATTCTTATTGTTGTGGTATAGGATAATCAGTTGCCCATTTGAGGATTTCTATGTTGCTAGACATAGATTGAGTGTGTTTATGAATGCATAGAAATTCTCAAATTATCCCTTTTTGGACAGTTCAATGTTGGATAGACAATAATGTTTTCATTTATTCTAATTTAAATGCACATGCCCGTTTCGGTTCATCTCTCCTAATTATCTCTAGATATATTTCTTACATTTACTTCCTCATCAAATATCCACACTTTGTGTGGATAGTTGACATGTGAATCAAATCCAACATTAATATATTCTGGAGAGATAAGGGGAGATGCTGCCGAAATTTTAGCGTGGCATTTAAATTGAATAATGAAAGCATTACTATCTATTCAATATTGAATGAGTAACTGATTTAATTATTTTTTATGTTGTTGTTGTAGTATAGGATAATCAGTTACCCATTTGAGGATTTCTATATTGTCAGACATAGATTGAGCGTATTTACGGATGCATAGAAATTCTCAAATTGTCCCCTTTTGGACAGTTCAATGTTGGATAGACAGTAATGTTTTCATTTATTCTAATTTAAATGCACATGCCTGTTTCGGTTCGTCTCTCCTAATTCTCTCTGTATATATTTCTTACATTTACTTCCTCATCAAATATCCACACTTTGTGTGGATAGTTGACGTGTGAATTAAATCTAAGATTAATATATTCTGAAGAGATAAGGGGAGATGCTGACGAAATTTTGGCGTGGCATTTAAATTGAATAATGAAAGCATTACTATCTATCCAGCATTGAATGGGTAACTGATTTATCCGTTTAGGAAATTCTTTACTAAGGTCCAAGGATAAATGAAATTGTTTCATATCTTTAGATATGGCTAGTGAGGATGAAGTCCGACCTAACCCTAGTGCCGGTGCCGGTGCGTTAGCCACCTCACCACTTGTTGTTGAGGGAGAGGGGTCTTCAGTTGCAAACAAAGGAAAGAAACGGTCAGCTGTCTGGGATGATTTTGAAGAAGTAGTAGTTAACAATGTCCCCAAGATCAGATGTATGCACTGCAAAAGTCTATACACCAAAAGTGTCGGGGGGTCAACATCTCATTTAAACAGACATAGACAAAGTTGTGCAAAGAGACCTAGACTTCCACGTTCAGGCCAACAATTGCTATCGTTTACAAAGTCCGAAGGATCTGCATCTGAAGGTACACTTACCACGCATAAGTTTGAAAAAGGGAAGCTGAAGGAGTGGTTTGCAAAGCTTATTATCATTGACGAGCAACCATTTAAGATGGTAGAGAGTGAAATATTTATGGGATACAGTAAATACCTTAATCCTCAGTTTGAGGTCTCCCGTGTTACTGTGAAGAGGGAGTACATGAAGATGTATGCCAGTGAGAAAATGAAGCTGAAAGCAGTTTTAGATTCGGTTTCAAGGGTAAGTTTGACATCTGATATGTGGACGGCGCAAAATCAAAGAAAGGGTTACATTTCATTGACTGCACACTATGTTGATGAAAATTGGAAACTCTACAAAAGAATATTGAACTTTCGCCACCTTCCACCTCCTCATTCCGGTTTGGTTATTTCAGATTGCATTTACAACTGTCTACGAGATTAGGGCATTGAAAAAAAAGTCAGTTCATTAACTTTAGATAATGCTTTGACAAATGACAGTGTCATACAATTCTTACGTAACCAGTTCAAGGCAACCGACAGTTTATTTTTTAAGGGAAAAATATTTCATGTTCGGTGTTGTGCACACATTCTCAACTTAATTGTACAAGAAGGGTTGAAATCAATTGACCAAACTATAGAGAATGTAAGGGAGAGTGTTAAGTACATAAGAGGCTCGCCGTCAAGATTGAGTATATAGAATGACATCGTTCAACGTTTGAATTTGACGTCTCCAAAAACGTTGAAGCTAGATGTATGCACACGTTGGAATTCCACTTTTGAGATGTTGGATTCAGCCCTGGAATTAGAACATGTCTTTTCAGAATATGCAGTGCATGATAAAACATATGCTTGGTTGCCTACTGATGATGATTGGAGCAAAGCGAAAGAAGTTCATAAATTTTTGAAGGTTTTTTATGACTGTACGAAAATATTTTCTGGCAATAAGTTTCCCACAACAAATATATTTCTTCCATCTGTGTGGAAGATCAAGGATGCCCTGAAGAAAGCTGCTGATGACGGTCCATTTTTTCTCCAAATCATGACAAGTGGTATGCAAATGAAGTTCGATAAGTACTGGGATGATTGTCATATGATAATGTCCTTAGCTGTTGTTCTTGATCCTCGGCGCAAGATGAGTTATGTTAAGTACATCTTCACGAGGATTTATCCTACTGAAAAGACAATATCTGAAACTTCAAAGGTTCGTGACGCAATCGAAGCATTGTACAATGCGTATACAACCACAGTGTCCACAACAAGTGCTTCTGAAGTTAGATCGCAAGTTGCTTCAAGCTCTGACGATGCTGATTTCATGTCTTTCTTAGCAAAAGAAAATACAGACACAGACATGAAAGAATCAGAGTTAAACATGTATTTCAAAGAGTCGGTCGTACTATGGCAAGATTCAAAGTTCGATGTTTTGGAGTGGTGGAAATTGCGAGTTAGTGAAGGAAAATATCTTACACTATCGACGATGCCACGAGATATTTTATCAATTCCTATTTTAACAATGGCATCGGAATCTACGTTTAGCACAGGGAGCAGGGTCGTGAGCAAGACTAGAAGTTCCCTTGCACCAGATACAGTGGAAGCATTAATTTGTACACAAGATTGGTTGCGTCCGAGTCTAGGAGGTGATCTTGATGAGGAAGAGGAGGAGAATGTGAATGAAGCCGCAACACCAACACATGAAACAACAGCAATATGATGGATGTTTGGAATGGATGTTATGATCTTTTTAGCTTATTTGAATTTGCAAATGTTGTAATGGGTACTTTTTTGACTTTTATTTTTATTTATCTGTTATGTTGATGGATGTTATGCAAGCTGCAGGAAGCATTTTTACATCTTTTTGCTGACTTTTATTTTTATTTATCTGTTATGTTGATGCATGTTATGCAAGCTGCACAATGCATTTCTACATCTGTTTGCTGACTTTTATTTTTATTTATCAGTTATGTTGACTTTTATTATTTTTTAATCCATAAATTGCTTTTATCTTATGTCGGTATTTCATTATTGTTAAAAACCCTAAAATACTTTTCCAACACAATATGTAGATATGTCTTCAAGCGAACCATCGGTTAACGTTTGGGACTATAGTTCCTTAGTCCATTCTCCAAAGTCTGGAAAGTTCAAGATTGTGTAATTTGTGTGGAGCCAAGTTTGTTAATAAAACTAATCGACTCAGATTACACTCATCTTGTCGAGGTGGAGATGCAAGACCATGTCCTAAAGCCTCAAAAGAAATCCAAGTTCTTTTCCAAGCAGTTCTTGATTCAAACAAAAAAACTTCCACTCCCCAATCCAAACTTTCTGAAGCAGAGAAGGAAGCTAAATTATTAGCATTGGAAGAAGAACAATTTCGACTCGCCTTAAAGCGCAGTATGGAAGAGGCTTCTACACATCAGCGATGTCCTCCAAGACCACATGATGTCGAAACAGGTTCAAGCTGCATGGGTAAAAAGAAAAATAGTAAAAATTCGGTTAAGTTTCTCTCCAGTCTACATGCGTTTTACAGGACGTTGGGCTCTACGTACAAATCTTCTCACAAAAATAGTTTGAAAAATCTATTTCAAACTATACAAGAGATCGATAAAAACCTATCTCCACCTTCTGAAGAGGGAGATGTGAATGAGTATGTATATGAAGATTTAGATAGCAGCTCGGGCTCAGATAGTGTTTGACTGTATTCAGTTTGTATAAAATGTTTTATTTTATGCTTTGTCAAATGTATGTAAATGTAGTAAAATTATAATATATCCTCTCTCTCTTATGAACTTGTAAATTGTAATGGGACGCGGATTACCTGCCAAAGGCCCAAAGCCCTTCCCATAAACTTGCCGTAAGGTTCGAAACTGGCCTGACCTCGAAGGTTCAAAACTGGCCCGAACTCAGGTTCGAAACCGGACCGAACTCGAAGGTTCAAAACTGGCCCGAACTCGGCCCGAACTCGCCTGGGCCCAGTTCGGACTAGAGATGTTGGCCCGGTGACCTGGCCCGATCGGGTTCGAGCCTGGTGCGGTTGTTGAACGGGCCTGAATGGGCTGAGGCAAGTTCGACTCGGCTCGACCCGTGTACACCCCTACACGCAAGGCTTCCGGACCCCACGTTCTCTCTCGCCGGAAGGAACAGTTCCCCAATCCGACCTGATTCCGCGTCGGAATCTCCGAGAAATCTCCACAGGCGCGCTCCAATCAGCAAATAAAGAGGGAAATTAAAGAAAATAGCAAGAAAAATCAATTGAAGAAAGAGGGAAATTGTACTTACCTGTCGAATGGCCCACCTCCGATCACCGTTACAGCCTACGGCTACAGGTACTCTCCGATTTCTCTCTCTTTTTTCTAATTCAAATGTTTTTATTCTCCACAACCTTGCTACAGCCTAAGGCTTTTTTGAGTCTATTTGTTGATTTCCGACAATAATGGAGGAAATACCGCGATATCGCACAATGTATCGGCGATATCGGACGATATATCGTGCAATATCTGGATTTTGGGATTTTTTGTATCTTCCGGGGGTTATCGGACAAGTTTCGTCTTGCTGGGGGCCAATAACGATAATATTGGCCGATAAGTTTCGTCTTGCTGGGGGCCAATAACGATAATATCGGCTGATATATCGGCCAATAGTATCGATATTTCGAACACTGGTTGGGACTACCTATTTGATCTCCTCCATGAGGATCTTTGTTTCCAAGGAAGTTGCATTATCACTCAAGAGCTTTGAAAAGCCAACATTATCTAGCCGAGGACGATCAACCACCTCCTTGGATAACAGGTACAAGAAGAAATTAACAATCTCCATTATTCCTTCTTTATCCGAGATAATCCTATTGTCCACCTCGATGGAGGAGATGGCATGAAAGTTTTCTACTTCTAACCAAGCCCTCTCAAAATGAAAAGGTTTGAGGCCTGAGAAGAGCTCCTCCATCCCACTACCTCTTCTCACAAGTCTGAGAAGAGCTCCTCCATCCCCCTCAGTTTCCACTCCCAGTACCATGTTCAGAGTGATCTCGAAGGCCCTTTTTTGGCCACCAAGCGAAACAAGTGGAAATAGTCATCATCCCTATTCCCGAAAACACCTCCTAACAATTTGCCGATGTGACAAACTACTTCTCACACCCACCTTTTCTTTTTAACCGTATCAACTAAAACTTCCAATTGGTCTTGGGATAGAAATAGGGCCTCCAGTAGTAACTCCCCTTCCGATCTGATTACCAAGCCCATTTCCCTTATCAAGTCATCATGTACAACATCACTTAAGACAAAATTAATAGAATAAGGAACCATCACAAGGCAATCCTCGACAGGAAGGAAGAAATGGTCATCTGAAATGATAACAGAGAGAGGGTTAAGATGAGAAAAGACCTGCAGGGAGGGACCCGGTTCCTCAATCATGGAGAGATGGAGAGGGACATCTCGCTGATTGAGGATAATGTCTTCTCTGGTTCGGTGAAAGGAGGGACTAGGTATCTCTAACAGACTCCGATCCCCCTCTTCATTCGATTCTAATTCGACACCGTCGAATTGCATCCCAGACGTGGGCCCTTCCGTTAACAACCAAGATTGACAAGAAGGAATCGAATCATTCTGCGTCGAACTATCTAAAACCAGGAGGTGGGCTTCCCCCCTAAGTTCTATCGCCTCGCCTCTTGGAGCATGGCCTTCATGCTTGTCAGAGTTACTCGCATGAAAATCTACTTACTTATCCTTGGAAGCCTCTGCATGTACAGTGAGAGTCACTCCATTCTCTCGAGCATCGAAGTTGTCATACCCAAAGGAGAAAGGATGGGACATGCCGTGAATGGAATCATCGTGGATGCAGGAGGTGAAGCCACGTCCATCAGAGATATAAATATCCCTGCCCCGAATTTGGATTAAATCAAAATCCTCTTGACATGTGTAAAGAGTAATTGGTGAAAGTTGTTGCTCTGCAGCTACTGACTTTATCGTTCCCGCCCTTTCGAGATTCATGAGATCTAGCTATGTACCCCTCAAAATATCATTGAAATTGAGAGAATTTCCTTCTTTTATCACTCTGCTATAGATGATACAAGGATCCGACAACTCGTCCCGGTATCTCGAGAATCTCGTTTTTGAAAGTAATGAGATGAGAGGATCAGACAGCACTGCTTCTATCTCTCTCCAGAGTACGGCTCAATCCCTGATCATCCATCTGTCCTTTAATGTGGCAGGGGCATTCCATCTCATTCGTCCAGAGCGTGGCTAATGGATTTCATTCTTTTTTTAAAAGATAACGATTGTATTAAGAAAAGAGAAAGATACAAAAAGGAGAGAGTCTGCTGAGAATGCAAACTCTCTAAACTCCCAAAAAGCTAAGATCGCTAGCCTTCAATGAATCTAAATGCGGCCTATTCTATCATAAGACGCTTAGACTTAGAAATAACTACTTCAACTGAATTGGTGTTGTCCAAGAAGCATCTCCCATTTCTTTCTACCCACGCAAACCACCAAATGGCAAGAATGGCCATCCTCCATAACCTGGTCTTCTTCTTGCCTATGTTTACACCATGCCAAGCAAAAAGAAATTGATCGATCGCTTCAGGAGCACACCAGGAGATATTGAACCGAAAGCTGAATTCAGACCAAATTCTGTAAATAAAAGGGCAATGCACTTGGAGATGGTCTACTGTTTCTTCATTCCTCATACAACAAAGGCAGATGTTAGCAAGGATCATCCCCCTTTTTCTCAGATTATCAATAGTTAGAATCTTCTTCTTACTAACTAACCACCCCGAAAACGACGATCTTAGGGGGGGCTGGATATCTCCAAATGTGCGAGGGCTACTAAGATTTTGTAACAAGCAAGTTACTTTGAATCAACCGATAGAGTGATTTGACAAAAAATCTGCAAGACTTATCCAGTCTCCAGATTAGTCTGTCGGCCTAACAGAATAAATATATTTTAGAAGGTCCGTATATTCTGTAACCTCCCAGTCTTGTATATACCTTCTACAATGCAGATTCCAGACTATCTTGTCTCCAACAACATAATATCAATCAGCCACAATACTATCTTTAAAGGAAGCAAGAAGGTAGATGTTCGGAAATCTAGCCTTGAGAGGGGCCTCCCCCACCCAGATTTCTTCCCAGAAACTGATATTAAAGCCTTTCCCAAGATTGAAGTCAACGCCTTTGAGAACCATCTTTTTCATTTTAAGAATGTCTTTCCAAATAGCCAACGCCTTGCAGGTCGAAGAGTCTTTGGTCCACCACCCACCCGCTGATTTGCCATATTTGCTTTTCATGATAATGTTCCAAAGATTTCCAATTTCCGACCCTAGTCTCCAAATCCACTTCCCTAGGAGAGCCCAATTCATCAACTCAAGGTCTTTAACCCCTGCTCCTTGAATTTGATTGCACACTTCTTTCCACTTTAATAAATGAAATTTCTTCTTGTCTTCCTTACCTTGCCAAAGGAAGTCCCGTCTAAGATTTTCGAGAATAGCGAAAACCAATCTCGAGCATCTGAAGACATACATGAAGTACAATGGTAAGTTGGAAAGGGCCGCTTTGATAAGGGTGAGGTGACCTCCCAAGGATAGATAACGGCTTTTCCATCTGGCAAGATATTTTTGAAACCTTGTTATGACTTTCTCCCACGGATAATGGATTTCATTCTTGACATGTGGCACGGGCGAGCGAAGCGGGTAGGTCGCACATGAGCCTCGTTCCCAAAATATATGTAGCGCCTGAGTACACCATGTATTGGATGACAAAGTCGAGTCGAGGAAAAGAATCGTCCAAATTCACTGAGAGTTGGCTACATGACCGCACCATTTCCAAGTATTTTCCTGCCTCTTGTTGAGGGAGTGGGGGGTCTTCACACATGTCATGGGATATGAATGCTGGTCCACAGGAGCATGGTGCAGTTTGTTCACCTTCCTCGCCAATGAAGGGCTTCAACGAACGCCCTCCATCCTTCTTGGGATAAGTTGAGAGATCGCCCTCTTTGGCTTGCGATCCTTCCTTCTGCACGCTAAAGTGAATAGTATCTTCTCCAATTTGGAGCGAGATCTGAACTGAGTCATCTTCAACCTCCTAACCCGAATACAAAGCCTCACACAGCGGATCTCCTCCCACCTCTCTGTCGCTAGGTCCACCATGATCATTTTCCCGACACAAGAGCCTAAAGCTCGGAAGAAATCGGCATACCACATTTCTAGGGGAACCCCCAAAAAAATCGAAACCAACAATTAATAAATGCAAACTAAGACCAATCTTTCTATCTGCAAATTGACACCATCAGTCCAACCCGATGTAAAAGACTTGCAAATACGATTTTGTCCAAATCTGCCAACGGATGAAGAGGACCCCAAACCGATGTTTCACCGAGAAATCGCAAAACTACATTTTTCGGACCAATATTACAATAGAATTGAAACCAAACCTGAAGATCAACTATGGAAAAGGTAGGAAGGATAAGAACAACAATACAATGTTGATATGAATCCCAGACTTTAGAGATAACCTCCTTAGGAAGAGAAAGAAGAGGATTGAGGGCTCCTGCATTAGTAATTGAGATCGGTGGGTAATCAGAGCACAGTGGTGAGGTTGAGAACTGTGAGGGCTTGGGAGAGGGGGCTTGATTTCCTGTCAAGGCTTCCATGTAGGAAGGCGGTGATTTGGCTTGAGATTCTGAACCTTTCAAAATTGGAGATAGGGGAGGGAAATTCGAAACATTAGAGGGAGGAGTAGATGTCGAAGGGAGGAGAGGGATTCTCTTAGAATAATCTCCCTCTACTTTGGAACCATAGATTTCTCGATTTACCTCTTTAGGCCCCATAGTGAGCTATTTGAACCTGAATGGCCATCCCGTAGAACTTTTGGCCATTCAATCCCTCTATAGCCTTAAACAGACATTGTTCCTCCATCCTTACAAACACAAAACCACGGATAATGAAGGTTTGTCTGTTTCTCGGAATGACAACTTTCCTAACCTTACCATATTTCCCAAATAACCTGAAGAAATGGAATTCCATCCACTCCTCGAGGCAATGGCTAACAAAGAGGGTTGGTAGTTCCTTTAAGGGATTACCTCTGATACTTTTTCTTACCTTTGTACCTAGTTCTTACCTTAGATACTTGGATCCGCCCACCTTTGTCACTAACAGGTGCAGTAACGGAAGCTTCAATAATACCTTTATCTCTCAGGTCCTCTCTGTTTGTGCTGCTTAGTCGATGGAATGATGACGGTTGAGTATTGTCATTTTGATTTCTTGTCATTGGGTGGCGCCCAGAGTTCCCCTGAGAGGATTGATTACCTCCTTTGTTTCTTGCTCAGGCTCTTGAATATTCGTTGATGAAATCTCCGTCAAGTTCTCTCGAATCTTCCATGGATCCATTACCTGTCTGCTCGCTCGTTGAGCTGAGAGTCCTTCCACTTCGTTGGGAGTAGTGGGGTGAATGTTTTCTTCTCTGAGGAAGGTGGGATCTCCCATGCCTTTGTTCAGCTTCTTTTTGATGTGATGAGAAATTTGCACAAGATACCTAGGATGTATGATGACCCCGATTGTGGCGGTTGTGAAGTCAAGATTCATATGTGGGAACCCTAGACGTAGGAAAGAGACGCCTAGAAGATCTAGACACTGGTGAGCGGTGATTGCTCTCACTCCTGCTCTCGCTACACACACACGCACACATATAACCATAAACCGGTGGTGCCTGTAACCTTTTGAGATTTATATGAAGCAATAAAATGGGTACAAATCGTAGAGATAATCTATGGCTTGGACAGTCCTTGTTCAATCAATTTGTTGAATAAAATTACACGTTTAACTTCTCATCTAGTTTACAGTAACTTTATTTTATTGATTTCCGAAAAACTTCCTCAATAAATTTTTAATGACCGACGAAGGCAAAGACGGGTAATTCTTCAAACATGGCAAATACTGTTAAATCAGGTCGAGAAGCATAACTGATTTTGTTTGATATGTTGTAAAAGAAATATAGAAATAAACTAGTAGCATTAAACTGCAGAAGGAATTTGGATTCATGGCACAGTAAAGTAGGTTACTGCTACAAATAGCAACCTTTCCCATACCTCTTTAAGCTTTTCCACTTTTGTGAAATGGCGACCGAAGGATGTATAGCGCATGCCGTGGAGAAAAGGTGCCAGGTAAACCTTGAGCTTCTTCTGCAGCAATGTAAATAGAAACTTGGTACATTTCTATTGTGGTAGAGAACTATTCTATAGATAGCGCAGCACAATAGCAGAATTTGATGCAAAAATAAGCTTCCACATGCTACCATGGCCTCCATGCTGAAATATTAAGGAACTCCAAATAAACATTAGTATAAAATAATTCAAAAGAACATGGAATTGCATGCAGGAGTATGCCAGTATGGTGAATGTAGCCTTTCTGTATTATAAAAGTTAAAGGTGAAAACATACGGGAGTATGGTGAACTGGCTTGCTCACCAACATGGGAACAGCTAAGAACAGAGAAAAAGTCATAACGAAAAGTTGAAACATTGAATGGCATCCTCCAGATTGAGTCCATTACCATCTACTTCTTGTGCTGCATTTTCTGAAGTCCAAATGCACCAATTACAATACAAAGTCCACTAAGCTAAAATCCGGCAAGAAGATTGTAATAGGTTTCTTTTTGAATATTTGTACTCCATAGAAGAACATAACTACATTCGTACTCATTGCCAACATCAGCATCAAATTGCAAAGTTTACAATCAGGCAAGCTATAAGAGCATCCCTTAGAATTTAAGATATGTTGTGTACTGGTTATCAAGTCAGCCTCATTGTATGCAGAATTACAGGATGTAATGATTTTTAACTGCCAAGATAATTAAATGGTAAGAGAGCGTAATTAATAATCCTGACCTGGAAAGAAGTATAATCACTGTGCATAATAATAATCAAAACATAATAGAGAAAGAATTGAAATCTAAGAAACAGCATGTTGGACAAAAATGGCAAAACACCTTCCACTTAATTATCTGGTCGAGAATCTGGGGTTCACAAACAAATTTGGCATCCTCAACGCTGCAGCCCCCTTCTATCTTCTGTAGAGCTGTTCGAACAGCCTGCAAATATATGAACGCTAACATAAACACTATGAGCTTCAAAAATCCAAAAATAAATAAATAAACTATATGTAACATTATAAGCCAACCCTACATAGGTGGGACTTTGCGATGATGACAATGGTGACATTTCACACTTTAGATGAATGATATACCTCAACAAAACCCTCCACCTTTCCCTCCGTAATGGTCTTGTCCACATTTCTCGATGTATATACATGTGTGGATGGGTGGTTATGCTTTGCCATGATTTCTTCCAATGTTACTTCAGACGATATCTTCTCCATCAAAGCCAGTATCCTGAATTCCAAGAAAATTCAGAATATACAGCGAGCTCAAAGCCCTTATAACGTGCATTATGAATTTAAAAGCTAAGCTTAGTTTACTGCTAAAAATAATATTTGAAGCTGATCTCTCCTTCAGGCAGCTCTCTGTATATAAGTTGTTTAAAAGTTTGTCCACAGGTCAGCTTATCATTGACAATGACTCATCCAACAGTATCACTTGCAATGCAACCAGGGTCTAAAGAACAGAAACTAATTGCTAATTGTAGAACTACATCCAGATTCCAAGCAAAATTTATTCAAGAAAATGTAACAATTCACATACAATAAAGAAGAATAGAGAGAGAAGAAAGACTGAGAAAGTATATATCCAGGTTGGTACTGAATAAAAGCATCACGGTATTAAATTCCTACGAAAAGGACCAGATTGAACTGAAAAAGATAAAAATCCAACAAAAAAGGACCAAGACTGAACTGGAAGAAATGAACAGGTCAGGCTATCTTACTTGTTTTTTGTTTCAATGCCTACTACAGGAGCCGAATTACTTGACTTCTTCTTCAGAAGCGGGGATGCGATCTTTTGAAGCTTACTGCTAGTCATGACTTTTGCCTTAGAGTTTGTGGACGTCACCTCTTTCATTGATACCCTATTCTCCTCTGCTGAAGATGACCTCTCCACTTTTACTGAGGTAGGCTTGACACCATCCTTCAGCGGCTTTTTGCAAGCATCAAGTGTTTTGGATTTCTTGGATGGTTCAAATCCCAGTCTGGAAAGTGGCGTCTCTATCCTATTTGAAGAATCATTCTCTTTCAAAGATTCAGGACTCTTGTCTATCATCATTGGCATCTTTGTGGAAATCCTTCCTTTGGAAGAGTCCCCAGAAGCTGCATCTTTCTTCTTTGACATAACCTTTCCTTTGATCAATTGGGAATCTAATAGATGCAGATTTTTCTTTTCTACGATATTGGGGAATATTATATGGTTTCTTATCGGTGTCTTAAGGTCTTCATCGATCTTGTGCCTCCTGGTCACAAGATACATTTGCTCATAGATAATGCATATTTGGTTATAAATAGTGCACAAAGACCCACAGACCATTAGCAACCAAAGTGTCAGAAGAGAAAGTAAACTTACATGCAATATATCAAGATACGATTCGGAATTAGACCTAGCCAAGCCCTCTGTACACCATCTGATGAATCACTAAAACCAATCTTCCTGGTCAAAGGTACTCCAATGTTAGTAATTTACATGCGGGCAATTTTTCTACATGAATGTACATCAGGAATTATTAGAACTTTGCCTAAGGATATCTATTCCTCGGGCCCAAGTTGTGATCTGGATCGTTAGATGCATGGGCCCACCATGGATGGACCATTGATTAAAAAAAATCTTGCAGCTAGCCATACAAAATTGGCCTCTTTTTAATCAAACAGGTTCCTCACTGTATTCTCTTAATTGTTTATTAGCAGACTATGGATCGAAGGGATAGGACTGTTCCATAGGGACATTTCCAGACCATGATCCATAAATGGTGGGACCCATAAAATCAGAGGTCAGGATCCCAAATCGCCGACCTCACTTGCAAGAACTCGGGACTGAGCACGCATGTGCGCGCGCACATACACACTAAAGACCAGGGATCGTATGATTTCTCCCAATGAGACTGTTGTAGACAACTAGAAAGTACCGAGGCAAACACTTTCTGTGGTACACCCTTGGACAGCGCCTACATATAGCAAATTGCAACTCCTCAACGTCTTTATTTTCTCCTTGTTTACAGATATGGCATTTATGGACAGGGCAAGTAAATGACTCTCCGGCAGCAATCTTTCTTTGATGATCTTCTGCTTCAGCCTCATTCTCTGGATGTAGCAATTTGGCAAGGCACTCTGGATGATAGAAATGCCCGCATGTTGCGGAAACACAATGAAAGACCTGAAAGACAAGAACAAACATATCCTTCAGCAAGTCTGAAACATAACGAAATGACCAGGTTAGAAAGGGACCCAAACATATCTAAGCTACAGCCATGGAGTCCAGTTGGAAGATAGAATTAAAGAACAATGAAGAGTCGAAGATACACATGCAACCAGCACAAGAGTGTAATTAGGCAAGTTTTACCATAAAAAATTTGCAGCGATTATCAAGCTTATAAATTAATTTTAACAGGCAACAAGAATTCTGTTATCAAGATCCAATATTAATTGTGAATTGAAGTTTAGAACTAATATTTCAAATAAAAGCAGATAAAGAGAGATTGAACTAGAAAAGTGAAAATATTAATAGGATGTTCCAAACCTCAGCAGTGGAAGATTTATCAGAAGAGCCCAATTTCCCACATGCAAAACATTGGTGCTGTTTGTATTGGCAATTCAGGCAGAAGAAGTTCTTAACTGCCTGCGGAAAATAAAAAACGGCATAGTTACCATCTCTAGAATTTGGAAGCAGATTTGAGAAAAAGGATGAGAAAATGTAGAAATGAGAGAAATGCATTAGGGTACCTACTTTTACTTGAGCCATAGACATGCCAAGAGATTTACAATCGGACTCAACCCCAGCATCTCTAGTTGCATGAAAAGACCTCAAGCACTTCCCTTCGCAACTGTGTTACATAAATATCAGAATGCACATGACATACAAAAATTGAAAATCACAATAAAATAGTGAACATGATGATGATGGAGGCAGCAGCAGCTGCAGCATCATAGCTGCCTCACATTAAAAATCATATATGGACCAGATGATAATTGTAAATTGTCAATATTTATCAATGGTATCTTCCGAACTCATCAAAGCTTTAAGGTTGTGGCATCCTCCTTTGAGAAGAAACCTTAGGGATGAAGAGGTTGATTCCTTTTTGTGCAGCTTTTGAACATGCTGGAAAAAGTGTATGCCCAATGGTGGCTAGTGAGAAGGGTGTGGCAAAGGGAACTGACATCTATCCGTCTCTTTTTCTTTTTCTTTTCTTTTTTATCTTTTTGGAGGATGACATGAGATTCTGTTAAGAAAATTCCGATGTGTGTCTTTTAAGTAAGTCTTTCTACAGGTGCTTATAGGCAGAAGCAATGTTTTAGTTCTAACATCTTCTCTTTGGCAATCCAAGAAAATAGATACCACAGTACTTTTCCTCCATTCGTCTGACATTTTCTTTCTAGTCATGTTGAACAACTTAGTCAACTAAAAAAGCCAATCTCTCCCATGCACTTTCAAACCTATACTGGCATACCATCTGGTCCTAAGGGCTTTTTATGTCTTTATCGAAATGAAAGCTTCTCTCGCTTCAAATATCCTAATCCTAGAAATGTATGCATGACCACTAGTCTCGTTTGAGTTTATGATTCCCTCTATCCTTAGGTTCTCAAAGCAGTCATCATTTAACAAGTTCGAGGAATAACAGCTCCAGCTTTCATTGTTCTTGTCATCTTTAACCAATACCTTTGAGTCATGGATCTTAATGCACCTAACATGATCCAAGTCCCTACACTTATGCTCTCTTGTTTTTGCAAGTACGAAGAAATCTTTCTCACTTTCTCTTCTCCCCAGTCTATTCTACACATCATCATATGCCTTAAATTTAGCCTCACTATTTTTTAGCATTCTTGCTTTTCTATATTCTTATAAATCTTGCTCATTTATAGGCCCTTGCCTAGCCTTGTAACATAATTGTTTCTCACTAGCATACTTTTAGACTACATAAGTTTTGTTCTAAGAGTGGCCAACATAAATACATGTATGAAATGTTTGTATATGTGTATTTATGCATGCATGCCATGGAGAATGGAAGTAATACTAATAGTAAAAACTGCAAGGAAACAGAAAGTGTACCACAAGATTTCACCACCATTGTCGCAAATGGCACAGACATAATCAAACAAGTCAGACCCTTCATCTTCATCCTCTAATTCCTCGTCCATGTCTTCATCATCATCAACTATAAAGTTAGATTTTTTGGCATCTGGACCACTGTATAGATCCTGCCAAAGCAACCTCTCAGGAGCAGATTCCATATCTAAGCTCTAAAACAAAATAATTCTTATTGGCTTAAGAAAGAGATAAGAAATCAAAATAGCATGCAAAAAAGAGGCCAAGAGAGAAGCACTAACCTCATAAAAGGTTCTCTTCTTGGAATTCTCCAAAAATACACATAGAAACTGTTCAAAAGACAATTGTCATGACGACAAACCATGTATCTGTAGCGAAAGAGGCTTTCAAAGCAAACTGAAGGAAAAACAGTGTTGAAACAGAGAGTTTCAAACCAAAAGCCAGCTGAAGCAACTATTTCATACTAGAAATGACTAGAAAGTCAAGATTTAGTAACAAGAATGTCATGGGGAAGGGAAGAAATACATAGTATACAATGCCCCAAATGGATAGGAGATCCTGAAAAATAAGGATTAAGAGCCCGATCTTGATCTTGGCAGCCAAATACTCTCTATACAAAATTCTTGTTTTTTTTTTTGTTATATATAAAAATTAAAATAAATTTTTTTAAAAAAAAAAAGGAAGAAGAAGAAGAAGAAGAAGAAGCCATTTCATTCTCTTAATTGCAATTTTCTGACTTCTTATTTTAGTTTTAACTTCCCAAAATTACAGTTAAGCATGGAAAGAGCCATTTTTTTGGAAGCTTCGACCTTTTTCTTGGTGTACACTAATCTAACATGCAGGCACAGGGCCCACCAAAAATGGGATTAAGGCTTGCCGCAGGTCCCATACACAAACAGAGCATAAAGGAACTGAGAGTTCAAATGTAAGGAACATCGAATTAAAATCTTGAACCTAAGTCACTCTAGATATTTATGTCTACTCCAGAATTTAAGTGCAGCAGTTCTGAATTGAATTTTACTTCTCAAACTGTTAGGAAATTTTCCAAACAAATTTATTTTGAATTACTTAATTCAAAAACTATATACTATTAAAGATTTCCTAAAACATATGATTGATATGAGATTATTTGCCAAAACAGACTTCCTTAACACTTCTCTCTTCTCTATTAATTTTTGTTTCTTGTGCCGAGTTTGTCACCATTAGGGTTCGACAAGTAACACGCACCCATAGTTACCTAATTCGTTAAAGAGTTATTTATAGAAACCCGCCAAACTTTTGGTCTATTTTTGAATACACCTACTTTTGGCATATTTGGAGGAGGTTGCCTATCTTTCAGCAGCCGTTATTGTATTTACAACCTGCTGTCTATGAACGTTTATATGCATATGGTATTAGGACTATTTTTTTAAAGACCAAATTGTCCCCATCAACTTCTCTATGGTAAATGATTATTTATGGATTTCTTTTTTCTTTTTTTTCTTTTTTTTTTTTAGGCCTCAGCACTCAGCAATAAAATATCTTACTCCAGTGTTACAAAAGGATTTTTAAATGTCTTGCCAAGATTCATTCAGTCCTCCCTGTAACTTGAGCAAGGGGGCAGAGATGAAGGGAGCTGCACTACCATGATTTCCTCTTCTACCATGATCTCTATTGACTATAAGAAATTAATGGTCGGAAACATGTCCAAAGGAAATAATTCAACACCAACCAATAATTCAGGGCACACCAAAGAATAAAAAGACGGTATTTGCTGCATTAAGAATCAGATGAATTTAAGGAGAGAAGCATACAAACCCTCGATTTTGCAAGTGCTTCATCTCTTTTAATCAGCGCTTTAATCAGAGGCAGGTGATACAACAGATCATTTCCATAGGGTCTGACGTCATATAAGCTGCAAGTAATGAAGAAATCCATAAGACTGGCAAATCTAACAAACATAAAACTGAGAACAGTTGAAAATAATAGTTGATTCTCCACATGATTCGGTGCAGTTTATCGAAAGGCCTATTACACCTTATCCTCAAGCTTTGCTTGTCAACTAATTTTCATGGGAAGCTATCTCGACTCAGACTCCTCCAGCAAGCTGGCATTACTGGAATCTTTGTTATTATTGTCCTTGTTGTTACTAGGAGGTGTCTTTTTCCATTCTGCCACTGAAATTTGAGTAGCACTCTTATAAAGTTGTAAATAACTTTGGGGATCCAACATTTGCCTTTTTTGGCTCACTTCAATTTAAACAAACATATCACCTGTGATTGGTCAACCAAGAAGTTGAATTTTATTTGATATGCACTTTTTCCTATTAAACCATCCTCTTATGGTGCCCAAGCAAGCCTTTTCTTAAGAGGTATACATTTATCCATGTCCTGGCAAGCATCGGCCCTTACCAGCTGAAAAGCCCAGGTAAAAGAGGAAGGTTGATGTCCAATGGACAGCCAACCATAGAACTTTTGCCATTATATGATTTAAAAGCTAACCCCCAATGACTAGGAGAAGGGCAGCAGTGGTGGTGATGGTGGTGTGATGGCGATGAATTGCTAATGATAATGATATGATAATAGCATCAATTGCCAAACCTGAAAACTTTCCTCAAGTGTTCCCAGACAGTTGCATCCGATGCTTGTCTATTCTTCTTAGCAAAATGAATGCAGTGGACAGTGATCAGGATTGTTCTGATTGTATCCTCAAAGCTCTTCCTTGACTTCTGAAGCTTTATCCAACGGTTTTCCTTTGAAAGAACAGAAATCTCAGGATGTTCATCTGAAAGGTCCAGTTTCCATGCAGTGACCCGTTTGTAGATTTTTTGGAGCCCACCATCAGTGATACCATGTAGGAATATCGGCTTTTTCGTCCCATCTAAGATTGTTCCCTCGCCCCATTGCATCGGCAAAACAGAGAATGAGATGGGTTCATCTTTATCATCTACGAAGTGGTAATTCGTAACAGATTGCGGAACAACCTCTTCCTCATCATCTGAAGAAGCCATAATTCATCTACCCAAATTCTATAAATGGCCTACAAAATAAATAAATAAATAAATAAAAGAAAAGAAGAAATCATAACATAGACCGTAATTATCCAATAAACCAAACCAAATCAAAAGTCAAAACCATATGCAAAGGCAAGACCAAAAAAAAAAGGAGAAGAAGAAGAAGAAGAAGAAGGAAAAAGAAAATAGAAACCACTCTGCAGGTCTAAGATTTAAGGAAAAAACACAGCTATTAGCAGCAATATTATGCCCAGATATGGCATGGGCACGACATGGATTGGATACAACATGAATACAGTTTTACTACTAAATATATAAGTATCATGGATATGAAACAAATGTTACTATTCACAAATCACAAATATCTAGATATGATAGATTAGGATGCGAAATAGATAGGAAACGAATCTGACAGCAATTTCATGTTCTGTGATACTGAATTTCAAAAAGAAAAATCAACATCGGGAGGGGAAATTTTTATAATACTAATAGGGAAATTTTTATAATACTAATAGGGCCAAAATTTGGACTCATGTGGATTGATAAAAATAAATAAATAAGCAATTGGAAGTCTGTATGATGACATTAACAAAAGCATTTGCATCAAAATCAGAGGGTCCTCATGCAGTCGAGAAAAGCAAAATGCACCATACGTAACTAGGATTCCAATTTGTTGGAAATGACACGTGGTTTACATTGGCTTTGGTGCTCCTGTGGAGTACCAAACTCTTTGTTCTTATTTCATGTATTCTTTAGCATTTTTAACAACCGTACTTGTCTCTTTGTGGTTGAGCTTTATTATAAATAAGATGCTAAGAGAGAAGAGCTCTTCAACTGTCTCCCTTTTCTCCCATTCACTTTTGACCTATCAAATGAGCAGTTTTGATCAGCCACATGTCAAGCAATGGCATGAAGGAGGAATTGTAAACGGATGCATCAAGAGGCACTAGCTTCAGTCCCCACTAACATGCATACTAATTGAACATGAGGGCTCATTTGGACGCACGCTCCGAGGAGGCGTTTGAGGCCAGAATGCGTTTTGATCAAAAACAGCAATTTATGTTGTGCGGTTGGATGCACTTTGCAAACTTCCATCTCATCTTGCTAGACAAAATAGGCACTAAAACATGGACTCGGCAAAAACCAATCTATCCAAAAAGAAGGGTTGAAACCATGCTTTTTCAGAAACCTCCTTTTAAATAATTGTGTCCAAACGGGCCCTAAGTACCAAAAAATTCTAAAAAAAACCAACAAGGGAAAAGAATGTATGAACATGGTGTTCATCAATACTCAATGCACACATTTCTCTTGTTGTCCACAACACATTTCTCTTGTTGTCCAAATAATTCTAACAAAAAACCAAAAAGGGAAAAGACTGTATGAACATGGTGTTCATCAATACTCAATGCACACATTTCTCTTGTTGTCCAATGACAGTGGCCGGGAATCCAGAAACGTATTTTGAAATGGAGATTAAAAATGTGTGCTAGTGTCCTACTTACTGTCATTGCATGGAGTGAGACATTTTCCACCAATGCCAGTAATGCGCACATGCTCCTGATTGTGAGGGACCAACTTTGCTGTCACAGAATCTTGGTGCACATCCCATGCCATCCAGTGACAATTTGCGGGAATCCAGCAAATATTTCAAAATTGGATTTTAACCCCTGTTTTGAAACACATTTCTAGATTCCCACCCACTGTCATTGAACAGTAGCACAATCATGAGCCCGACTCTCAATGCACACTGTGTACACGCACAACCATTTCCCAAACAAAGTTAAACATCCAAAGCCTACATAATGAAGAGGTTCTGTATGATGCTCGGCCAAGCAAAACAGTAGAGACTGGACCCAAAAAATTTAGCATATGCAGACCGTTCAACTGGCAGGGACCACCGTTCAACTGGAAGGGTCCACAATGGACAGGCAGTGGCCAGTGGTAACATCGTATCAGCAACATGTTAATGGACTGATGAGCCAATGGTGCAGATTTCAACAGCGACAAAGGTCATTCCCAGGGCATGTCTAACTAGGACAGTGGTCCCACCCAATGAACAAGCAAAACATTAGAGACTGGACCCACATTTTAAGTGGTAATCTGTTTACAGGTGAACAGATTGTGTGTTTGGCTAGCCTATAAAGTGTTTACAATGAATATAGTAGGTATTCATACCATAGAGCTTGGGCGGTGAACCTTCCAAAATCCGCAAATCACATAAAGACTTGATTTTTTTAGGGCCCTAAGAGAGCATTAAAGCATGAACACACTAAATGGATTGGATATTTTCCGCCCATCACAGTGGGCCCAAATGCAATCTAGAAATTTTCAATGGTGGACGTCCCATCCTTCTCTCGTGTGATCCATTTGACAATGGACAAGCTATTTTTTAGAGCCACAGGGAAGCATCAAGGGAAGTACATGATGGATATTTTGGATGTACCATACACATTACGGTGGGCCCCACATATCATGAGTGTATATTAACCATTGTGTTCTAACATGTATAATGCATTTTTAGCTATAAAGACTTTACCTGTAATCTGAATCATGGCTTTTTACTGGTTTCAGATTACAGCTAAAAGTTGTAATCTGTTTACAGCCTGTAAAGGCTTTATAGGCAAATACATACATCCAAACAGCCCCTGTAATCCCTTTACAACTTAAGGGCTTTATGGGCATCCAAACGACCCTAGCGATGCAGACTGTCCATCAGACGGGTCCTGCAATGGACGGGCAGTGGTACTGACCATTTAACCATCCTAACCATTGTATCGGCAACATGTTTATGGACAGACAAACCAATGGTGCAGATTTCACCAGTAGCAAAGTACCAGCCATGCAACTAAGGTCATTCTCAGGGCATCACGCACCCGTTGAACAAGCAAAGCCCAGAAAGTACAGGCAGTGCTACTAAGCATCTTACCATCCTAACCATCATATCAGCAACATGATAATGGATGTATCAGCCAGTGGCACAGATATCACCATTAACGAAATGTCGACAGTGTAACTAAGGTCATTTTCCGGGGCATGGCCCATCTAGGACACTGGCCCCATCCGATGAACGTCCAGAGTCACAAAATTGTGGGGCCCACCAGTGCAGTTGCTGGACGAGGGTAACAATGAAAATGTAAAAACCCTACTGCAGTTATCAAATGTCGGGAAATTTCCAAAAATTCAAAAAAAAATAATAATAATAAATAAATAAATCTAAGCATGAATTCAAATAGAAAAATGCCCGAAAATCAGATAATGAGAATTCAGATGAATATATTCTCGAAATGAAAAGCAACGTTAGACAATGTAAATCCCAAACCCTAGTTTTCTGTTACCTGCAGAGAGGGAGAGAAGGAGAGAGATATCCTCTTGATGTTTGAGAGGGAGACAGAATTTTGTACGAGACTTCGTTTTCCATCAGTCGCGACGCACCATCCAGCGCGTATCGTCCATTGACGCTGGCGACTGGCGAGGTGGCTACTTACATTGATATGTGGGCCCCACAATGATATATTTGTTTGATCCACTCCGTCCATCTATTTTTCGAGATCACTCCATGGATCCCAAAAAATGAGACAGATTCAGATCTCAAGTGTATCCTACCACAAGAAAACATAGGTGATTAAACGCCCACTATTAAAACTTTCCTGAGGGCGGCTGTAATGTTTATTTTCCACCAACCTATTGACTATTCAAGCCAGTTTTAGCTTGTGTACCATGCACCACCGAACTGGCTAACATGTCGACGTCACCAAATAAGGTCTATCAGAAAGTATATGTTATATCCAAACCGTTTGTCCATTTGGTGACTCGTTCTAAGGTTTGAGCTGAAAATAATACATATACATAGATTAAGTGTACAACACTATACTTCCTCTGTTTCATGCGGTATATTCTACGTCAGCTTTTGATATACTTTAATTTTGAGTTCAACCCGTAAAATGATGGACGCGGATTGCATACTGAGTAACTCAGCATGTTAATCGTATCCAGTAAACTCTGTGGGGTTCACCATGCTTTACATATTTTATCCACTCCGTCCATCTATTTTAAAAGATAATTTGAGGGCTATAGACAAAAAATGAAGTATATCCAAATCTCAAGTGGACCTCACCACGGGAACAGTGTAAATTGAAATTGTACCGTTGAAAATTTCTTGAGGGCCACAGAAGTTTTGAATCAATCTATTATTTGTGTTTTCCTTTCATTCATGTTTGTGTGATCTTACGAATAGGTTGGATGACAAATAAATATCACTATGGGGCCTACCAAGGTTTCACTGGTAGAAGTTATTATTCTCACTGTTTCCTGTGGTGTGGTCCGCTTGAGCTTTGGGCATGCTTAAATTTTTGGCTCAACCACTAAAATTAGTTGGAAAAATGAATGTACGGCATGGATAAGCCACACACATTCAAAGTAGGCCCGACTGAATTTACTAAGTACGATAAAAGTGTACTGTAACTCAGTAGGCAATCCCAATTCTAAGATGATCCAGTAAAACGGACGGATAAACTAAATGAATTCACAATGGCTAGGTACGCAATCCGATTTTGAAAAATATACGCTTTGTAAGTCCTCAAACGTTTAAAAGGTAAGAAGAATAATTGTCAACACTGTTATTTGTGGTGTGGTCTATTTGAGCTTGAGATATGACCCAATTTTGATCTCATCCTCTAAAATGATCTCCCCAAATGGATGAACGGTATAGATATAATAAATATACTATTGTAGGGGCTATATAACTTTGATCTCTTTTCAATCGTTTGTAAAACTACTCTAGTTGGCGCTCGTCTTCGCAGCACTGCTTCCAAAATGATAAAGAAAAATGGATGCACGGCCTGGATGAAACAAATACACGGTGGTCCACTTAGTACTAGCAACTGGCTACTGGCAGCGTCACAGGCAATACGAAATGGGATTGTGTACTGGAAAGTGGAAACCAGTACACTTTGTCCTATTGAGTAAACTGTTGGGCCCACCATGAGCTTAAGTGTCTTATCCACACCGTCCATCCGTTTTTCCATCTCATTTTAAGGGTCGACCCCAAATTTGAACATATCCAAAGCTCAAATGGACCCACCACAGGAAACAGTGAAAATAATGGTGTCCGTCGTAGAAACCTTCTTAAGGCCCACAATAATGTTTATTTTTCATCCAACCTGTTCGGAAGATCACACAGATATGGATGAAGGGAAAATTACAATATCAGCTTCATCCAAAACCTTTGTGCCAGGGTTAAGATTTCAACGGTATTTGTTCGAATTCACATGATCTCCTATGATGTGGTACCCTTAAGCTTTCGACATGCTTCGATTCTGAGTTAACAACCTAAAATAAGATGGTAAAACCAATGGACGGTGTGGATAAGACACCGCTTATGGTGGACCCACAGAATTTACCCACCACGCTATAGTGCAGTGACTAGCGTGCTGACTTACCCAGTCCGCAATCCGATTTCAGGCAATCCGCGTCCGTCTGTCGCCATCCGCTGGGGCCCACAGACCTGAAAAGGTAAAGAGAAAACTTGACCACTAGACTCTATCATTGACCACGTAAAGTAACACTTTTGTCCTTAATATAGATAGAGAGATTTCCCACTAACCGATATTTAAATCGGCTGGTTATATAAACCTCAGCATGGCCCACTTGATCCGGATCATCCAATGATGGACCATGCATGGCATTTGATCTAGACATTTAAAAAGCGGTGGATCACGACCGTTTAAATTCTGAGATAATTTTGTTTTATATTCGTGCATAGGTAAATTGGTAATTTCTCTCATCTCTACCAACTTAGTTTAAAAAACGTTATCTTATCTTGTATAAGTTAAACATGGATGTTTTGTAATTGTATAAGAAAAAAAAATACAATAAAATTTAATTATCTTTGAAAAATGATATACTGCACTTATAGGAGCACTATAGGATAGAATACATTTAGTTGCATTGGGATTTGGGACGCCTGGATTGATAATTGATCTAAATCATTTATCAGGTCAAACACACGTTTAATGGGTGACCATGCAAACTTCACAATAATCAGATTAATATTAACCATTTGATCGGTAGCCTTTGATAATTCAGATCAGGACCATTTTCCGGGATTAAAGAACAAAAGGTTCAATTAATAATTTGATTCATCTGTTTTTTATGACTCATAACAGATTGCTTATTATTCAAAAAGAATAACATTGATCATTGATTTGGGAGAAAATGGCTATTAAAAAAGGCCAAATCAATTAGACGAATTACTGCAATTTTTGCTGAAGCGGTTTGGCTAGTGATCTCAACGCCATGGTGTCAAAGTTCCGTGGGTCCCACCATGATATATATGTTTTATCCACGCCATCCATCCATTTTTCTAGCTCATTTCAGAGCATAATTCAATAAATAAGACAGACCCAAATCTCAGGTGGGCCACACCATAGAAAAGTGGGGATTGAGCGCTTACTATTGAAAACTTTCTACAGCCACATAAGTTTTGGATTAAGCTGATATTTGTGGTTTCCCTTCATCCAGGCTCTCGTGATCTTCTCAACAGGTTAGATGAAAAATAAGCATTACAGTGTGCCTTAGGTAGTTTTTAACGGTGGACATTCAGTTGACACTGTTTTCTGTGATGTGGTCCACTTAAGCTTTTCTGGGCTCATGCCCTAAAACAAGTTGAAACAATGGATGGACGGTGTGGATAAAACATATAAATCATAGTGGGGTCCACGAAGCTTCGACAAAAGCTGGCTGGCTGGTATTGGAGTCACCGGGCACATCGCGCCCAATTTCTGTACGATAGCCCGCGAAATTTCCGGACGCGGATTTTCCGAAGTTCTGCGCTGGGATGCTAGGCGGGGCCGTGATGTTTGCGAGAAATCATCTCTTTCCATCCGCTTTACTAGCCTATTTTAGAACATTCCACAGAAAATGAGTTGGATACATAACTTACGTGGGCCGCATGAGAGGAAACAGTGGGGATTCAGTTATCATCGTTGAAATATTTTTACGTCCACAAAAGTTTCGTATCAGAATTATATATTCATTTTTAATCTTCATCCCACTGGGAATGACATTATAAACGGTTTGGATATCATATAAACGGTTTGGATATCATATGAACATTAAGCGGATCCCAGAAAGGTTTCAACGGTAGGAAATTCTTTCCCCAATTTTTCCTCTTGTGTGTCTTACTTGAGTTTTTTATCCACCTAATTTTTTATGTGTCATGTAGGAAATTCTTTCCCCAATTTTTCCTCTTGTGTGTCTTACTTGAGTTTTTTATCCACCTAATTTTTTATGTGTCATACTTAAATGAGCTCTCAAAACGAATAGACGGGGTGGATTTTTAACAAACATCACGCTGGGCCCCACCTAGCATCCCAGGCAGCAACTTCCTTTGAAAAGGCTTTAGCAGAGAACCCCCCGTCCGAAATATCGCATTATCTTTTTTTTGTACAGCCGAAGAGTCGTATCGCTTTCCATGCATCAATGTCATTTTGAACATGTGACACACAAGTATAAAATCGAAACCGTCCATTTCTTTCTTCCAATGGTGATTGGCCACTACCCAAATCAGTGTTTAGAGTGTTTAGTTTACTTGCTGGCATACAAATGGACACTAAAAGATAAAAACCGGAAACTGCTCTCATTATATGAGGAAAGGCCTATTTATTGTGTAGTTAAGGTAAAGCTTAATCGGAGAAATTTTTGGTTTACGGTCAATCGACAACATGCATGGTTCAGATCATACACATGTGGCACGTGTGTGGTTCAATATAGAGGTACAAAACATGGCGTGCCTTCATAGGCTGGTAATTGGTTTTCTGTGATCCTAGCCTTTGATCTTTATAATTGAATAGACGCCATCGAAATTTTTTTATGGTGGTTCATATAGCATAAATTCCAAAACATGGACGGTTTTGATCATCAAACTTCTCAGCATGTGGGCCCAGTGTACGGCAACGATCCATTACTTGTACGATGCCTGTAACGCGCGTTTTCAGTTTGAGAAATTTCCAACTGTACGCACAGTATATGGCCCACAACCTTTTTAAGCCCACTCGCTTTTTACCTTCCACGAATACTTCCCAGCTGTACGGCCCCATTTCTCAGGTCGAAAATGCCCCTGCTTTTCTTTCTGAGCCGGATCGCCTGGTGCTCGAAGACGAGCGCTTACGCTCCTCGAACTCCGAGTTGTACGAACGGTTCAAAAGATATCAACGTTGCATGGGCCCCACAGTTATGTATTTATTATATCCACGACGTTCATCCGTATTTCGAGATCATTTCGGAGCATTATCAAAAACAAAAAATCATACCCAAAGATCAACTGGACCACACCACAACGAACAGCCGGAAAATAGATTTTCACCGTTAAAACTTTTGTAGGGCCCACCATAACATATATTTTTCATCCAATCTATTCATAAGGTCACAAAGACCTGGATGAAGAGGAAAAACAAATTTCATAACGATCCAAAACTTCTGTGACCAATGAAAGGATTTCAATGGTAGACGTTCAATCCTCCACTGCCTTTTACGGTGTGGTCCACTTGATAGCTAGATCTGACTTATTTTTCATCTCAAGCCTTATCAAGAGTTCGCCTAATAGATGGACGGCTTGGATATAACACATACATTATAATGGGACCAATATTTAGTAATAAAATTACAACAGAAAAAAAAAAAAAATAAGCCTGCCCGGTCGACCCGGTAATCAACCCCGACTCGCTGTCCCACTCACCCGGTCGACCGGGTTGTCGACCCCGACTCGCTGTCCCACTCACCCGGTCGACCGGGTCCAAACCCGGTCGACCCCAACTCGCTGTTCCACCTTTGTATTTTATTTTTTAAAAAAAAAAAATTTTCTGGAGAGAACTTTTTCTCCCTTAAATTTTTTTCAAATACATAATTATGTAAATATGTATATATAAGTATATAATTTTTTTTTTCTATCTCTTAATTCATTTCTTTGTCTATTAATTTAACAAGCATATCTCCCAAACTATAATGAGTTACTTAACGTACCATATATGATTTTGGGGTAGGAGAAGCTAATTTAGCCAACCAACATAGTAATTTTCCAAGATTCCATTGGTTCGATGGTTAAAAATCCACTTCACAGTTAATTCACTTCACTTCACGGCGATTTTCACGCACTTCGCGATTATTTCACTTCACTTCACCATCATTTCCATGCATTTCACGGTCATTCCCGGTGATTCTGTGTTGATTCACGGTCAATTCGACGCACTTCACGGTCAATTCACTTCACTTCACGGCCATTTCCACACACTTCGCGGTCAATTTACTTCACTTCACCATCATTTTCATGCAATTTACAGTCATTCTCAGTGATTCCGTGCTGATTCACGGTCAATTCGACGCACTTCACGATCAATTCACTTCACTACACGGCCATTTTCACGCACTTCGCGGTCATTTCACTTAACTTCACCGTCATTTCCATGCATTTCACGGTCATTCCTGGCGATTCTGTGTTGATTCACGGTCAATTCGATGCACTTCACGGTCAATTCACTTCACTTCACGGCCATTTCCACGCATTTCGCGGTCATTTCACTTCACTTCACCGTCATTTCCATGCATTTCACGGTCATTCCCAGCGATTCCATGTTGATTCACAGTTAAATCGACGCACTTCACGGTCATTTCACTTCACTTCACGGCCATTTCCACGCACTTCGCGGTCATTTCACTTCACTTCATCGTCATTTCCATGCATTTTACGGTCATTCCCGATGATTCCGTGTTGATTCACGGTCAAATCGACGCACTTCACGGCCATTTCCACACGCTTCACGGTCATTTCACTTCACTTCACTGTCATTTCCATGCATTTCAAGGTCATTTCCGACTATTCCATGTTGATTCACGGTTAATTCGACGCACTTCACGGTCAATTCACTTCACGGCCATTTCCACGCACTTCGTGGTCAATTCACTTAACTTCACCATCATTTCCATGCATTTCACGGTCATTCCATGCGATTCCGTGTTGATTCACGGTCAATTCGACGCACTTCACGGTCAATTCACTTCACTTCACGGTCATTTCCACGCACTTCGCGGTCATTTCACTTCGCTTCACCGTCATTTTCATGCATTTCATGATCATTCCCAGCGATTCCGTGTTGATTCACGGTCAATTCGATGCACTTCATGGTCAATTCACTTCACTTCATGGCCATTTTCACGCACTTCAAGGTCAATTCACTTCACTTCACCGTCATTTCCATGCATTTCACGGTCATTCCCGGCGATTCCATGTTGATTCACGGTCAATTCGACGCACTTCACGGTTAATTCACTTCACTTCACGGCCATTTCCACGCACTTCGCGGTCATTTCACTTCACTTCACCATCATTTCCATGCATTTCATGGTCATTCTCGGCGATTCCGTGTTGATTCACGGTCAATTCGACGCACTTCACGGTCAATTCACTTCACTTCACGGTCATTTCCACGCACTTCGCGGTCATTTCACTTCACTTCACCGTCATTTTCATGCATTTCATGATCATTCCCAGCGATTCCGTGTTGATTCACGGTCAATTCGACACACTTCACGGTCAATTCACTTCACTTCACGGCCATTTCCACGCACTTCGTGGTCATTTCACTTCACTTCACCGTCATTTTCATGCATTTCACGATCATTCCTGGCGATTCCGTGTTGATTCACGGTCAATTCGACGCACTTCACGGTCAATTCACTTCACTTCACGGTCATTTTCACGCACTTCGCGGTCAATTCACTTCACTTCACCATCATTTTCATGCATTTCACGGTCATTCTCAGTGATTCCGTGTTGATTCACGGTCAATTCGACGCACTTCACGGTCAATTCACTTCACTACACGGCCATTTTCACGCACTTCACGGTCATTTCACTTAACTTCACCGTCATTTCACTTAACTTCACCGTCATTTCTATGCATTTCACGATCATTCCCGGCGATTCCGTGTTGATTCACGGTCAATTCGACGCACTTCACGGTCAATTCACTTCACTTCACGGCCATTTCCACGCACTTTGCGGTCATTTCACTTCACTTCACCGTCATTTCCATGCATTTCACGGTCATTCCTAGCGATTTCGTGTTGATTCACGGTCAAATCGACGCACTTCACGGTCATTTCACTTCTCTTCACGACCATTTCCACGCACTTCGCCGTCATTTCACTTCACTTCACCGTCATTTTCATGCATTTCACGGTCATTCCCGACGATTCCGTGTTGATTCACGGTCAAATCGACGCACTTCACGGTCATTTCACTTCACTTCACGCCCATTTCCACGCGCTTCGCGGTCATTTCACTTCACTTCATTGTCATTTCCATGCATTTCAAGGTCATTTTCGGCAATTTCGTGTTGATTCACGGTCAATTCGACGCACTTCACGGTCAATTCACTTCACTTCGCGGCCATTTCCACGCACTTCGTGGTCAATTCACTTAACTTCACCGTCATTTCCATGCATTTCACGGTCATTCCCGGCGATTTCGTGTTGATTCACGGTCAATTCGACGCACTTCACGGTCAATTCACTTCACTTCACGGCCATTTCCACGCACTTCATGGTCATTTCACTTCACTTCACCGTCATTTTCATGCATTCATGATCATTCCCGGCGATTCCGTGTTGATTCACGGTCAATTCGACGCACTTCATGGTCACTTCACTTCACTGCACGGCCATTTTCACGCACTTCGGGGTCAATTCACTTCACTTCACCATCATTTCTATGCATTTCACGGTCATTCCCGGCGATTCCATGTTGATTCACGGTCAATTCAACGCACTTCACGGTCAATTCACTTCACTTCACGGCCATTTCCACGCACTTCGTGGTCATTTCACTTCACCGTCATTTCCATTCCTTTCAGGGTCATTCCCGGTGATTCTGTGTTGATTCACGGTCAATTTGACGCACTTCACGGTCAATTCACTTCACTTCACGGCTATTTCCACTCACTTTGCGGTCATTTCACTTCACTTCACCGTCATTTTCATGCATTTCACGGTCATTCCCGGCGACTCCGTGTTGATTCACGGTCAATTCGATGCACTTCACGGTCAATTCACTTCACTTCACGGCCATTTCCACGCACCGTGAAAGTGAAGGGAATTGACCGTGAAATGCATGGAATTGGCCGTGAAATGAAATGAATGAAATTGACCACGAATTGATTGAAATTGGCCACGAAGTGAATGAAATGAATTTTCGACCATCAACCTAATGGAATCTTGGAAAATAAGTAGGTTGTTTAGCTAAAGTAGCATCTCCTAATCCCAAATCCCGGTATATCAAGTAGCTCATTGTGGTTTAAGAGATATATTTATTAAATGAATAAAGAACGAAATGAATAAAAAAAGAGATTTTTTTTATATGCTTATATATACATATTTATATATGTATTAGAGAAAATTGTAGGGGAGAAAAAGTTCTCCTTGTCAAAAATAAAAAGAAAAAAGAAAAAAAAGTACAAAGGTGAAAAAAAGTACAGAGGTTTGCACTTCACGATCAATGCACTTCACTTCACGGCCATTTCGATACACTTCACGATCAATTCTCTTCACTTCATAGCCATTTCCATGCATTTCACGATTATATCCGGCAATTTCGTTTACGTTCACGGTCATTTCGATGCACTTCACGGTCAATGCACTTCACTTCATGGCCATTTCGATGCACTTCACGATCAATTCTCTTCACTTCACGGCCATTTCATGCATTTCACGATCATATCCGGTAATTCTGTTTACGTTCATGGTCATTTCGATGCACTTCACGGTCAATGCACTTCACTTCACGGCCATTTCGATGCACTTCACAATCAATTCTCTTCACTTAACAGCCATTTCCATGCATTTCACGATCATATCCGGCAATTTCGTTTACGTTCACGGTCATTTTGATGCACTTCACGGTCAATGCACTTCACTTCACGGCCATTTCGATGCACTTCACAATCAATTCTCTTCACTTCACGGCTATTTTCATGCATTTCACTATCATATCCGGCAATTTCGTTTACGTTCACGGTCATTTCGATGCACTTCACGGTCAATGCACTTCACTTCACGGCCATTTTGATGCACTTCACAATCAATTCTCTTCACTTCACGGCCATTTTCATGCATTTCACTATCATATCCGGCAATTTCGTTTACGTTCACGGTCATTTCGATGCACTTCACGGTCAATGCACTTCACTTCACGGCCATTTCGATGCACTTCACGATCAATTCTCTTCACTTCACGGCCATTTCCATGCATTTCACGATCATATCCGGCAATTCCGTTTACGTTCACGGTCATTTCGATGCACTTCACGGTCAATGCACTTCACTTCACGGCCATTTCGATGCACTTCACGATTAATTCTCTTCACTTCACGGCCATTTTCATGCATTTCATGATCATATCCGGTAATTCCGTTTACGTTCACGGTCATTTCGATGTACTTCACGGTCAATGCACTTCACTTCACGGCCATTTCGATGCATTTCACGATCAATTCTCTTCACTTCACGCCCATTTCCATGCATTTCACGATCATATCCGGCAATTCCATTTACGTTCACGGTCATTTTGATGCACTTCACGGTCAATGCACTTCACTTCACGGCCATTTCGATGCACTTCACGATCAATTCTCTTCACTTCACGGCCATTTCCATGCATTTCACGATCATATCCGGCAATTCCGTTTATGTTCACGGTCATTTCGATGCACTTCACAGTCAATGCACTTCACTTCACGGCCATTTCGATGCACTTCACGATCAATTCTCTTCACTTCACGGCCATTTCCATGCATTTCACGATCATATCCGGCAATTCCATTTACATTCACGGTCATTTCGATGCACTTCACGGTCAATGCACTTCACTTCACAGCCATTTCGATGCACTTCACGATCAATTCTCTTCACTTCACAGCCATTTCCATGCATTTCACGATTATATCCGGAAATTTCATTTACGTTCACAGTCATTTCGATGCACTTCACTTCACCGCCATTTCGATGCACTTCACGATCAATTCTCTTCACTTCACGGCTATTTCCATGCATTTCACGATCATATCTGGCAATTTCGTTTACGTTCACGGTCATTTCGATGCACTTCACGGTCAATGCATTTCACTTCACGGTCAATGCATTTCACTTCACGGTCATTTCCAAGCACTTCACGATCAATTCTCTGCATATAACGCAATGACAATTTGAAACATGCATGAACAAAATGATGGTGATAAATTTATGAACTCAAACCTGCTCCTGTAGTGCTTCTTTCAACTGAGAAACCAGAGTGACCCTGGATTCTTCAATTGACTTTAGTGCTTCTTTCAACTGAGAAACCTGCTCCTGTAGTGCTTCTTTACCCACTGCATTTGCAGGGATTACAATCTTAAGGGTGGAGGGCAATCTGTAAAATGCACAACATAGAAGCAAATAAATAAGCCGAAAAAGAGAACAGGAACATAAACAAAGTCTATGATAGGAGATACTGACCCTGAATATGACTTTAATGAATTCAAGAAAATCAATCCATATCCATTCTCCCCACCCTTCATATAGTTCAAATTCCAGAAAAAGAAAAGGAAAGTAAGCTCATCAAGGGATTGGAATATTTTATTGGAAAATATATATAAATGTAGCATTTCACATGCAGAAATAAAACCAGCCATAGTAGTTCTACTATTTATGACCACACTGAGTAGTCGTGTTTAAAAAAAATTTTGGAAATAGGCTTATCAATTTCTGAGCATGAACCAATTACTAAAATTTACCAATTTTTGGAGAAAAAAGTATAATGAATCCCCTTTTCTTCTTTTAAGAAAAAATTGGTGGTGTGTGTGTGTCATGTGTGTAAGTGATCCAGATTCCAGGGTTCAATCCCTGGTAGTGTTGCCTTTCCCGGAAAAAATAAAAAAAACATTGGTTGAGGAATGCTAGGCAGAACTGATGGTGCAGAGAGATTGCCTGAGTACAGGGAATCAGCACCAGGAGCACTGCGAGCACCTTCCCTGCCTTTTAAAACATAATCTCTAAGCCTCAAAACAATCTGAACAAGTTTAACTCTCATACAACCAACCTCTCCAATCACCTGAATGGGCAAGATCAAAAACAAATTAAGTAATCATTAAATGCATGGAAATGGCCGTGAAGTGGAAACAGACCTCCACTAGTTCAACACCCTCTTCAGCACATCTTGGCTTTTCATGTTTTGAGATGAGAACATCAGCTTTTGTACTCTTGCGCATCTCATTTATAATAGCACCGTTCTTGCTAATGAGACAGCCAATAGTTTTGGATGGAACAAGAATGCGAATGTTGACAGTGTCATCATCATCATTGTCATTGATCTTTCCTTGCAGCAGTAGAATAGCTTCAACAGCAGTAAATAAGCAACGTGATCAGCACAAATAATTTATTTAAAAAGTGATCAACACAAATAATTTATTTAAAAAAAAACTATGGAAAATAAATTTTTTTCTTAAAAAAAAAAACTATGGAAGTTTAAGTGGATAAGCTATTCACTTTTTATAATCTGATGATAACTTTGCAAATACTTAAGGCCTCAAGAAACCAAGTAAGCTATTCACCCAATTCAAAACTTATTGGATCAAGCACTTCATCCTAGATAGCCCACATACCTTCTAACATAGTTGTATAACTCATTGACTCAACTCAAAACTTGTATGAGTTGAGTACAAGTGAACTTGACTCGACAAAATTTCAAGCTGAGTCATTAGAAAACTCAATCATTAGAAAACAGTGGATTCCTGAATGCCTACACAAGTGGGCCGCATGACAGAAAACAGTGGATATTAAATGCTTAAACAAAGGTAAACAGTCGGAGTCGACCCCGACTCTCTGGACAGTTACCCGGTCGACCCCATTTTTTTGAATTTTAGTGAAATGGGGTCAACCGGGTCCAGAGAGTTGGGGTCGACCGAGAATGACCCGATCGACCCCGACTGTTTACCTTGGCACCACTTGGCACCACATCAGATATGGACTGTGGGTTGTAATTCTCCACAATTATCAATTGATAGTATCATCTAATTGGAAGTTTTTGAGGCATGCCCATCAGATAATTGGACCCAACAGATGAATGGATTGGGTTGCCAAAGACAGCCCCAACCTGTACAATTGCTAGGTCAACAAAAAAAAAAAAACCATTTCTTTTAATCAAGCACCATCTGATACTTCATTCAATTAAACATGATGAAATACAAAGAAGTGAAATTTTTTTTTTAGAGTACCTTGGTGTGAAACACGTTCTTTGGAGACAAGTCTTCAAGATCTCAAATTTATCAATGCATCCACGTCCTCTTAGGAAAAGAAAACCGCTCACCTTGAGTAATGGATGATAGAAGATGTAATGTCATGGTCGGATGGAGATTCTACGGAGATTTTATGGAGATTTCACGAAGAAAATGGGTGAAAATAGGGATTAGGGATGGCGGGGAGAGTTCGGACGGTGTATTTGCGTGGAAGGGAGTACATGCAGTCATATTTTTAGAGTAAGGGCATTTTCGTCATGTACAGAGGCGTCCGTACAGCAGGGACTTATTTTTGGAAGCTTAAAAAGCAGTGGGCTTCAAAAGGCTGGTGGGCCATATATGGGTCGTACAGTTGGAAATTTCTCTTTTCAGTTTCGACTAGATTCGGTAGTGAGCCCACCACTACCCACGTTGGTGCCGGTCGGTGCTGTGTGAGTCCCACCATGATGTTTTTTTTTTAATCCACGCCATCTATCCACTTTTCCAGCCCATTTTAGGGAAGGAACCCAAACTGAAGCAGATGCAAATCTCTGGTGGACCACACTAGGAAATGGTGATGATTGAACGCCCACCGATAAAAACTTCCTAAGGCCCACTGTAATGTTCATTTGCCATCCAATGCCTCATTTTTGGGCTCATGCCCTAAGATGAGAGGCAAAATGAATGGTCAGGATAAAGTACATACATCAGGGTGGCCCATAAAGCTTTTCCTATACCAACCAGTAGGTTGTAGATGCTTAACCACCGATTCCAATTCCTTTCGATCTGTAAAAAGTGGGTTCCCCCCAATACCAATTGAGATGTTTGTAAGAAATCCAACCATCCATCAGTTTCTCCAACTAATGTAAGGATGTGATGCCAAAAAATAGGTAGATCTAACACTCAATCGGACCATACCATAGGAAATGGGACAGAAATGTCCACCACTGAAACCGTCTTAGGGTCTACCTATGATGTTTATATATCAACCAAACTGTTCATAAGGACTTTCTAACTAAGATGAACTGAAAATGTTTAGTGAATTGTCCATCCAATCATTTTCCACTCGTTGGTTCACTTAAGTTTTGGATTTACCTTGTTTGTGAATTATGTTCTAATACGAGCTAAAGAAACTAATGATGGCATTTTTCACCGAATCTGGGTAAGTCCCATATGGATTTTCAAGCTGTGGATTTTTAAATTTTAAGAAATATATTTATTTTTAAAATCTTATTTAATGTTTAATAAAATCTCATTTGTTATTGCTCTCAAAAGTTATAGGCCCATTTATTTTTTTCAAATATACATGTAAATAGCATTAAATAACTAATAATGACTTTTGAGGGTGTTTATTTAAGAGGAAAATAACAACGTAATTATGCCTGAAAAATAACATGAAATAAAACAGGGATTTGAAATCGGTGAAGTATGTTGAGTCTCACAATAATGTTTTTTGTAAGATTTTTTGGATGCAGAAATCCCATAAATCTGCTGTGCACAGGTCGTGAAGATCTAGGGTTTGAATGGCTAACCTAAGTGGGACACCATTGCTAAGAATAATATAATACCAATGTTGTGATCTTCTTTTCCTTCACACCCTTAAACAAGATATTAGATGGGAATTCATCTTCTATTGCTTTTGTAGGATCGTAGACCCAGAAATCTTTAATATAGAGTCTGTGGAGAGAGGGTCTGAAACTCATCACAACTCTCTCCCTCACGATCCACATATCTGTGTCCTAGTTCAACTCAAGTAACCCTGCATAACGCTATAGCATTTCATCCCTAACATGCACTGCTGGGCAGCCTACCTGCGCAGCGTATCATTTGAAGTGGGGTCCACTAGTTTACTCAATCTCATAGCCCAACTAAAGGACAATCCAGACCATTGATTAGTAAGGGCCAACATATAAATTTCTTACATTTTTGTGATCCATATTGTCCATCTGTTTTACCATCTCATTGTGAGAGCCCGGGAAGATTAAAGCTCAATTGGAGTGCACCACAAGAAATAAGGGGTTAATAATGTTCACTATTCAAAATTAAACGTTCATAAGACTTACAAGATTGTGTATCTAATCATCCAACTTGGTTATAAGATCACACTAATATATATGAAGAGTTTACACAAACATTAGCTTAATCTAAAACTCCTATGACCCCAAGAAGTTTTCAACACTGGGTGTTCAATTCTCACCATTTCTTACAATGTAGTTCACTTGAGCTTCAAATTTGCCTCATTTTAAAATGAGCTAACAAAATGGATGGACAACCTAAATAAGATGCATACATCCACTACACCAAAATTGTGAATTTCACTCGAAACCCTCCAAATCAAGCCCGATAATTGCTGAACTGACGAAAAGAGTAGCTCCACAACCACTGCCAATAGTGTCATCTAATGCACCCTCTATTGCATTAGCCAATCGTAACAGCAACCTCTGCCAAGTGTGTCATCGTTATCTGCGACCTCAACCAAAACCCTATAAATGGAGAGAGAGAGAGAGAGAGAGAGAGAGAGAGAGAGAGAGAGAGAGTATGGCGGTTGGAAGAGGAAACAAAAGGATAAGTACTTAGGATTTTCAAAACTTCTACCCATCCGATTCCTACATCACGGGCAGCCACAGAAAGCATCAACAATTCATATCCATCGGCTGTGATCAAAGTTACATGGGCCCCAAAATAATGTATTTATTATATTCACACCATTTACCCATTTTGTGATGTCATTTTAAAGCTAGCATGATACAAAAAAAAATTCATATCCAAAGTTTAAGTGGAACACACCATAAATAGTAGTGGGACAATGATTCTTACTGTTAAAACATTTGTAGGGCCCACCACAACATTTATTTTCCATCCAATCTGTTCATAAGGTCACACAGACCTGGATGCAGAGGAAAAAAATATCATATTGATTAAAAACTTACATGAACCTAAAAGGGTTTCAATGGTAGACGTTTAATCCCCCACAACTTTGTAGCGTGGTCCACTTGATCTTTCGATCTTATATTAGTTTTTGGTTCAAGTCATGGGACAAGCTCGCCAAATGAAAGGATGGTTGGGATATAACACATACTTCATGACGGGACCAACATAACTTGTTGACATGTTAACTAGCCACATAGCTGGTGTGCAGTGTATCAATCAATCGGTTTCTGTCTATCATACCAAAGGAAGCAACAGTGGAAGGGAGCAACGATGATAATGACAGCCACCGTTGAAACCTTTCTAGTAGCCACCATGATATTTATTTACCATCCAGCCTATTCATAAGGTTATGTACACATTGATGAAATTAAAACACAAATATCAGCTAGATCTAAAACTTCTGCGACTACTAAGAAATTTTTAATGATGGGCTTTCAATCTACACTTTGTGGTTCACTTCAGCATTAGTTTTACCTCATTTTTGGGATTATGTCATAAAATAATGTGATAAATGGAATGAATGATATGGATGAAACTCTTGCATCATGATGGGCCCTATAGAGGACAGGGGTAATACTCACTAGGTAGGAACGGCTTCAAACCGTTCCTAAACACGTGTATTCGAAAACCCTTTATCGACAAAAAATGTCTATTGTTAGCTTGTACCATTATACATGGCAGGAATAACTGAAAGTGGAAAGTAACCACAATTTAGTGCATTTAATTTTGATTTGATATTTGTCACATCACATTACCATTTTAACCACAATTTAGTGCATTTAATTTGATTTGATATTTGTCACATCAAATGTACTATTTTAACCACAATTTAGTGCGTTTAATTCGATTTGATATTTGTCACATCACATGTACCATTTTCTGTATTGAATAACTCCCCTTCATGGCCCCTCTTGCATGGAATACAGGGGCTCTTTTACAAGTAGCTTTCAATAACTAAAATGTTTTTGGTTTTTAATGTGCTTTTAAGATCTTCACCAGTTTTTTGTAAGTTAAATTGCTAGTGATTTTATTATAGAATTTATGAAAATAGCCAAAGTGTGGTATGAAGTATTATAAAATTTGTATTCATATTGAAGCCAAAACAGAAGGGCAAGTTTTCAAAGGTGATGGTTAGAGCACTTCAGGAATGCATCCATGACAGAAACATCTCATTTCCATCCATTTCTATAGAGATGAATGTGAATGCATGACGAAAGGAAGTATATGAAGAGGTAGATCATAATCTACCTTAAGTATGTAGAAAACCTTGAATCCATAAGGTTGCTCTTAAATCCATAATGAAAAATTAAAATTTTTATTATTCAATAATTAATGCTCATCCTTTTCTATTACAAGGTTGCTCTTAAATCCATAATGGAAAATTAAAATTTTTATTATTCAATAATTAATGCTCTTCCTTTTCTATTACATCACTTATAAAGACAACAAAAACTCTCATTAAGAGTTAAAATTCAACTAAATTAGAATTTATCATAAATAATAGAGAAGATCTACTAAAAATAAATAGCACTAATTAATTGTGCCGGATAGCTCGTAGCATGGTTAGGAGGAAATCTTAAGAAAATTGCATATTCTAAAACTCTAAAATAAGAGATAAATGAAACTTAAAATTTACTAAAAATATTAAGCTTTTCTAAAAAGTGCAATTTTGAATTGGAAGGAAGCATTTTTTTTAAAACAGAAGCGGCTCATATACGGGTTAGTTGACCGAATGACCTGTAAAAATTTTTTAAGTAGTGTGTACTGTAACGATACTTGGATCAAAAGCTAGGGCCAATTTCTGGTTAACATTTTGAACGGCAATTTCTCTCTATTAGAAATGAATTTCTTTAATCGGATACACCTTGCCCAATTACATTATACCATATATTTGACTGGGCTGAATCTGATGAACATGTTCACTTTCATTCGAGGTTCTTTCAGTTCGATTGTGCCGAAAATAAGCCCACGGCAGCTCTACATTTATGTATTTCATTTGAGTTATTCATAGGCCAAGATGATCCATTAGACTTTTGGGCTGGAGCACGACAAGCTCGGGGACCACCGTACTCATTTGGGTTTTTAAAAATCATTTTCACAATATGTCACGTCAAGAGAATAGAAGGCTGAGCTAAAAAACCCGTGTGCATCAACCAGAGCTTGGGACATATCTCAAAGATATCTTTGAGATGATGTAGGGCGAGAAGATGCATTGATAGTTGGACATATGCCGGTGTTGCCCACCTGTTAGCAGCAACCAGAGCTTGGGATACACACGTTCCCTCTTAAGTGAAAGAGGGGCACAACTTGAGTGGATTCCTCACTGTGGAGCCCACCGTAATGTATGTGGCTTACATCCAAACTGTCCATCCTTTTTTTACATCTTATTTCAAGGCTTGATCCAAAAATGAAGCAGATCCAAAACTTAATTGGACCACACTACAATAAACCGTGGTGATTGAATACTCACCATTAAAAGTTCTTAAGGGCCACCGGAATGTTCATTTGTCATCCAACCTGTTGATAAGGTCACAAAGAACTGACGAAGGGACCACACAAATTTCAGCTTGATCCAAAACTTTTGTGACCAATAAGAAGTTTTTAATGGTCAATCAACACTTTCTTATGGTGTGGTCCACCTGAGATTTGGATCTGTTTCATTTTTATGATTATTTGCTAAAATGAGCTATCAAAACGGATGGACGGAGTGGATGTAAGGCACATACATGGCCTGGGAAATGGTACCCTAGGACTAGATAATTTTTAAAGCTAAGAGGGTCTTGGGCTCTTTTTCGCCCGTAGACATCCTAGGTTGTGGGGTCCACTCTGTAGGACAAGGACGTACAGACGCTATCCATAGATTCTGGAGATTGACGCTGCGCTGCTCGGATCTGTGGTTACGAAGGTTGCAAATCGCATTCAGATCTTAAAAGTCAAAGATGACGTTGGTGTATGATGGTCTTGGGAGTTGGAAGCAGATTACGTTCTGCTCCACATGGACCGTCCAGGTAGGGCTCTGTAGGGCCCACAGTTATGTATGGGTTTTATCCACACCGTTCATCCACTTTTCCAGATTATTTTAGTGGGAACCCAAAAATGAACCAGATCTAAGGCTCAAGTGGACAACATAGTTGAGGTTGAACGCCTACCGTTGAAAACTTCCCGGGGGCACAGAAGGTTTGGATTTGTGTGACCTTATGAATGGGTTCGATGGAAAATAAACATCATGGTGTACCCTAGGAAGGTTTCGACGGTGGCGTCATTATCACAGCTTCTTCATGTGGTGTGGTCCAAATGAGCCTTGGATCTAGCTCATTTTTGTGCTTCAATTCTAAAATAATCTGAAAAAATGGATGAACGGTGTGGATAAAATCCATACATAACTGTGGGTCCCACAGAGCCCCTGCCTGGATCGATTTCCATCCAAGGCGGGTTTGTGGTGTTTGTTGTGGGCAAGGACTTTGGAAGAAAAGCTTAGAGCTTGGGCTTAATAACTGGGTTTCAATGTTCGAGTCTGGGCCTGCCATTGTTTGGGCCCAGACATCTCACGGTGATCTGGCATCCATTCATCAGGGACCACATACCAAGCAAATGTACGGACGGTGCTAATCCCACATTCGCATTGCCAGGTGATCAAAAGGAAGTGGATTGGGTGGTGACCCCAACACCACTTATATATCCCTGGCGACCGGACTCTGTAGGGTCCACCATGATGTATGTGTTTTATCCACTCCGTCCATCCTTTTTTCCAGCTCATTTTAGTATATGTTACTAAAATTGAAGCATACGAAAATTTCAAGTACCACACCACAGAAAACACGAGGGATTGAACATTTACAGTTGAAAACTTCTTGGGGCACAAAATTTTTGTATCAAGCTTATATTTCTGTTTTCCCTTCATCCAGGCTCATGTTACCTTATGAACATATTGGATGGAAAATAAACATAACAGTGGAGCCTAGAAAGATTTCAACGATGGACGTCATTATCCCCGCTGTTTATTGTGATGTGGTCCAGTTGAGATTCAGATATGCTTCAATTTTTGAATCATACCCTAAAATGAACTGAAAAAATGGATGGACGGCATGGATAAAATACATACATAACGGTGGGGCCCACAAAGTATCCACAAGGGTGGTGATCTCCTCACTACACAATCCGTGTCCCATCTCTTCCATGTACGTGCTTTAGTGGGACTAGCCTTACTGGATTAAAGGTTTGTTTTAGTTCAGTGGAGCAAGCAAGATTACTATACTTGCATTGGCCTTAAAAGTTGGAACTTTGGCCGCTGCGAACCCATTTCTCCGTGACCACTCTTAGGCACCGGATTTTGTGGAATTTTTCCCACTAAAATTGCTCATGACAGTTAGACTAGACAATTATTCTGAGTAAAAATGGACTTTTAGATTAATGGCCAAGATTGACTAAGTTCACATTAGTGAATTTGGTCATGTTAGTCACTAAAATAGCCTTGATGAGTACGTTAGGGTTATTTGTAGACAATGGCTGACATAAGAATGCCGTGGTGTTGTTTGTCGTGATTTAAGTGGCATGAAGTGATTGGTAGTAATAACTTAAGTTTAAGAGATACGTCTCACTCAAAGGTGCTGGGTTTCTTGATTTTATAAAATCATCACCAATTAGCTGTATACGTAGAAAAGTGACTTGTGTGTTGTGATTTTGTCTCAAAAGAAGAACTGCGATGATGTGTTAGGCGCTCCGCTAGAATTGAAGAAGTAAACCTCCTATAATTTTAGGAATTTGATTGAAGGCCTCGGTCAATTAAATGATAATGCAATGCATAACTCTTAAATTTTGATATTTAATGTATGTTTATGTATTTTAAAAGTTGGATATGTCTATTAATTCATATGAGCATGTCTATTCTGTATATTTAGTTATGAAAATTTCTCTATATTAAGAAACAACCGATTAAGCTACATCTCTCATGAAATGATGAAAATGCTTGTGCGAACAGGAATTTCTCACTCTCTGAATTAAACAGAATTTAGGGTCTGCATTGACCGTACAAAGGGTAAGCACGCCAAAACTGAGATGAAGGGTGCCATTCTGAACATCTATGGAGAATTCCTCGTTATATCTTAAAATGAGAAGAAATATATTATCACATTCAAGAATGATTACTCTCACTATTAATACCTATACCCTATAAACGAAAAATTAAATATCTCATGGCATGTGCCAAGAATCAACTCAATAGAAATTTAAAGTCCTTTGATCTTATCATGGTGGTTAATCTATGAAAGGTATGATAAATCAATGCATAATCTAAGACCATTTGCTAAATACCTATAAGATTGTGTCATCATTACTAAATAAATTATACATGGGGTATTAGAGCAGAATGGTGTGGTTAAAATGCATAATCATACCTTAAAGGATATGATGCGTGGTACGATTAATACTTCAACATTGCGTGAATCTTTAAGGGGTAACACGATCAAAATTGTAATCCACATCCTTAATCGAGTTCTAAGTAAGGCCACATTGAGAGGCCCATTTGGATCATGGACTAGGAGAAAACCTAGTTTAGTTTATAATACATTTATGTGTGGGGTTGTTTTATAGAAACTTGTTCCGTCCCTATCATGCAAACGCAATGGAATATAGTAAAATACAATTTGATCATGGGACCCATCCCAAGAATCCCCATTTGCAATAACATCAAATTTCTAAAATATAAAAAAAATATAAATGGTGAAAATCTTCTTTTTTTTACACATGTACATACACCCCCACACACTCATGTTGTAGTGAGATTTCACCACCTACGGATACTCGAATTCTTGACCGGGTGTTGAAACTCCTAAGATTCTGCCACCAAAGCAAGAGTACGAATCCATAAATGGTGGAAATCATACTTGCACGTGATGTACATGAAGGAGATTCTGTGATGCCAATACGTCGATCTCCTAAATCAAGGAGTCACTCCTTGATTCATCTCAATATTGGAAAATCAAGATAACCTAACATCTAATTCTCTGGTAGATGCCATGGAAGATGTATACCATTCATATAAGTGGACCACATATGAAGACAACAGATGGAGTTGATTTTTATTATCTCTCAGATTTTCTCTTTTTCCTCATGCTTACACGTCCCATTGGGTGGGGATGTTCATTGTTAGCTCTTCCTCTCTTCTAGAATATGATCATATAAATAAGGAGTTAAAGTTTCGGAGGTGCACCCAGTATGGTGCTCCGCCACTCTATGGACTTCGGTGTAACCTATTGTGAAGGAAGCCCGTTAATCCGCATCATCCATGTATATGCTCATGATTCAATCCCTCTGCTGTCATGGCATATCCACTAATGATTATATCTCATGCAAATCAAAAGTGGATCATTAGATTCGGGCCATTAGGTTATCGGTAAGTGCATTCAAAGCAAATTTAACGGTTAAAACAAAAATTTCATCAATTAAAAACCTTTAAATATCTGAATAAAACATTTAGAGTGATGGGCTCAATGGAAAAACCACTTAATAAGTCCTGGATATATTCAGATCAAAGCTATAAACATGTTCATAAACAAACTAGTGGATCACTTGTTGGTCCGTGTAAGAATCAACAACTCTTGACGGAAGTATCCAGCTACGTCTACTTTATTTGCTCCTGCATGGACCTCGTAAGAAGAGACAAAGTCGACTAGTCAAATCATAACCCATAAATGCCCTCATATATAAGGGTCAAACCATCTTTCATACATCATCAAGTCCTATCTCACGATCACAGTCCAAGCTAATTGGCCCCCAAACTGTTGACTTTATCTCGATTCGCCAATGTAAGTAACCAAAGGTCCGAGCCTAGATCATATATACATAAAATACTCACTCTTGTGTAAGGTAAAGGCAATGCATAGACCGACACCAAGTCGACTCCCGATAGTGAAAACTGTTCATCCTGACCCAAGTCAGCCCCCCCACAAGATGGCCGTGCATCTTATGAATTTATGCCCACCGGTGTGTATCATGCACCCGTGACGATCATGGTCTAATAAGGTATTGAGATCCATGGACCACGATTCTCCCTGATCAATGACCGTCATATCTAATCTCAAGTTCCTAATGACTACCGGAGGAATCACTCCTCAACAAACCTAGTGAATGAGAGCAACACTAAATCTATTTAAGGCGCATTACATGTTCAATCTAAGACCCATGGTCACCACAATCAATGGCTGAGATCCGCAAAATTATAATTTTGTGGCTAGTGGATAAGGGCATAAATGGTTTTCTAGGGCACTGACTCTAACAATACCAATATAATATGCAAGAAAGGAACTTGACCGCATGACAATCAATTGCTTGTTTATTAAATACCTAGTTTTTAGATTATGTTATCCTTTCCACTCTATTAGGATTATGGAGACTGAGAATCGAGTTAAGTCATTGATCCCCCTTTGTAAGATAAAGGTTTCTTCCTGGGCTGAGAGGATGGACAGAGGTTCCTGCCATCAGCTGAACTGATAAAATCAGCCTTAGACGGGTCAACTTTAGAAAACGAACTTATGGGGTTTGGGAGACAGGGGACGTGGGGGGGAGGGGGGTAATGGAAGTGTCGGGCTGATAGGAGGGAAGCGAACAATCTTGAAAGGAGACATTTGGAAGACCAAAGGTATGAAATTGACCGATCGTGCAACTGGGTGGGTGGGCACGACCTTCTCTGACAACCGAGTTAGGTCATTGATCCCCCTTCGCAAGATGAAGGTTTCTGCCTGGGTTGAGACGATGGACAAAGGTCCTAGCCATCGGCCGAACTGATAAAATCAACCTCGAAGGGGTTAACTTTAGAAAATGAACTCAAGGGGTTGGGAAACAGGTAAAGTTGGGCAGAATCTGACCAGATCTGACGGAACCGATCTGATCCGACAAATTCAACTCGATCTGATCCGAACCGAAGGCCAGGATCGACTAGGCCCACTTAGATCCGACCATATATCGGATCGAGTTCGGATCAGTGGCCAATCCGGACCGATCCGATCTAATCTAATATGCAGTGAAAATTAATACTTCTACTTTTTCCTGTGGTATGGTCCACTTGAGCTTTGGATATGCATCAATTTTGGGTTCAACCCCTAAAATGATATGGAAAAACGAATGGACGGCATGGGTAAACCACATGCATTCATGGTGGGCCCAACAGAGTTTACGTAGTAGATAAGAGCGTACTGAGTAACTCAGACATGCAATCTAATTTCATGCTAAACACAACACCAGCTATACAGCTGGTGCAGATACGTGTCGTGCAAAGATGAGCGCAGATGCGCCTCGAGCTCCGAGTTGTACGAACGGCTCAAATGAGATCAAAGTTACATGGGCTCCACAATGATGTATTTATTATATCCATACTGTTTATCCATTTTTTATGATCATTTTAAAGCATTAGAAAAAAAATTTGAATCATATTTAAAGCTCAAATGGACCACATCAAAAACAACAACGAGAATAATGATTTTCACAGTTAAAAAATTCGTAAGACCCACCATAACGTTTATTTTCCATCTAATATTTAAAGCTCAAATGGACCACATCAAAAACAACAACGAGAATAATGATTTTCACAGTTAAAAAATTCGTAGGACCCACCATAACGTTTATTTTCCATCTAATCTGTTAATAAGGTTAAAAATACATGGATGAAGAGGAAAAACAAATTTCATATTGATCTCAAACTTTCGTGATCTCCAAAAGGGTTTCAATGGTAAACAAATTTCATATTGATCTGAAACATTCGTCATATTTTTCGGCTTAAGCCTTAAAACGAACTCTCCAAATGGATGGACGGTTTAGATATAACACATACCTCGTAGTTTAACCCACAGACCCGGCCCGATTCGAACTGTACCCAACCCGATCCGACTTGGTTTCCTTGACCGAGTTGGACTTGGTTCGGGTTAGGCCAGCCGTGCATCGGATCAGATCGAGTTAGCTGACTTTGACTTGGTCCTGGATCGGATCGAGTTCGGGTCAGTTACTTGAAAATTCGGATTGAGTCGAGTTGGACCCAATCCGGTCCGACTTGACTCAACGCCCACCTCTAGAAACAGGGTACGTGGGGGAGGGGGTAATGAAATTGTCAGGCTGATAGAAGGAAAGCGAATAATCCTAAAATAAGACATCCGGAAGACCAAAGGTGTAACGCCCTGGATTTCGGGGGCTGAGTAGATACTCGACTCCCGATATCCCGGGTGCCACTTATGCTTTGCGGAAGCGGGGTTCTATAGTTCGTTTTACCAGTCATTTGAGCAATTCATAGAATTAAATTAGACTATGTGATGTACTCTAGAATAAACGTAAATTTTAACACAAGTAAATCAACTAACAAGTAAAATATGTTTATTCAGAGTACGGGACTACAACTAAGTAAAATATACAGTTTCAAAAATATAAAATGTATCGACTCTAATATCTCATTGATGTCTTGAAAGTGTCCTACATCGGCCCATCCAACAATTGGAAGTATGAGGGCTCCTTCGAGTCTGTGTGAGCCTCCCCCAACACATCGGACTCCTAGTAACTGTATCTACAAAAGTGTCTGGTTGATGTTTTAAAACATTGTCCCAAAGTGAGAGTGGGTGATCAACTCAGTATTTCCATTAACATCAGGTTACACAAATTATCAATGCCGTAGGCACAATTAATGAAAAGTAACATAAACGTATAGTCCCTAAATACTCTTGTTAATGTGCATGCATGCTATTATGATATGATTGCATGCCCTTGCAATCCAACACTCCCTTATAACGACAATGGTCATATTAGCCGTGTGTTTATTTGGGTAATGCATTGCGACAATGGTCATGTTACCACATCTAGGTAATGCAACCCAGAGCGGCCGTAGTAGCCTCGTGCCTGTGATTCTTGATCCGATTGGGTTTGTTACTCCCAGTTGACTCATACGAATGATGAGTTGTAAACTGGGTTACTCGCGGTCACTACAGGGAGGCTCGTCGCCCCAGCATAAGCCTACAGGATGAGCATAGTGTCTCATACCACCATGCCCAGCTTACGAGACTTATGGATCGTATCATATCGGTTGTAAGTGAGCATTCTAGGGGCGTGAGGTGTCTCAGGTTCAAATAGGCATGATCATCCATGGTGAATATATATGGTTGGTCAGCTAGTGGACCAATTCAGACGATTTAGGTGAACTACAGAACATCCGGCATTGAGTGCGAGCATTCCGTGTAGTCCAAATACTATCAGCTAATCATGTTTGACCTGGATTGATCGGATCGGCCCCTGGGCAGCCAACCCGATAGGGCTGCCCATGCTTTTTTTTATAATTTGCTAGCTAACCCAATTGGTCAGTCAGTTAACATTCCATAGAAGGTTACATACATCACTTATTCTAGGAAATTTCAGGCATGCATGACATTAGATCTGGGCATTTAACTCAATCGAACATCATGACGGGCATACGGGCACAATGCCTCAATTCATCACAGACTTTGCATTTATTTAGAAATTAATTGCATGTGACAGAAAATAGAATAAATCATGGGCAACGATTCAATAGTTTGGCCTAAATTAGCATGGAAGCAAACATTGACTATACTAAGTATGATTTTGGCAAATTCTCAGAAGACTAACAACACAAGATTTCTTGCTAATTAAAATGCACACCAATTTCGAACAACACAATCATTAGTTGCAACCTAGGTTCGATAATTGGTCACCTAAGGTTAATGGTCTGCACCTAGGAGTAGTCCGTCGATTCATGGTGCCGCTCCTGAGGTTTTGGATTTGCGGATTGGCGTATTGAGGCCCTGCACTGAAAGAATTAGCTCGTAGGGGCACATGAAAATAGTTTTACAATACTGAAATTTGGAGAGGGCTGGAGGGTTACCTTTCTATCGTCGGTGGGCCACTCTCTATGGTGGGGCGCGACTTGGGGCTCTGTTGTGGGCAGTGGCAAGGGGGATTTTCTCCAAATCAGCTCCCCCAAGGAGCTCCTTCATCCACTTCTCCCCACTCCCACTCTCCATTGTAGCTGAAAATTTATATGAGAGTGAGGGAATGAATTTATGGGCCTTATATAACCTAGATTTTATGTTTAAATGGCCATAGGAGCCCTTTTTCTAGCATGTATGCCCTTGGTGGGTTGAATTTTAGCCCATAGGGCTACTTCAGGGGCCCGCTGGCCCATCCGCGCCATGGGACATGTGCCCCATCATAGGATGAGTGATCAAATCAATTTTGGTGGGGATCAGATGCCTTGATAGACCGTAGGGACCCTACTTACGATTGATGGTCGTTGGTGCTCGATCGAGGTCGTGGCTATACGAATATGAGTATAGAAATATCTGTAACTCATACCTCGAGTTTGGTTGCGATCTAACGGTCGGAAAGCCACAATTTTATGAAAGAGTGGAAGATTTATTTCACTTAAGTTTCAAGTTTCATCCTTGGGTATTTACACATTTCAGGCACTCAGCCTTTGGCCCAAGTTATGCAGTTCTAGGTACTATCTTGATGTGCTACCCACGATGGACGTAAAGGTCAGTGAGACGGATATTATTCTATAATTTCAGAACTAGTGGCCCACTAACGAGCGGTGTAGAGCTTGTTTGGATAATCGGTGCATTTTTCGGATGAATTGGGTAGGGAGATTTCTTGGGCGTAGTTGTTAGGGTCTTGATTAACTAAGTTCATAGTATGACCTATTCATGATTAGCGAAAATAGTGATTCGATCATGATTACTCTAGATCATTATTCTTAGGCTAAATGAGTGACCGGGTTGATTTAGTTTACTAATCAAGATCCGACCCATAGTTGTCTCTGCTTTAGGTAGGTCTTTATTTGGTTATGGTTATCTTGATTAGTTAGTGATAGGTTAGCTAGATTTGGGCCCCATGTGGACAACTCATGATGCTAAACTTGATTTTTTAGTGATTGGTTGGATTCGTTAGCTTTCTATGGTTGATTAATCTTATTTGTGCGGTTCTTTATCGGTACCACCCACGTATAGGCTCACTTCGAGCATCAAAGGTCAGTAAGTGATGACGTATGCTAGTTATAAAAAAAATATTTAAGGATTTTTAGAAATCCAAAATAATAAAAATTCAGGATGTTACAAAAGGTATGAAATGGACCGATCGTATAACCAGAAGGAGAGGCCCTGCTCAAACCCAACTTCTCATGGGTGCTCAAGTGAGGCGTGTTGCACAGTGAAGCTAGAGTAGGTCCAAAGAATGGTCTTCAATAGCGGCAAGGATTCAACGACTTTAATGCAACGCTTCCTGTTGAGCTCTCTTCAGTTGGGAACTAAATTTCCCCCTCTAGAACAATTAGAGATTTGTCGCCCCTCATAGTAATCATACCCTGGTTAGGGTTCATCACATCCACATATGAACCAATCATCCCCACAATCGATGCGCTCGAGACCGAAGAGTTTCGAAGGCAACACCTTACATTCGAGTTGATGAGAAAAATAATGTGTTACTGATATTACACCTCCTTGCATGCTACATATCAGGCGTTTCTACCGAAATTGACATCTCTTCGATGGGGAGCGGCCATGTAGCACGAGTTGCAGATGGGGGCTCAAGACACACCTCACAACTAGACATGTCACTAACGCGGGGCTCGAGGTAGCCCCTAAATCCTCTCGATTTCTATCCACAATAAAGGCTTTCGAAAAAGATAACACGAGACTTTACAGGTTCGTTTGAGAGCGTGGATTTGGAACCTCATGGATTTACAACTCCTTGGATTTGAAACCCCATGGATTTGAAATCCTATTATTGTGTTTGACACCCTAGATTCAGAATCAGCTTTAATCCAAAAGTAGCTATGCATAGTATATTTATAGGGGTTTGAATTTAATTACTGAATCAACTTTAATATCTCTAATTAGTGAACGTATGTAATGTTTGAAAAAATGGTTGTAATAAGCCCGCTGAAATATATACTTTTCCTGAAAATGATAAGGTTCCAAGTCTTGGATGGGCCACAAGCATAAGATCACGTCTGAGTGACTAAGCAACAATTTTTAACCATTGATTTACATGGACAATGTTTGAATGACGTTGATCATCGTATTAAAATATTATAGTGATGCAATTGATAATCTAATTATTTTAAGATATCATTAGTGGGCCAAGTGTCCAATAGATTAATAGTTTAGTGACACAAATTACACATGCAATTCTTGGAAAGATTTGATATGTAATCCAAGCTTTCACTGTGGATTTTAAACCCCTTGTATGAGGGGATTTGAAATCGCCAGTTACTTTATGGTGCCAAACAACTAGGGGATTTGAAACCCCATTAAATCCCCTGAAATCCATGGTGCCAAATGATTCCTAAAGCTTTCGAGATATTAGAGCTTATCATTTTGTCGAACTCATCCTGCACATATGGTAAGAGGGTTTATGAAACACGCTGGCGAAGGCTGATGTGTCGAGAATCTATGCATTCAGTAAACTGATACACGAGGAGAGGCTTTGACACTTAAGATGCCTGACCTGGTGATGTAGAGCGGGTCACAGATAGTTACATGGCCAAGATGGATCAGGAAAGGCCCGGTCGACGACATAAGTGATCAAGACCAACGGACCTTAAATCGGCGTATCTTGCAATCCGGAATGAGTTATCTAGCGTAAAATATATGATTTTGGGGTAGAACGAGCTGCTTTAGCCAACCAACACCGCTACGTTGGGTTGCACAAGCCGAATTTGTGAAATACCGCCAGATCGAAGGTCTTTTCCCTATTTTAATTTCATTTTTACTATAAATAGTAAGTTTTAGTTTGATTATAACTCTTCATCCGTTGGGCTTTAGGAGTTGCGTCCAACGTGAAAAGAGATTAAAAAAATTAGGAGAACAGCTTGGTAAAACCAAATAGCACACTTACTATTTTTGGCCAAAAACCTTGCACACTAGTAGATATCACGATTGTCTATAAATATTAAGTTGCGAATTTTAGGAGTTTTAGTTGTAGTTTGATTCTGATTTCTTTCCCATTACTTGGTACCCCTATTTAAAGAGTTGTGAACTCATTTTTATTTATTCATTAATCAATTTCAAATTTATTAGAATTTATTTATATTTTTTGCTTTCTTTTCTCGTGGATTCGAGAAATCTCTGTGAGGATTCCAGAGAAGTTCTGTAGATTTAGAATAGTTATCCTCTTGAGGAAGACGGTGCTCGACCTCACATCCTTCCTTGTGTCACCTACTAGTCCAAAAGGCACCAAGATTGGTGGTATGTCAGGCATAGTGGATGCGTTTGAGTATTGAGGCAGAGGCGGTGAAGGGTGGTCATCAATGCAAATCCCCACGAATGACCGACTTTCACATAGAATCTTTATCTCCAACTGGTGAAGACCCACGTTGATATTGACGGAGCAAGGAATCTTAGCCATTTTTTTCACGTTGATGAGTAACTAGACAGACCAAAGATCCTCCCACGACTTAATTGCATGATCAATCTGAATCACTTCCCCACACACGACCTCAAATGAACAAATAAATCAGAAAACCACAATTCTCTTGGAACATTAGGGAAAATGAACCAAGCAATCTCAGTCCTAAAGGCCAATCAACCATTTGAACCATTTACTAACATCCTTCATAGGCCCCACCTTGTGGAGGTTTCTGATAGAGGTGATCTTATTAATATTAACACTCGAGAAAAAATACATCTAAACGACATCGGGGGATAGGCCGTATGACAAGATTATCTGAACCAAACAAACAGAAGAACTGAAATCATAGATAAAGATCTTGAATAGAGGAGCCTTAGTTAGGGGTAACTTGTTGTAATAGATGTCTTAAATAAAGTCTATTTCATGGTCTGTTGATTGAATTGACAGATTGTTCGATGCCAACATCGATGACATCGAACGGTACTTGATCCCATCGAGAATTTTTGAATTTTCTCCAGTTGGTCGCTGACCTATCTACGCACTTTTTTGATGCCATCGATGGATGTTCAATTGAACCTTTGATGATATCAAACATAGATCGATGTAATCGAGATTTTATGAAAAATCGAGTTTTGTTTCTTGACAGTTCGGGTGTTAGTTCCATGCCACCGACTCGGCTTCAATGCCATCGAAGGATAAGTTTTGATGACATTGAAGGGCGTTCGATGACATCAAACGTTTTGTACAGAATTTTATGGATCCACCGAATTTACTAAATTTATTTTCGATTTTGTTTGAGATTCTCCCATAAGCTATATATATGGGTGTAAGCGGGATTGTAAGTTATTCTAAGGAATTCTAAGGGTTTGTAAATCATCTCAGGGTTTCAAAGGGGTGTAGCAAGGGTGAGATTCGAGGTTGTTCGAATAGGGTAAGGCTTCTTTCTTTGTAAATTCTGCTTTTGTAGTGATCATTTGTCGCTTTATGCTGTGGGTTTTTTTTTCCTGAAAGGGGTTTTCCACGTTAAATCGGTATGTGCTTCTCCTTTTGCTTGGTCCCATTAGATTGCTATATTAGATTCTTCTCTGTGTGCTTCTGTGGCTCCTCTAACAAGTGGTATTAAAGCAATTGTTGGGGTGCACACTTGCATATGAAGGATTAGTCTCAATGAGAAACACTAAGTTTGATATTGAAAAGTATTTATGAAAAAATAATTTTGAGTTATGGAAGATTAAGATGATTAGTCTATTAACTAAGCAAGGCAAAGATAAGGCTCTTGAGGAGCGATGACTGTCTATGAGTGATGAAGACTAGAATACTCTTGATAAGAATGCCTTATCCTCCATCCGATTGTGTCTCACGGATGAGGTTCTATACAATATTTTAAGGGAGAAAACCGTAGCGAGTTTGTGGGCAAAGTTAAAGGACTTTTATGTTAAAAAGTCTAGAATTGCCTACACTTGAAGCTGCAATTGTTCGACTTCAAGATGATAGACTGGAGATGTGGAGGCCCACATCAGTAACTTTAATAAGTTGATTTACAAGTTGCTGGACATGGAGGAAGTGGTCAAATACGAAGATCATGCATGCATGTTGTTGAATTCTCTTCCTGCACCGTATGAGTCATTCAGGGACTCATTGTGCACCAGAAGTAAATCACTTAGTGTGGAAACCGTTATCTCATCCATTCAAGGGAAGGCCATGAGAAAGATAAATGATGGCATAGAGACATCTTCTGATGCACTGCTTATAGGAGGCAGGAATATTGAGTGAATTATATGATCTTCAAGACATAGATCCAAATCAAAGGACAAGGGCAAAGGAAAATTAAAGTGCTAGAACTGCGGGATGACTGGACACATGGAGAAGGATTGTACAGATTCTAAAGCGAAGAAAGAAAACTCAGCCGCTTCTTCCAAGGAGGCCAATATTGTCACATCCGATGAAGATAGATGCACACGAGATGTGTTGTCGGTGTCTATGATCAAACACTTGTACGATAATTGTAAGGATGGTTGGATACTTGACACAGGAGCATCATATCACATGACTCCTCATTAGAGTTAGTTTGCCAGTTACAGAGAGTACGATGGTAGACAGGTCTTTATGGGCAATGATAATGCTTGTAATATTGTGGTTATTAGTACGGTACACATTAAGATGTTTAATGAGATGGAGCGTACCTTGACTGATGTCAGGCACGTTCCTGATATGAAGAAGAGTTTGATTTCTCTCGATGCACTCGAGGCTATAGGGTGCAAGCTCATCGGTGTCAATGGTGTCCTTAAAGTAACAGAGGGGGCACTCGTGGTTATGAGAGCGCAGAGGCACAAAAACTTTTACTGGTTGATTAGAAGCACTTCAGTAGGTGGAGCGGTAATGACTGTTGCGGATTCCACGTCTGCACATTTGTGGCATACTTATCTTGGCCATATGAACGAGTGGGGCATGAAGGTACTTTTCGATCGTTGTTTGATTTCAGTTTTTAAGAATTATAATTTAGATATATGCGAGCATTGTATATATGGTAAACAATCTAGATTATCTTTTAAATCTGAAAGACATGTATGTAAGAGAGTGCTTAATTATGTGCACTTTAATATATGGGGGCCATCATCAGAGGTTTCCTTTGGAGGGTCATCATGGTTTATTTCATTCATTAATGACTACTCCCAAAAAATTTGGGTTTACTTCATGACATGTAAATCCGAAGTTTTCACCACATTTAGACAATGGAAGGCAGTGATGAAAAAACAGTCAAGGTAAAAAATAAAAGTTTTAAGGACTAACAATAGTGAAGAATTTATTTCCAATGAGTTTAATAAATATCGCAAGGATGAAGGGATCATTAGGCACAACACAGTGCGCCGCATGCCCAAACAAAATGGTGTGGCTGAGCAGATGAATCAGACTTTCTTGGAGAGGGCTCGATGCATGTTAAGTAATGCTGAGTTGGGTAAGGACCTATGGCTAAGGCTGTTAACACAACTTGCTATTTAGTGAACCAGTCTCTTTATACGACAATTAAATGTAAGATCCTAGAGGAAGTATAGAGTGGTCATAAGATGGACTACTCATATTTGTGCATATTTTGTTGTGAGGCATACTCTCATGTACCGTTAGTTGAGAAAGATAAGCTAAACCATAAAGTCAACAAGTATATCTTTGTTGGGTATGGTGTTGGTGTGAAAGGTTACAGGTAATTCGATAAGGCTACATGTAATGTCATGCCCCGAACTTAAAAAACAGGCTCATAAAATTCTCGATCGTCGAATCCGGCACCGACAGCCTCCGTAGTACCCCATTCTCGGCTCCCGGCACCCATATACCAGGTTTCGATCCTAGGATGCTATAAGGAAGATTCCTAATATCCATTTGATTCGTAATGAGTGTAACATAAGCATAACCCATGAACAATAACCACAAGAACACCATCACAAAATCCACTATGATAAAAAATTTTAAGTACAATGCGTATAGAGAAAAATACAAGATAATGCTAATAACAAAACTCCAAAAGCTCGACTGCACGCTCCAAACTGTGGCGAAGCTACGGCTGCGTCCTGGCGTCACCAGCACGCATCAATCGTGCATAAGCTTATAGAAAGCTTAGAGGGCGGTGTAAGTGTGTGCGCAATATGAGCGAGCTCAGGATGTAAGGTCAGAGTAATGCAGAATAATACTGATGAGTACATGAATGCAAATCAACTATACCAAGGCTATGCAGTATAGGATATGAATGTTATCGGTCATATCAGGATCATGTGATGCGAGATGTAACTCAAGCATGTCAATTCAAAACCACATATCAGTACAGTTCTCATTCTGGATAATCACCGGGGTCAAGTACACTCTACCCCAGCTTGTCACTCCTATTCGGACGCACAATTGGGAGAGCGAAAGAGACCTCACTATTTGTCTGCCAATATCGGGCCCGACTTGTCAATAATGGACCTATTCCTCAAGCTGGTCAAACTCAACTTAGAGATTGTCCCCTCACTTAGGCGGGTAAGGTCACACCCTTTTTCAACCGACCACGACATAGAGGGAGATGCGGCTTACTGGTATACGGCCATCGCGCACTCGTGTATCCACTTGGTCCTGACGTTGGAGTCATTCTCTGGTACCATCGGGTTTAGAAATTTTCACCCTGGGACATCTATGACGCCCGTATGCTAGAATCAAATATTTCTGGTATCCAATCCAGCCACCCACGATACGTCTGTGGAGGCTTTGACCCTGATGTCGCTACAACATACAATAACTACAATCATACAAATGTAAGTGCATGAGTCATATTACCAGTCATGCAACAGTCCCACGTGTACCATGCGCTCATGTAGGGCAACTCCGTCTATCAGGGAGCCAATAAACAATACGTCTGAAGGCATATGCTATGATCAGTCACTCCTCATATCAGGCATACATATGATGCGTACGATCATGAATCATGGATCTATACTAAACATGTTATATGATAATGGGCTTTGTTCATAAGGAAGATGGGCCTAGACGGCCTACATACTACAAGCATGGGCCTACCAATGGGCCTTAGGGAGAGTGACAATGCGAACATTTAACCGACACCATCCTGACAATGTGGGCATCTAACCATCATTATTTTCAAGGCACGTCTCATTATAAACATCATTATATATACCACGGAGAAATCACACATTGCAATGGACCTAAATTCATCTCACTGGGCCTTAAGTACATCAAATGGGTCGTATCACATGGGCCTTATATTTATCAAGTGGGTTGTATCAATGGGCCACACCAATGGTCTTTATGCACATTGCAATGGGCCATAACCCATGGGCCTTGCATACATCACAATGGGCCTCACAACATGGGTCTCCAATAAGTCAAAGTGGGCCTCAACAATGGGCCACCAATACTTCAATATAGGCCTAGTCACATGAGCCTCATATATATCAAAGTGGGCCCCATATAAGATGGACAACATGGATATGAAACATATGGACGGCATAAATGAAATACATGTATCATGGTGGAATTACTCACATATCATGGTGAGGCACTGTTCTATCTAGATGGTGGAATAGGAACACATACATCAGCGGTGGGCCTCATGCACGTGGCCCACCCTTCATATATATATTATACTATACTATACTATAATATATATAAATCACCAAGGGCCATCGTAATATTTATTTGCCATCTATCTGATGATAAGGTCACAGAAATCTGGGGGCTCACCATAATATTTATTTTCCATCCAGCCCATTGATTGGGGCATGGGGGCCCACCATAATATTAATTTTCCATTCAAACTGTTTATAAGGTCACGTGGACCAGGGAGGGGGGCTGGGGCCCACTGGAATGTTTATTTCCATCCAACCTGTACATAAGGTCACGTGGACCAAGAAGGGGGGCTAGGGCCCACTGGAATGTTTATTTATCATCCGACCTGTTGGTAAGGTCCCGTGGACCAGGGGGCCCACCATAACGTTTATTTTCATCCAATCTGTTCATAAGGTCCCTTGGACCAAGGGGGCCCACCGTATTGTTTATTTGCTAGTCAACCTGTTTATAAGGTCACTTGGACCTGGGGGTGGGTGTGGGGCCCACTGAAATGTGGTTCACAAATCCAGCCCACTCATTATGTGTGTCCCACCTGGCTGAGGGTTCAGATCAAGTTTCAGCCACATCCAAAATTTAGGTAGGCCCCTCCAAGTGCTTTTATATGTTTTAGGCATGTCTTCACATGATTTTAGATGGTATGGCCCACCTGAGATCTGCACACGACCGATTTTTGGAAGGATGCCCACTGCCGTAAGGGGCCACCTAATGAACGACATGGATGTTCGAAACGCATCACATGGGGCCCACAGCTGGGGGCCGTGAGCCCCAGCCAGTCCGTCCGCCCACGCCAGCGCTGGATGCTGTGGCATCCTCAGCAGCAGCAACAACTGCTGTTTCTTTTTTTTTTTTTGAAATAGGAGTTTTGTGGTTTTTCCTAGGTGGGGCCCACATCAGATGGATCCACACTGTCCATTGGATTTCATGCCTCAAGACCAACCATTTGAGTCTAATATGCAGCGTGTTTGACGAGTAAAGAAAAATATCCAGTGGTTTTAACGGTAAGCATGACTATTTACTATGGTATGGCCCGCTTGATTATCGGATCAACCTCATCTTTTGGCTCAACGCCTAAAATGATCTGAGGAAGAGGATGGATGGCTTGGATTAAGTACATGCATCAAGGTGGGGCCTGCATGAGTGGCCTACCATTTCTCGTCCCTTTTTTTATAAGCTTGTCAGTACACGCCCATGTCTGCACACGCACTCCATGTTAGCCTCCACGCCCGTCCAGCGTCTAGGGAGGCTGGACGGCATGGATAAACACATCATTATGGTGGGTCCCACATGAACGTGGCCCACACATTAAGGTGGGTCCCGCATGAATGTGGCCCACTTGATATTTATGTTTTCCTTCCATCCGGGTCCGCTAAAGGGCTAGATGGCATAGATCCATCACATTCATCTAATGGGTCCCACTTGAAATATATGATTCATGGTGGGCCTCACTCACCCCTTCATCATCAACACCATTCAAAGGGAGAGAGAGAGAGAGAGAGAGAGAGAGAGAGAGAGACCCCGCCATTATGGGCCCCTCATGGATACATCACATACATCAAAATGGGTCCCACCAACAAGTGGGCCCTCAAATCTTGAAATTAATGGTAAAAACTCAAGATCACCCACCTCTAGGCCTCCTTCTTGCTCCCTTAGCCTTCTATGCTCCTTGCCTTCACTTTTGATGGTGGTTGATGGGATTTTGATGGTGTAGATGAGAGATGAGAGGGTGAGGAAAGTGGGCCACACTTGTTGCTCTTGGAATGCTTGGGAAGGCTTGGACGTATGGAGCTTGAGAGAGTGTTTGAGAGAGAATGAGAGAGAGGGAAGTGATGGGTGAAAGGTGATGGAGTGATGGGTTGAGTGATGGCTTGTAAGAAAGTGATGGGTGAAGGGATGTAAGAGTTGACTTTAGGTAGTTTGTGTAAGAAAGGGGTAAAGATAGGTATAGGTTGTTGTACTTGGGTATGAAGTGACTTGACATTGATTGATGGGATAAGTCGTAGAGATTCTCTCGAAATTTGTACGCGCGGCGTTTTCCTCGAAATGATGTATATCTGTACAGTCCGTGGAACCTAAGGCCACCATGATTCATGTACTGGATACTTACAATGCCTAAGACAGTGGTCCACCTGGATAAATTCGCTGTATATCCAGGCTACCCATCCATTTTTTTTTCTGGATTATAGGTTGCATGTAACACCCCGGATTTTGGCCAACCTGGGATTAAACGTCCTTAGGCTATGGGTCAATTAAAACACTTGAAAATTTGCTTGGAACCCAATTCCATAGCCAAAGAAATCACTTAGGATTAATTCCTTTAGAAAATAAGTGTAAGTTAGCTAGCGCGACGTTAGAATAGCTGGCAAATGGTCCCTGATCACTTTAAATACGTTCTACAAGGCCCAAAGCGAGTGGAACCAATGGTGCTATAATGCTCTAAAGCCTCGGATCAAACTCTAAATCGATTTGTTCTCGGGACCTCTTTGAAACTTTGTATTGGATCTAGACCGCGTGTCGAAAGTTCGATACCTACCATCTTAGACCGTTATGACCACTTAGCTGGACTTGGCAATCGTTTCGAAAATTAAGTCCAACTGACATTCTGATGCTATTTCATTGAGCCTGGAGTGAAGAGAGTGAGAATAGGGTTAAAATTAGAATTTGAAATTCAAATCTGGCACACGATTTGACGCATCAGTATTAAGCGTTCTGACCGTCAGAATACAGCCAAATTACACCCTTGGATCAGGAAAAATTTCTATTACATATCACGAGACTTATAGGCCTGATCTTGGTGCGGTGACCGTTAAACTGAAACTGGACCGCCACGTGCGATCTGGGAACCCTACCGGTCCGAAAACTGGATGTGTGCTAGATCCAGTATGCATGAGCTTAAGTCCGACCGCATTTGGCCAGGGGACCATAAAAAATGCTCCTTTGGACCGAAACGGCCCCGATTTGGTTAGGCACCAAGTAAACATTGTTCCCAAGCCTATTTTGGGCATGTTTTAGGCTATAAAAGGGGTTGAAACCCTCACTCCTCTCTCCCATCCGAATTTGAGAGAAACCCTAACTTGGGAGAGAGAAAAAAAGGTGAGAGATTGTGAGAGAGTGGGAGAGTTCTTCCTGCCACTTGTGCTACGTGTTGCACGTGCTCAAGCAACACACCTCTACCGTTTTTTCGGTGATTTCACCGCGATTCTATGTAAGCAAATACCCTAAATAGTTGCTGATTTGAGTTTCCTTTGTTTCCATAGCGATGTAGCTTATGGATCTCGTGTATTAGGTTCCTTATTTGCCGTAGACGAAGCGTATACGCTCCGTTTCAATTCACGAGTCTACACGACTTAAGGTGCAGATTTTAGACGCTTTGATTGACTGTTTTCAAAGCTTTCAATGTCGTTTAATAGTAGATTCTTGACGTCAACACCGTTTGACATGTACAACATGCTGTCCGTTTCCTGTTTCATAAACCAACGAAGAATATGAGATTTAGGACATTTTAGTCATTTGTAGGAAGTACTGTTTTCATTCATATTTTGCTGACGTGATTGACATAGCTTCTTGTCGCATTAAGATATTAGGAATACGTGCAGAATTAGTTTATCGAAGAGATTCGCCTAAATGTGCACTTCGGGTCGACATGCTGTATGTAGACTTAAGTGTGTAGTGTAAGTGTTTGTATAAATGTTTGTATTAGTATGTATTGAGTTAAATGGTGTTATGAATTAGTTTGAGACTGATTTCTCGATTAATATGCTGATGAAAATGATTTCCTACATGCTAGCCATATGTACGATTTCATTATATGTATGAAATGCATATGCTTGATGTTGTACTCAAGTGGTATGCTATAACATGTACTTGATGATTTCCTTATGATTTAGTTTGAGATTGAATTCTCAATTAATATGTTGATGGAGAGGATTTCCTATATGTTGGCGACATGCGTAATTTCATCATATGTATGAGAGACATGTGTAAGATGATTTGCTTAAGTTGTATGTAATAACATGTGTTAACATGCTCACATGGTTGTATTTCATTTCCATTACCCTTACACAACTGCTGATGTGATTCTATGATTGTTTGGGACTATGCTTAGTCCAGGCAGTCGGTAACCGAGCGAATTCGTGGTTAGCTTATCTTCGCCACGAACGACGCGTCGATGAATGCGAGCCGTGTTCTGGAGTTGGCGGCAGTGGTTAGGCCACACGAAGTGTTTTACGCACTTCATGTCGTCAACTTGAGATGCGATCGAGCTAGTCGAGCCCGTCAAGTAACCCGACTGGCCGTTGTATGTTCACCCAGCATGAGTCATAACTGCTTGAACCTAGGGTACTGAACTTACCATTGTAAACCCTGTCAACCATGGTACCTTGATCCACGAAGACTCATGAGCCGGGCATGGTGGTATGGGACACCATGGACGAGCTGTCGGCCTACGCTGGGGCCAGAAACCTCCCCGTAGTGACCAGTGAGCACCTAGACTCGTGAGCAGATTATGGTGGTATGGGACACTATATTCTTGCTGTCGGCCTACATTGATAAGGTGATGGGGGAGCGGTGCAACGAGTGCGAGCAACAACCCTGGCAGCCCTTTGTAGTGACCACGAGCGTATTCTGAGTCTACGGGAGGCAACGACCCTTCAGTAGCAGTAGAGTACAGTAGGCCTGTATTGATAAGGTGATGGGAGAGCGGTGCAACGAGTGCGTGCAACAGCCCTGGCAACCCTTACAGCGACCTACAAAATATACATCGTATGAGATTACTAGGAGTGACGACCGTAGATAGGATCTGTGTTGGGATTGATATAAGGGAGGTACCTTAGTTTCCCAATCCTGCTGTTTGAATGGACTAATAATAACTTGAAAATTATATCACCATAACATTGCATGTGCCTGGAAGATGTGGAGCACTCTAGGGAGTGTGGCATGCCGCGGTCGTAAGATGTTGCCGTATGAGGGAGATCGTCGGTGAGGGCATACATCACGTCATGTCATATTGCATTAACAACAGTATTAGGATTGTTTGATTTACTGCTTTACTATTAACGCATGATTGATTTGATAACATGCTAATCTTTGCTCTCTTATCCCACTGAGTTGATCACTCACTCCCACATTACGGGATGGTGTTTCCGGACACCCACCAGTCCCTATTGTGATTGCAGATGATGGCGCGGCCTGCGAGGCGGAGCTGAATTTGAATGATGAGGAGGATCTCTCCTTTATGCGTGATCTGATTGACGGGATTACAGGGAGGTTGATTAGATACATTGACACTTGTCATTTTATATTTTTAGCACCCTCATGTATATTCATTTTATTTACTTTTGAAGTATACATGTATGTGTATAACCTGGTAATATATTCACACTCTGGAGACATACAACAGTTTATATATGTTATACATACTATTACAGTCTTCCGCTTGCAAATTTACTGTCTCTGGAGTATGATATGCTGTTCTGGCTTAATCTCACTCATGTTTAATACATTATCACAGACAACATTCAATCATACATATCTATGTTGCATAAATAGCATTTTGAAACTCGGGAGTTGGGTTTTTGCTCGATCCCCCAATTTTTGGGATGTTACATTGCACATTGGGCCCATTTTAGTGGTGCAACAGGCCCACCTTGAGGCATGCATTATAGGCAATCTATCCGCTTAATTTCTTGGGTTATGGACTGCCTCATTAGGCCCATCTTGAGAAGCAATGGGCCCATTTTGATGTATGTGTTATAACCACACCGTCTAATTCGCTGGACGTGTGGCCCACCGTTATATGTGTTGATTCATCCATGATGATCATTTGGTGGGCCCATTTGAAGGTGTAGGCCCACCTATTCTGAAATTGAGGACCATTGGTGCGGCCCATCCATGAAGCCCATCACGATGTATATTTGAGGCCCGTGGATGCGGCCCGCCAGTTGGGCATTAGGCCCATGGTTGTGGCCTATTGTGGTGCATTCGAGGCCCAACATGATGTATTCGGGGCCCATGGGTCGAGACCCATTGAGATATATATTGGAGGCCCAGGTATGGGGCCCACTTGATTGTATTAGGCCCATGTGTAGGGCCACCGATTGTGTGTTTAAAGCCCATGAGTTGTGGCCCGTATGATGTATCTGAGGCCCCTGTGATTGGGCCCACCTCAATGTATTTTGCAGCTCATTTGTTGGGCCCACCTTGTTTTATTTTGTGGCCCATTTATCGGGCCCACTTTAATGTACTTTGTGGCCCATCCTTCAAGCCCACTATGTGTTTGGTTCTATGTGGGCTACTCCTTGGGAGCAATATTGGTTAAATGTCCACATTGATGGGTAATGATGGTTGGATGTCCACATTGTGACCTTCTCTTAAGCCTGGTTAAGCCCATTCTCATCATTCTCTAGTGGGTTAACCCAAACGAATGGGCCCCATTGATAATACTTGGACCATCATCGGTCGTTCATTTACGGACCCCGCCTTGTGTCGATTATTGATTACTGATTCTGATTTGATGTGGTCGATTTTTGATTATCGATCGAGGTTGATTACCGATTGCTGATTCTGATTATCGTGACCGAATTGCCGATTCCGATTGACGTGACCGATTTATCAATTTCAATCATCGATCAATTCCGATTGTATAGGCCGACTCCGATTGTCGAAGCCGAGTAGTGAGGCCGATCTCGATTGTCGAGGCCGATTTCGATTGCTAAGACCGATGGTCGAGACTTATATGATGTACATGCAACCCATAGTTGAGGTCCATTGTGACACGTATTAGGCCCATGATGCATGACCCATTTGATGTATTTAACACCCATTTGTAGGGCCCACATGTCATGTATTCATAGCCCATGGGCAAGGCCTATTGTGATGTATTCATGGACTATGGGCAAGGCCCATCGTGATATGTATTATGCCCATGAGCAGGGTCCACCAGTTGTGTATATGTGACCTTTGAGTAAGGCCCATTAGGCTGTATATTAGGCCTTTGTGTGAGGCTGTGGGCCATTATATGTTTGACTTTATGTGACCATTTCTTGGGGGCAATGTTGGTTAAATGTCCACATTATCGAGGGCGATTGTCGATGCCGATTGTTGGTGCCAATTATTGATATCGATTATGAGTATGTGACTGCATAGCATCATGATACATGCCCATACGCATCATCTGCATGTCTGTTATGAGATATGATTGACCATTGCATATGTCATAGTGCCGGCTGTTATGAGACTCCCTGATAGGTGGAGATTGTCTCACATGAGCACACGGTATGCGTAGGATTGATGCATGACTGAATTGTATGACTCATGCATCTTGCATTGTGTGCTGTGATTACTGTATGCCCTAGCGACATCAGGGCCGTAGCCTCCACATGCATATCGTGGATGACTAGATGGGACACCAAAAATCTGTTCTACATGGGGTGCTATATATATCCCTGGGTGAAAGTCCCTAAATCCTCTTAGTTCCAGAGATTGCTCTAATGTCTGGACTGAGTGGGTAGATGAGAGTTGAGCGCCGATTACCAGATGACTGTGCTCTCCACTGTGTCATGATCGGTTGAAAAGGGGTGCGGCCTTATCCGCCTGAGAGTAGGGGGTAAAGCTAGGCTGAGTCTTACCAGCTTGAGGAATGAGTCCGCTATCTACGAGTCGAGCCTGTTATTGGCAGACGGATAGTGAGGTCTCTTCCACTTACCTTATTGCGCGCAATGAGACGACGATCTAGTTTAGAGTGCACTAGACCCCGGTGATTTCCTAGAGAGGAACTGTACTGATATATGGACTTATTGAGTAGGAGTTGCATGCTCATCCATTCATCCATTCACTATCCACCCGGGGCTAATAGTGTGCAACTAATTATTGTGTACCTTCGTTATGACATGGATTTCGATTGGGCGCGCGACTAACTTGAGATCAGGAGTTTACCACGTTGAGTCTGACTATCCAAATTTAGGTATGGGACTGGTTTGGATAGAAGTCTCTTGTGGTGGACCCCGTAGCCTGCGATACTACGTACTATCATCCCGACTTCACACTCCAGCATGGTCATTTCATTCGCATTGCATATTGCATTACATTCGTAGGCATATGGCGTTTTGGGTTACTATGTTTCTGTACTTATATGGCCTAAACAGACTTAGCAGGATTTGTATATTGCGTTGCATCCTCGGTATCTGATATTTGTCTCTTTATGACTCCTTATTCATAGCTGTTCTATATTGCGTATTATGATATTGATTGACTTATGAACTTGTCCATACTTCTGCTTACTCTGTTATTGTATGATTCATGATCTTGTCAGTATTTCTGCTTATTCCGATAATGTACGATTTATGGATTACCAGTAATTTCGGTATTGTATAATGATGACATTGTATTAAATACTTGACACTTATTTTGTGCACACACTAACACCACCCTCTAAGCTTTCTATAAGCTTAGGCACAATAGATGCATGCAGGTGATGTTAGGTTGCAGCAGTGTTGAACTTGGAGCGTGCAGCAGTCCTCTGGAGCTTTATTTTCGACTTATGTATTTCCTTTTCAGCATTGTACTAAAATGATTCTATTAGTGGATATGTGATGTTATTGTTGCCTTGGCGAATTGAGTAATCTTATGGTTATGCTTATTACGAGTTAAATATAAATAAATAAATAAATAAATAAAAAATCCTCCTTATAGAATCCCAGGATCGGAAATCTGGCGTATGAACGTTAAGAGCCGAAAATGGGGTACTGCGGAGGCTGTCGGCACCTGATTCGGTGATCGGTATTCTTGTGAATCCGATTTCTAGGTTTGGGGCGTGATAGAAGTTGGTATCAGAGCATAACTTGGAATACCTGAGGATAACATCATATATCTGTTGTTAATTACTCTTCACTTTATGATTGTTGAGAACCTAGAATGATTAGGTCTCCGAGTTCGAATAACTTAGAGATTTTCTGACATAGTCCCCTATCGTTAACATTGCGAGACTACATAGTTCGAGGTTCAGTTGGATCGACGTAGTGTTGATGATACGTCTTGGGAGGGCGAGGTTGAGATTAGAAAACGCTATCTTCATCCTTTATAGATTAATTATGTCTTGTTACATATACTTGATGATGTTTCCTCTTCCCTTCTCTGTTCTGTAAATTTCGAGGACGAAATTTTTTATTTGGAGGGGAGAGTTGTAAGACCCGTATCCTAGCCCGTACTGTTCTGTATGCCTCCGCGGTCGAATTCTGGCGACTCACGATCTGTTATCGGTATTTACATGAAATCCTGAGACGTGTCCCGTATTCCAGAGTCGGCTCGACCCGAGACTTGTACTAGTGCGACCGCACCGTTGCCACGGTTCCGATGCCACGTCTTTCACGCCGATGCGGTACCTGGGCTAAGAGATGTGGGCCCACGTTCAGTTCGAGAAAAACACCGCGTGTTGCAATTTTGAGAGAATCTTTATGAAACGTCACATCAATCAATCAAATCAAGTCAAGTACAAGCAACCATCCCCAAGTACAACCACCCCTCTCCAAAGTCAACTTTTCCTTACAATAAGTACACCCATCACCTTTCACCCATCCCTCTCCCATCACTTCTCTCATTCCCTCTCTCTCTCTCTCTCATTCTCTCTCTCTCTCATTCTCTATGCAAGAATCGTCTAAGCTTCCATGAGAGGCCTTGTGTGGCCCACTTCCTAACTCTCATCTCCACCATCCATGATCCATCTTGACCGTTGAATCTCAACCACCGGAGCTTTAAAAGGCGTTCATGGAAGAAGAAATCCAAGAAGATCAAAAGTGGGTGCCTCTCTCTCTCTTTCTCATTTTAGTATGATGTGTGGCCCACCCGGATGGACCCCATCTTGATGCATGTCTTACCCAAACTGGTCAAGTCATGTGGGCCCTACCTCAATGGAGATGGGAAAGCACAAATATCAAATTGATCCAAAACAAGTGGGTCACGTCCACATGGGTGGTCTCCACATGTGGGACCCACCTTGACAAATATATGGAAGTCATGTGGCTAGTGAAGTGTGTACAGATAATGTGTATAGTCGGTGGGATGCACTAAAACACGTCTGGACGTGTTCTGTCAAACACAAAAATAATAGCTTGGTTTAAGCTTTTTGGATGGGCTACTTATGAAGGCCCTACCTTGATGTATGGAACTAATCCACACCGTCCATCCCATTCCCTAGTCCATTTTAGGCGATGAGCAAAAAAAAAATGATGCCAATCCAAATATCTGATAAACCACATCATGAAAAACAGCAGTTTTGGTGATATAGACTGTTAGGGGCCACTGTGATGTTTATATGCATCAAATACACTTAAGATTGAGCTTGTTAGGCCTGTCTTGATCCTGAGAACCCAGCCGACGGGGGGGATTCTACTGTTGTGGGCCCCACTTATGATAACCGGCAATTAATAAAAAAAAAGAAAAAAAAGAGGGGTGGTCGACGCTGCTGCTGTCAGCGTCCAGAGGACGTTGCAGCCAGCAGCGTCCTTTTGCTTGGAACGACAGAGTGGACCCCACCTCAGGCCCCACCGTGATGCAATTGGAGCATCCACACCGTGCAATTGATGAGTCCCCTTTAGGTGTGGGGATGCCTTAAAAATCAGCTGCTTAAGGCACTCAGGTGGTCCACACCGTCATCAACAGTTAGATTGAACGTCTGCCATTGAAATCTTGTTTGGGGATCACAGAAGTTTTGGATCATGATGAAATTTGTTTTTCCTCTTTACCTGGGTCCGTGTGACCTTACCAACGGGTTGGATTGCAAATAAACATTATAGTGGGCCCTATGTAGAACCCGCCATTGATGAATGTGTTTTATTCACACCGTCCACGGCTGTGGACGGTGGATGTATGAGCTCTGTCTGCACCGTCCACTGTTTGGACGGTGGGACCCACCGTGATGATGTGTGACCCACCAGATATACATCCAGACCGTCCGTCCAGTGTACCTATACACTGGATGTATATTATATTATATTTTAATATTTTATGTTGATATTATATTGCTGTGAGCCCTGATGTATGGGGGACACATCTTGAGTAGCAGATTGGCGGGTGTACCTCCTACCAGCAGCATGGTGATGCTGTACTGACGCAACAGGCTTTGCGAGCCACATCATGAGGTATATGTTATACCCCGTCCATCCCTCACCAGTTTGTGGGCCCACCCCACACGTGTGACACGTGTGGGTAGGACCACCTCAGATGTATTTATTCTACCCCACACTGTCCATCTGGAAGGTGCAAGTGTGGGGTACACAGTGATGTATGGGTTTAGCCCCTGTTGTCCATCCATTTGAGGGCGTGGGCCACACCACGATGTATATGTTTCTCCATCCGTCCGTCTGTTTTGGGATGAGGGGCCCATCCCACACGTGTAGACAGGTAGACCTCACCTTGATATATCTGTTTTACATCCACGCTGTCCGCCCATTTTGGGCTTTGTGGGCCCCCACCTTGATGTTTTGTATGCCACGCCTTCCATCTGTGTGTGGTCCACTTTGATATATGTACTTTATTTACGCGTTGTTTGTTCATGGCCCACCTGGATGTATGCATTCTACATTCACGCCATACATCTGTTTGCTGCACGAGGAGCCTACCTTGATGTATGCTTGTATATCTAGCCATCTGTCCAGTTGGGTTGGATGTGGGCCACCATGCTGCATGTATTTCATCCTTGCCATGTGGTTCAACTGGATGTGGACCCCACCGTGATGTACATCTGTACAGTCCGTGGAACCTATGGCCACCATGATTCATGTGCTGGATACTTGCAATGCCTAGGACAGTGGTCCACTTGGATAAATTCGCTGTATATCCAGGCTACCCATCCATTTTTTTTTTGGATTATAGGTTGCACATTGGGCCCATTTTAGTGGTGCAACAGGCCCACCTTGAGGCATGCATTATAGGCAATCTATCCGCTTAATTTCTTGGGTTATGGACTGCCTCATTAGGCCCATCTTGAGAAGCAATGGGCCCATTTTGATGTATGTGTTATAACCACACCGTCCAGTCCGCTGGACGTGTGGCCCACCGTTATATGTGTTGATTCATCCATGATGATCATTTGGTGGGCCCATTTGAAGGTGTAGGCCCACTTATTCCGAAATTGAGGACCATTGGTGCGGCCCATCCATGAGGCCCATCACGATGTATATTTGAGGCCTGTGGATGCGGCCCGCCAGTTGGGCATTAGGCCCATGGTTGTGGCCTATCGTGATGCATTCGAGGCCCAACATGATGTATTTGGGGCCCATGGTTCGAGGCCTGTTGTGATGTATTTGGGGCCCATGGGTCGAGACCCATTGAGATATATATTGGGGGCCCAGGTATGGGGCCCACTTGATTGTATTAGGCCCATGTGTAGGGCCACCGATTGTGTGTTTAAAGCCCATGAGTTGTGGCCCGTATGATGTATCTGAGGCCCATGTGATTGGGCCCACCTTAATGTATTTTGTGGCTCATTTGTTGGGCCCACCTTAATGTATTTTGTGGCCCATTTATCGGGCCCACTTTAATGTACTTTATGGCCCATCCGTCAAGCCCACTATGTGTTTGGTTCTATGTGGGCTACTCCTTGGGAGTAATGTTGGTTAAATGTCCACATGATGGGCAATGATGGTTGGATGTCCGCATTGTGACCTTCCCTTAAGCCTGGTTAAGTCCATTCTCATCATTCTCTACTGGGTTAACCCAAACGAATTGGCCCCATTGATAATGCTTGGACCATCATCAGTCGTTCATTTACGGACCCCGCCTTGTGTCGATTATCAATTACTGATTCTGATTTGATGTGGTCGATTGCCGATTATCGATCGAGGTTGATTACCGATTGCTGATTCTGATTATCGTGACCGAATTGTCGATTCCGATTAACGTGACCGCTTTGTCGATTTCGATCATCGATCAATTCCGATTGTATAGGCCGACTCCGATTGTTGAAGCCGAGTAGTGAGGCCGATCTCGATTGTCGAGGCCGATTTCGATTGCTAAGATCGATGGTCGAGACCTATATGATGTACATACGACCCATAGTTGAGGTCCATTGTGACACGTATTAGGCCCATGATGCATGACCCATTTGATGTATTTAAGACCCATTTGTAGGGCCCAGATGTCATGTATTCATGGCCCATGGGCAAGGCCCATTGTGATGTATTCATGGACTATGGGCAAGGCCCATCGTGATATGTATTATGCCCATGTGTAGGGTTCACCGGTTGTGTATATGTGACCTTTGAGTAAGGCCCATTAGGCTGTATATTAGGCCTTTGTGTGAGGCTGTGGGCCATTATATGTTTGACTCTATGTGATCATTTCTTGGGGATAATGTTGGTTAAATGTCCACATTATCGAGGGCAATTGTCGATGCCGATTGTCGGTGCAAATTATTGATATCGATTATGAGTATGTGACTGCATAGCATCATGATACATGCCCATACGCATCATCTGCATGTCTGTTATGAGATATGATTGACCATTGCATATGTCATAGTGCCGGCTGTTATGAGACTCCCTGATAGGTGGAGATTGTCTCACATGAGCGAACGGTATGCGTAGGATTGATGCATGACTGGATTGTATGACTCATGCATATTGCATTGTATGCTGTGATTACTGTATGCCCTATCGACATCAGGGCCGTAGCCTCCACAGGCATATCGTGGATGGCCAGATGGGACACCGAAAATCTGTTCTACATGGGGTGCTATAGATATCCCTGGATGAAAGTCCCTAAACCCTCTTGGTTCTAAAGGTTGCTCTAACGTCTGGACCGAGTGGGTAGATGAGCGTTGAGTGCCGATTACCAGATGGATGTGCTCTCGACTATGTCGTGGTCGGTTGGAAGGGGGTGAGGCCTTACCCGCTTGAGAGTAGGGGGCAAAGCTAGGCTGAGTCTGACCAGCTCGATGAATGAGTCCGCTATCGACGAGTCGAGCCTGTTATTGGCGGACGGATAGTGAAGTCTCTTTCACTTACCTTATTGCGCGCGATGAGGCGGTGATCTGGTTTAGAGTGTACTAGACCCCGGTGATTTTTCAGAGGGGAACTGTACTGATATGTGGACTTATTGAGTAGGAGTTGCTTGCTCATCCATTCATCCATTCACTATCCGCTCGGGGCTGGTAGTGCGCAAGTAATTATTCTGTACCTTCGTTATGACACGAATTTCAGTTGGGCGCACGACTAACTTGAGATCAGGAGTTTACCACGTTGAGTCTCTTGTGGTGGACCCCGTAGCCTGCAATACTACGTACTATCATCCCGACTTCACACTCCAGCATGGTCATTTCATTCGCATCGCATATTGCATCCGCAGGCATATGACATTTTGGGTTGCTATGTTTCTGCACTTATATGGCCTAAACAAACTTAGCAGGATTGTATATTGCGTCGCATCCTTGGCATATGATATTTGGCTCTTTATGACTCCTTATTGCGTAGCTGTTCTATATTGCGTATTATGATATTGATTAACTTATGAACTTGTCCATACTTCCGTTTACTTTGTTATCGTATGATTCACGATCTTATCAATATTTCTGCTTATTCCGATAATGTACGATTTATGGATTACCAGTAATTTCGGTATTGTATAATGATGACATTGTATTAAATACTTGACACTTACTTTGTGCACACACTTACACCACCCTCTAATCTTTCTATAAGCTTATGCACGATATATGCGTGCAGGTGATGTTAGGTTGCAGCAGTGTTGAACTTGGAGCGTGCAACAGTCCTCTGGAGCTTTAATTTCAACTTATGTATTTCCCTTTCAGCATTGTACTAAAATGATTCTATTAGTGGATATGTGATGTTATTGTTGCCTTGGCGAATTGGGTAATCTTATGGTTATGCTTATTACGAGTTAAATGTAAAAATAAAATAAAATAAATAAATAAATAAAAATCCTCCTTGTAGAATCCCATGATCGAAAATCTGGCATATAAACGTTAAGAGCCGAAAATGGGGTACTACGGAGGTTGTCGGCACCTGATTCAGCGATCGGTATTCTTGTGAATCCGATTTCTGGGTTTAGGGCATGACAGTCGTGGCGTTAGAATCGCAGCGATGGCGTGGTCGCTAAGGTATAAGTTTCAGTTTTAGTCGACTTTGGCATATAGGTTTCGGCTTAGGATCGCGTGCAAACGTCAAAAATGGGTCGAGGATTGTCGAATTTTGACCTGAAGGACCGCGGTGGCCAACAGAACGGTATGGACTAGGACACGGATCTTACAACTCTCCCTTATAAATAAAAATTTCATCCTCGAAATTTACTCAATCATCGCAAGGAAACATAACTCATAATAGAATAGAAAGAAAAACATTATCATATAAAATCGGAGACAGCATACAAGGTACAATATATGATCAATCATCAAAGAGATGGGGATAGCGCTCTCAAATCTCAATCTCGCGCTCCCAAGACGCCTCATCAACAGAATGATGACCCCACTGAACCTTCACCAAGGGGATGACCTTAGTCTGGAGGACCTGCTCCTTGCGATGAAGGATACAAACTGACTTCTTAATGTAAGAAACATCCTCACGAACCTTTAGCGGCTGCCAATCAATAACAGGAATTACCTCTGACCCACACTTCCTCAACATAGAGACGTGGAAAACGTTGTGAACGCCAGACAACTGAAATGGTAAGAAAAGCTGATAGGCCACGACGCTAACACGCCCAGTGATCTCAAAAGGTCCTATAAATCTCGAGGCAAGCTTGCCCTTTGCTCCAAATCGAACCACGCCCTTCATAGGTGAGACCTTAAGATACACATGGTCCCCTATATCAAACTCCAAGGGACGATACCGACGATCAGTAAAACTCTTTTGCAGGCTCTGAGCTGTGCACATCCTCTGCCTGATGATATCAATAGCCTCTGATGTCTCCTGCACAAGCTCGGGACCTAGGAGACGCCGCTCTCCAACCTCAATCCAACAACTTAGAGATCTGCATGGTCTACCATACAATGCCTCAAAAGGAGCCATGTCAATGGTTGACTGATAGTTGTTGTTGTATGCGAACTCAGCCAATTGCAGATGCTCATCCTAGCTACCACCGAAATCGATCGCGTAGGCCCGAAGCATGTCTTCAAGTATCTGATTGACCATCTCGGTCTAGCCATCGGTCTGCGGATGATATGCGGTACTAAGCTATAAATCAGTAACCATCGATCTCTGAAAGCTCCTCCAAAACTGAGACGTGAACCTCGGGTCTCGGTCAGAAATGATCGAGATTGGAATGCCTTGCAGTCTAACTATCTCCTCAACAAATAGCCTGGCGAGCCGGTCCAAGTCTTTGATGATCGGCCTTAACACCCAGGCATGTGTCACACTCGGCCACAAAACTGGTGATCTAACGCTTCATCCCCGCCCAAAAATACTGTCGCCTCATATCATGGTACATCTTCGTCGAGCCAGGGTGGATAGAAAATCGCAATCGATGTGCCTCAGTCATAAGATCTATATGCAGCTCAGGAATATCTGGGACACATAATCGTCCTCTGAAGCGAAGTCCACCATCAGAACCAATCTGCCATTCTGTCTGTCTCTCAGATGCTGCCTCTGCTCGGTAATCCTGTAACAACTCATCTTTCTGCTGAGCCTCGATCACCCTTACAACAAGAGAGGGTTGAATCGACAGGCTCGATAGCTGAACGATAGAAGATTTCAGACCAAAATCGAAGTCGTACTCTACTATATCCTTAAGCATCCTCCACTCCTAAATCATCATATGTGCCACTAGGCCTCGTGGCTGACGGCTGAGGGCATCCACCACCATGTTTGCCTTGCCTAGGTGGTACTGGAGGTCAAAATCATAATCCTTCAGAAGCTCCATTCAGCGCTTCTACCTCATCTTCAGCTCGGACTGAGAGAATAGATACTTCAAGCTCTTGTAGTCAGAGAAGAGCTCGAACCTGACCCCATAGAGATAATGTCTCCACACCTTCAGTGTGAATACGACTGCTGCCAGCTCCAAATCGTGTGTGTGGTAGTTCAGCTCATAGAGCTTGAGTTGACGAGACGCGAAGGCTATAGGCCTACCGTGCTGCATTAGGACAACACCTAAACCAATATGCGAGGCATCAGTAAACACAACAAATCCATCACTCCCAAAGGAAAGAATGAGGACAAGAGCGGACGTTAGACGGTTCTTCAGCTCCACGAATGCTTGCTCACATGCGTCAGTCCAAATAAAATCTATGCCCTTCTGAGTCAACCTGGTCAACGGGGCAGCAATACGGGAAAAAACCTCAATGAAATGCTGATAATAGCCCACCAAGTCAAGAAAACTGCCGATCTCGGACGCAGTCGTAAGCTGGCTCCATAGACGCACTGCCTCAACCTTCGAGGGGTCCACTGCGACACCCTCCCTCGTCACCACGTGACCCAGAAATCTTACCTCCTCCTGCCAGAACTCGCACTTCTCTAGCTTCGCATACAGCTGGTGGGCATGGAGGGTCTGCAATGCAATCTCCAAATGCTGCATATGGTCCTCACGGGTCCTCAAATATATCAGAATGTCATCGGTGAAGACCACCACAAACTGATTGAGATATGAACGGAAAACCTCGTTTATCAACTGCATGAAGATCGCAGGTGCATTGGTCAGTCCGAAGGACATGACCTGAAACTCAAAATGACCATAACGAGTCCTGAAAGCCGTCTTCGGGATGTCCTCCTCTCGAACCCAAATATGATGATAACCGGAACACAGGTCAATCTTTGAAAAGAATTGTGCACCCTGCAGTTGATCAAACAAATCATCTATCCTCAGGAGCGGGTACTTGTTCTTGATCGTGACCCGGTTGAGCTCACGGTAATTTACGCAGAGCCTCAACGAGCCATCCTTCTTCCTGACGAAGAGTACCGACGCTCCCCAAGGTGAACTGCTCGGACGAATAAATCTCAACTCATGCAACTCATCTAACTGTCGCTGCAGCTCACGCAACTCCGTCAGTACCATACGGTATGGGGCCTTCGAGATAGGCGCAGTACCGGGCACGAGGTCAATCTGGAACTCAATATGTCGACGAGGCGGCAACCCTGGAATCTCGTGGAACACGTTGGAGAAATCATAAACAACCGACAACCGGTCAATACATACTGTAACAGGCTTCTCAACGGCGTAGGACATCAAGCATGACAATGGCTCTCCTCGAGGCTCGACAACGAACTGAAACTGCTGCAAGCTTGGTATGCAAAACGTGATTGTCCTTACAAAACAGTCCAAGATAGCATAGTACTCGGCAAGCCAATCCATGCCCAAAATAATGTCAAAGTCTGACATCGGTAGCACGTACAAGTCAGCGGGCAAAAAGATATCACCGACCAGAATAGGGCAAGACGAACAAAAACAGCCCAATACTGAGGTCTTCCCTAAGGGCATCGATATGATCATTTTCTCACTAGCAGACTCTGTCGGCAATCAAGTTAATTGGCAGAAATCCTCAGACATAAATGAGTGCGAAGCACCGGAATCAAACAGTACATGTGCGATGCATGAAGAGACTAGAAGTATACCCTTTACGACTCCTCCAGAGGTTTACGGGTCCTGCTGAGCCACATAAAATCTAGCCTGAGCTGGCTGGGGAGGTGGCTTTCCCCTCTGAGGTCCCTGGTGGTGCTGCTGCTGATGTCGCTGAGGCGCTCAAAATTGTTGTCTCTGCTGCTGTGGCCTCGGAAGCTGGTGCTGCTGCTGAGGGGGCCTCGATGGTGGAATCTGCTGTCGCTGCTGCTGTGGAGGCTGCTGTGGTACTCTCGGCTACTGCTGTCGAGGTCGGGGACATTCTCACCTACGGTGTCCTATCCCACTGCATCCATAACAAATGTCAGAAAGCTGTCTCTGAGGTGGTGCCGCTGGGGGTGCTGACGGTGCTACTAGTGCTCTGGAGGATGGATGGCTCCTGTATCTCTGTGGTCGTTGATGCTGCTGTGAGCTACTAGAAGGGGCCTACCTCTTCTGACCCCTTCTCTGATCTCGGTCGGCCTGCGTGCCGGCCCACTCAGTCTCATAAATCTGAGCTCTCCACACTACTGCCTGAAAATTCGAGAGCTCATGCCCAATGACACGGCCTTGGAGACCGTAACGCAAGCCGTTCTCGAAACGGCGGGCCTTTCGCCCCTCATCATCAACCATATATGGTGCAAACCTCGATAGCGCCACAAAATAGGCCGCATACTGCACCACAATCATGTCTCCCTGCACCAGAGTCTCGAACTCCAGCGCTCTCTGACGTCGAATGTGGTCAGGGAGGTACTGCTCCTCAAATCGATGTACAAAATCATCCCATGTCCAAACAAAATTAGGCCCTACAACTTGTGTAACAGAGGTCCACCAATGCTCGGTCTCATCCTGAAAAAGAAATACTGCCAGCCGGACTCGCTGTTCGGTCGTACATGACATAGTATCAAAAATCTTCTCCACATCGAAGCACCACCTCTCAGCTGCTGTTGGATCTGGCTCGCCCTGGAAACATGGAGGATCGAGTAGTCGGAACTCTTGAAGTAAGGCACTCGCGCGCTCCTGCTTTGCCTGAGCTGGTGAAATAACTGGGTGTCTGCCCTGACCCTGGAGTGCGGCTGTCACAGATTATAACATCTGCTGTAACTGAGAGGCACTCACAGGTACAGTCGACTCCGCATCGACCTTAGGTGGAGGAATGTCATCCTTAGGCAGGGGAGCAAGGATCTCAGGCGGTGGAACGGGAGGCGCAGGTGGTAGAGCTGGAGCCTCAGGTGGTGGAGCGGGGTGCGCTCGGGTCGCTCTCCTGGGTGGCATGTCTTATAGGAAAGAATAATAACACCAATTAACCTTGAGAATCGCACATTAGGGAACTCAATCGGAAGGTTTCGCACTCGGAACTTAATCGTCCTAAACTCATAACAAACATGTGATGTTGTTCTCGGTTATTCTCAAGTTATGCTATGATACCAACTTTTATCATGCCCCGAACTCGAAAACCGGCCTCACAAAATTCCCGATAGCCGAATCCGGCGCTGACAACCTCTATAGTACCCCATTCTCGGCTCCCGGCACCCATATACCATGTTTCGATCCTGGAATGCTATAAGGAGGATTCCTAATATCCATTTGATTCATAATGAGCATAACATAAGCATAACCTACGAACAATAACCACAAGAACACCATCACAAAATTCACTATGATCAAAAACTTTAAGTACAATGCGTATAAAGGAAAATACAAGATAGTGCTAATAATAAAACTCCAAAAGCTCAACTGCATGCTCCAAACTATGGCGAAGCTACGGCTACATCCTGGCGTCACCTACACGCATCAATCGTGCATAAGCTTATAAAAAGCTTAGAGGGCAGTGTAAGTGTGTGCGCAATATGAGCGAGCTCAGGATACAAGGTCAGAGTAATGCAGAATAATGCTGATGAGTACATGAATGCAAATCAGCCGTACCAAGGCTATGCAGTATAGGATATGAATGCTATCGGTCATATCAGGACTATGTGATGCGAGATGCAACTCAAGCATGCCAATTCAAATCCACATATCAGTACAGTTCTCATTCTGAATAATCACCGGGGTCAAGTACGCTCTACGCCAGCTTGCCGCCCCTATCCGGACGCACAACTGGGAGAGTGGAAGAGACCTCACTATCCGCCTGCCAATATCGGGCCCAGCTCGTCGATAGCAGACCAATTGCTCAAGCTGGTCAAACTCAACCTAGAGATTGCCTCCTCACTCAGGCGGATAAGGTCACACCCCTTTCCAACCGACCACGATACAGTAGGAGATGCGACCTACTGGTATACGGCCATCGCGCACTCGTGTATCTACTCGATCCCGACGTTGGAGTCATCCTTTGGTACCATCGGGTTTAGAGATTTTCACCCTGGGACATCTATGATGCCCGTATGCTAGAACCAAATATTTCTGATATCCAATCCAGCCACCCACGATACGTCTGTGGAGGCTTTGGCCCTGATGTCGCTACAACATACAATAACTACAATCATACAACTGCAAGTGCATGACTCACATTACCAGTCATGCAACAGTCCTACGTGCACCATGCGCTCATGTAGGGTAACTCCGTCTATCAGGGAGCCAATAAATAATTCGCCCGAAGGTATATGCTATGATCAGTTACTCCTTATATCAGGCATACATATGATGCGTATGATCATGAATTATGGATCTATACTAAACATGTTATATGATAATGGGCTTTGTTCATAAGGAAGATGGGCCTATACGACCTACATACTACAAGTATGGGCCTACCAATGGGCCTCAGGGAGAGTGACAATGCGGACATTAACCGACATCATCCTGATAATGTGGGCATCTAACCATCATTGTTCCCAAGGTAAGTCTCATTATAAACATCATTATATATACCAAGGAGAAATCACACATTGCAATGGACCTAAATTCATCTCACTGGGCCTTAAGTACATCAAATGGGTCGTATCACATGGGCCTTATATTTATCAAGTGGGCTGTATCAATGGGCCACACCAATGGTCTTTATGTACATTGCAATGGGCCATAACCCATGGGCCTTGCATACATCACAATGGGCCTCACAACATGGGTCTCCAATAAGTCAAAGTGGGCCTCAACAACGGGCCACCAATACTTCAATATAGGCCTAGTCACATGAGCCTCATGTATATCAAAGTGGGCCCCATATAAGATGGACAACGTGGATATGAAACATATGGATGGCATAGATGAAATACATGTATCATGGTGGAGTTACTCACATATCATGGTGAGCCACTGTTCCATCTGGATGGTGGAATAGGAACACATACATTAGCGGTGGGCCTCATGCATGTGGCCCACCCTTCATATATATATATATATTATAATATAATATAATATAATATAATATATATAAATCACCAAGGGCCGCCATAATATTTATTTGCCATCTATCTGATGATAAGGTCACAGAAATCTGGGGGCTCACCATAATATTTATTTTCCATCCAGCCCATTGATTGGGGCATGGGGGCCCACCATAATATTTATTTTCCATCCAGCCCATTGATTGGGGCATGGGGGCCTATCGTAATATTTATTTTCCATTCAAACTGTTTATAAGGTCACGTGGACCAGGGAGGGGGGCTAGGGCCCACTGGAATGTTTATTTTCATCCAACCTGTACATAGGGTCACGTGGACCAAGAAGGGGGGGGCTGGGGCCCACTGGAATGTTTATTTATCATCCAACCTGTTGGTAAGGTCACGCGGACTAGGGGGCCCACCATAATGTTTATTTTCATCCAATCTGTTCATAAGGTCCCTTGGACCAAGGGGGCCCACCGTATTGTTTATTTGCCAGTCAACCTATTTATAAGGTCACTTGGACCTGGGGGTGGGTGTGGGGCCCACCGAAATGTGGTTCACAAATCCAGCCCACTCATTATGTGTGTCCCACCTGGCTGAGGGTTCAGACCAAGTTTCAGCCACATCCAAAATTCAGGTAGGCCCCACCAAGTGCTTTTATATGTTTTAGGCATGTCTTCACATGATTTTAGATGGTATGGCCCACCTGAGATCTGCACATGGCTAGTTTTTGGAAGGAGTCCCACTGCCCTAAGGCGTCACCTAATGAACGACATGGATGTTCGAAACACATCACGTGGGGCCCACAGCTGGGGCCGTGAGCCCCAGCCAGTCCGTCTGCCGCCACCAGCACTGGACGCTGTGGCGTCCTCAGCAGCAGCAACAACTGTTGTTTCTTTTTTTTTTTGAAATAGGAGTTTTGTGGTTTTTCCCAGGTGGGGCCCACATCAGATGGATCCACACCGTCCATTGGATTTCATGCCTCAAGACCAACCATTTGGGTCTAATATGCAGCGTGTTTGGCGAGTAAAGAAAAATATCCATCAGTTTTAACGGTAAGCACGACTATTTACTATGGTATGGACCGCTTGATTATCGGATCGGCCTCTTCTTTTGGCTCAACGCCTAAAATGATTTGAGGAAGAGGATAGACGGCTTGGATTAAGTACATGCATCAAGGTGGGGCCTGCATGAGTGGCCCACCATTTTCCTTCCCTTTTTTTTTTAAGCTTATCGGTACACGCCCATGTCTGCACACGCACTCCATGTTAGCCTCCACGCCCGTCCAGCGTCCAGGGACACTGGACGGAGTGGATAAACACATCATTGTGTTGGGTCCCACATGGACATGGCCCACACATTAAGGTGGGTCCCGCATGAATGTGGCCCACCTGATATTTATGTTTTCCTTCCATCTGGGTCCGCTAAAGGGCTGGATGGCGTAGATCCATCACATTCATCCAATGGGTCCCACATGAAATATATGATTCATGGTGGGCCTCACTCACTCCTTCATCATCAACACCTTTCCAAGTAAGAGAGAGAGAGAGAGAGAGAGAGAGAGAGAGAGAGAGAGAGAGGGACCCCGCCATTATGGGCCCCTCATGGATACATCACATACATCAAAATGGGTCCCACCAACAAGTGGGCCCTCAAATCATGAAATCAACAGTAAAAACTCAAGATCACCCACCTCTAGGCTTCCTTCTTGCTCCCTTAGCCTTTTATGCTCCTTACCTTCACTTTTGATGGTGGTTGATGGGATTTTGATGGTGTGGATGAGAGATGAGAGGGTAAGGAAAGTGGGCCACACTTGTTGCTCTTAGAATGCTTGGGAAGGCTTGGACGTATGGAGCTTGGGAGAGTGTTTGAGAGTGAATGAGAGAGAGGGAAGTGATGAGTGAAAGGTGATGGAGTGATGGGTTGAGTGATGGCTTGTAAGAAAGTGATGGGTGAAGGGATGTAAGAGTTGACTTTGGGTAGTTTGTGTAAGAAAGGGGTAAGGATAGGTATGGGTTGTTGTACTTGGGTATGGAGTGACTTGACTTGTACTTGACATTGATTGATTGATTGATTGATGGGATAGGTAGTAGAGATTCTCTCAAAATTCGCATGAGCGACGTTTTTCTCAAAATTAACGTGGGCCTACATCTTCTAGCCTGGGTACCGGTTTGGTGCGTGAGTCGCGGCGTTAGAACTGCGGTGATGGCGTGGTCGTTAAGGTATATGTTTTGGTTTTAATTGACTTTGACATACAGGTCACGGCTTAGGATCGCGCGCAAATGTCAAAAACGGGTCGATGATTGCCGAATTTTGACCAGAAGGACTGCGAAGGCCAACGGAATGGTACGGACTAGGACACGGGTCTTACATGTAAGGTCATCACTAGCCGTGACGTCAAATTCGATGAAAGCTCCCTATTCCGCAAGAATGATCCAGATGAGTAAGAGGAACTCGAGAGGTCAATCGTAGACGTCCAAATTGACACAGATAATACTCAGGCAGAGATAGATGCACAGACTGAGATACGAGAGCAGGTGGAGCAGTCACTTGTGAGAAGAAACCCACCACATGATCGCATCTGCTGGCAAGATATATGGACGACTCTAATATCACATATGCACTCGTTATAGATGAATGGGACCCCTCTACTATTCAGGAGACTCTTGATGAGCCTAATATAGAAAAGTGAAAGGCGACTATGAACGATGGGATGGACTCTTTGTACAAGGACCACACATTAGAGCTGGTGGAGCTTCCAGTGAGCCAAAAAGCGATCGGATGCAAGTGATTATTTAAAAAGAAGCATGATAGATACAAAGCAAGGTTGATAACGAATGGTTATGCTCGGAGAGAAGAAATCAACTTCATAGAGATATTTACGTTAGTGGTTAAACAAGTGTCTATCAAATTCGTGTTGGTGTTGGTTGCCCAACACGATCTCAAGCTGGAACAGATGAATTTCAAGACTGCATTCATGCACGGGGAGTTGGAAGAACAGATATATATCTGAAGTATCCAGAGGGCTAAGAAGTTAAAGGGGCAGGGAATAAGGTTTGCAGGTTAATGAGGTCATCGTACGGCTTGAAATAATCGTCCATACAGTGATATGAAAATTTGATTATTTCATGTTGAGTCAGAAACTTACTCGAAGTGAATATGATCACTGTCTACTACAAGAAATTGAGTGATGACAAATTCATTATCCTAGTATTGTATGTTAATGATATATTGATCGCCAGTTATGATATGTCTAAAATCGACGTACTGAAGACTTAGTTATCAGGGACATTCGAGATGAAAGATTTGAGGGCTGCAAAGAGGGTTCTCGGCATAGATATTTATAGAGACAGGAAGAGGAGCAGGCTTTGGTTATCACAGATAAAATCTTGAAAATATGTTAATCAAGTTTGGGATGGACCAGACAAAGCTGAGAGTGCTATTAATTTGGTAAAAAATTATGTTTATCACTCAATTATTAGACACATTGATGTTCATCACCATTTTATCTGATAGGTGCTAGAGGAATGAGGCGTAATACTGAAGAAGATTCACACCAGCGTGAATACGGCAGACATGCTTACTAAGGTTGTTCATACGGAGAAGTTTAAGTTCTATGCAACTTCTCTGGGCTTGACGATGACGTAAAAGAAGGACAGATTATACATGAGAAGTGTTGATGGATCTATGATGCAAGACATAAAAGAGAAGAGGACAAGAAGCTATATGTTTGATGATTGAAGACAAGACGAAGATTATTGTAATAGATGTCTTAAATCAAGTCTATGGCATAGCCTGTCGATTGAATTGATAGACTATTCGATGACACCTTCGATGACATCGAATAGTGTTCAATCCCATCGAGATTTTTTGAATTTTCTCCAGTTGGTCATTGACCTATTTGGACACTTTTTCGATGGATGTTCGATTGAACCTTCAATGACATTGAACATGGATTGATGCAAACGGGATTTTAGGAAAAATTAAGTTTTATTTTTGGACAGTTTGGGTGTTAGTTCGATGCCATCAACCCGGCTTCGATGCCATCGAAGGATAAGTTTCGATGACATCGAAGGGCGTTCGATGATATCGAACATTTTGTGCAAAATTTTGCGGATTCGCCAAATTTACGAAATTTATTTCTGATTTTGTTTGGGATTCTCCCATAGGCTATATATATATATATATGTGTGTGTGTGTGTGTGTGTGTGTGTGTGTATAAACGGGATTGAAAGGTATTCTAAGGAATTCCAAGGGTTTCTAAATCGTCTTGGGGTTTTAAAGGGGTGTAGTAAGGGTTAGATTCGAGGTTGTTCGAATTGAGTAAGGCTAGCTTCTCTCTCTATAATTACTGCTTTTATAGTGATCATCTGTCACTTTGTGCCGTAGTTTTTTTCCCGAAAGGATTTTTCCACGTTAAATCGTTGTGTGCTTCTCCTTTTGCTTGGTCCCATTGGATTGCTATATTATATTCTTCTTTATGTGCTTTCACGGTTCCCCCCAACATAACTATCACCGACTATTGAAAGTATTCCACGGCTCTATGATAAACTTCGAAACTTTGATGGAGGGAGGCTCCCATGGTTAATTAAGCTCATGGTATAGGATAGGTTCAAGGTCAGGCGTAGGAGCAGGAGGGATGGTGGAGGTGGATGGGGAACAAATGGGGGTCAGTGGCGTTAATGATTCCATAAGAGGGGTGGGATGGCTTTGGTTTGATAGTACGACAGTGGGGCCAGGGAGAGGAAGGTCAGAAGGGTTCATAACAACTGATCAAGTTACACGTGAAGGAAGAAATTCAGGATCACCCACTAAGAGGGCTTCCTTGAAGGACCTCCTTGGATGAACTAAGCATGCAAAAACCCCCTCCTTCCTTCCTCAACAGATCAGTCACAAAATGAACTTGCTATTGAGGGGAGCTATAATTAGGAGGGTTACGCCGAGTATTTTTCTTCGATCACACCGTGCTCCATACCTTTGATGACCATCGGACACATGTTGTTTTGAACTTCTGCAAAAATGATCTCAGCTATAGGAGAGGGACAAAATACTATTATAGACACCCTCATCTCCTCTCAAGGAAGGGTCTTCATCATGCATTTTCCCCTGGCGAGAATATCTTCTTTGTGACCCATATTATGTGATGAAGTTTCCATCCAAGCTGTCACCAATGCGGTGAGTGGAGCTATACTTGTGATGAGCCTAAGAACAACTTGAAGCTCTAGAGAAGAAAAGTGAGGTTCTAGACAACCGCTCGCCGCTTCATCATAAACTCTGACTGTGGTATCTTCCTCGATCCCTTTTCAGCGAGTGGACATCACTCAGATTTTGAATTGGATTTTAAATCAAGAAGTAGGCAAAATGCCTCAATGATGGCCATTCAAGTGCCTTTACCTATAGTTTAAATTGAATGTGAGCAAAATGCTCTAGGGCCTGTTTGGATGCCCGTAACTTCTTTAAGTTGCAAGCGTTCGATGTAAGCTGTAAGTCACAGGTAAATTGGTTTTTATGTTTGGATAGAGTTGTATATTTAACAACCAAGCAGAGCTTGGAATAGGGAATCATTCCAAGATGTCACGAACACAAAAAATCTTGGCACCAAATATATCATTTTGTTAAGCCAACCAAGAGGAATATTTAAGACAATTCTTAGGCTATTCCATGGTGGGCCATTTTTTATATTTTAGTTGTACAGGGTGTAGTGCAGCCCTGCAACACCCATATACCTCGGCATATCTACAAAAATCTAAGAGTCATCCATCTGGTGGGCCCAATCACATAGATATACCAATGCCTAGAAATAGGTGTCCATTTGTTTCATATAGCATGTTATGGCCCGTATAATAATAATAATAATAATAAACAGTTGGCATAGAAGATACACAATTCAAAGGCATTAAAATAATTAAATAAAAAAATTTTAAAATAAAGAACAATGGTCCACCTCAATAGACTGGATCGTGGGGAGATTTAATGGTGGACATTCAATCACCACTGTTTCTTGTGGTGTTGCCCACCTGAGATTTGGGTATACTTCATGTTTGGACCTGGCCCTAAAATGAGCTGGCAAAATTGATGGATGGAGTAGATATACCCAAAAAAGCACGCGTTACAATGGCCCCCAGTGTCACAGCCTAACTGAATCGGTTGATTCCAATAAAAGAAAAAGAAAATCGCAACCATAACTGCATGCAAAGAAGGAGAGTGGAAGAGAGATGGGTGCACACCAACCCTAATTGCAGAGAGGGGGAAGGAGAGGCACACAACGCCATTGCAGAGAGAGAGAGAGAGAGAGAGAGAGAGAGCTTAGCAGAGCTTCTTCAATGACGAAAGCTTTGTGGTAATAGAGGTGTGTTTCCCCCCTCTTTTACTTGTTTCACAAATCATCCTTGCTTCACAAATCAGATTGTTGGCCTGTAAGTCACAGGGAAGTGACTTCTCACCCCCAGCCTCTGGAAGTTTCCTGAAAATTTTGCCTGTAAGTGACTAACATGTTGTGACTTACAAGTAAATTCCCTCCTCCAAACAGCACATGTAAGTGACTTCCCTGTGAGTCACTTCCCACTGACACAACTTACAAGCAAGGGCCTGTTTGGATGCCTGTAAGTTGGGTAAGTGGGAAGTCACTTATAGGTGGTGTTTGGGGGAGAAAAATTGCATGTAAGTAACTTACAACCTGTAAGTCACTTACAGGCAAATCTACCAAAAAACTGTAGGGCGAGGGGGGTGGGAAGTCACTTCCCTGTAAGTCACTTACAGGCTCAACGGTCATATTTTAAAAAGAGGGGAAGAGGGAGAAATGCACCAACCCACCAACCACCATTAGAGACCTGTTTCGAGGTCGACGACAAAGGGCGACTGGAGGGTTTTGAAGAAAGAGAAAACCCTAGGTAGGGTTTCTAGAGCGCAATCGGAGGCGAAGAGATGCGACATGAAGATGAGGAAAGAGCGGATCTGGAGAGGTTTGGAAGATTTTGAGATCTGGAGAGTGGAGATTTAGGAGATCGAGATCGGCAAGTGGAGAGAGGGCGAAACCCCATATTGTAGGAGGAGAGTAGGACAAGCAACGTGGCCCCATCAGATCTCTCCAAGCCAGGGCCTCACCGAATTCGGTTCCGTCTAAAGGGTGGGCCTCAACATAACTGACGGCTTGTATGCCCCACACTCGCACTATCTCGTACGTGCGTTAGTGCGTGTAGAGCTTAGCAAAAGAAAAACTCCCATTTCATATCAACACCATTCTCTCTTTCCTTCACCGCACAAAACCTCTCTCTCTCTATCATTTTCGCCTGAGAATTATCAGAAAACCTCTCTCCATTGACTCAAACCCATCGATTTCAGACACATTGCATCTGCTTCTCCCCCTCTTTCAAAGTAAAAAGGAAAAGAAAAACATCATTCAAAGTCAGTATTTCTCTATTTAAACAGCATTTCTGGATTTCTGATCGATTTTTCATCAAATGGGTTTTTGCTGAGAAACACATTGCAGCTGCTTTTTCATGGTTCAAACTCATTTACAGGTGCGTATCCTTTGATTTTTCTAACCTTTTGCTTGATTTTTCTATCTGGGCTTTTGGTAATTTAGGTGGTTAAGTTGCTGCGTTATTGGTTTTTTTTTTTTTTTAAATTTATTTTTTGAGCGTTTGGAGATTGATTGGTTGCTATTTTTTTCAAATGGGCTTTTGCTGAGAGACCTATGGGTGCTATTGTTTCATGGATCAAACCCATTTTCAAGTGCGTATCTTCCGATTTTTGACTTTTTTGCTTGATTTTCTATCTGGGTTTTTAGTAATGGGTTTGATGCCAGGAGGAAAGTAGGGCAACCATTGATTCTGACATGATGTATAGGGCGTAGACATTCCTTGCGGAAAGACCACATTTTGCTTCTATGTTCCTAGATCATGTAAGTCCTATTCAAAGGAATGAATGGTTGGAGAGGATGATTCCCTAGTAAAAGATTTTAAATGTCATTTCTATAGTTAAAGAAGACATTGGTAATGTAATTTAATTATTAGATTTTCTATTAATGTTTTTAAGTTTATTCTCAATGCCTAAATTGAGTTATTACTCCATATTACAGATATTTTGAATTCGTGTGCCCACTTTTATAGCCCACTTGATGATTTGTCTAGCTTAATAATTATCTCAAATATTCATCTTGATGGGCTTAACAAAATAATATTTTTGATCTTATGTTTTTTTTATATGATTATAACATTTTAGAACGATTCCCTAATCCAAACTCTGCTCGATGTGAATATACAACTTTCTACCTGTAAGTAACTTACAGGCTATCCAAACAGAAAAACTAACTTACCTGTAAGTGACTTACAGCTTACATCCAAAAAGGTTACCCGTAAGTAACTTTCACCTGTAAGTGACTTACAGGTAAGTCACTTACAACTTAAAAAAACTTACAGGCATCCAAACAGGCCCTAAAGGATCTTCATTTAGGTATAAAATGGTGAAATGCCTTAGACAGGTATTTAGAACTCTTGTTTGAATTTTTAGTTTTAGAAGTCGGATAAGTATTTAGGTGTTCCTAGTTGGATTTTTAACTTTTGAAGAGTGTAAATTGCATCAATTATAAGCATTTAGGTGCATTTACACCTTGATCCATAGCTCAAGTGGTAGACTGAGTGAAAGATATCTCGTTTCAACACTGAGGTCTTGGTATCAATACCTAATGGGGGTGGATCAATCCCTAGTGGGGGTGGCTAACAGTGAAGTGTGAATTGACAGTGTTGTGTACTAACAAGCTAACAAAAAAAGAAGAAGCATTTAGGTGCATTTATATTGATTTTTAACTTGCAAAGTGAGAAAATTCCTTGAGATTGGTATTTATTTGCCTTTACATGAATTTTTACTTGAAAAGTGGCAAAATAGCTCAAGCATAGCCATTTAGGTGCCCTTAATTTGAAAAGTGATAAAATGCCCAAAAGATATATATTTAAGTACCATTTACTAACATTACCTATACTTCTTTACTTGACAAGTAAGCAGAATGTCTCAAGACCGGTCAATTAAATGTCTTACCTTAATTATAAACTTCAAAAGTAGGCCAAGTGCCTTAAAGACAAGTACTTAAAAGTGCCTCACTTTGATTTTAAATTTAAAATGTGGGCAAAATGCCTTGATAATAAGCATTTCTTACCTAGATTTGTAACGTGAAAAGTGAGTCTCAAGGATAGTCATTAAGGTATTCTTACCTAAATGTTAACTTGAAAAGTTGGCAAAGTGTCTAAAGAATAGGAAATTGAGCGTTCTACCTAAATTTTAAATTGAAATGCGAACAACATGCCCCAAAAATTAGCATTTATATCCCTTTATTTAGATTTTAACTTGAAAAGCTGACAAAATGCCTCAAGAATAGGCATTTTGGTGTACTGAGATTTTTAATTTGAAAAGTCGGCATAATACCTTAAGAATAGGTGGTTAAATACCCTTAGATTTTTAACTAGTGTTGAAAAAATGCATCAAAAATAGCTGAATTTGGTGCACTTAAAATTTTAACTTGAAAAGCTGGCAAAATACTTCAAGGATGGACATTTTTGGTGCACTTAGATTTTTAACTTGAAAAGCAAGCATAATACCTCAAGATCGGAAATTTATATACCCTTACCTGGATTTTTAACTTGTGTTGACAAAATGCATCAAAGATGGCATTTTGATGCCCTGACAAGATTTTTTACCATCAAAAGTGAGGAAATGCCTTAATAAACACTTTTACACGCTTACCTGAATTTTTAACTTCAAAAATAAGCATTTTACTTCAAGGATAAGCATTTAGATTCCCTTACCTAGATTTATAACTTGAAAATTATGCATAGTACCGAAAAGATGGACAATATATACTCTCCATATCCACTGGCTGAAACAGCCCATTTCCAAGGTACCAACGGATCGCTAGGATCATCGGGTAGATATCAGGGACATGGGTCGCACCAGAGTGGATCAGATCACCAAAAGGTGGGCCCCACCTATACCCTATCGAACTGCATGTCCTACCTACTGGCTACAATGCCTCTCCAAAATTACTACAAAACAAGAAGCTATCCAAACCCAAAAAGAATACCAAGAAAGATCACCCCCTTTTCCTTGCATTACATTATTCAACATGTTTTGATCAATGCAAAATGAATGTCAAAAGAATACAAGTATAAATAGGAACCTAAATACAAGATCTATTTGAGGCCTAGAAATCATTCTTAAATGAAACCTAAACAAATTACAATATTTTCCCTTTTCAGAACAAATTATTCTGAATAAGAAACTACCCGCCAAAGTTTCCCACCCAATGACGTATTTTGATCAGCAAGAAATATCAATCCATTACCCACCAAAGCATCTTTTTTTTTTTTTCTTTTTTTTTTACCGTATGATGAAAATAACCCAAAAACCAATTCGACTGATATTTTGCACCGGCGAGATAAATCAACCCATTAATCACCAAAGCCTCTCCCTTAAAGACCACAACCCAAAAAATAAAAAGTCCTCCAACAATACCTTTGCATGGTCAAAGATAAGCAAACCATGGCCCAACCAAGCTGCTTCGATAATCACCAGTAGATATATATATCTATAAAAAGAAGATTATTTTGTCTCTGCGAGATAACTATTGCCTTTTACCAACTAAATCTTCTTGCTCAAGCGAACCCAAAGAGCAGAGGACCATGGATATTTTGTATAGGCAAGATAATCAAGTGATTACCCACCAAACCTCCTGACTCAACTGATGCAATGCAACGAGAAAGACTATTGATGTTTTTGTATTCACATACCTATGGCGTGTTTTCAATGTTCTGTTTTTCCTTTTCTATTCTTTAAAGAGGAGAAGAAAGGACCGTTGGATTTGAAATTCGTGGTCATTCGTCGACAGGAGCTTCCCCATTTTCTACTTGTGACTGTGAGGAAGCGTCAGAAGCGGCATCGTCGATTGCCAAGCTTGAAACATCACCAAGAATGCTAACGCCATTGCCAGTAATTCTAACATTATCGCCGTTGACGGATGACTCCTTTGGTGTTGCAGCTTCGACGGACGGCTCTGGCTCTTCCACTGGTTGTTGGAGGCTCCAATACATGATGCTGGCAGTTAGAGTAAGAATCATCTTCTGATTCACCTGCCATAACAACAAAGTAGACAAGAAGAGTTATAAATATAATGCAATGATACTCGTGCAATGAATATAGGAAACGCCAGATTTCATGCATGGGCTCTCTGTAAGACATCAGTGATGTGAACACAAATATCACAAGACAAGAATCATGTTTGTGGGGTTTAATCATATATGGGCCCCAAAAAATTAGGAAACTTCCCATGAAAAAGTGAACTCCGATAGCTTTGATGTCTATGATTCTAGACTGATTCAGATCCAAACACGATTCCAGGTCCAAATCCAGTCTAAGAGTATCCACTCAGTTACCTGAATCCAGTTGGGGATTCAGATCCAGCACCTTATGTATGGCATAGTTCTAAAACTTGGTGACTCAACTCAAACACAGATGAATCAACTTGACTCGACCAAAAATTGAGCTGTCACTGTGAAACTCACAGAGGAATCTGACTCATTCAGACTTGGCTTGACTCGATGAGTCAAGCTCGCCTACGTGGTTGACTTGAAAAGACTCAGTCACTTTGCTTGAGCCAATAGACTATTAATTATTCTTAAAAAACATGCCCAAGTTGCAAGATTCAAACTCACGACCTTAAACAGCATTTACCAACTGACCATGCACTAGTCTCATGTTCTATACTGAATATTTTTATATTCATAGTATTTTATGTCTATTATTAGTGTAATGAAATTATTAAATATCGAGTTAGAGTCGAATTGAGTTTTCAAGCCAACCTGATCCAGCTGGATATAGAGTGAGAGTCGAGTTCTCAAGTTTTTACACTATGATGTATGGTGCCCATATCTGAACCCGATGGTACCAAAATCCGATAACCTTAGTTGAGTTGGGATACAAGTTGGTACACTGGTCTCCGACCTGTTTAGATCCCAAGTTTTAGGGATTTGTTTCGAACGTGTAAATGTGCATGTTCCTAATTCCCAAGGGCGATGGGATGAAGATTGAGGTCCGCCACATCATCAGCTAATTTTTTCTTTTTAAAATGACCAAGATCATCGCCAGCAGATCGTGTTGGACATCATACAATACTGATTCTAGTAAACTTTAATTGAAACCTGTTGCATCAGGTTCATTATTTTTACAATTCTAACAATTTTTTTATATTATTCTCATGCCCAAATTAATGTAGCAAGGGTGTGGATAAAAGAGGAGATCACAGTCTTCTTATAAAAAATAGCCCTTAAATCCATAAGGATAGAGAAATCACTGAAAAGTAGAGAGAAAATTGATATTATTGAAGTGTTGATTACAATGTATTTGATGTTATTATATAAGCCAAAGAAACCCTAGATTCCTAATTTGACTTGAAATAAGACACTTTCTGAAAAAAAAATTATTGTTCAATTTTCTTTTCTCTTTTTGAAAAGGTGAGAACACACACTCTTACACCCCCACGCGCACATGGGTTCTTGAACCCATGACCTCAAAGTTAAAACAAACAGTAAAAGATTCTAATAAAAACTCATGAACAAACCCTTGGATGACTAAAACAAAGACTTTGGACCACAACCAAACTCTTAAAACCCTAAAAAATAGAAAAAAATAAATAAATCAGAACTTACTAAAAATACGAAGTTTTAACTCAGAACCCTAAATTTGGACCTCTAAACAATTGAATTTTGCGAAGTGGTTTTGGCCAGGGTGTATACCTCGTCAATAACTTTCCAATGTATATTAACCACACGAAATGGATAACCGGCCACAATGTTATGCCAGTTGGAGGTTATAGTGCACGTTTAGGCCATTTTTGCTCTAGTTCGAGCCTTCCGGCCTAATTTCTTTTGATCCTGGCCATCCATGAAGTCATCCACCATTTGTGCTACATTAGAACCCACATTTGAAGGAAACTCGCTCTTGAGTTGGTGGTTCCGATTGCTCCTCTGTTGCATGATACTTGAACAAATCTGCAATGTTGAACGTCTATGATATTGCTTAGTCCTTAGGGATATCATAACATATGCATTGTCATTGATCTTCCAACGTATTTAGAATGGCCCAATCTTCTTGTTCTTCAGCTTATTGTACGCTCCCATGGGAAAACACTCTTTCCTTATATGAACCATCACCAAGTCACCTTCTTGAAAACCTTAGATTGCCACCACTTGTCAACATCTTTCTTGTATTTGGCGTTAGACTCTTCTAACTTCTTCTTGACATCTGTATGCACTGTCACAATCTTCCCTACAATGTTGTCTATAGATACGCTCATTCTTGGCAACTTGGTAACAACACTAAATCCAGTGTATGCATGGGAAAACAACCATACACTATCTCAAAATGAGAATTGCAGATCTATTCTTCATGTTGTTGAAAGTGAACTCGACCTAAGGAGTAGGAGGAGAAAAGTCCCACTACTTGGGCTTGTCGCTAAAGACACATTATATTGATATTCCCCAATGTTTGGTTCACCACCTCCCTCTAGCTGTCCATCTAGGGATGGTACGTGCTATTGTGTTGCAATGTTGTATCAAATCGCCTCCATGAAGTCTTCCAGAAGTGACTAAGGAATTTTGTGCTTCGATAAGAAGTAATTGTCTTGGGCACACCATGCAATCGTAAAATCTCTCTAAAGAAAGGTTGGCTACATTGGTTTCATCCATTATCTTCTTGCATGGGATGAAGCGTGCCATCTTTGAGAACTTGTCCACCACTGCAAATGCAAATTACATACTTTTTTTGAGTTTGTGGAAGACCCATCATGAAGTCCGTAGACAAATCCTCCCATGGTGCGTTTGGTATTGGTAAGGGAGCGTAGAGGCTAGTATTTTAGAACTATCCCCTAGCTGCTTAGCATATACGGTATCTCTGTACAAACTTCCCAACATCCCTCTTCAATTGTGGCTGATAATATTTCTCCTCCACAAGGTCGATGCTCTTGTTATGCCCTAATTGTCTACCTAATCCTCTTCCATACAACTCCCAAAGAGAAAACCTAGGAAAACAAAAACGATTCCCTATAAATAGGTAACAGTCTTGTACATGTAACTCTCTCGGTTGCCCAGTCAAACACTTGGCTCATTTGTCCTTAAAGTCTTAATCTTTTGCATACAAATCTATTAGATAATCAAATCCTTCAATCTCATTACTCAAAGAGTGACTAATAAAGAAGCCCTCCTACTCAGTGTATCGGCTACTTTGTTCTGCTAACTGGACTTATGCTTCAATACAAAAGTAAATTCTTGCAGAAAAAATATCCATCCATTATGAATATAATTCACGTTGGTCTGGCTGTTAATGAATTTCAAAGCTAGATGGTTTGTGTATAAAACAAACTCCCTCTGTATGAGATAATGTTCCAAAGAGCTTGGACCATAGCATACAATTCCAACTCATACGTTGACCACTTATTACAAGCATCACTCAACTTCTCACTATAGAAGTCTAATAGCCTACCTTCTTGGGAAATAATTGCCCCAATACTAACATATGAGGCATCGCACTCCACCTCGAACAACTTCTTGAAACTAGGTAGTGCAAAAACACAAGCAGTAGATAGTTTTTCTTTAATAAATGCAAAAGTCTGCTTAAGTCTCATCAGATCACCTATATTGTACTTTCTTCAAGTATTATGCAATGGTTGCTACAATGGAACTTAAATTCTCCACGAACTGATAATAGAAAGTTGACAACCCAAGGAAACTCCAACACTTCATTGACAGTTTTAGGTGTCGGCCATTCTCTAATGGTTCTCACCTTCTCCTCATCAACACGAATGCCCGTAGCACTTAATTCGTAGCCCGAAAACACAAGGCTATCAGTCATACACTGCATTTCTTAAGATTTATGTACAACTTATTCTTCTTAAGGATAGTAAGCATCTCTTGTAGGTGACCAACATGCCCCTCCTTATATGGCTTTATATCAGTACATCATCAAAATAAACCATGACAACTCGACTGATAGAGTTTTTGAGCACCCAATTCATCAAATTCATGAAGGTACTTGGGGCATTGGAAAGCCCAAACGGCATAAACTATTCTTGATCTTAAAGGTCGTCTTTCATTCATCACTTGGTCTAATCCCAATCCAGTGATACCAACTTCCATCTTTCTTCCGTACAACAGATGCGCTCATACTTTTCCTGGCCATACCCTTGACCACACTTAGAACACTTGGCCGGCTAGGGTGGAGCATATGGGTTATGGAATGTGTTTTTAGTGTTGGCTGCTCCTCCCTATTACCTGGCTTGTCCACTCCCCGAATCTCGGTTCATGGTAGTGGAAAGTTGAGAATGTCCCTTGCCAGGCCCTTTGTTTTGAGCCTGCATCGTGGTTATTCGAGTTCATTAATGGTCTTCCCCATCGCTTAGCTTCTCATGATAGGCCGGTTTAATTGTGCCTCTATGCTAGTTGCCAACTTGGCAACCTCGTTAAGAGTCCATATGGGTTATATCATGACATGATATTGTTTAGCTATACGTAGTCCATCCATGAATGTTATTACTTATTGCGATTTAGTCTTTGTCAAGTTGTTATGTGAGGACTAGTAGTAGAATTCTTCCACATAATCCTTCATTATACGTCTTTCTTAGTGGCAGTTTTGGTACTGTTGAAATAATACTTGATCATAGTCCACTGGCATGAATCACACTCGCATCAATTTTTCATCCGTAACCAGGTTCATATTAGGGCTTTTGATTGCCGGGTGCACAAGAGTAGGGATTGCCCCTACCATGCTGACGCTAGCCTTTAAGCTTGTATGCTACGACCTTTACTTTCTTCTCTGAGGGATCTTCATGTAATCAAAGAATCTCTTTACATCCGCGAGCAAGTCAAAGAAGTAGACAATGTAAAGATGCCCATTAAATAAAGGGAAATCTACCTTTAGTCGATAACCCTGATCTTATCCAACGCCTTCTCACCCTCCATGCTAGAGGATAATATCGTCCACCTTCTCATAGCTAGATTCGTCATCAAAAGTTTGTAGCCTATAATTTCACATGGGTGTTGAATCTATTAAACCACGAATTAGCAGATCGCACGAATTAGCAGATCGCAAGCCCTTTAGCCTGTCATGGGCCGTTTGTTGCCATTGATTTGGTTGGGCTGCATGGTCTCTGTCAACTTAGCAACCGCCGCTTACAGCTCCTGGATGGCTCTCTAGAAGGCCACAAACTTTTCCCTAGCCACTGGTTGATTCCAAAGACATTGGACCACAACTAGATTCTTAAATCCTAAAAAGAGGAGGAAAAAAAAGAAGGAACTTAACAAAATAGTATGTTCAACTTAAAACCCTAAAATTTGACCCCTAAAAAAATTGATTTTGCGAAGCCATTTTGGCCGGGGCGTAGAGCTCGTCGATAACTTTCCAATCCTAGGTAATACACTCGAAATGGATAACGGGCTGCAAAGTTATGGCTGTCAGTAGCTAGCGTGTGTTTAGGCCATTTTTGCCCTAGTTCAAGCTTCCTGGCCTGATTTCTTTTGATCCTGGCCAACCATAAGTCATCCACCACCCGTACTACATCACAAATGATAGATGTTGTAAAAGGTCTTACTGTAAAACCCCTTTGAAGAGTCGTTTGGGACCTAATCACATACATGCAGAATGCAGAGGCACTGCAACTTGTGGTGACATGCCACCTTTCCCATCAACATGCCAGTTGTGTAGGCCATCAGCACCATGAAAAAGGTAGGCCCCACCATGAAAATCACACACAAAACATAAAATCAGGCTGATCTGCTCACTAGGTGGGAACTTGAATGTGGAGTTAGATTGCTGGTTGTCCACTGATTTCAATAGCTGGGCCAACCTGGTGAAATGAATGCCTGATTTTGGCCCAGCTGATCTACATGTTGGGGCCTACCATTTTCATGGTACAGATGTTCTACATGTGACATTTTGGGGTTTTTTAGCAAGAATTTTCAAAACATGTAACTTTCATAATCTTTCAAGGAGCTAGCAACATTTAAGTCCCTTAAATATATTTTCCAATGTGCAACTATTTACAACCTCTTAATAATTCCTGTTTTTTCTTTTCACTTGAAAGACTCTGTGCACGCTGTTTGGAGAGTTGGTGCACATATCTCCCACCATCAAATAAAGATAGGCAGTAATCCTAACACACATTCCAAAAATTGGCATTTGAAAATTCATATTTTGAAATGCTTGTGAGATTCCCACATATCATCTTCTAATGGTGGTGATAGTTTTTCTTGTGCACAGACTCTTATTGTCCACTGAGCGGATTGAAGTTGTGCTCCATTTTCTTAAAATTCTATAAATTTATATGAGGTTCTGAAGAAGTGAAAGTAATTAGGGATTTTTATGAAAAGAATAACAAAAAACTGAATTTATCAAAGAAAAAAAAAGGCCTTGACTATTGTTAATTTTCAGAAGCATATGGACAGAGGCAAGTTAACAAAAACACCCTTCATTTATTGTCATTTAAGACAAGTGGCAGACCAAGCATTGCAAAATCCATTTAATGTGTTTATACATCCATGAAACAGGTGGACAGTGGACCCCACCATGACTATCATACGACCAAAAAATAAGGCTAATCTAACCATCAGGTGGGCCACCACACAAAAACGACATACACATCCCAAAAATACCCAATTCCACGTGTTTGCCCACTTGATAATTGGATCAGCCTAATTTTTGGGGCATTTGATCATCAAAGTGGGATGGCTGGGCTGGATGTCATACGCAAACCATGTCATCCCCACAATTCTTGACCACACCACCTTTTCAGTACCAGAAAAAAATAAAAAATAAAAAATAAAAAATAAAAAATCCTATGAACATTTTAGTCATTGTGCCATCCACGTATACCATCAAAGGATCCTTTTGAAAATCCAAAACAATCAAGGCCTTCTTTGTGTGTGTGTATATATATATATATATATATATATATATATATATATATATAAAAAGCGTAAATAGGTACCTCCATGATGTCTTCGGGTAACAAGAAAATGGAACACCCGAGCTTTCGAGCAACGCTGATTATATATGTAGCATTCAACTTCTTCTCCTCATCTGCATTTCCATGATTGATAACAGTAAGATAGCTACAGTAGGCATTTAAATGAGTGGACTATATGATATTGGTGCTGCATGTTAGGTTCAGGCCAACAAGAAGTAAGATTGACCCAACCCGAGTTCGGGTCAGCTCGGGTTGTCAAGGTCCTTGAGTTGGGTTTAGGTTGTAAAAAGCCAACCCAATTTGAAATCAGGTTGGGATAGAGTTGAACAAATATGGATTGGGAATAATAGTATTTGGGTTAGGTTGGGTCAGGGTGGGTTGGATTGGATCAAGTGTAGAGGAATCCGGGTTGGGTTCGTGCTGGGCACCTCAGTTTGGGACAACTCGAGGGTGGGGTCCTCTTGAGGTCGGGTAGGGCTCAGATTGACCACCAACCTGACTCAACCCACCCAAGTTCCACCCAAAAATGAAATGAAACACTTGGAAGGCCAAAATGAGTGGATATTACTATAGCAGTGCCTTCCTCCACATTATATTTTCCAAGAGAGTAAAAAATGATTAATTGAAGCAAACAAGTCATCATCATGCAATCAGAACTAGTGAATGAGATAAAATGCCAACTTGTGAGAATACACACCGCTTTCGCCCTTGGTAACAAGGTTCCAATTGACAACCCTTGGTTCCACTGCGCTAAGAAGATCGAGGAAAAATATCCCATTTGATAGGTTCTTATCCTGAAGAAAAATTGCTGCTATCTCAGATAAATAAATATAAGCATTTCTTTAGGTAATGAAACAAGAGTTCTGCACATCCAACTCCAGACACCCCCACACTGTGGCATGCATGTGGGAAATCCACTCATGCATCCGGTGGGTCCCATTACCTGGCTGACAAATGACACCCATCAACTCATCATGTGGACCATGCATGGTGTAATAATGGATTATCTAGAAAAATTGCCAACGATCCACTATTAATTTACACGTGGTTGATCACATGCACACAGTGTCTTGAGGTACACGTGGGTTTATGGAAATTCATGAAGCAAAGGAGAAGCTTACCCTGAAACTTTCCATTTGAGAAGTTCTGCCCGTACTCCTCACTTTGGTGTTCGCCCAGTTGAGGATATCGGTATCCGTAATCTCTTTTCCTTGGGAGTGGAATCTCAAGTTTTTCAGGAGTTGAAGTATGTTAAACCTCATCAACTGCCATAGATAAGCTGAAAAACAGCACGACTCATTTCAGAATTCAGCATTATACAGAAATGGCCTTAATTAGCAACAATCTACAAAGCAGTTCACTCAGATTTGTTCAAGTTTGATACGGATTTGATAACCCCGTACTAGTACTGTCTAGGTCTGCAACTTGGGTTTGGGTCAACCAGAATCCGACTGACCAACCCGAGTTCAGGTTAGCTCAGGTTGTGTTGTCTAGGTCCTTGGGTTGTGTTCAGGTTGAAAAATGCCAACCCGGTTTGAATTCAGGTTGCACCTAATTCAGATCGGGCTAGGTCAGGTTGGGAATGATCACATGTATTTGGGTTGGGTTCTAATAAGAAGAATCTTCGCATCATCGCATCATGAAGTAACATAGTAATTTGGGTGGATAAAAACCAACCCGAAATGTTGGAAACCTTGAGAAATAATCATCTGAGATGAGAATAAACTTGCCAAGTATGAGCTTCTTATTTCCTTGCACAATATCATTCCCGGCCACGTTAACTAGGGAGAACTTCAGTTGTTTACCAATCCTCACAACTTGGTTGCAGTTTTCTACTTTTCTAAATGGCATCTTAATGGGTGGCCTGGATGCCTGCTTCCAGTTAACTGATCCCGGAGACACTTTTTCTAGCGCTTCCAACAGAACCCATCTGCACACATGAGATTTAGCAGTGTCAATAGAGAAGCCTGGACAGCCGAGTGTGGCTGTCAATAGGCATGGCTGGCAATCAGGCTTCTGTGCCTGGGCCGCCGCAGCAGAAGCTCTAAGGCATCAATTCTAGGTAGAGGTGACAATGGGACAGGTTTGGGCTGGGCCCAGACTAACACTCAGACCCAAGGCCCGAGCATGGCATGGGCCTAGCACAGCAGGCCCGAGCCCCCAAAATTGTCGGGCCCAGACCCGACCCAGACCAAAACTTGATAAATCCCTATTTCCCACTTGAATGTTCCTAACCATCTGTTCATCAACTGAGCCACACATGCACAAAGAAATAGACATGTTAGAAGAATGAAATCAACAGTTAACATTCAAGATGGATTGCATAACTGAGGATTGGAATGGCACATTTGTAGGAAACAACACTTCCATATAGAAATGGGCCTCGTCAGGCTAAAATGACTTAGTCCAAGCCTGACCTGAAAATTGATCAGGCCATGCATGTGAGACGCAAGCCCAGCCACTGGGCCAAGCTAGTAGGTCCAAGCCTACCCCAAAGCTGGGTCAGTCTCATTGGGTTGGGCAGGCTACCTGGCCCATTGCCACCATTAATTCTAGGTTATCACACAGGTCTGGGCCAATTTTCATGCTCAATGAATAAACAGGTAGGGCTCAGGCCGAGGCTCAAATCCGATGACTTCTTTGTATTGAGGCCAGAAGTGAATGTGGATCTAGGCTTGTTCCATTTGTCATAGGCTGGGCTAAGGCTTTTCAGGCAGCTGCGGCCAAATTTCAGGCCCAACCAGCAAACAGGACAAACCCGGTCTGGTCCAATCCGGCCAATTGACACACCTACAGCTAAGCATGGCTGCATGCTTACCCATTTCTAACATCCTCAAATACATTATTAACATATGTAGAAACTCCAAGACTGTTGATCCACAATCTGAAAGCCCTTTCTTCTCTAGATACTTGTACGTCATCTGGCATCATCTCTGCGAATGATATTTTCTTGCTATCTACTGACAAACCGTTCCTACAAAAGATTAAGATCAACACTCAATTAGTATTAAGTATTTATACTTCTCAATCACTATCTGAGTCATAATTACCACAGAATTAGCATAAAACACAAAAGAACCAAAGAAAAAGAATGGCACAGTGCTGATGAACTGTCTTGAGAAAACGAAAAGAATTTATGCATTGAAGGTATCAAAAGGGCGTAGGTAATGTAAGGAAAAGGCATGGCCTTTTAAAAAGATACGGTAGATATAACTGTGTTGTAGTTTTGGAACTCTAAAAATATCGTGACTAGCAAGCTTGTCTAGCATGGTAGAGGCCTTTATCTGTTTGCAAATTTCCCTTTGTGGATAATGCGCAATAGTGAGAATAATATGCATGATTGCATTTGCAAGTGGTGTTTGGTAGGGATATTTTGGTTGGCTCCTTGCTATTGCTTGCAGCTACCTACTTGAACATGAAGTTTTCTACTTTTGGTCTGATGGTGGTACATTTGCATGGCCCGATGCAACTTGAGCCTTTGCCACGGCCAGCACTGATGAGCCCAGGTAAAAGGGGGAAGGTGATGTCTGGTGGGCAGCCAATAGCAAAACTTCTGCCAATCTATCATGGGCTAGACTCCTATGATAGTAATGGTGGTGACTCGTCCACCCCAAACGTGGCACTTGCGTAGTACTATCCAGACCGTCTCCAAACTGTCGGGCACATTGTGGATGGAGCATATCTCTAAAATCACATTGATCAACCAATCCTAACCGTCCAATTGATGGTTAAAAGTAAAATAATGAGCGGTCAAAATTGAAAGGGCAAATCAGATGGTTACTATCACATTCTCAGTGTCACTTTTGGGTTATGCTCCATCCACATCTGGTTAAGTGATTTGGAAGGTCTAGATTGCCATACAACACTGCAACATGGACGGTCGAAGAGTCACCACGATTTAAAAGACAACCCCAAATTGCTAGGAGAAAGGCTAAGAACACAATGTTGACTATGATGATGATATATGTTATCAAAAAAGAAAAGAAAAAAACAGAAGTTAGCATCACGTATTAAAATGCTATAGAGATGAATAATGGGATTCTAAAGAGAAGATGAAAACATATTGGCATCTTTCCAAAATCTTATTTTCTTCATTCACCAATAAATTGCTACAACATCTGCAGCTTCAGGGAACTAACAAAATTTAAGAATTATCCAATGATGCAGAGATAGTTATCGACAATTTCATCACCAAACACTTAGTTGAAGACACCCACATACTAGTGGCAGCCACTGTAGAAGCTGCAGCCACTGTAGAAGCTAAATACCTCTTTACAGACAAAACCACATACAGCTTTCCGAAGCTCTACTGCACCATTCCTCACAGCCATCACCTGCCAACCTCGCACATATGGTACATTCGACCCGTGCATCAGGTGGGCCTGCTGTATCAAAGACCTGGCTCAAAGATCAGGCTGACCACGCATGCACAAAAGTTGATCTTAAAAGTAATTTCCAACGGTCCCTACTGAAGTACATGTGGCCTACTCAACGAGTAAACCAGTTGGATTTTCGGGACAGTCCACTTACACGGTGGGATCCACCTGATGCACGGGTAAGGTGTCCAAACACGTGCCCGGTGGCATACATGGCCATGAATAGATGCCCATGTGGGTTTGGCGTAACTCGCCCAAATAACTACAGCTCCAGTGGAGAATGACTATCAAAAGATATACAAGTAACAACAACATGTTGCACTGAAAGAAGCCTTAAAATGGGAAGAGAAGAGGGAGTGGTAGAAGGAAATACAAGATAAGGAGCATGATGTGCTCACCTGTGGTGAAATATATGTGCAACGAATGCTAGATTCAAATTCGGCGAGCCTTCAACAATGTCATTTGGAGTTAAGTATCTTTTGCAATCCATTCTCTCTGCATGTTCAAGTATAAGTTCCGCCCTCTCTTTAGGATCCTTCGTGTCCAATGTGTTTGGACTACAATGCTCTGGCGCAAGCACATTAAGGAGGTAAGCATAAGCCTCTCCATCCTGCAAGTATACAGACTAGTGAGATACAGAATGCCACATAAAACACGCAGGAACTTCTGGGCCAAGAGAAAGGGATTGGGCAAAAAATGGGAATGGAAGGGGAACCAGGGGAGTGCTGAATTCACGCAATTGGGGCATGCATACAAGCGATTGGAACCATTCAACAGGTAGTGCACCATGGATAGGCCACAAACAGTTAAAAATAAAATACGGGTGGGGGGAGGCACTGTGGTGGTACCAGGCAGATGTGGGGCCCACATGATGTGTTCACACTATCCAACCCGTCTATCAGATGCGTCACCTCAGAAAACCTCTAGCACCCAAAACTCATCCTGATCCAAAGCTAAGGTGGGCCATAGAGAAGTGAACTATTTGGTAAGAAGCGCCCACCCTTTAATTTCAGAGGGGCCCACGTGAGTTGCAAAACAGGCTGAATCTTGCCCTTAACCTTCATCTATACTGGATGAGGAGTCTGAACAGCCATGATTATATACATGAAATACGGTAGGTCCCCCATGCTAATCAACGGGTGGGTGTTCCCTCCTATAGCTCATTTCCTTTTCTGTGGCCCGCTTTAGTTTTGGGTCGGGCTAATGTTTTTGTGATAGGGGTTTTCTGAGGTTATGCGTCTTATAGACAGGTTGGATGGTGTGCATACAATGTGTGGACCCCAGATATTTCCAGTACGACGGAGCACACCATCAAATCCATTGGTCAAATGATTAGGATTGTTCGTATGTTTAGGGAATCTGCTGTGGCCTATCCAAGATGGGTCCTGTCTCTGAATCAATTATAATCACCCATATGCATGTACATCCTTTTCTCCATCTTGGTGAAATTGCAATACTGAGGATAAAACTAGGGACACTATACTTGCAAAGCATACAGACCAATTCTTGAAACCAAGAACAAAAATATCATTTTTATCATCTAGAAACAATGGTTTAATCGTATTACAATCTCAGCCAAAGGCAAATAACTCGGTTGATTAAACTCTGTTTCGGTGGTCACTAGTCTGAGTCAACCCTCAAAACATATTTGTAATCTACCAAATTGGTCTGCGGGTGAGTTGCACTCTGAAATAGAGTTTTGATTCCTAGATTCAATAATTCTCTAAATACGGCATCTAATAAGTGTTATATCATTCAGAAAGGATAAATAAGATGGGGATGGAGAAAGGGAAAGGGAGAATCTTATGATTCATTCCCCCACTTACAATCTGCAGTGACTACAAAGACGATCAAACACCCCCAATTCTGCCTAATTCAAGTAACTATGTAGTTATGTGCAAGGAGGCCTCAAAGACAAAAGGCATCTACTCTTACTAACATCTGCCTCTAAAAAACCAGCAAATGTGGATACCCTTATTGGAAATGTATTGAACTTGCACATACAGTTCAATCACAACCACGAAATTTATGCACAGGATCTCCTTCCTATAAAGGACTTAGGCATAGAAAGGATGTTCAAACAAATGGAAAGTAACCAACTCGGAGCATATCGATGGACAAAGTGTCGCTTCTATCAAAAGCAATTACATGAGTTCTGTTTTTAGAACTTCACATTCCCAGTATGAAGAGTTTCAATAGCAAACCAAAAAACAAAAACAAAACAAAACAAAAAAACAAAACGAAACAAAATGAAATGAAAAAAGAATAAGAAGAAGAAATGAAGACTGCCCGGTGCTTCTTTTTTTTTTTTTTTCTTTTTTTTCTGAGCAGTGATGAATTTATTGATAAAAGGCAAAAGCCTACAGAATTACACAAGAAAGGGAAAAAAAAAAAACATACAACAGAAATAGAAAAGGGTGCATCATATTAGAAGCTTGCAAATATTTTTTATTTTTATTACTAATTATTAAAACTGTTGTAATGGGCGTCTTCATTATATAGGGCATCTTATCTTTGGCGAATGGTCACTTCTTTGGAAAGGAAAGTATGGGAAGGAGTAGGGTTCGATGGGAGTGGCATAAAGTTTTGAGAGGATACTTGGGTGGGGAATCATAAACTTAAGGATTTGTTTACAAGATTAGCAAATATTGCAGTGGATAGAGAAACGTGTGTTGATCAATGTTTTTCAATTCAAGGTGAGCAAGTTGTTCAGACCCCTCCATGTAAGAGGTTCTTGTATGATGAAGAGGTGGTTGAGCTTTCCAACTTGCTTGTTTTGCTCTCAAAAGTCCGCCTGGTGCTTCTAGAAAATGATTCTTTGAAATGGCTTCATGACAAGTCGGGAAGATTCTCGGTCAGGTCATTCTATAAGGTCTTGCATGGTGGTGTTTCAACAGAAGAAGTTTGTCCGACATCATTTATATGGCATTATGGTGCTCCTCCGGAGGAGGCGGCTTTCGCATGGCTTGTTGGTTGCAAGAAGGTTCTTACGGTGGACAATCTTCAAAAAAGAAAGATGGTTCTCCCGAATGTGTGTGTGATGTGTTATCGAAATGAAGAATCTGTGGATCATATTTTCCTTCATTGTTCCTTCACGGGTAAGATGTGGGAGGGGTTTTTCAAGTTGTTTGGTGTGGATTGGGTGATTTCAAGCTCTATCAGTTCATTCTTTGAGGCATGGCATGGAGGAGGTAAAGGAAAGGTTGGGAAATATGTATGGCGCATGGCGTTGCTAGCGGGTATTTGGTGTGTATATGGCTAGAAAGAAATGATCAATGTTTCAGAAATAAGCAACATTTGGTGCCATCGATCTTTCAAAAGGCAGAATCACTTGTCAAGGAGTGGGTCTTTGTGTCTAAGGGTGCGGTGCAGTTCACTGAGAGTTGGATTCAGTTGTAATTTCCTTTGTTTTGTTTTCCTTTTTGGCCGTGGCCTTCTTAATAAGTTTATCATCATTCAAAATAAAATAAAATAAAAACTGCTGTTAACTTGCCTTCACATCAGAAGAAAAATTTGTAACGGGTTTCTTGTAGCCGGCCTTTTCGAGATGGAAATTCATCCATTTTAGCAAGATCTTTTCAGGGGCTAAACCCATGAGCTCCTCCACGTCCTGCAAAAAACCAACACCACCATATCACAAAAGGGAACCATTTTCTTGCCAATCCAAACTAAAGAAACGAAGGAGAGGCCATAACCAATCAATGTATCCGGACCTTGCTGTCATCTACCAACTCCACCAATTGAGGTGTCTTCTTTAAGTTGAGGTCCGCCAACAGTTGTATCTGATTTTTGAATCACCAAAGGAAAATTAATAAGGCAGCCGAAACGCATAGAGCATGTATAAAGATTTTCTAGAAGTTGGTGCCTAAAGTTTCAGAGAGAGAAAGTCAATAGGCTGTTTGTGAGTAAAATATAAGCCATTGGCTGGCTTTTGCAGGTGAAATTTGAACCGTCCACCGGAAGCCAGACACATTTTCAAGTTCCCGAAATATCGTTAACTTTACTTAAAAGCTCTTCCATGTCCTTTGGATAATCAAAGTTCGCCACCCCTGAGGACTAATTGCGAGGGAAAAATTGGCCAAACGCTGCTCGTGTTATATATGGTATAAATTATATGATGTTCAATTGAACTGCATAACCATTTTGGTTCAGCCAAACAACTGCCCAGGTAGGGCCAGCTATTGGAGATCTAGACCATTCATCTGAGATGGGCCATCATTGATTGTGAATCTAAAAAAAGAAAACCCTCCGCCAAATGATCCTAACCGTCTAATAGTTGGCCTGCAAATCGACAGGTAGGCCAATGGTCTAAGTTCAACGGGAAACAACCAACCAGTCATATGGCTAAGATTTTGTGATGGGAAAGACTTTCAGAACACATCCCATTACCAATGTCTCCCACCAGAAATGGTTTTGATCAGGCCCCACTGTACAGCTTCTGCCCAAGCAAAAGGTGCAGTTTTGCTTCGGCAGAACATTATATTTCTCCTCTATATCCAAAGTACCTATTTTAATTCACCATTTACACCTGCATAGTTATGTTCCTAGCCCTCTTATGATCATTCCTTTTTTAATTTTATGCGGAGAAGAAGTTCCGATGCAAATTGCTAACAAGGTGTCCAATGCATACCTTAATAATTTGAGATATCAACCCAAGTAACAGGTGAGGCTGCATCCAAACAATTAAATAATTCAGTCCAATAATTTGAAGGCTGTGATTGAGCAAAAAAATCACTAAGAAAGTTGAATTTAAGTTCAAGCCAGTCATCAAACATAAAGGGCAAAACAATACACGACACAAACGTGATGTATCTACAACTTTGTGTGTGTGTGTGTGTGTGTGTGTGTGTGTGTGTGTGTGTGTGTGAGAGAGAGAGAGAGAGAGAGAGAGAGAGAGAGAGAGAGTCTGATGCTGTGTAAAAAGGAAAGCACTTCCTACGAATTGTCATGCCAACATGTGTGCACACAGACATGCCCATGCAATACGCCTGAACACCGGTCATGAGAAATCCTGTTCCAACTTGGGAAAACAAGATTTATAGAGCAGACCCAAATAGCTGGGATATGTCTACGATTATGATGATAATCTAACCAAAAATAATTTCTATGCTCAATTAGTATTCTTTTATTTTGGAAAATTTATACAAATAAATAGTTAGTTTTAAGTTTATCATTACTGTTTCTTGTTTTTATATTTTCTTTCTTTGTGGAACCCAAACAGAGAGTTAAGTCTATTATGATGACGATAGTGATGATTTCGTATTTTCTTTGCATGCAAAGTATTACATTGGGAGCCACAGTTTACACCCACCATAATTGATTGGCATACACACCTTTTCCATTTTGGTAACGGAAATAGGATAGAAGTGTACTATTTCAGTTCCCAAAGCAAGAACAGTCATATGCAAATCAATCAGGGTGGGATAAATATCAGTTCCCAGTATAGTATTAAAATATATTAGTTTAAAATAGTTGTAATAGGCTACCATGAACATGGCATGCTACTTCCTCCAATGCGTTGAATGCTTGGGGTAGGATCATCTGGTGCGCCAATACATACACTAGCTAGATACAATATAGTTTTGTATACAAATTGATATTGTATCTTGTATGTGAAATGATGAATATTATTATTATAGGTCCTACCTGTTGAGGTGTGGAGCCAATCTGGACGTGCCACTCGACCAGTCGAGGGCTTGCTCGACTTAAAGTCCAACGTGTTGCAATTTTTGGTATCCGTGGTGCTCGATCAATCGAGGCCCATGCTTGACTGGTCGAGTTGTCCGCTCGACTAGTCGAGGACTTCTCTTAACTAGTCGAGGCTACGCAGATTCTTACGTGGATTTTAATACGTAAATTTGAGGCGGTTTTCGCAGAGGTGCGAAAGGAAGTTTGCCTAAACTATAAATAGGGGTTCCTAGGGCTTTTTTAGGTAATTCTAAGGTGTATGCAAAGGGTTTTTTTTCTATACATCCAAGGGCGAAAGGTTAGTATACTACTTGTAATCTTGTTTTCTTCATAGTGGAAGTTTGTACCCGTGGTTTTTTAACCTTGTTGGGGTTTTTCCACGTATATTTTGTATTGTGGTTTGTTTGGAATGCTTTAATTCTTCTTTTAGATTATATTTCTTCCTGTTTATCATCTGTGGGTGAGACCTGAGATTGGATCTCGGTTCACTTGCGTTGTTGGCGTGCTGTGCAACAGTACCTGCATAATACATTATGATATAAATTCACATTACAAGTTAAGCTACACAAGGAGTACAGAACCATAATTTTGGCTTGGGAAAAATAGAAATCCAGATTGCAAATAAACTGTAATCCGGATCGCAGGATTTGGAATGGAAAACATGGGGGTTAGGCGATTTAGGTAACATATTTTGCATGGACATGCCAATGAATCTGACTTTTGAAATCCACCATGTACAACATGGATGCATGTGCCAGCGTCTAACTTGCATGGATCTGAAGTATAAAAATTATTAACGCATGCCACGAATTCTAACAGCCCGCACATAATAATGGATTATTATGAACTCATGCTTCAAAAACATGGCAGAAAGGATCTCCAAAATTCCAAAATCAGTATAAAATATACAAAACATGTCTGAACAAGTTTCAATAATTCAATGACACTGAGTCAGAAAATAAGTCCCAAAAACAGTCAGAGAACCAAGGAAGAACCCGTTCAACTCACCCTCCCTTCAATAAGATCCTGTGTTCCGATGTTAACAACAGTGCACCCGATGGCCTTGGCAGAGTTAAGACAAAGGGTATGGTTCTCATTCCTTTCCCATGGGTTGAGTATCCGTTTAGTGTTGATTGCTCGTTCATCGATCGTTCCAGGTACAGCGACATTGATCAGCTTACTGCATCATCAAACCGGCAACTGCATCAAACTCTATAAAGCTAACAACATTCACAATCCTATAAAAAATTTCAGCATGCAATGCTCAAAAAGTACCATAGAAGAACTCCATCTTTTGCAAGCTCAAAAAGATCATTCGTTGCGGGGTCTAAAGGAAGATATTTCTTCAGAAATGGATCATCTCCAAGGTAGCTGTTGACATGGGCGACGTAAGATGCCTTCTCCGATTCGTCAATCGTATGTAGAAGGGTGGTTGTCGTGGCCTTCAGGAATGCAGATGAATTCTTTGAATCACCCAACTTCGCAGCCGCCCGAGATTGCAAATTCAAATAAGCCTGCCCATCCAGTCAATTTTATCTATATGTTCTACTCGTCCTTCAACTCGACTGAAAAGGGAAAGTAGAGAAAGCCTATGCAACCTCACCCGTAGAAATGCTTCAAAATCGATCTCATCGCTCGTATTGGAATACGACTCACCCAAGATCCTGCTGATCTCTTCCACAGTAAGCATCTCTTTGAAAGCCTTAAGTTTCACCATTGCAGGCGGTAAATCCCTGACCGTAACATGACCCAATTCCCTTCTCATAGAAACAAACTACAACAAAACCATACAAATTTGGAATCACATGCAAATGCAATACAACCCGTTAAAACATAATTTTCCTATAATCTCAATGCATAAGTGAAATTGGTGAAACACAACTGCTTTAATAGTGAATGTTTCAATATACTCTACCACGAAGATAATTGGACATGAGATCTTATTTCTTCAAAACACAATGAATGATTTAATTCAATTGAAGGTGTGTAATCTGATGATAAATTCTACTGCATTCTACCAGGAAGAAAAATCAATGTGAATCATGCATTCTCAAATCATAAGGCATGAGAGAATTTATCAAGAGGAAACTAATTCAGTAATGGTTCTTTGATAGAGTAAATATACAATGTTCATGCCAAATTACTGGTGTTTTTTTTTTTTTTTTTTCAAAAAAGAGCCAGCATTCCATAACAAAAGAGGCCTGTCTTCCAATGATCCGGACTGTCATCTGGCGGCCCCAGAACAGCGATGCTGCATAAAAACCGTACTGGACCATCCTGGCCATCAAATAATTGACCTGCATACGGATGGTTAAAAGAAAACATCCAATGGTCCACATGCAAAGTGAAAATGGTCCATGTATTGAGCAGATAGATTGTTCAAGATTCATTTCAATCCACTGCCCATCCGATGGGGTCCACCAGATGAGTGTTCTGGATCACAGAAACATGGGCCCCACCTTACAGAAAGCTGGAGGGTGTGAAAGACAGCAATTAGGATGGAGCATTGTAGAGTACGAGATGAGAGAAGACTAACTTGAAGCAGAAGAGAATTGAGTGCTTACATTGGATTGAAGACCGCGCAACTGGACCTGAGTGAATTGGCTGTGAAGCAATGGATCGGAGACAAAAACACCAACAAAGCTAGACATAGCTGCCACCGTTCGCGCCCGCAAACCGCCAACGGTCAACAGGGAAAGTAACAACTAAATTTCTACTCCAAACTAAAAAGAATGAAAGAACCAATGAAATTCCCACAATCCGAAATTCAAAAACGTCAAAAGAACTGGATCAAGAACACAAATTCAGATCAAAATCCAAGTCGAATCCGCAAACAGGAAAGAACCCAGTTCAGGAAACATGCAATAAATGAATCTCCAATCTCTTCCTCTCTATTTCCCTGGTAATACAAAAAAACAAAAACAAAAATCCAATCATAAAATATATATCAAAACACGAATTTTCAGCTTTTCCTCTAATGAAATGAAAATTAATCAAAACCCCAGAATTCAAAATGGGAATTGGATAAAACCCAAATCAAGAAACATGCAGTGGATGAATCTCCAATGACTTCTCCTCTAGTTTCCAACAACCACAGCAACAAAAATCAATGAATTGCAAATCAATCAAATTTTCGGCTTTTTCTCTAATGAAATGCGGAATCAATCCAAACCCAGATTTCAAAATGAATTGGAGAGAACCCAAATCAAGAAATATATAGTGCATGAATCTCCATTTACTTCTCCTCTATTTTCCAACAACCACAACACTACAACACAGAAAACTCAAAATTTCTGCTTTCTTCTTCAATGAATTGCAAAATAAACAAATTTTCGGCTTTTTCTCTGATGAAACGCAAAATCAATCGGAACCCAGAATTCAAAATGGGAATTCGAGAGAATCCAAATTAGAAAACATGCAGTGCATGAATATCACTTCTCCTCTATTTGACAACAACCACAGCACAAAAAACATAGAAAAAATAAAATATAATTTGCAGCTTTTTCTTCAATGAATTGCAAAACCAATCAAAATTTCGGCTTTTTCTTAAATGAAATGCAGAAACAACCGAACACAGAATTCAAAGTGGGAATTAGAGAGAACCCAAATCAGAAAACAGGCAGTGCATAAATCTCCAATCACTTCTCTCTATTTTCCACCAAGGACAGCACAAGAAAACACAATAAAAAACAAACTTTATACTTTTTCTTCAATTAATCAATCAAAACCCAGAAAGGAAATGGAATTGGAGAGAACCCAAGTCAAGAAACATTCAGTTCATGAATCTCCTCTCCCTTGCTCTCTATTCCCAACAACCACAGCACAAAGAATAATAATAATAATAAAGAATAAATCGATTTTTCTGTTTTTTTCTCAATTAAATGGAAAAACAATAAAAAAAAAAAATAGAAGAAGAAACGAAATGAAAGATTGGAGAGAACGAACCCGTTGGAATCGAAGATCTTCATATGGTTGATGGGCTTTTCTCTTCTCGCGTTTGACTGTTCTTTCGTAATGGGAATACTTTTTTTTTTTTTAGTTTTCTTGAAGAGGGAGAGAAGAACTATGGAATCTCTACAAGTGGGGCCCATGTCTGTTGATCCATGCCGTTCATCTTACGGGACCCACAGCAGATGTGGGATGAAACAAACAACTGTTGATCCAATCCATCCAATAATTGACCTTTTTCATAAACCATTTGGTATAGTTTTCCCTAGAAAATCTAGGCCACAATTCAAATCCGATAGATTTTTTTGGGTCCCCACATTTAGAGGGATTATAACATCAACGGTCTGGATCACTGCAAGCTGGGTCCTATTGTACGGAATGATGAATCTGGAACACTATAAACTTTCTGGTCCTCGACCGAGGACGCGTGAGAGAGAGGGTGAGGAAAAACCGGTTTTTGTTTCCACTACGGACCCGCGAAGAGTGAAGCGCCAGCGAAGATCATGCTGTCTGTATCTGTAATATGGTACAATAGCCCTTATCTTTACACCGTACACACGCGCTTCGATTCTACAAGTGGGGCCTATGGTTTGGTAATTCAGGTTTCTCATCTGTTAATTCCGACCTTAGATAGAAAAATCCCAAAAATTTTCATAGATTGGAAGATCTCAGCGGCCAGTTTAGGATTTTGAACGTGGACTGCTCTTGTACTTCTTTTCTTAACCGTCTATCATTAGAAAATTCCAAAATTTTGAAAATCTTCAGATCAGAAATTTTAAATTAATGGTCCAGCATACGTTTTTTAAAACATATCAACGGTCTGGATTAACTATTAATGGGATCTAGTTGCCAGAATTTAAATACTCCGTAGACTGCAAAAATGCGGGCCTGTGTGTCACGTGGTTCGTTGGAAGAACTTCCTCCTCAAGAAGAAATTTGATACTCTGGCAAAGTATGATAATACATACACATATACTTCAAATTTATACTATTGACATACATTTAAACTCAAATAGAACCGTTAAAATAGTGGGCCACACTTTCTTGGGTCTTATAGAAAGAGATACACTAAACCAACATTCTAATTGAATTGTTAGCAGATGTAAATAGACAAAGGTTAGGAATCAATAGAAAGAGATCCACTAATCAGATCTTCTAATATTTCAACCAATACTATTTCAAGAAAATCAATTATATAGGGTGGTTCCCACAGTTTGAACGGTTGAATTTACGTTTAATATATTTTAAATATGCATTAGATAAGTGCATGCGTACAAACTACCTCACTCCGCCAGAGTATCGAATTGCTACTTTGAGCTTTGGACCACTATCCCTAGGAAGGGCCGGATCCGGTGCAAGTGCCGTTGTACACGTGGCAATCATGCACCAGCACGTCTGTCCAAGCTATCCAAATGTGGGCCCCACTTTGGATTTAGTGGAGATGTCGGGTATTCAACAATGAACTGATGGTCACGATCCCACGGAAGGACCGGATCTGATCTGGTGCTAAGTTGCCGCTGTACACGTGGCAACCATGCACCTGCACGTCTGTTGAAGCCGTCCTAATGTGGGTCCCACTTTGGATTTGGTGGAGATGCCGGGCATTCAACGCTGATCTGATGGTCTAACCATTTCTTTTATTTTTCCTCTTAAATCTGGGCGGCCGATCTTTTAATGACCGTCCATATGGTAGCCGCACGTTAGATTTTGACTACCGACTTTTTCTGACCGCCCGTTTGATAGCCGCCCCATCTCTCTAGAATACATATGAGTCGATCCAGACCGTCGAAGTTGTGGTCCCACCCTGGATGGAGATCACTTGAGCCGGATGACCTAAATAGGCTAAATCATCTGATTACGCATGCTGAATTTCGATATGCAAATGCGTCAATCCGGACCGTCGAACTTGTGGTTCCCCGTAGATGGATTCCAGGAAATCACCCTGGTCGGATAATCTAAGCCATCTGATTGACCATGTTGAATTTCGACCACTGGATTGATAGGATAACCTAACTACTGTATGAGATGAAGCTACGGTACATGCTCCATCCGTAAGGTGGTCCCCGGTTTAACGTTCGGAATGCATTTCTACCTTCTCCAATCAATAATCCTGACCGTTCAATCTTTCGCCCTCTATTGCTCTCTCTCACTCCGTATCTCCAGTGTAAATGTACTTCAATCCAGACCGTTGAAATTGTGATCCCACCGTGGATGGAGTCCAGAACATCACGCTCGCCGGATGATCTAACATGATGAATTTCGACGAGTGGATGGGTAGGATCGGTTTAACTAGTGTGAAGTTAAGGTACGTGCTCCGTACATAATGTGGCCCATGGTTTGAACGTTCTGGATGGGTGCCTAGCTTCTCCGATCAGTAATCCTGACCGTTCGATCACCGTTTCCGGTGGTGTGGTCCACCTAATATTTCGATCTCCTTCAATTTCGGTCTCTTGCCCTTAAGCGAGCTGGAAAAACGTACGGATGGAGTGCATGTAAAACACATACATCAAGGTGGGCCCCACAGTCACGGATCCGTCCCTCCCCTCTCTTTCTCTCTTGATACCGTTGCTTGTACGTTAGGTATCGGTGGTGATCTACTCAGCATGTATAGGAATACAAAATGAACTAGCTCGCTTGAGATGGAGATTGAGGCTTCGAGGACTAAGGGATAACGTAGCATATTTATGAAAGATCTGGTCCATTCATTAGTTATAATAATATTTTATAAATGAACTTATTTAAAAATAAAATATTTTAATTTACTAATATTTATAAAATGGTACCTTAAATATGGACCACATGTATTTTACTTAACCATTGAGTTCTAAAAATTATAATCAAATAATAAAAAACAGAATTAATTATTATTATAAAGTGGGCCCTACCATATGAATGGATCAGATCTTATCCACATGTTACATAATGACACGTGTTCATCTCAAGCGAGTAAGAGAATTCATCATTATTTGAGAATTTAAAGCTTGTAAACGACTCGCAACCCTGTGATAGTTTGCCACCATTTGCAAATGGTTGGGAATCTCTCTCCTGACACGTGTCAGTCTGTCATTCATTTACGATTGTCCAGTCTGTAGAAATTTTGGGGCACAGAGTCGATGGGTCATATATCTAAGACCATACTGATCAAACAATACTAACCATCCAATTGGCAGCTATCAAATGGACGGTCAAAGGTAAAGCAGTGGGTGTTCCAAGTTATAAGAGCGAAATGAGATGGTTCTTATCATCTTCTCAGCGTCATGTCTGGGTTATTTTCGATCCAATATTGGGTTAGAGATTTCGACGGTCTGGATTGTCGTAAAACTATGTCATGAGTGTGGTGGGGTGGTCATCACTTTGTAAAACGGTGGTGAGTTATCACTGGAGCCTAGACTTTGCATGTGGTCGTTGATCCAAGCCATGCAGTGGTTCGATCCCGTACACCGGGTTGGTTAGCCTAACACCACTGTGCATTTCCCGTGGGCCCACCTGCAGAGATGGACAGATGGTCGGGTGATCATCCACGTTTTTTCGGGTTTTGTGAGTAGACCACAGACCTTGTTTTGCATAGTTGGACGTGGACCGTCTATCCAGCGTGATCATTTGATTGTGGCCCATCCAGAATAGCTCCTGACATTTGAATGGTTCTGATCGTCCGATTACATGTGAGTCCCATGGGCCTACTTTTTTGTACCGTCGGTAGTCCTAGAGGCATGATCACTTGGTGGGGGCCCATCCAGATAGCTCCCAGCATATGAATTGGATGGTCATCCACCTCATAAGACCCTCATTTTGGTTTAAAGTGTTCGTGTTAGCGAAATAAATTAATTAAGTCCGTTCACCCAATAAAATTGGAGAAGCTGGAATACCTCCACTTAGTGAATGGTATTATCCATATTACTAAGTCAAAGCGGTCATAGTGACTCTGTGTCTGCGATCCTTGATCCGTATTAGGGTTTACCACCTAGACGGCAATTCTCCAATTAATATGACGATAACACTAACCCAACTGATCATTAAGGACCCGGATGACACAGCCCGGACGCATAGGGTTAGGCTGCCCATCGACAAGTGGAGAGCGTCTACAAATGATATAAGAGTCGTCACCAAACCGCAGTTGTGAAGTACTCGCGACATCATTACAGTTTAATGTCTTAGGCTCATAGCCTCCTTGATTGCTCATTAATTATCAGTGGGAGGCTCGTCATCCCAATGTAGGCCGATAGCACAGATACGGTGTCTCATGCCATCATACCTGACTCATAAAACTTAAGGATTATATTACTAACGGTTATCAGTAGGTTTCTCCAGGATATGAGGGTGCTCCAGATTCAAGCATGTGTAATCATAAATGGTGGACACATATAATTAGTCAGCTAGTATACTAGTTTGGTGGACTCGGCGAACATCAGCATAACCGGCACTAGGTACAAGCATCCCTTGTAATCCAATTACTGTCGATTGTCCGCGTTTAACCCAGGTCAATCAGACTAGTCTGGGGCGACCGACTCAATTATGACCACCCTCATAAATTTATAGTTTATCAGCCAACCCGATTAACAAAATAGTCACAATTAATCAATATACTAATAAATTAATTATCGCAACTACATGAGAGTGTACAAACAGTGAATCAGGAAAATTCTACTTTATTTGAGCATTTTATCAAACATGCAGGTGAATAACAAGAAGCATGAGCAATAAATCTAGCAATTTCAATTTATTCTAGCATCCAATTAAATGTTCAAGATACATTACATGTGATTAGCAATTTATGAAAGCTAAATGGTGATACAAGTACGTGCTGGTTAACATGCAATCATGTACTCATTACATAAATCATTAATCGTGACATGGGGGTTTGATAAACGGCAATTTGAGGGTAATGTTCCACACCTTGGGTAGGTTCGTTGAATGTGGACTCGCTCCTAAGGCTAGGGCTTTCTAAGGATTAACTTACAAGGATTCATGCAAGCCCTTTTCAATACTCAAATTTTCTAAAAGGGACTCACGAATTTACCCCTAATAGTCGTCAGGGCAACTCCGGAGGTGCGGTGCGGTACGGTTGCGGCTACATTGCCGGCTAGCAAGGACGGGGTATGTCTCCTCCAATCAACCCCTCTCTCATCTCCTTCATCTCTCTCTCTCTCTCTCTCTCTCTCTCTCTCTCTCTCTCTCTCTCTCTCTCTCGTTACAATGGAAAAAATCATATGTAAGTGAAATTGTGAAAATGGGGGGCTATTTATAGTGTCAGAATGTGTACAAATAGCTCAGTGTGCCAATTTTTCCATTAAATTTGCCATGGGGAAGGGTGATTTCAACTTACAGGGTCTTCTGGGGGCCCACTGGATTATCTACACCATGGGGCAAGTGCCCCGCTATGGGATCTACGTTTTATCACAATCGGACGACAATCGAATGCTTCGATTAGCCATGGGGGCCCAACTTACGATTGACGATCTTCGGTTCTAGATCGAGGCCGTAGCTATACGGATATGAGTTGGAAAATATCATTTACTCATACCTTGAGTTTGTTTGCGATCTAATGATCAGAAAGCCACAACTTCGCAAAAGAATGTAAGGTATATTTCACTTAAGTTTAAGGCTTTAGCATAGGGCATTCGCGTATTTCAAGCAGTCGGCCTCTGGTCTAAGTTAAGCAGTTTTGGGCACTATCTTGATTCCCCACCAATGATGGACGTCAAGCCCACTAAGATGAACATCTTTCTATAGCTTTGGGTTTAGTGGCCCACCAATAATCAGTCTAGAGCTCATTCAGATAACAGAGCATTTTTATAATGAATTTGGTAGGAAGATTTCTTGTGTGCAATGATTTAGGTCTAGAGTAGCTAGGTCCATAGTGTGGCCCATTCGTAATGTAACGCCCCGAATTTCAAGGGCTGAGCAAAGCTGGACTCCTGAGAATCCGGACATTACTTATGCTTTGCGGAAGTTGGTTTCTCGGTCACTTCTATATTAGACAATTAAGCATATATAGGATTATACTAAACAGTGTATCATACTCTGGAATAAACATGATTAAAGCAGAAGATTAAATTGAAACACATACAGTATGATTATCCAGAGTATGGGTCCAGCTGGGTCTAATATACGATTCTAAAATCAACAAATTTGTGGAAATGTGGCGTCTAGCTAAGCCCGATTGCTCAACTTTCCCTTTCGAGAAGTACGCAGCCTACATCGGCCTATCAGAAAGCTGGAAGTAAGAGAACTCCTCATCCATACCTGCTTGGTTCAATGCATTAGATCCGGTGGTCCCTGCATCTATATCAGTGTCTGGTTGGTGTTTTAAAACACCGTCCCAAAGTGGGAGTGAGTGATCAATTCAGTGGTTCCATAAAGCATAGGTTACATATGTTACCAAGTCTATCAATACAGAAATGATAACGCAATGTAAAACAAGCATTTCCTAATTACTCTTCTTAATACGAATAATGAAGTTTATGGAGTGATGCATGCCCTCACCATACAACACTCCCACAACACGCAGCTCTGACCACCTATTTCGCAAATGACAACACTCCCTCATTATGCGACAACCACGCCTGTTCGCCACATTCTAAGCTAATGTAATGCGGTGAATGATTATGTTAGCCAAGTGATTAATTATATATATTCATTCAGGAGTTTGGGGAAGCCAGGATACCTCCCTTTTAGTCATTAGTCTCAACTAAATTACTAGACGCGGGATGACCACAACGGTCATATGCCTATAATCCCTGATCTGTCTGGGTTTGTCACTCCTAGCTGAATATATACGAAAGACAATTTGTAAAAGTAATGCTCGTGGTAACTACGGTGAGGCTCATCACCCCAGCATACCTTTTAGATTGAATACAGTCACTAAGCTAGTCACCTCACCTTTCTTTCTTACCCGCACTGACAACCTTTCTTTCTCGCTCGGCCTAATAGAGTTGCGCTTTCTCAGTACATTGCCTTTCATTACCAACCTGTCGTCTTACAGCACGAAGTTATCAGATGTTCACCAGCAAGCAGCTTCTTCAGAAGGCGCGGGAGCCTCGAGGGGGTCTGGGGGGACGACGAGAGCTGTCACGTGATAAGGCGCTTGTGCTTACGTTTTTCAGCTGGTCCGTCAATAGCGTGTAGGCATGGACACGGTGTCCCATACCACTATACCTAGCTCACGAGTCTTGAGGATCGTAATGATAATGGTTAATAATAGACCTTTGTAAATGGTAAGAGGGGTGTCCCAGATTCAAATAGTTGTGATCATACATGGTGAACATATATAGGGTTAGCTGGTTCTTTGGGCAATTTTGGTTGATACGGGCGAACACCGGCATAACCGGTATGGAGTGTGTAAGCACCCCACGTGGCCCAGCCACTGTCGGTCATCCGTGATCAACCCGGATTAATCGAATGTGTCCGGGGTGGCCAACCTAATTTAGTCAACCCATATCCAGGAATTTGCCGACTAATCAGACTACTCTTGTAGTCCTACTTCTTAGCTTAATCAAGTCAACTAGCCTTAAAGATTATTGGATTCACATTCGATCATCAAAATCAATATTCTACTCATTCAGGCATTTCATCGAACACATAAGCATCATTATACTACAACTCGCAATTTATTGGGCAAAAATTGAAATGCTCTTAAATCATCATGCACATATTACATTAGCAATCATAAATCATTCACTGAGATGGTACCATTGATAAATCGCAACCTAAGCATTTATAGTCCGCACCTTAAGATGTTCTGCCCAACTCATGACACTCGTAGGGTTAGAGTTTTGAAAAAATTGTTAAAAGATCTAAACAAGCATACAAGCTTATGAGATTAAGGGCAAATAACTATTGAAACCCTATATTATAAGTGTGATTCAACACTTACTCCCAATCATTGTCGAGAGAGCTCCGACAATGGCTCCGGTTACGGCGAGTCGACTAGAGAGAGGATGATACGGTGGATGTGTACCGACACTCACACCCCAAGCTCTCTCTTGTCCTTTCTCCTCTTTCTCTTCTCCCTCTCTCCCTTTTTCTCTTACTCTAGGGCAATAAATTTGTATGGGAGGAGGGGGTGCCCAAATAAGATCCTTATATAGTGCCAGAAGTGGTGCAAATGGTTCTGAGGGCTGGGTTTTTACTATACTAGCCTTAGGGGAGGGTTTTTCTACCCTTTGGGGGCCACTACGGGGCGTAGAAGTCAACACCCATCGTTGGATAGTGGCCCTAGTGATGATCTATGCATAAACATAATTGGCTTGCCATTTGGACGCATCGATCAATGGGTATGATCAGAAGTTTATTCGATGGTCGCCAATGGTCGATCGGGGACATGACTATACGGATCTATGTAGGACATTACTATAGGTTATTGTCCCAAATTTGGTCATGATCTAATGGTCCGAAAGCTACAACTTGGGCAAAGACCGTACGTAAATAAGTGACGTAAGTTCTTGGTTAATTTCAAGAATATTCACACAACTCATGCACCGACCTTATAAGTCCAAGTTGAGCGATTCGAGTCACGATCTAGATTGTATGTCTCGGGATGGACGTCAAGCCCAGTAATACGAACATTACTTTATAATTTCGGAACTACTGACCCACTAACGAGCGGCCTAGAGTTCGTTTGGATAATCAAGGCATTTTCGAAATGAATTAGGCAGAAAGATTTCTCATGGGAAATGATTAGAGTTTGGATTAACTATGTTCATAGTGTGGCTTATGCGTAATTAGTGAAAATGGCGATTCAGTCATAATCACTTTAAACAGTTGGTTCGTAGGCTAAATAGATAATTGAGTCACTTTGGTTTGTTAATTACGATCCGACCCCTAATTGTCTCGTCTTTGAGTAGATCTTTAATCTAGTTGTGGTCGTCTTGATTAGTTAGTGATAGGTTAGTTAGATTTGGGCCATACATGAACAAATTACGAGGTTAAACTCGATACTTAAGTCGATTGAGAGGATTCATTGGCTTTCTACAGTTGATTTATTAAATTTGTGCAGTTCTTTTTCGGTACCACCCATGTATAGACTCACTTTGAGCAGCAATGACCAATAAGTGACAATATAAGCTAGTCACATCGATAGTTTTCAAGGGTTTTTTTTTTAGAAATTCAAAATAATGAAAATCCAGGACGTTACACGTAATTAGCGAAAACGACGATTCTGTCATAATCATTATAAACCATTGTGCTAAATGAATATTTGGTTCACTTTGGTTTGTTAATTACGATCCGACCCCTAGTTGTCTCGGCTTTGGATAGATCTTTAATTTAACTGTGGTCGTCTTGATTAGTCAATGATAAGTCGGTTAGATTTGGGCCCTATGTGAACAAATCATGAGGCTAAACTCTGTACTTAAGTGATCAGGCGGATTCATCAACTTTTTATAATTGATTAATCAAATTTGTAAAGTTCTTTGCTGGTATCACCTACTTATAGGGTTATGTAATGCCCTGAAAATTGGGGGTCGAGCATAAACTCCACTCCCGAGTTCCAGAACATCACTTATGCAATATTTTCAATGATGGATGAATGTCGGCTGTGATAGTGCATAAAACATGAAGTGGATTAAGCCAAAACAGCATATCATACTCCAGAGACAGTTAAATTAGCAAGCGAAAGAATGTGATAGATATATAAAATATATAAATGATTGTAAGTCTCCAGAGTGTGAACATGTTACCAGGTTAACTAAATACATGTATACTCCAAAATAGAAAGAAAAGAATATACATGGGTGTGGAAATAAAAGGTAAAATACCAAGTGTATTGGCATCTAATCAGTAACCCTGTAAACCCGTTGATCAGAACCTGCATATAGGAGGGATCCTCCTCATCATCATCAAGTCCGGCTCTGCTTCGTAAGCATCGCCATCATCTGAAACTAAAATAGGGACTGGTTGGTGTGCGCAACACCGTCCCGTAATGTAGGAGTGAGTAGCTAACTCAGTGGAATCATAGAGAAAAGATTAGCATGTTATCAAATAAATTAAGCGATAATGATAAAGCAAGCAATTCAAACATTCCTAAATACTGTGATTAATGCAAGAATGAAATGACATGATGGATGCCCTCACCGATATACTCCCTCATGCGACACCATCTTACTTATGCGGCATGCTTTCTTCTCTCAGTGCTCCACATCTTCCAGGCACATGCAGTGTGATATGAATATGATTACCGAGTTGTTATTAGTCTTTTTCATATAGCAGGATTAGAAAACTAAGGTACTTCCCTTATATCATTCCCAACAAGGAACCTGTCTAGGGTTATCACTCATAGTATTCTCATACGATGATATATTTCTAGATCGCTGCAAGGACTGCCAGGGCTGTTGCACGCACTCGTTGCTCCGCTCCCCCATCACCTTATCAATACAAGCCTAGTTGTACTCTAATTGCTACGAAAGGGTCGTCGCCTCACGTAGACTCAGAGTACGCTCGAGGTCACTACAAAGGGCTGTCAGGGCTGTTGCTCGCACTCGTTGCACCGCTCCCCCATCACCTTATCAGTGTAGGCCGACAGCAAGAATATAGTGTCCCATATCACCATAATCTGCTCACTAGTCTGGATTGCTCACTGGTCATTACGGGGAGGTTTGTGGCCCCAGCGTAAGCCGACAGCTCGACCACGATGTCCCATACCACCATGTCTGGCTCATGAGTCTTAGTGGATCAAGGTACCACGGTTATCAGGGTTATCACTGGTAAGTTCAATATCCTAGGTTCAAGCAGTTATAACGAATACAAGGTGAACATACAATGGTCAGTCGGGTTACTTGATGAGTCCGACTAGCACGAGCGCACGTTGAATTGACCGACAAGAAGTGCACAAGTACTTCGTGTGGCCTAACCACTGTCGACGACTCTATTACGACTCGGATTCATCATACACATCGTTCATGGTGAATAGAATCCAACCACAAATTCTAAACTGTTACCAACTGCCTGGACTAGAGTATAGCCCCAAGCACATGCAATCTAAATCAATAATCATATAAGAGAGACAAAATTGAAATACAACAAGCATGGAGGAATCATGTACATCATCAAATTAGTTGAGAATCCAGTCTCAACACTAACTACAGCACCATTTACACAATACTTACTAATACGTACATTTATACAAACACTTAGACTACTCAACTCTAACGTACTTGACGTATGTTGATTTCAACATATAATATGATAGATCCTTATATCAAGGAGTTGTCTAATACCCAACAATCATGTTCTTACATTCAAAGCATATGGCAGGTATAAATCATATTGATTTAGGCATTTCAACAAACACTTAGACTACACTTAATAACATACATAGCGTACGTTGGCCGAAACATGTATTAGGGCGAATCCTTTCGCCAAATAGATCATACATCCATAACTAGTATATATGCACGGAAAATACTCATGGCAATCATATCAACAAAATTTATACGTATACGGTATTTCCTACAAATACCTAAAATACCATAAATCTCATATTCTTCGTACGTATTCGAAACAGAAATCGGTCGGCATGTTATACATGTGAAACAGTATTTTTGACAACAATCTACCATTAAACGACATTGAAAGCTTTGAAAAATGGTAACCTAAGCGTCTAAAATCCGCACCTTACGCCGTAGGAGTGTAATGAATCGAATAGGAACTCTACGTCGTCGTCAACGACTGATTGGCAACCTACAACACAAGGTGAGTCAACTACTTAGCTACTTGTACTCATAGGAGCCTTAAAACAGGTTAGGGTTAGGGTTTTCTTACCTAGAACGAAACTGAAATTGCTGGAATAACGATGCAGGTGGATGGCTTTGGCACGTGGAGCAGCAGGAAAGAATAGCAGGAGGGTTTTCCCACTTCTCTCACACTTTCTCTCTCTTTTCTCTCCTCTCTCTCCTAGGGTTTTTTCCAAATTCGTATGGATTAGAAAGCTAAGGGTTTAAGGCCCTTTTATAAGCCCAAATATAACCAAAACAGACTTTAAGTCAAGGTATACTTAGTTTATGTCCAAATACGGACTGTTCCATCTCAACGGAGCACTTCTGAAAGTCCTGTTACTAAATGCGGTCAGACTTAAGCTCATGGATGCTGGATCCTGATCAAGTTAGGTTTTCAATTCGATCGGGTTCCCAGATCGCACGTGGCGGACTAGTTTCAGTTCAGCAGTCACTGAGACTCGATCGAGGATTCCAAGTACACTGACCTGAGTGAGAAACGTTCCCTGATCCGAGGGTGTATTTGGGTCAGATTCCGACGGTCTGAATGCTTATACTTAACCCACAAGCGAAACGTGCCAGATTTATTCAAATCACATTTAATTTATAAAGAATTTCACTCTTTCTCACACTCCTTGCTACAGGCCCAATGAAATAGCCTCAGAACATCAGTTGGGATTGATTTTCGAAATGATTGTCAAGTCCAACTAGGCGGTCATAATAGTCTAAGATTATAGATATCGGACTTTCGACGTGCGGTCTAGATCCAATACAAAGTTTCAAAGGGTTCCTGAGAATAAACAGGTTTAGAGTTTGATCCTAGGTTTTAGGGTAACGTAGTGTCAACGATTTTATAGGTTTTGGGTCTTACAGATCGTATTTAAAGTGGTTGGTGCTTATTTCACGGGTAATCTAGTGTAGCGCTGGCTAATTCACGTTAAATTTCTAAAGAATTAGGTTCTAAATGATTTATTTGGCTTTAAAATTGGGTTCTGAGAGGTTACTAAGGTGTTATGGTTGACCCATTGCCTAAAGACGTCTAACCCCAGGTTGGCAAAAATTCAGGGTATTACAGGTTATTTCGAATGTCAAGAGCCAGTAAGTAACAATGTATGCTAGTCATATAAAAAATTTTCAAGAATTTTTAAAAATCTAAAATGAAGAAAATCCAAGCGTTACATTGATCTTAGCCATTTGCTCGGTGCGCACTTTATACGGCTCATACCATGGTAGTTGCACGCTTCTCCCTCCGCAAGGTACACGCGGTAGACACATTTGGTGTTGGCCCCATAAGTTGCCTACAAAAACCAGTAAAGTCGAATCATAGCAACAGTCCACATCAAATTCATAGCAACTTGGATGGTCAGAGCTATCGTATAACTTGGATATTTGGCTCATAGCCAATCGATGCCATGGCCCACCAGATGAACAGTCCTAATCACCACACATGCTTGCCGTAAGTAGCACCTGGAGAGAGAGTTTCATAGAACTTCCATGAATGGTAGCTGCATGGTAGCATAACCATCTCCACACTCCACCATCCAATCAATCGATCCAGGTGCTATGAGTCCATACCTTCCAATGAGTGGGCCCAGCTTTTGTCCTTTTAGTGGATAATCTTTTTCTATTATTAAAAGGGCCCATAAAAAGTAAAAATAATGAAACGTTTGGATTTTCCTTGTCCTAACATTACATAGGATATATCCCCAAAAAGGCACCAATCCAAGCCACACAAAACGTGCGGTCACTATCGCTCGGTTATATATATATAGACACCCCACCCAGGCTACATCTTAAAAAGGTTAAGACCGTTCAGGAACCATGATCATACCCAACCAAACCAAAGTCCCTAAAATTCAAATCCGTAATCCAAAACCACGATCCAAACCATTCATCACACATGCAACCCTGCCTATACCCCATACCATGGCCCAGATCCTCATTATCCAAGCCGAAACCCATTTTTCTAAGCTGAAAAACCTAAAAATAGACTTCCGAGTGAACCCAAACAGTGTACAAGGTTCGCACGCGCGAAACCGGCCCCAACTGAGCCCGGGCGGTAGTCTGACTGCCGCCTGTGGTACTTCAAGTACCGCCGCTCGCAGGCCGAATGCGGATAGTTGTCCCAGCATCCAAAAGTCAACTTTTCTTCAAAATTATCCTCTCAAATTTCACTATTTACCTTTTTATCGCCCCTCATGGCTAGTGAGAGAGTGTCATGTGGCATTCCTCTCTCTATAACCAACTATAACTTGCCACCTCACCTTTTACCCCTCTCAAACCCGGAATTTACAACAATGCTATTGGAGAAGGCTATAAATAGCCTTCTCCTCTTCACAAAAAAGAAGAAGGATCCTCTCATCCAAGGGAGAGAAAGTGAGAAAGAGAGAGTGAGAGAGTGAGGAAGAGAGTGAAGCAAAGGGAAGGATCTCCCAAGCCTTCAAAGATCTGATCTTTCTAGCCACCCCCTAGCCTTCCTCTCAACCTTTCCAACTCATAAGCCTAGCCCAGATCTGATCATGGTCCGGTTCATGTCTTATCCTACTCAAAATCAAGCGAAAGATCTATTCTACATACAAGCATTCATCGTGACATCTATTCCCTTCTCAACCCCCTACTTCTCTAGATCTCTAGTGAACGTATGCACTTTGGCTTGCCATACATCGGATCATGTCGCATCAGAAATTTCTAGTGATCTAGTCTAATTTTCTTACCATTTTGCATAAGCATCATCACATCCACCTTCTAGACACACCGTTGAAAGTATGCCCTGTGGCTTACCGAAATCTCGGATCTGACCGCATCAGAAATCCACGTGTGTGCCTAGTCCCATCTCGGCTACAACATCCATCATCCCTTGAGATTGTTTTACCACACTGAGTAGAGATCATACATTTGTACGGGCAGAGAGGGTGCCTAACACCTTCCCTCTTTATAACTGAAGACCCTTGTCCAGAATCCCGTATCACAGACCAGGAGTCAATTTAAGGTAGGAAAGTCTCCAGATTTTCTTCACCTTGCATATTTTGTGGTTCTATCCGACCACGGGATTTCGAGATTTTTCAGCTAGTGGCGACTCCAACATCCATAATCAACCTATCACCTCAATCAGCAACACGAATCACAAATCAAGCGTAGATGCCCGATTTTTCAGTGTCTAAAGAATGACGACTCCACTGGAGACTTCTGCTATAGCACACTAGCCGAGACCCAACTTGAAAACGTGTGGTACTCTAATCTCAAGGGAAATCATCATTCGCATTCATACAAAACTCAAAAAAATCTTTTGGCTTACTCTTGCGTAGATACATATCAGAACCATGACCACCCGATCCGGGGCAGTCATAACCTCTCAAGCTACCTATGAAGAAGAGCCAACAGCTTAGCTAGCTCCTAAAACATCAGCACCGGCGCCCATATCGGCACTGATACAACCACTACCGGCGGCTCTGGTAGACCTACAAGCCAACACCACCATGCAAGAAATGGCTCAGAGTCTACGGGTCGTACAAGAGCTGCTACATCGCCTAGTGTCAAATGTCACACCAAACACACAGGCAACCCAGCATAGTGTACAGAATAGTTCATTCCCACAAACTCCCTTTGCCTTTTCCCTCATTCCCCCAGCAAATCCCGTGCTTTCTCTCCCAGAAGAGTCAGCACCAGAACAACAACAACCAGCAAACGGGAGCAACCCTCCCGTATATCCCTACTCAACACATCACAACAATCAGGTTATAACACAGGCTCCCCCTAACATGAACCACTGACAAGAACAAGCGGATGCCATGAAGGGGGTCAGTTTCGAGTCTAATTCACCCCCCCCCCCCCCCCCCCCAACAGGAGTAACATTCCGGAGTTGACAGATACCCCAGGAGGGAGCCACTTTCGAACTTCACACCCTCTTCCGAAAGGGAGCGGTGTCCAATTCCAGCTAACTCCTACCACCAGGAGTACATCTTCTTTCCAACAACATCCCATCATTGATCCATATAAAGAAGAAGCAGCGCAGGCCCTACAGCAAGGGGCAAGATACCCGCAACAAGGTAAGTCAGAGATTGAGGAACTACGAGAGCAATTACAAATGGTACAAAGCCAACTTAAAAAACAGCAAGGAGTGGATCACCCATCCACTAAGTTCAGAGACCTTTGTCCCTTCCTGGACGCCTGAGTACCTCCAAATTTTAAGGTACCAAAATTCAAAAGGTATGACGGTAGTGGGTGTCCTACAGCACACCTGAAAGCATTTTGTGGGGAACTCAATTCGATAGCAGGGAATGATGAAGCCTTGATACGACTCTTCCAAAAATCCCTTAAGGGTGACTCTCTAGATTGGTACACCTCACATGAAAACCATCAAATCAGAATTTGGGAAAAGCTCTCTTAGGCATTGTAACACCCTGAAAATCGGGGGTCGTGAATAAACTCAACTCCCGAGTTCCAGACCGTCACTTATGCAATAAAAATGGTTATGATTCAATGTTGTCTGATTTAAAGCATTCACATGAGTAAAAGTATACCAAAACTGCAATTCATACTCCAGATCCAGTGATAAAAGCAAGCGGAAGACTAAACAATATATATATCACTGTATGGAAAAACAAAGTAATCTCAACTGTCTCCAAAGTATGACTACATCTCTGAGTCTCATATACATGTAAATAGACAAAAGAATAAGTTCAAAATAGTCCCACTGAAGTCCCCCTCGATCCAGGTCACCTACGGGAAGCCGTCGTGATACTGCATATACGAGAACTCATCCTGGTCCTCGTCAATCTCCGGCTCCACCTCCTGGATCTCGTCGTCACCTGCAACTACAACAGGGTCTGGTGGGTGTTGCAAACACCATCCCGTAACGTGGGAATGAGTGATCAACTCAGTGGAATCATAGAGCAAAGATTAGCATGTTCACAATTCAATCACGCGATAATAGTAAAGCAGTAAATCAGACAATCCTAATACTGTTGTTTAATGCAAGATGATATGACGTGATGTATGCCCTCACCGACGATCACCCTCATGCGGCAACATCTTACGACCGCGGCATGCCACACTCCCTAGAGTGCTCCACATCTTCCAGGCACATGTAATGCTATGGTGATATGATTACCAAGTTATTATTAGTCCATTCAAACAGCAGGATTGGGAAACTAAGGTACTTCCCTTGTATCAATCCCAACACGGATCCTGTCTAGGGTCGTCACTCCTAGTTGTCTCATACGATGTACATTTCGTAGGTCACTGCAAGGGCTGCCAGGGCTGTTGCTCGCACTCGTTGCACCGCTCCCCCATCACCTTATCAATACAGGCCTACTGTATTCTACTGCACGGAAGGGTCGTCGCCTCCTGTGAACTCAGAATACGCTCGCGGTCACTACAAAGGGCTCGTCGCCTGATCAGTGTAGGCCGACAGCTAGAATATAGTGTCCCATACCACCATAATCTGCTCACGAGTCAAGGTGCTCACTGGTCACTACGAGGAGGTTTGTGGCCCCAGCGTAGGCCGACAGCTCGACCACGGTGTCCCATACCACCATGCCCGGCTCATGAGTCTTCGTGGATCAAGGTACCACGGTTAATAGGGTTTACAATAGTAAGTTCAGTACCCTAGGTTCAAACAGTTATGATACATACAAGGTGAACAAACATCGGCCAGTCAGGTTACTTGACGGGCTCGACTAGCGCGATCGCATCTCGAATTGAACGACATGAAGTGCGTAAAACACTTCGCGTGGCCTAACCACTGCCGCCAACTCTCAACACGAATCACATTCATCGACGCGTCGTTCGTGGCTATGACCAGTCAGCCACGAATTCGCTCGGTTACCGACTGCCTGGACTAAGTCAAGTCCCACACATCTATGGAATTACATTAACACTATACAAAGGTATTGGAATTGAAATACATCATGTGAGCATGTTAGCACATGTTATAACATCCAACTTAAGCAAATCTTCAAGGCATACTTCCCAAGCATATTCAACTTAAGCAAATCCTCAAGGCATACTTTCTATGCATGTAATGCGATCATGCATAAGGTCAACATGTAGGAAATTATTTAGGTCAGCATATTAATCATGAAATCAATCACAAACTACTACATAACATCATTCAATACAATACATACTAATACAAGCATTTATACAAACACATACACTACACACTTAAGTCCACATATAGTATGTCGACCCAAAGTGCGCAACTTGGCGAATCTCTTCGCCAAACTGATTATGCAAGCATTCCTAACTCACTAATGCGGCGACAATCCATGTCAATCACGTCAGCAAAATATGCATGTAGACCGTACTTCCTACAAATGACTAAAATGCCCTAAATCTCATATTCTTCGTTAATTTGCGAAACAGGAAACGGAGAGCATGTTGTACATGTCAAACGGCGATGCCGTCGATAATCTACTATTAAACGACATTGAAAGCGTTGTAAACCGTCAATCAAAGCGTCTAAAATCCTCACCTAATCTCTTACGGTCGCGGGAATTTGAACGGAGCGTGTATGCTTCGTCTACGGCAGTAGGAGAACCTGATTTGTGGATTTAGTTAGCTAACATATTCAGAATCTACATAAACCCTAAATCAGCAAGTTTTTGGGGTTTTTCTATACCTGAAAAAGTGGAAAAATCACCAGCCAGGTGATTGGAATGAAGTGTTGAAGCAGCAACCGTTGGTGGCTCGGAAGCGGAAAAAATCTCCTCTTCCCTTTCTCTCAAACTCTCTCTCTCTTATGCTAGGGTTTGTGAAATTCGTATGCAAGGAAGGAATGAGGGTTTCAACCCCTTTTATAAGCTTGGAAACGCCGAAAATAGGCTCCGGGACGAAGTTCACTTACTGTCTATCCATTTCGGGGCTGTTTCGGTCCAAAAACTGATTTCTGGTGGTCCCCTGGTCGATTGCGATCAGACTTAAGCTCGTGGGTACCAGATGTACCTCGTATTAAGTTTTCAGTCTGGCAGGGTTCGCAGATCGCACGTGGCGGACCAGTTTCAGTTCAGCGGTCACCGCACATAGATCAGGACTGAAAGTTCCGTGATAATAAATAGATATTTTTCCTGATCCGAGGGTGTAATCTGGATGAATTCTGACGGTCAGAACGCTTAATACTGACGCGTCAAGTCGTGTGCCAGATCTAATTTTGAAATTCCCAATTCGTCCCTATTTGCGGTCGCTTCAGTCCGGGTTCAACGAAATACTCTGTGATTATCGGTTTGACTTGATTTTTGAGATGATTGTCAAGTCCAGCTGGGCGGTTCTAACGGTCTAAGATAGGAGGTATCAGACCTTTGACGCGCGGTCTAAATCCAATACAAAAGTTCAATATGGTCCAGAGGACAAACCTGCTTAGAGTTGGATCCAAGGTTATAGAGTATTGTAGAGTTGTCTGTTCTACTCGATTTGGGTCTTGTAGAACGTATTTAAAGTGATCAGGGACTATTTCCCAGCTACTCTAGCGTTGCGCTAGCTAACTTACGTTTAATTTCCATGGAAATTATTTATACGCGATTTCGGGTCAAATCGGTACTCGATTCCAAGTACGGATTTTTCACGGGTGTTACAGGCATTCATTGATAGGTTCTTATACAACCTGAACATGGCTCCCAGAAGGTCCGACTTGGCTGCCTTGAGACAAAAAAGTGATGAATCCTTATCAGCATATGTAGGACAATGGCGAGCCATGACAGCTTGAATGAGAAACCCCATCGATGACGAGGAGCAGATATCCATGATTGTACACTCGGTAAATCCTAGTATTTCAGGATATCTAATCTCATACCCATACGTAAACTTTTCTCAACTCATCCGAGCTGGAGAACAAGTCGAGGCAGGGATCAGAGCCGGAACCATTTCTCCATGGCCACATCAGACCCCTACAATCAAAAGAAACAAAGCCGAAGGGAAACCTGTTGGTTATGAGAATGGAAACGGCACTGCTCTTGCGCAACGCGCTATACAAGTTAACAACATTGTTGCCAACACTCAAGGCGGTCAGTATGCTCCACAACAGGAGTATGACAAGCAATACCAATCGCAACCAAACAGGCAGTACCAATCACAGCAAGCCCAGCAGGAATATCAGGAGCAGTCGTCTCAACAACAGCAACAACAGCCTAGGGAAAATGCGTCAGGCCCATACAAGTAGGCAATGTTAGGGAGGAAGTTTACCCCTTTAGCACAAACATACAGTCAAGTTCTGACAATGCTAATGCAAAAGCAACTCCTGACACCTCTCCAACCTTGACTTCCTCCTAATCCCTTACCACCTGGTTACAATGAAAATCAATATTGTGCATATCACTAGGCTCCTGGCCATCTAACGGACCATTGCTTCGCCCTGAAACATGCGGTCCAAGATTTGATAGAAAGCTAGAAGATTGTAATCACCCCACAGGCTAACAATACAGTTCAGGCCAACATTCTCCAAAATTCTCTGCCATTGCATCAAACAGGACCCAACACATCTGACGCCTCTACTGTCAACCACATTAAAGGAGGGCAACCCAGGTATTCCTCCCCACATCATTCCATACAAGCAATCACAACGAATCGGGCACGAGAATACCAACAAGCGTCATCGCTTGGGCCACATATATTCCTCGAAGCAGCACCAGCCATTCAACCCCTTATCTTTCTAGAAGCAACACCATCAACACCGCTTCTCGTGACCCTTGAAGCCTCACCCAACAGGTCATACTTGTAGCATCTTGCCTCTCAAGAGGCACACCTCGCATATCTAAAAAGGTTGAATTCTGAACCTGTCATTCTCCCAATAGGTCTCCCTGATCTATCTTCGCTTACTTTGCAAGGGGCACCCCCGGTTCAAGGTCTCAAATTCCTGATGCCTCACCAACTGGCATACGGCCAGAGGACCTCTCTTGTACATCAAAAAGTGGAGGAAAACACCAATGTTAAAACCTGCCAAACCCCAATGGTACTTCAAGAGAAATCATCAAGTCTTTCACAAACTGTCACAACCACAACCCCTCAGCCTCAGGAACCCCTAATGTATTTGGAAGGAAGGGCAGTTTCATCCTACAACCCGAAGGCAGTCCCATGGCATTACCCAGAATGGGCCGAAGTAGGCAACAATGGGAGGTACTTTAGGAGAGAATCAAAACCCAAAAGAAACTCGAGGAGCTTTGTCGGGAACCACCTGTAAAACTGACACTGCTTATGACATAGCAACCCAGCTCAAAACTACTCCCGCACAAATTTCCATCGGGGAACTCTTATGCACATCAAGATCGCATCGAGAAATCTTTACGAAAATTCTGAATGATGCACATATCTCTCCTGACGTACCCCCCGAAATGGTGGCAAATATGATTGGACAACTTCTCGCACCGCAAGCCATCACTTTCTCTGATGATGAATTACCACTTGAGGGACGCAAGCACGGACGCTCACTGAACATAGTGGCCCGCCATAAAATTTTTAAAATCCCACTTGTGCTCATTGATAATGGATCTAGCCTTAATGTTTACCCTCTAAGGACTGCTGAACGATTAGGGATATAATCATCCTCTTTCAGGCCCAGCACCATGAGTGTCAGATCCTTCGATAATTTCCGAAGACAGGTTGAGGTAGAGATTGACATTGAGCTATAAATTAGACCTGACCTGACCCTTGTCACATTTCAAGTCATTGACATGCCTGCCTCGTTTAATCTTCTATTGGGGCGGCCATGGCTCCATGCGGTTTGAGCCATTCCCTCAACCCTTCATCAAAGGGTCAAGTTCCCTTAAGGAAATTGAATCATCTCAGTATTGGCCGAGCCGAAAACTGTCCTGCCAGTAGCGGTTAATATCCCAGAAACTGACATCCCTGTGATCGACATCCAACATACAGAGGGCGATGTATCATATCACAGCTTCGAATTCGAAGTTGTAAATTCAATCACTAATCCTCACCCTCTCACTACTGAACATGTCATTTTCTCCGCCGAACGATTAATCTGGAACTACCGTACTGAGTTTCATGAAAAAGGTATAGTAGTACAACCAGTACGTACTAACATACAGAAACAGGAACTGAGATATCAACCAACACCGGAGGGTCAAGTTGAAAAGTCTAAGAAGAGACAACCATTTAGGTGCACACCCATCAATTTCACCAGGGTTGTGACAGTTTGTGAAAACTCGGTGATTCCCCTTGAGGACCACTTCCAAAGGCTCAAACCCTCAGATCATTCCCACCCGGAGTCTGTCTGGCCACATATAAGATGGGATAAGATTCTCGAGGCAGCAAAAATAAATCTGACACAAGGGGCAGAACCCCCAGATCCACCACAAAAGGCAAGGGGCGAGGAAACAGGTCCACCCATGAGGGATCCAGAACTAGGGATGCCTCTTGAAAAGGATGCAGGCAAACCCAGAAAGACACTCATTCCCGCACACAGTCAAGGGAACATGTCCCCAACACCAGCCCAACAACACAAGGGGCAGAAGCAGCCCATTCATTGGATTGATAAAGGGAAGTGGCCTGCCCTTGATTGGACAGAATCAAGGTCCCATCGCAGGACCAATCAGAGGAACCAGAAGAATTCCAACTCTTGGGCGAAGAAGTCGAATCAGATTCCGACTCTGAGACTAGCCCAGCAGACATCATGGTCATCAAAGCAGGTGACCCAGAGGAACACACTGATTCAGACAGTAAGATTGGAAGGAGAGAAGAATCACCATGGACAGCAGTCCTCCTAACAATCGAATCGGTCGGTGAATCCTCTGTGGATGCCGACCTCAAAAAAAAAATGCCGATGTAAATAGCAGTTGGTATCCCGGACTAGGACAGGATCAATCTTGGTTCACAACACCGTCCTATTCGAGACCTCCAGGTGGCACAAAGGAATCAAAAAATTTTCAAAACACAAAAACATCATATATTCTCAAAAGCACAAAAAAATCAGATATTTCTCAAAATCACGAAACATTAGAAAATCTTCAAAATACAAAAACAACAGAAAAACTTTTAAAAACCGTTGTGCCAAACATCTCACACACACCGCAGAAGTTCGAAGTCGACTTGTATGATTTCAATCTAGAATTGGACTTCGAGCTCATGGGTTTAGATGAAGCCCCGGATGAGGGAAATGATGATACAGCTCTTGAATTCGAGGACTCCCTTGAAAAAATCGAAACAAAAGCCAATGTTATGGCAGATGATTTCGAAATTGTAAACTTAGGGTCAACGGAACTCCCTAGAGAGGTGCGCATCGGACGATCGCTGTCTCCAGAGTACAAGCAGAGGATGATGGAGTTTCTGAAACCAAGGTTGTCCAATTTTGCTTTCTCGTATGAGGACATGCCTGGGCTTGATGAAGATCTGGTGGTGCACCATCTACCGATAAAGCCAGAAATGAATCCAGTCAAACAAAACGTGCAGAGAATGAAGCCCGAATGGGCCCTGAAGGTCCGTGATGAAGTCATCAAGCAATACAATGCGGGATTTCTGGTAGTCTCCAACTACCCAGAATGGCTCGCAAATATCGTACCAGCTCCGAAGAAGGATGGGAAAGTCAGAATGTGTATCGATTTTAGAGATCTCAACAAAGCAAGTCCTAAGGACGACTTCCCTCTACCTCACATCGATACACTGGTAGACAATACAGCTGGACACAAGATCTTCTCCTTCATGGACGGATTCTCCGGATACAATCAGATTAAAATGGCCATCGAGGATCGCGAGAAGACCTCCTTCATCACACCATGGGAAAATTTCTGCTATCGGGTCAAGCCCTTCAGATTGAAGAACGCAGGAGCTACATATCAACAAGCCATGACTGCCTTATTCCACGACATGATAAACAAGGAAATGAAAGTTTATGTGGACGACATGATCGTCAAGTCTCGCACAATCGAAGGACACTTCGAAGATCTCAAGAAGCTTTTCGACAGGTTAGAAAAGTTCAAGCTCCGACTCAACCAGCAAAAATGTGTCTTCGGGGCAACCGGGGGCAAACTGTTGGGCTTCATCGTCAGCGAGGATGGTATTCGGGTATATCAAACCAAGACCAAGGCAATCATCGAAATGCCACCGCCCAAGACCGAAAAAAAAAATTTCAGGCTTCCTCGGACGAATCCAGTACATCAGCAGGTTCATTGCGCAGCTCACTCCGGTCTGTGAGCCCATATTCAAGCTCCTACGGAAGAGCTCGCCAAAAGAATGGAATGACGACTGTTAAGCGGCCTTCGACAAAATCAAAGGGTACCTGCTAAACCCTTCAGTGCTCATGCCACCTGTCCCAGGAAGACCGTTACTGTTATACGTCTTCGTTACAGCAGAAGTAATTGGAAGCGTTCTTGACCAACATGATGACACAGGAAGAAAAGAACAAGCGATCTACTACCTGAGCAGACGATTCACGAACTATGAAGCCAAATACTCCAGCTTAGAGCAAACGTGTCTCGCCCTAGTCTGGGCGACGCAGCGGCTGCGACAATACATGATCGCTCACCCAGTCCTTCTGCTCGCTCGCATGGACCCATTGAAGTACTTGTTCGAGAAACCAGCACTAACGGGTAGGATTGCAAAATGACAATTATTGCTTTCTGAGTTCGATATCACCTATGTCACTCAGAAGGCAATCAAGGGGCAAGTACTGACCGATCATCTAGCTACACATTCTCTGCCCGACTACCAACCACTGAAGACTTTCTTCCCTGATGACGACATCCTCCTAATTGAGGAAGGAGAGGAAAGAAAGGCAAGAGAATGAACACTCTTCTTTGACGGAGCTGCAAACTTGAAAGGAAGTGGAGTAGGCGCCATACTCTATTCTCCCGAAGACGTCCCAGTTCCCATATCCAGAAGACTAACGTTCCAGTGCACTACAACGTAGCAAAATACGAAGCATGCATCGCCGGTCTAAGAGAAGTCATAATCCTTAATGTGAAGAAATTACGGGTCTTCGGAGACTCACAACTCATCATCAATCAGACGAACGGTGACTGGAAGACCAAGGACAAGAAGCTGATCCCGTATCACGTCTATCTGGAGAATTTAATCAAAGAGTTCGAGGAGATCACTTTCTCTTACATGCCCCGAGCGAAGAATCAATTTGCAGACGCTTTGGCTACTCTCACTTCAATGCTGAAAATCCCAAGAGGAGTTGCTGAATGGAAACTTACCGTCGAACTTCAGGAGGAACCCGCATTCTACCTACAGATCAATGAAGTCGACCTTCCCTCAAATGATCGGTCATGGTACAAAGACATCAAGGAGTATCTCGAGCACCAGAAGTACCCAAAAGGAGCAACTCTGACAGATCGTCGTACCATACAACGGTTGGCAGCGCAATTCGTAATTACTGACGGCATCCTTTACAAGCGATCCTTCAATCAAGTCCTTCATTGTGTGGATAAAACGGAAGCTACGCATGTCATGTCAGAAATCCATGAAGGACTATGTGGCCCACACATGAATGAGCACATGATGGCAAAAAAGATCTTGCAACTTAATTATTATTAGCTCACAATGGAGACAGATTGCTGCAAGCATGTCAGGAAATGCTTCAAATGTCAGGAACATACAAACCAGATCCATGCCCCCACATCCGAACTCTACAACCTGACATCCCCATGGCCCTTTTCTGTATGTGGGCTAGACATCATCGGTAAAATCAGCCCTAAAGCTTCAAATGGGCATGAGTACATCCTGGTAGCAGTAAACTACTTCACCAAATGGATAAAGGCAGTATCCTACACCACCATCGCAACATCTCATGTGGTAAAGTTTATGAAGAACAACATTTTCAGCCGTTATGGGGTTCCTCAGGCCATCATTACTGACAACGGAACCCCGTTCGTCAATAAAAGGATGAGCGATTTTCTCGACAAATTCAAGATCCAGTGCCATCGATCAAGCCCCTATCGTCCCTAGATGAATGGTGGGGTTGAAGCTGCCAACAAGACTATCATCCGAATCCTGGAGAAAATGGTGAAAACATATCGTGACTGGTCGGAAATACTTCCCTACGTACTTTGGGCCTATCGGACGTCTGTACGGTTTGCTACAGGCACAACTTCATATGAGCTTACATACGGAATGGAGGCGGTACTACCAGTTGAGATCGAAATCCTATCACTGCAGATATTGCTAGAAAGCGAAGTCGAGGAGGGCGAGTGGCAGCAAGCAAGGTTCGATCAACTGCATCTGGCAGATGAAAAATGCATGCGGGCGCTAAGCCACTCCCAATGTTATCAGAGAAGGATCGCTCGGGCCTACAATAAAAGAGTCCGCAAAAGAAGTTTTAAAATCGGCGATATGGTCATGAAGCAAATTTTGCCACCGCACCTACTCGATCCCAGAGGAAAGTTCAAACCCTCATGGGAAGGATCACTGATCATCCGAGAAGTGCTCCCAAGAGCCGCCATCCGGCTCACCAGTCTGAAGGGAGACGATCTTCTCGAGCCCATCAACGCCGACAACGTGAAAATCTATCACGGGTAACCCTACCTGACTTTGTCAACGATTACAATTGCAAAGCTGCACCCATCACTTCCCCCATGAAAAAAAAAAAGAGAAGAAGAGAAAAAAAAAGGAGGTATATCCACCACTTACCCCGTCAGAAAAACACCAATCGTCTATTCCCAAAATAAAAAGGAAAAGAAGAAAAAGAAGAAAGAAGAAAAGACAAAAGCAAAAGTAAAAAAAAAAAAAATCAGAAAATAAGCCTAAAATATATATATATATATATATATATATATATATATATATATATATATATATATATATATATATAAAATAAATCCCTCCCAAATTTCTCCCTCACCAAAGGCAGCTTTCAATTGTACTCAGAGACAAGGATATGATGAAAATTAGTTGGCCGGCAATGAAGGAAGTCTCTCCGCCTCCTCCAACATCCTTGGCGCACCAAAAGAAAAAAAAAAGGACATGCCTAAGTAAAAAGGGCGAGTTGAAAATCCGAAAGAGTGGCTCGAGTAAAAATAGCAGGCATGTAGCGGACTTGGTGAAAACCTGAAGAGGCGCCAAGGTAAAAACAGCACAGCTACCAAGGGACAGGCAAGATCAAAAATTCGGGACGTAGTGAAAATCTGAAAGGACGCTACGGGCAAAAATGACGGGAAAAGCTAGATGTAGTGAAAACCTGAAAGGGCGCTATGGGTAAAAATAGCAAGGAAAGAAAATAAAAAATAATAAAAGTGGAGGTACAAAAAGAAGCCGAGATAGAAAGTATCACAACGAGATACAAGGAAGGGATAACTTCGGAACAACACTCTATCAAATTCTGCCCAAATCCACAGGATGTGATCTAGGATACCCCTTCAGGGAACCAAGACCCTAAGGATACAATCTAGATTACTGCACACAACGTGGGCTGAGTCCAAGATTCTGATCCCAATCATCCAAATGCACGAATCCAAACACAAGCAAAACATTGACATTTGGCACAAACAAAATTTTCTTTCATTCCTTTAAAATTTTCTTGCAAGTATTTTATCTTCCTATTTTCAAAAAAGAAAAAAGAAAAAAGGTTTCAGGCAAGCAAAACAGTTGGTCAGCATCAAGCACTACAGGTAAACTACTATCTCTCATACATCGACAATCTTTGCCTAAGCCTCTCTATCTCCATGCGTAGGTAGAAGGCCTCATCCCTATCCAAGCAATGCGTCGCAAGCATACTCTCATCATATCGTCGCCCCACTACCAAATGACGAGTCATGTCCTCACATGTGTGTCGGAGGTCAGCAATCTCACTGATCAAGTGACCAATAAGAAGGAAGGATCAATGAAGGGTCGCTCATCAAAAGCCTCAAACGAGTCAACAACACATGAGAAAGGTGAAGCAGTATCACCCACCATGTCCTGATCAGCAGCCTCATCCTCCAAATGCCAACCCGGAACCTGTCGATAAAGAGAATGTTCCGCAACCCACCTCTGATACGACACCGTGGCCAAAGGAGGAGCCTAGGACTCAAGCTCTGGCATCGCCGCATCCAACGACCCCTGCCAGGAAATCCAAACCCGTCGATACAAAGCAATCAGGTCGGAAGGAAAAGAAGCATGACTAAATTCAGAAAAGGCAAACTCTGGTATGTCCTGCCAAAAGCCAAACTGACGAAGAAATCGAATAGAATGATAAGAGCAGTATCCCCGAAGGCCTAGCAACAACAAGGGAGTGCGAGCTACACTACTGATCAGCGGCGGGCGATAGAGCCAGGTAACCTCCCAATTAACCTCCCAACCTTGAAGCTGAGAGAGCATGCAGCGGTACAATGGCTAGGTGGCCTCATCAACAGAGGGAAGGCCATCAAGTAGCAAAGACAACACATCATCACGGCGGGAATCAGGCCAAGAAAGCATAGGGGTCATATAAAGGTGTTCCCAGAACCACACCTGGGAAGGAATAAATCAAACTTAAGATGCAAACAAAAAAAGGAAAAAGAGAAAGAAGGAAGCAAAGTAAAGAGTACCTGAAGGAACGAGCAGCAGCCCCACAAGATGCGGGTAAGTCCGAGTGAGCACTCAGCCAGCCCTAAGAAGAGCTCTTCCAGCACCACCGAAATGATGCTCCTGCGATGCAATATACGACGGAATACATCCAACAAAGCTCCTAACGACGATCGTCTCCATCTTGAGAAGAGCAACTCGTCCAAGACACAGAATATCAGCGCATTCAGGCATTGAAGCTGACGATCAGATCCAGGGGTGCCTCGAGAAGTAGAGCAGTAATCATACAACATCTCAAGTGATAACTCACCAGCCCCACCATCTGTAGTGGGGAGGGCCATAAGAAATCTAAACCAGACTATCAGATCAGAAGATCGAACCAGCTCGGATGAGGGAACATAGAGCTCTCGAGTAAGAGGCACACCAAACAAGTGAGAAAACTCCTCCAATGACGGGCCCAACTCCAAGTTATTAAAAGAGAATAAATTCAAGGATGGAACCCAATCGTATAGCGCCACACTCAACAACTGCCAATCTAGGTGGACCCAATGCAAGTGGAGAACCTCTCGAAAACCCAGAGAGCTCAACTCGAAGATTTCGGACTCGGTCAAACTCTCGATCCAAAGATGCAATCGCTCGAAACATGTACCACGAGGCTGCAACCGGCAAGTCCGGACAGGTACGCCCTCAACTATCAAGATCCCTGGATCAGCAGGAGAATAAAAAAAATGGGCATCCCCTCGTCCAGTAAGTCAATCTCATGGTGACGGAAGAAGCCAGCATCTCTCATCGCATCACGTAGAGTGTCCTGAAAAGCAGCAACAGGCGGGCCCGAGCTGCCAATAACTGTCACCTCAGGAGCTGACTGAAACATATGAGCCCCAGGATCTACAGCACCTACGGACTCCCAATGGCCAACAGGACTGACACCATAAGCCTCGACAGTGACTGCTTGTCCCAACACTGTTTCAATATCCGCGCCAAAAATCTAAGCCAGACCATCTGCGAGCAAATCATCACCGGCCAGATCCAAGCCACTTGCGCCACCAAAATAAGGTCCGCCATCCATAGAAATATGATCTATCCTATCCACACCATCCGTCACCATCATACCACCATCCACCCCATCTATAGATATCGGCCCATCAATCAAGCCATCCATCCTCACCAAACTCACATCCATGAACCCTGGTGGCCCATCCAGCATGAATCCATCAAACCCATCAAACCCTTTTATCTCATCCAATCCAACTTCACATCCTCCATTAATGGTGGTAGGAATACCATAAATAGCATTGATCTCTCCAAAAGAGCCCATTACTCTCCACCAACCTCCATCAACTCTTCTATAAATGGATTCCCTCCACCATTATTGGACCCACCAACTCTCTTACCACTCATGAGCCCATCATTGCTCCCATCATGGCTGGCCATAATCAGCACCAAAAAGGAAAAAAGAGGACAAAAGGAAAAAAGAAGACAAAAGGAGAATAAGACAAAAAGAAGGAGACAAAGAAGAATGGACAAAGGGGATGATCGGACGGACAAAGATAACAAAGAATGTCCGAAACAGGTCAGCAAGAATGAACAGGAAGAGGAGACGGTCACTGGAAGAAAAGATGAATGGAGGCGGCACCCCGATTACCGCCTGCGGTATTTCGATCACCGTATGTAGACCTGACATTTTTGTGTCATTGATACAGCACTGACAAGGTAGAACGGGCAGGAAAAAATTCAGCGGGCGGCAGTCTGATTATTGCACGAGGCAGTCCGACTGCCGCCCTGGCCCACTTTCGGCCACATTTTGGGTAGGACCCACTTCTGTATGCCAGGACCTTAGAACAAATATCTATACATCCAACAAGGATCCTAAGGGTGCATAAAAGTAAAGATTGAAAGAAAACAGTATCAACAAACTGAAATCTATAAACATGAAGATTTTACAAGAAAAGTAAGATACAACAAGCTAGTCGTCATCAGGAAGATATGCATCAGTATCCTGGCGATGAAAGTGAGGCCCTAGAATTCCTCCTCCAGCAAAACGCGCACCACCACCGAGAGCATAACCAGGTTGTAGAATCGGACAGATACCATGCTGCTCGCACCAGGTGCTGTACTCATTAAATGGATCTATGAAAGCACTAGCGTCATAGCCCTCCAGTGCAGCAGTCAGTTCCTTTTTGGGCACTGATCTCCAATCAGAAAGACCAGACGGAGGACTGAGTGGTACCATGGGACTACCGGTCAGCTGTCAGAAAAATCTCTCCCCCAAGTACCATTTAGTCACACGAGGATCCTTAAGAATACAGTGTCGACGAGAAGCCTGAAAAGCTTCCTGGGCCCCAGGAGTAAGTGCCGCATTCGATCGGAGATACGGCCTGGATAAGAACTGAAAAAAGGAAAATCGAAGATTTGAGCAAAAAAGAATAACACATGGGCAACACAGAAAAGAGCGAGATCACTCACATCACTAGGAACAAGGGCATCAACGTTTGACCTCCAGGCAAGGTATGAAAATAAACGCGTGCGGCTGCGGTTATCCTTGTACCACAGCATCATGCGAGGAAACGGAGGCAAATGGTCGGTCATGGTGGGGGCCAAATGTGAAAAGTGGTCAAAGAAGCAAACCTGCACGACTCACGGTCAGAGGAGGATAAACCAGTTCATCCCCAGTGAATATATTGCAAAAGATGAAGGTCAAAGAGAATACCTCGATGACGGGATAAAATTCAGTCAGGGATCGACTGATATAACGACTGGCCTTGTCCAACCCTTCGTACAAATGGGCTAGGATGGCTGCATTCCAATTGTACGGTGTGGAAAAGGTGATATCTGCCACGAGCTACAACAAACGGGAACTCACTAGCTCATTCCAGTGACAGAAAATCATCACACACATATTGTACAAAATTAGGGCACACGCCTTCACCACAACTGCTGCTTCGGTTTTAAGGACACGTCTGGCAAAATTAGATGATAAGCAGAGGAGTTTGAAGCGAGGACCAGTAAAGTCCGCTGTATCTGACATCATCCCCAGGAGACTCATCCAATCCTCCTCAGTAGGCACCAGAAGGTCATCCTCAAAAGGGATAGAACCCCCATCATATCGGAGACCTAGCTGCATATAAATGTCATATGGGATAATTCTCCACTCGTCAAAAGGAAGCTGAAAGCTATGGGTCTCAAGGTGTCATCTCTCAGCTAGAGCAGACAAGAGAGACATGTTTGTCCGACTCAGACGGACCCGAAATAGGTGAGAGAAGGGGGTCCGCTCCAGAACATCAAAGAACAACGATTGTGGATCCTCAAACCAATCAGGCCAGTGCGTCTTAACCCCACGCCCTCTCAAAACAGCAGGTGCACCACCTTCTCGGGCAATGTCGGACAGATGCCGACCCTCACGAGGCACGAAGCACGGATCAGGTGACTGGCGTGAGGAGCTAACCTCATTTTTACCACGTCGAGGCAAACTGCGCATACAAAGTATCCGAGTAAGTGCCCCAGCCTATGGCTAAGGCCCATTTCAAAAAGCCCATATCCAAGGCCCATTTAAAAAAAGCCCATGTCCAAGGCCCATCTCATAAAGCCCATGTCCAAGGCCCATCTCATAAAGCCCATATCCAAGGCCCATTTCAAAAAAGCCCATGTCCAAAGCCCATTTCAAAAAGCCCATATCCAAGGCCCATCTCATAAAGCCCATGTCCAAGGCCCATTTCAAAAAGCTCACATCCAAGGCCCATTTCAAAAAAGCCCAAGCCCCATCAGGCTCATGATTCAAGGCCCACCAGGCCCATGCCAAAAGACTCAGTACACATTCCATAGGTCCATTCCTACATCTGAACCAATCAAGATCATGATGTGGGGCCCATTTTTTAGAATTCCATCCGTCCATCATCCACCATAAACTACTGATCTTCATCTGCATCGTCCATAGACACAAATAGGCCCCAAATCATCGATCTGATGGTTCAGATCACCCAAAAAAAAAGAGATGAAAAATGTAAAAAAAAAAAGGGGTGGGGCCCTTTTCTTATCACACCCCACCCCACCAAAAAAATAATACAATAATGATCTAGCTAACCATCTAGCCCGAACAAAACAAGTTCAACAAGATTCAATGGCTCAAATCAAATCCAGATGATCTAACGGTTCCGATCATGGCTCTCTCCCAACCCAAGGAAAAATTCGGCCCACCAAAAGCTCATGAAGAAAGTGTCCCACGAAGATCCAGCAGAGATTTGTTGGCCAAGATTACTTGAAATGGAAAGAAAGAGAAAGATGCAAGAAAATGAGCTGAAAAACCTCTCCGAAAATAGCTCCAGGGACCACAATGGGTCCCTAGACGTCCCAACTCCAAGAATGAAATAGAGGAGAAGGCCACACCGGACGGACCGAAGCACTGAACGGACTAGCGGTGCAAATGACACACAGGCAATAGCCGGAATGCAGCCCGCGGCAGTCCGACTGTCGCCCTACTAAAAGAGTGCATGGGGCAGCGTGCTGTCCCCTAAGGTAGTTGCAAGCAACCGGTTTTTACCTCTAACCACTGGACAATACCCAAAATATTTTTAAAAATAAACCCAAACTCTCAAAGGTTTTCACAAACAGTCCCGCATTTTTAGAAGTTACAAAAACAGCCTTCAAACCTTTAAAAGTCACAAAAACAATCCCCAAGTCTTCAAAACATACCTAAATAGGCTCCTTTTCAAAAAAAAAATTCTCCAAGAAAAAATTCAAATAATCCAAAAATTGTCAAAGTAAGCACGGAATAAATCCCCAGTGAGTATTACCTCGAAAAGAGGTCTGTCCCTTTTAATCTATCAAGTCCCATTAATTTATTAGTGGAGGCCATCTGAATTTTTCTACAATATAAAAACCGGACGACGACACCCTCCCGTGAGATCGGACAGATCTTTCAAGAAAGAAAATCGAAAAAATATATCTTCAAATAAAATTTCTAAGGAGTCTAGTTCAAAGAGGGAATAGCTTTCAAACAAAGTTTTCCACCGCACGCGGCGCGCAGTATACTGAGGAATCTTCCATATTATCCAGTTGCGGACAGTGCACACAGCTAAATAAGATTCGATCTCTTCCGGTACCCCAGTGGATGATCGAATCCATAGATAATACAAGTACGATTGGCCCGATTTCTATATCTGGACAGTCGTACGAATGCTAGTAAAATGAGTGGATCTACCTTTGAAAAGAATAATCAAACTCGAAGTGGCAACAATCCATTGTAACCAAAGTATCAGAATCAGCAGACTATATGGCAAAAGATTACTCGCACATACCTAGTTCGGGATATGCGGAAAAGTTTGATTGAGTCTAAGTCGGCATAGTGAGTTCCCCGTAAGGCCGCACCAACGCGCAGGGAAGCTAACCACTTTGACAGTCAAACAGATCAAATACTCCTAGGGTGATTATGTAGCAAAGGAAATGACAGACCAAACAGTACGAGAATCCTCGTAAAGCCGCGACGAATGTGCAGAGGCCCTTACTTTTCAGACTTACCCTCCAATGCTATTAACAATCAGATGTGAAAGGGTTGTGATTGGTGATCTGTAAAGCCGTGACAAATGCGCAGGAGGCAATCACAACGTTTTCCTCAACCCTCGTGATATGTGCAGGTCATCCTTTTTCCAAACAGTCAATTGACAATGATACAATGACAGGCGACAGATTCGAGCCACTATCCCTTTTTCTGACCAGAAAGGTGGGGTGTCCACTCGCTTTGACCTTCGGTTGCTTGCAACCTCGGTCAAAGAGGGGCATCTGTAGACACCCCACCCAGGCTACATCTTAAAAATGTTAAGACCTTTCAGGAACCATGATCATACCCAACCAAACCAAAGTCCCTAAAACCCAAATCTGTAATCTAAAACCACGATCCAAACCATTCATCACACATGCAACCCTGCCTATACCCCATACCGTGGCCCAAATCCTCATTATCCAAGCCGAAACCTTTTTTTCTGAGCTGAAAAACCCAAAAAGAGACTTTTGAGTGAACCCTCACAGTGTACAAGGTTCGCACGAGCAAAATCGGCCCGAACTGAGCCCGAGCGGTAGTCTGACTACCGCCTGCAGTACTTCAAGTGCAGCCGCTCGTGGGCCACGTGCGGACAGCTGTCCAAGCGTCCAAAAGTCAACTTTTCTTCAAAATTACCCTCCCAAATTTTACTATTTACCTTTTAATCACCCCTCATAGCTAATGAGAGAGTGTCATGTGGCATTTCTCTCTCATAACTAACCATAACTTGCCACCTCACCTTTTACCCCTCTCAAACCCGAAATTTACAGCAATGCCATTGGAGAAGGCTATAAATAGCCCTCTCCTCTTCACAAAAAAAGGAAGAAGGATCTTCTCATCCAAGGGAGAGAAAGTGAGAAAGAGAGAGTGAGAGAGTGAGGAAGAGAGTGAAGGAAAGGGAAGGAGCTCCCAAGCCTTCAAAGATCTGATCTTTCTAGCCACCCCCTAGCCTTCCTCTCAACCTTTCCAACCCATAAGCCTAGCCCAGATCTGATCATGGTCCAGTTCATGTCTTAGCCTACTCAAGATCAAGCCAAAGATCTATTTTACATACAAGCATTTGTCATGACATCTATTCCCTTCTCAACCTCCCTGCTTCTCTAGATCTCTAGTGAACGTATGCTCTGTGGCTTGCCGTACATTAGATTCTGTCGCATCAGAAATTCCTATTGATCTAGTCCAATTTTCTTACCATTTTGCATAAGCATCATCACATCCGCCTTCTAGACACACCGTTGGACGTATGCTCTGTGGCTTAGCGAAATCTCAGATCTTGCCGCATCAGAAATCCACGTGTGCCTAGTCCCATCTCGGCCACAACATCCATCTTCCCTTGACATTGTTTTATCACACTGAGTAGAGACCGTACATTTGTACGGGTAGAGAGGGTCCTAACACCTTCCCTCTTTGTAACTGAGGTCCCTTGTCCGGAATCCCGGATCACAGACCAAGAGTCAATTTTAGGTAGGGAAGTCTCCGAATTTTCTTCACCTTGCGTATTTCGTGGTTCTAGCCGACCACGGGATTTCGATATTTTTCGGCTAGTGGCGACTCCAACATCCATAATCAACCTATCACCTCAATCAGCAACACGAATCACAAATCAAGCGTAGACGCCTGATTTTTCAGTGTCTACAATATATACATACATATATATATATATATATATATATATATATATATATATATATATATATATATAGGGAAAAGGTACTATGTGCTCAACCTCACGAATCTGTTCCATGAGGTCGAGTTGTGTGGGCCCCATTGTGATGCGTTTCGAACATCTACCCCATCAGTCAGATGCACCATTCCATCGTGGGCCTAGGTCTCAAAAATCAAGTCAATCTGTGACTTGTGTGGGCCACACCACATACAGAAGTGGAGAGGGGCAGTGCACCATTAAAACATTCATAATCATTTTTTTAGGCCCACCGAGATGTGGTTTGCAAATCCAGCCCATCCATTATGTGTGTCCCACTTGGATGAGGGTTCGGACCAAGTTTCAGCAGCATTCAAAATTCAGGTGGGCCCCACCAAGTGCTTTTATATGTTTTAACGGTGTCTTCATATGATTTTAGATGGTATGGCCCACCTGAGTTCTGTATACGGCTGATTTTTGAGATATCCCATAATTTAAAGGGTACCCATCAAATGCACGGTGTCGATGGTCTACATGCATCACAGTGGGGCCCACACAACTCGACCTCACGAGTCCGTCTCATGAGGTCAAGCTGTGTGGGCCCCACCGTGATGTGTTTCAAACATCTACCCCATCAGTCCGATGCACCATTCCATCGTGGACCTACGTTTCAAAAATCAAGTCAATCCATGACTTGTGTGGGCCACACCACATACAGAAGTGGAGAGGGGCCGTGCACCATTAAAACATTCATAATCATTTTTTGGGTCCCACTGAGATGTGGTTTGCAAATCCAGCCCATCCATTATGTGTGTCCCACTAGGATTAGGGGTCATACCAAGTTTCAGTAGCATTCAAAACTCAGGTGGGCCCCAGCAAGTGCTTTTATATGTTTTAACGGTGTCTTCACATGATTTTAAATGGTATGGCCCACCTGAGTTCCGTATACGGCTGATTTTTGGGATATCTCATAATTTTAAGGGGACCCATCAAATGCACGATGTTGATGGTTAACATGCATCATGGTGGGGCCCACACAACTGATGTAGAACGTGTCACAGGGATATTCCCAGCATGGTTGAGCCAAAAAGAGGTAGACCGTAAATTGACCATAACTTTTGATCCAGGTATCATTATGGGGCGTACAACCTATCAATCTTTACTGAAACGGGCCATCCGGGGTGAACTGATCCTCAAAGTGGGTCGCATCTGCCCGTTTCGTAAGAAAACGCGCGCTTTCAGCTCAAAAACGATTTTTTAGAAATTTTTTACTATTTTTAGTAATTTCGATTTTTTAATATTTTTTAGAGTTTTAGATTTTCTTTCCTTTTACAAATAATTTTTAGTTATACTAGGACTCTTCTACAGAAACTTTATTTGCAATTTTTATTTTTAGAAATTAGATCTTAGAAGAGTTTTATTAGAATTAGGATTTTTATTAGAGTTAGAATTTTGCTATTTTTGGTAATTACGAATTTTAGTTTAATTTTTTTCTATATTAATGGTGTAAGGAGACACATTAGACAATTATCAATTAATCATTAATCAATTTCAAATTTATTAGAATTTATTTATATTTTTCTGCTTTCTTTCCTCGTGGATTCGAGAAGTCTCTATGAGGAGTCCAGAGAAGCTCCGTGGATTCGGAGTAGTTATCCTTGAGGAAGACAGTGATCGACCTCATCACGTTCATCCCTACGTCAATTTGGTATCAGAGCGAGGATTCTCCTCGGGCCGATGACAAATAATGAAGGTATGAATCAAAATCCTTTGAATGGTGATCCAGGAATTTGTTATCTTTTGGAAAGAATGAAATCTTTCCACCGAGAGAGTCAGTTGACCATGCGAGGGTTACAGGCAACCCTCAACCGTATTGCGGATGCGCTAATTCTGCCCCGAGCTCAAAGTGATGCTCAACCACCTATGGCCGCTGTACGACACAATGCCAATTTTTGCAAGGCACCATCAGACAATGGTAAATCACAGGCCACCACTTCGATTATGAGGAAGCCGTTATACATGCCAAAGGTAAAAATAACATTACAGAGAGACAACATCTTTCGAACAAGGTGCACTGCATACAAAAAAGTCTGCAATGTGATCATCGATGTAAGGAGCGATAAGAATTTCGTGTCAAAAATAATGGTGGAGAAGCTACAACTGAAAACAGAAAGACACCCATTTCCATACACGATTGGATGGATCAAGGAGATCAAAAAAACAGAGGTAACTGAACGATGTTGTATATCTTTTTTCATTGGTAAATATTATAAGGATGAAGTAATGTGTAACGTGGTCGACATGAAAGCTTGTCACATGTTACTTGGTCAACCCTGGCAAAATAATATTAATGCTACACATAAGGATCGGGATAACTTATTTATCTTCTTTATTAAAGATGACCAAAAGATTATCCTCACCCCTATGGGAAGGGAGAACCAACCCAAGACTTCTAAAGTTGAGGAACAATATCTCATCACTGAACAGGCCTTTGTTAAACAATCTGAAAAACGAGAGATATATATCCATTGGTTAAAAAGAAAAAATATGTTGAGCCTGTGAATATCTTAGAGGATTTGGAACCAGTATCGAGGGAGTTTAAGGGGGTTGTACTTGATGAACTACCTAATAAATTACCACCTCTCATACGAAATATACAAAATCACGTTGATCCCGTCTTAGGGGCAAGTCCGCCTAATTGTCCACATTATCAGAAAAAATATGAGATCTTGAAGACAGATGTGAAGGAACTGATCAATATTAATCAAGTTAAGGAAAACATGAGTACATGTATTGTGTCAGCTCAAGAGCTTAATGCCGGGTACAAAAAAGGAGCTAATGAACATCGGCGTCAAAAGTTATCTTAGACTCATGTGTCAAGTCCTTTGAATAACTCGAGGACGAGTTTTTTTTAAGTGGAGGGGTTTGATGTAGAACGTGCCACGGGGATATTCCCAGCATGGTTGAGCCAAAAAGAGGTGGACCGTAAATTGACCATAACTTTTGATCCAGGTATCGTTACGGGGCATACAACCTATCAATCTTTACTGAAACGGGCCATCCGGGGTGAACCGACCCACAAAGTGGGTCGCATTTGTCCGTTTCGTAAGAAAACGCCCACTTTCAGCTCAAAAATGAATTTTTAGAAAATTTGTACTATTTTTAGTAATTTTGATTTTTTAATATTTTTTAGAGTTTTAGATTTGCTTTCCTTTTACAAATAACTTTTAGCTATACTCGGACTCTTCTAAAGAAAGTTTATTTGCAATTTTTATTTTTAGAAATTAGGTCTTAGAAGAGTTTTATTAGAATTAGAATTTTTACTAGAGTTAGAATTTTGCTATTTTTGGTAATTACGAATTTTAGTTTAATTTTTTTCTATATTAATGGTGTAAGGAGACACATTAGACAATTATCAATTAATCATTAATCAATTTTAAATTTATTAAAATTTATTTTTATTTTTCTGCTTTCTTTTCTCATGGATTCGAGAAGTCTCTGTGAGGAGTCCAGAGAAGCTCCGTGAATTTGGAATAGTTATCCTTGAGGAAGACGGTGATCGACCTCATCACGTTCATCCCTGCGTCAACAACTCAACCTCACGATATATATATATATATATATATATATATATATATATATATATATATAAGGTTCCATATGGCCGAGCTCATGAGAACTTTCCATGAGGTTAAGCTGCATGACCCCCCAGTCAGATGCACCATTCCATAGTGCGCCTAGGATTTAAAAATAAAGTCAATCCGTTACTTGTGTGGGCCACACCACATACAAAAGTTGAGAGGATTACCCACCATTAAAGCATTTATAATTATTTTTTAGGTCAACAAGATGTGGTTCACAAATCTAGCTTATCCATTATGTGTGTCCCACTTGGATGAAGGGGTCAGACCAAGTTTCAGGTGCATCAGAATTCCAGACAGGCCCCCACTAAGTGCTTTTATATGTTAGCATGTCTTCACATGATTTTAAATGGTATGGTCCATTGTAGTTCCGTATATGACTTTTGGGATATCTCATAATTTAAAGGGACCCATCAAACGCACGGTGTTGATGGTGTTGATGTTTGGCATACATCATAGTGAGGCCCATACAGCTCGACCTCATGGGGAGTTCCCATTAGCATGACCGTACAGAACCCTTTTCATATATATTTGATTAACCCTCCAAGTGTGGGGCTATCCACCACTTAGTGCATAGAGCATATCTACTGTTCCATCAGTGCAAGTGCCTATCAATCACAACCATTCAAATCAACGGTCCACCTCTTTGATGAGCCAACGCTTAAAACTTGCACCAACAAAAGATTCAAGCCATTGGATTCATGGACTGATTGAATGGTATACGGTCCACGTATGCCATTTCTAGTCAATTGGCGAACCAAAATCCGGGTACTGATTGAATGGTAGGATCATCCTGATATCTGAGAAGTGTCTCCTCGACTGAGCGATCTAGATATGGTTTATACATCAAGCATGCACATCTCAAGTTTCAAAGTTCAAACGTAGATGATCCAATCATATTGGGAGAAATTGGACGGCTAGGATTATCCTGTCTCCGAGTCTTCATGTCCATGGTCCATCTTCATGGTGACTCACCAGATCAATGGTTCCGATCATTCCAGACACCTGACAAGTGTACCTTGGAGTTGCTGGAAATGGGCGAACAAACTGTCTCTACCTACACTCACGTGCACTGTATCTTTTCCCCTAAAAAACAAACAGACGGTTAAAACGTGAGAAATTTCCCACTGTACATCCAGTATACGGCCCGCAACCTTTTTAATGGCCAAGAATACTCCCCATGCGTACGGACGCCCCTGCACATTATGAAAATGTCTCTGCTCTTACCTTCAAGCGGTTCGGTTGTTCAAGGCGCTGTATTCTCTGGCTACGGATTATAACCGTAGCCATAGCAGTAGCCATTAAAAAAAAAGACAAACGTAGGTGGTACTACCGCCGATCCGGCGATATTGACGCCAACCTCTGATGTCTATGCGGTAGTGCAGGCCAGTTTTTTTTTTTTTTGGATTTGGGTGGGTTCCATCGTGAGCCTCACATAATTTTGAATGGGCCCCATACTCAATATTCATGATTTTAGTGGGCCCCACATCCACCTGTGCACTTTATTTACTATTATTATTTTTATAAATATGTATATATAAGCATATAAAAAAAATTCTCTCTTTTTTTCATTTATTTCTTTATTCATTTAACAAGAATAACTTCTAAACCAAAATTAGTTACTTGATGTACCCTATATGATTTTGGGGTAGGAGAAGCTACTTTAGCCAACCAACCTGTTTATTTTCTAAGATTTCATAAGGCCAATGGTTGAAAATCTATTTCATTCACTTTGTGGTTAATTTCAATCAGTTCGCGGTCACTTTTATTCATTTCATTTACTTCACTATCAATTTCATGCATTTCACGGTCATTCCCGGCGATTCCGCTTTACTTCATGGTCAATTCCATGTATTTCACAGTCAATTTCCTTCACTTCACAGTCATTTCCATGCATTTCACGATCAATTCGTTTCACTTCACAGTCATTTATATACATTTCACAGTTATTCCCAACGATTCCGTTTCATTTCACGGTCATTTCCCTTCACGTCACGGTCAATTCCCTTCACTTCACGGTCATTTCCATGCATTTCATGGACAATTCACTTCACTTCACGGCCATTTCCATGCATTTCACGGTCATTTCTGGCGATTTCGTGTTGATTCACGGTCATTTTCACGCATTTCACAGACAATTCCCTTCACTTTGCAATCATTTCCATGCTTTTCACGGTCAATTCCGTTCACTTCTCGATCATTTTCATGCATTTCACGGTCAATTTGCTTCACTTCACGGTCATTTTCATGCATTTCACGGTCATTTTCGGCAATTTCGTGTTGATTCACGGTCATTTTCACGCATTTCACAGTCAATTCCCTTCACCTCACGGTCATTTCTACGCATTTCACGGTCGATTCACTTCACTTCACGGTCATTTCCATGCATTTCATGGTCATTCCTGGCAATTCTGTGTTGATTCATGGTCATTTCCATGCATTTTATGGTCAATTCCCTTCACTTCATGTTCATTTTCACGCATTTTATTGTCAATTCGCTTCACTTCACGATCATTTCCATGCATTTTACGGTCATTCCCGGCAATTCCGTGTTGATTCATGGTCATTTTCACGCATTTTACTGTCAATTCCCTTCACTTCACAGTCATTATTACGCATTTCACCGTCAATTCGCTTCACTTCACGGTCATTTCCATACATTTCACGATCATTCCCACCAATTTCGTGTTGATTCACGATCATTTCCACGCATTTCACGGACAATTCCCTTCACTTCACGGTCATTTCCACGCATTTCACGGTCAATTCCCTTTACTTCACGGTCATTTCTACGAATTTCACACTCTTTGCGCTTCACTTCACAGTCATTTCAATGCATTTCACGGTCATTCCCAGCAATTCCGTGTTGATTCACGGTCATTTCTATGATTTCACAGTCAATTCTTTCCACTTCACGGTCATTTCCACACATTTCACGGTCATTTCCATGCATTTCATGGTCATTCATGGCAATTTTGTGTTAATTCACGGTCATTTCCACACATTTCACGGTTAGTTCCCTTGCTTCATGATTATTTCCACACATTTCACGGTCAATTTGCTTCACTTCATGGTCATTTTCATGCATTTCATGGAAATGACCGTGAACTGAAGGGAATTGACCATGAAATGCATGAAAATGACCGTGAAGTGAAGGGAATTGATCGTGAAATGCGTGGAAATGACCGTGAAGTGAAGGGAATTGATCATGAAATGCATGAAAATGACCGTGAATCAATACAGAATTGTCGGGAATGATTGTGAAATGCATGAAAATGACCATGAAGTGAAGCGAATTGATCGTGAAATGTGTGGAAATGACCGTGATGTGAAGGGAATTGACCGTGAAATGCGTGAAAATGACTGTGAATCAACACGGAATTACCGGGAATGATCGTGAAATGCATAGAAATGACGGTGAAGTGAAGGGAATTGACTGTGAAATGCATGGAAATGACGGTGAAGTGAAGGGAATTGACCGTGAAATGCGTGAAAATGTCGTGAATCAACCCGGAATTGGCGGAAATGACCATGAAATGAATGAAAATGACCGTGAAGTGAAGCGAATTGACCGTGAAATACGTGGAAATGACCGTGAAGTGAAGGGAATTGATTGTGAAATGCGTGAAAATGATCGTGAATCAACACGGAATTGCAGGAAATGACAGTGAAATGCATGAAAATGACCGTGAAGTGAAGCGAATTGACCGTGAAATGTGTGGAAATGATCATAAAGTGAGGAGAATTAACCGTGAAATGAGTGAAAATGACCGTGAATCAACATGAAATTACCGGGAATGATCGTGAAGTGAAGGGAATTGACCGTGAAATGCATGGAAATGACCGTGAATCAACATGGAAATGACCGTGAATCAACACGGAATTGCTAGGAATGACCGTGAAATGCATAGAAATGATTGTGAAGCGAAGCAAATTGACCGTGAAATGCATGGAAATGACCGTGAAGTGAAGGGAATTGTCCGTGAAATGCATGAAAATGACCGTGAATCAACACGGAATCGTCAGGAATGACTGTGAAATGCATGGAAATGACCGTGAAGTGAAGCAAATTGACCGTAAAATACATGAAAATGACCATGAAGTGAAGGAAAATGACTGTAAAATGCGTGAAAATAACTGTGAATCAACACAAAATCACTGGGAATCACCATGAAATGCATGGAAATGATCGTGAAGTGAAGCGAATTAACCGTGAAATGCGTGGAAATGACCATAAAGTGAAGGGAATTGTCCATGAAATGCATGGAAATGACTGTGAAGAGAAGCGAATTGACCGTGAAATGCATGGAAATGACCGTGAAGTGAAGGAAATTGTCCATAAAATGTATGGAAATGACCGTAAATCAACACAGAATCACTGAAAATGACCTTGAAATGCATGAAAATGACTGTGAAGTGAAGCGAATTGACCGTGAAATGTGTTGAATTGACCGCGAAGTAAATAAAATGAATGAAATTGACTGCGAAGTGAATTAAATGAATTTTCAACCATCGACCCGATGGAATCTTAAAAAATAACTATGTTGGTTTGCTAAATTAACTTCTCCTACCCCAAAATCATATGTGGTATACTAGACAACTCATTCTACTTTAAGAGATATGATTGTTAAATGAATAGGCAAAAAAATGAATTAAAAGATAGAAAAATATTTTTATATACTTGTATATACGTATTTACGTAACTATGTATTAGAGAAAAATAAAAGGAGAAATGAGTTATCCTTGTAAAAAAAAAATAACAAATAAATAATTTTGCCAGATTGGAGCGGCACAGCAGTCTAAGCTCTTTTTTCTCGCTATAGAATTTTCATTCCTTTTGTGGGTCCCATCATGAGGCCTGTGTTATATCCAAACTGTCCATCTATTTGATGAGCTCATATTAATGCTTGAGACTAAAAATAAGACAGATCTAACTATCAAGTGGACCACACCATAAAAGCAGTGGAGGATTGAACGTCTACCATTGAAATCCTTTCAGGGGTCACAAAAGTGAAATTTGTTTTTCCTCTTCATCCCGTTCTTTGTGACCTCATGAATAGGTTGGATGGAAAATATATGTTATGGTGGGCCATATGAAATTTTTAACCGTGAAAATCAAGTTTACCGCTGCTATTTTTGGTGTGGTCCAGTTGATCTTTGGATATGATTCCCTTTTTTCCGGTAATGCTCCGAAATGATCTCGAAATATGGATGGACGGTGTGGATATAATAAATACATCATTGTGGGGCCATTTCGAGGAGCGTCAGCGCTCGTCTTCGCACACCAGCCAATCGGCTTCCGGAAGCAATGAATGACGGGGGTATATTAATCCCTTGAAAAGTCGGCCGTACACAGGGGAGTATTCTTGGAAGCAAAAAAAGAGGTGGGCTTCAAATGGCTGGTGGGCCATAAATGGGTCGTACAGTAGGAAATTTCTCTTATGACATTTTTTTTCTGGTGGTCCATCTGTTCTGATTACTGTGGTCCATCCGAGGAGTGAAATAGTATTCTTTCTAGGCCATGAGATCTAAATAAGATATCCCACCTTACGGATGTCTCAAATCTTTCACTCGTGTTCCATATTGACATGCGTGCCTGCGTGTGTACAGTTGTTAGCCCACGCGCGTCGAGACCCGCCCATCTTCATGCGTGTGACACGCATGTGAAAGATCCAAGCTTTTCATCAAGTGGAACATGCTTATCAGATCTTCTGTATAAAAGAGAAATCAGTTTCAATCCTCAGGTGTTCCATAGCGTACAACACAAACGGACGGTTGAGATTAGTTTTTCTAGATGTCCATTCATTTTGTGTACTGTGGCCCACCTGAATAGTGAAACGGCCTGATTTTTATTTAAGAGATCTAAATAGTATGGCCATCTTAGTGAAAGGTAGATCTAGCTCACATGCTATATTGGCACGTTTGCGTGAGCGTAGATTCGCATACCCCCCACGCGTGTGGGCTTGGGAAACCTCTTGAGTCCAAAACTCCGATTGCCTCCCAGGAATGAGTGGGGTTAGAGCTTGAGTATCTAATCTTCTCTTTGACTCCGAATGCCTTCCAGGAATGAGTGGGGTTAGAGCTTGAGTATCTAATCTTCTCTTTTGTGGATAATATCTAATTCCACACGCGTGTCCACTTCCCAGTACACGTGCCAATACAGAACACGTGTGCTTGATCATATCTCTCCATTAGGTGGGGCACAATAGTTAGATCTTCTCGCATAAAAGTTGGCCCACTTCACACCGGCCATAGAATACAAAGACTTCTAAGAAAATGTGTTTTAACCGTCAATTACTCTGTTCATAGTGGCCCACCTAAGAACACGGATCTAACGGTTATTTCCAAGCGGACGGAAAGCTCAGATCTCGCAAACGTGTTCTATATTGGTGTGTGCATGTGTGCGTGGATGGGCAGACGCTGCGAGTTAGTAACCGTACAAATGACACTTATGTACGAGATCCGAACCGTTCAATTTGTTGGTCCATAAAATGGGCCACCTGGGTAAATCCTAACCACTGCTTGGTTGAGTTTCGATGATTCTGATAGGGGAATATGGCTAAAGAAGTCCACCCAACGGCCAACATGCAATGGTTAAAACATTTTCAGCCAGCGGCTATAATGATCCCACTAGTGTGATTTTTGGACAATGGCCCACCCGTAGTAGGAGAAAAGAGATGAACGGTCGGGATATAGTTACATGAATCGAATTCTTACAAATTAGATGCTAGCATTTTTTTTGTTTATTAATTTTGGACGAGGATTCCCTCCCGCGGGGGCTACACGGAGTCCCTGCGACCCTAAGCTCTGTGGGGCCACCGTGATGTCTGTCTGACATCCATTTTCGTCCATAAGCTTTGCCAACTAATGCCAGGACATGGCTAAAAAATGAGGTTGATACGGAACTTAAGTGGGCCACACAGTAGAAAACAGTGGAGATGAAGCACCCACCGTTGAAATCTTAACGGGCCCAACCATGCGGTTGATTTGTGATGTAGAGTGGGTCGTGGACAGTTTCATGGCCAAGATGGATCAGAAAAGGCCCGGTAGATAACAGAAGTGATCCGGACTGTCGGACCTTAGATCGGACGTATCTCGCAATCCGAAATGAGTAATCTGATGTAAAATATATGATTTTGGGATGGAACAAGTTACTTTAGCTAACCAACCCTATTATGCCAGGTTGCGCAGCCTAGATTTGCAAAATATACCTAGATTGATGGTCGTTTTCCTGTTTTATTTTCATTTTTACTATAAATAGTAAGTTTACTTTAGCCAACTAACCCTGTTATATTTAGTTGCGGAGTTCGAATTTATGAAATATCTCTAGATTGATAGTCGTTTTCCTGTTTTATTTTCATTTTTACTATAAATAGTAAACTTTAATTTAATTATAACTCTTCATCCGTTGGGCTTTAAGAGTTGTGTCCGACATGAAAAGTGATTAAAATAATTGGAAGAACGATTTAGTGAAGCCAAATAGGACACTAACTATTTTTGGTCAAAAACATTACACACTAGTAGACATCACCATCATTTATAAATAGTAAGTCGTGGATTTTAAGAGTTTTAGTTGTAGTTTAATTCTGATTTTTTTCTTATTGCTTGGTACTCTTATTTAAAAGGTTGTGAACTCGTTCTTATTAGTCAATTAATCAATTTTGAATTTATTGAAAATTATTTTTATTTTTTGCTTTCTTTCCTTGTGGATTCTCAAAGTTTCTGTGAAGAGTCCAGAGAAGTTCCGTAGATTTGAAATAGTTATCCTCTCGAGGAAGGCAATGCTCTGCCTCACGTCCTTCCTTGTGTCGATTTGCCATCCAAACCATTGGTAAGGTGCTTCCCACTGGGCTGAAGGGAAAACAGATATATTCGCCTGGTCCAACACTGGTGTGGGCCCAAGAATGTTTCAGTGGAGGTTATTTCATCCCCTCTTTCTTGACGGGTGGCCCACTTGAGTTTTAAATCTTCTGGATCCACCGAGGTGGGTGTGATTACTGACCGTGGGGCCCACCATGATGTATTTAACTTATATCCATTCCGTTCATCCGTTTTGAAAACTCAGTTTAGGGTACGATTAAAAAAACTAAGCGGATCCAATTCTGAGATGGACCATGATACAGGAAAGAGTGGTAATGGACCATTAAAAACTTTTCATGGGCCTCAAACTTTTTGTATCAAGCTGATATTTGTGTGGTCTTTTCATCCAGGCATTTATGACCTTATCAACGGGTTGGATGGAAAATAAACATTCTGGTGGCCCCATGAAGTTTTTAATGGTGGGGATCAATCACGACTGTTACCTCTGATATCGTCTACCTAAGATTCGGATTTGCTTCATTTTTGGGAACAAACCTTAAAATAAGCTGTAAAAATGAATGGACGGTGTGGATGTAAGGAACATAGATCACCGTGGGCCCATAGTTAGGAATCAACTGACCTCGGTTAGAGCTGTACACGAATCGAGTTAGGTAGGTCACTCGCTCAATTCCACTCGAACAGCTCGACTGACCTCAGCTCGAAATTGGATTCCAATCGAGTCAAGTTAGTTTTTAGCGATCAAAAACAATTTCGAGCAGTGTTGGAGCTTGCCGGAACACGACACGACTTAGATTGAACCTCAACTCGAACAGGCTGGGATCAAATCAGTTCGGTGACTAATTATTTCGATATAGATGTTGCTCATGGAATGCTTGATTAAATGACTCAACGAAGTATTGGCGAAGAAAGAATCGATCCTATCCAATCCATCAGCTTTTGCCGTTGGATGTTGACCATTTTCATTTCTTGATGCATCACTCATCCGAGGTCCACTTTCCCACACTAGGATCTTCGTTTTTTGCTGGGCCCATCTGCTGGTGGGACCCACCATCCCAACTTATTTTGGCAATATCTGTCTCTGTCTCTCTAATCAAACGAGTGACGCACAAGGGCGGTGCCGCTATTAGCATGGACGGTGCTTTTTCACGGACAGCACTTTCAGTCGGTGACACGTGTCATGCTTCTTACTACACCACGTGGGCACAATTTAAGGGACGCGGTTTGGCCCGTGCCGCTGCCACCATCCAGGTGGCTAGTGGTCGGTCCTATGTGGACCCCACCATGATGTATATGTTTTATCCACGCTGTCCATCCATTTTGAAAGATAATTTTATGCATTTCTACCAAAAAATGAGGTATATCTAAATCTAAGGTGGACCACACCATGGGAAAACAATTTTGATTGAATGTCCACCATTAAAAACCTCCTAGGGCCCACTATAATGGTTATTTGACATCTAACCTGTTGATTAGGTCATGCAGACTTGGATGAAGGGAAAAAAATATATATCAGTTTTATCTAAAACTTTTGTGGGCCCCAAGAATTTTTAATGGTAAGCGTTCAATCAACACTGTGCGGTCCACTTGAGAATTAGATTAACCTTATTTTTGAGCTCATACCATAAAATAATATGGAAGAGTGGATGGACGGCATGGACGAAACACACACATCATAGTGGGGCCCCAGAGCACCGACCACTAGCCATTGGCTAGTGGCAGGGTGATTAGCCGATCCGTTACGAATTTAAGATTGAGATTTTTACAACTGGCTGCCTAATTGTTACAGAATTTACTTACAGAATTTACGTCCAGACACCTTTTAAAAAAAAAGATATTTGATTAAGATACCCCGTAATTTCATTATATTTCACTAAGGGACTGTTTCGTATATTACACGAATTTTGCACGGTTAAAAAAGTTATCATATGCTCGACCTTACCATAGCATTCCACGAGGTAAGCGTGCAGGTCGTCCGACAATGCATTTTGTTTTCAATAGCCACGCTTTAACCGCATATTGAAGGAACCGGTTTCAATGAGGCCGACCATGTACATGACCATATAAATCGTACACGACTATATAAATTGATTGTTTTACCCATTTGAAGTCGTCATCACAGCAATAAAACACAAAAGCTACCCCCTAACATACAATGCCCACCTACAAACCCATTTGTATTTGTTTTTGTTTATAAAAGAACAACAAATATAAATTTTTTATAAAAAAAAAGAAAAAAAAAGATAGAGAGAAAAGAATTATGATAATGATGCGTTATTCAGATGCAAGTGCTCATGATGTGAGGCCCTGTTCGATTTTCCGACTTATTGTCAATCGGAAGTAAAGAAGTAATTATTACTTCTGACGCTTGTTTGAAAAAAAAATAAATTTGGGCGTTATGCAGCTGTGTTAGAAATGACGGTAGTTCGCTAAAAAGTAGCCGCACAAAATATATCTCTCTGTAGGTAATCAGAGAGACAATATCGAGGCAGTAGAAGCTGACACCATACAGTGTCGTGGTCCACATGAGCACTACATCTTCTATGGTTCGTCAATACAATACTTAAAATAGTTATTTCTCTCATTGCGTCGTCTTCACCAAGGCACCAAACCAGCATCCCAAAGTAAATTTTCTCTTTGATAAGGTAAGACAACGACGGCGATATACTTTCATATGTATCTCCACTCTTTTTTTTTGCAGAGAACATGTGATGTGTCGTCACCTAAAATCTCAATATTCATATCCTGTTTCTTCCCTGTTTCATACACAACAGGTAAGGGGTTTAGAGCTTGTGAGAAAGTTACTCATCAGTAGATTCCGTAACATCTCCATAGGATAGCAGGTACTAATAGATGGTTGTTGTATTGTTTACAGTGATTCAATTCATTTTCTTCCCTGATGATTTTTATGTTTTGTATGTTCTTTCAATGTTCCCGTCTTGCAAGTTTATTCTCTTGCATGTTATTGCAAGTTTCTTGCCTTGCATGATAATACAATTTACATGGCTTGCATGTTATTGAAAAATCGTGTATTCCATTCTATGAGGTGTTTACCCTTTATGGTACCGGTTTCCTCTCTCCTACAATGGTTCTCTCTGCTATAAGATTGTGACATCTTCACCATAACCTACGCCAACTCCAGAACAAGTAAAAAATCATCCTTTCTTCCATGTCAGTACTTAGTGGATATGGGTAGAAGTAACTGGAAAAAGAACAATCCTGGTGTTGTGCACATGGCCCGACATATGTGGACCACCTGATGACTTTGATTTTGGGTTAAACATGTGGGACATCTTCCTCATAACCTATACCAACTCAGAACAACTAGTTTTTATTTTTGTTTATTTATTTATTTACTTTTGGACATTTTGGGATATGTTTTGGACAATGATTTACATAGGTTTTATAGTGTTATAGGCTACATAGGTTTTGTAGTGTTATGGACTATGAAAGCATATTTTATTTACATGTTTTGGAAATGGATTTGCTGCTAAACGAGGATAAATTTCTGTAAAAGGTCATTCTTGCACTCATAAAAGACCTCAGGGCTGTTCACGAGTCGAGCTAGTTCGAAAAACTCACTTGACTCGGCTCGAGTAAGCTCGAATTCACTCGGCTTGAATGGCCGATTTGAGCTGAGTCAAGCTAATTATTTGAAGCTCGAGTTGAGTTCAAGCCGAGTTCGACCAGGTGGCATTTCAACGGAAGCGGATTGCGTACTGAGTAACTCAGTACGGTAAGCGTACTGAGTAAACTCCGTGGGCCCTTGTGTCACTCATGTATTATATCCACTCCGTCCATCTCTTTTAACACATAATTTTAGGGCTTTATCCCAAAAATGGAGTATATCCAAATCTCAAATGGACCACACCCCCAGAAACTGTGTGAATTAAACATCTACTGTTGAAAAATTCTTAAGGACAACAGAGGTTTTAGATCTAGCTGATATTTGTATTTTACCTTCATCTATGTCCTTCTGATCTTATGAACAGGTTGGATGACAAATAAACATCACCGGGGGCCTTAGAAAATTTTCAATGGCTGAAATTAGTAGTTCCACTTTTTCCAGTGGTATGGCCCACTTGAGCTTTGTATATATATCAATTTTGGCTTGAACCCATAAAATAATTTGGAAAAACGAATGCACGGCGTGGATAAACCACATGCATTCGTGGTGGGCCCAATTGAGTTTACTCAGTACGATAAGAGCGTAATGAGTAACTCAATACACAATTCGATTTCCATTTCAACTCGAACTCGACTCGACTCGAAGCTTGAACTCAAGCTCTACTCGGTTCGATTAATAAATATATTAAATATTAAATATTATATATATTATATTAATATAAGTTTTAAGTTTTAACTTGAAGAAAAAAAGAAGAAGAAGAAGAAGAAAACAAACCCTAGAGTCTCTACCCGACTGCACGCACTCCCTTTCCCTTTCCCTTTCCTTTTCTTCTCTTTCTCTACCCGCTGCTAGCCGCACGCCTGCCTAGACCACCACCACCAGTTTTCATTTCAGCTCTACAATAGTATGATTTCAATCTCTTGAGATCTACTTCTTGGGCAAGAAACCCAAGAAATCCGAGAAGGGTTCTTCTCGAATTTGTTAGAGCTTCAAGGAAATTCAATGATCTAATTGGTTAGAGCTCTTTACTTGGATTTTTTATGTGTTCTGCTTTATTTCTTTTTTAGTACTTGGATTTTTGCTGGTGGAAGAAGATCAAGAACATATCGGTTCTTATAGGTTTCCTCATCCGATTAAAAGCTTTGTTTTGTTTTTTATCAAGTTTTTCTTTGATTCTCTTAAGATTTTTGAATTTTTCATCAATGGAGGAGGATTAAGAACAGAATCCATTACTCTCTCACCCAACAAGCTCGAGCTCGACTCGACTCGAACCACTAACTCGACTCGACAGCTTTGGCAAACAAGTCAAGCTTCAATGTTGAGCTCGAGTATAGCATGGACAAGCTGAGCCAAGCTTGGCCCACCTCGACTCGACTCGGCTCGATGCCCACCTCCACTTAACAGTTGTTTGCTTTGAATTGATTCAATGCCTATAACCTTCATTGTCTCCGGGCAGATAACATTTTCGCCAATGGAAATCATGGAAATGGCAACATTCATGGGGTCAAGCGACTCAAGCCCCACTTCGGGTTTTTCTGTGATGGGCTCTAGAGCTTTGAACAAATCTCCTTCCCCTCCTAAGTCATACTCTGAAACGGTGGCCTGATTGAACTAGGTTGCTCTTGTGACCATCATCTGTAATAGCTGGTGCAATTTTTTACACAATACAAGGGAAAAAAAAGGATAGGAAAAAAAGAATTAAAACAGGGTTTTCCCCTTCTCCTTCTCTGGTCTTTTTGCACTTTTCAATAGACTTGCATTTGTGGTGAACCTATTGTGAAGATTACAAATCCATGCATGCTAATTCAATGTTATTCTTTTGTTTAAATCTGTGTCAATATCCTCTGATCCACCAAACACACTCACACCCCCACACCATTAGAACAATCCTAGCAAATCTACCCATGGTGCATTCCAGATGTTTAACTCATAATTAGAGGCAAATTGGATGAGAGCTTATATAAAAAAAAAAAATCAGGATTAACTAGAGAAAGAAATCGAAGTTGTACGAATTTACTTAGTTAAAATCAGAACAACTTGTATCCAACAAGTAAGTCAAGCTTAAAATTTTAGGATATTAAAATAACACCGACATTTAAACCACCAACTAATTAGAAGAGAGTCTGATCCTTAGCATCTTCTTATGTCGAGTATTAGCACATATGATTAAATATGGATGAACGGCGTGGATGAAAGATGTACAGAACATGGAGCACATGATTAAATATTGATGAACGGCGTGGATTAAAGATGTACAAAAATTGGGGGTGAGAACACATTAACCAGTGACCGATGGTCACTCTGAGCAATGGTCAACAATCTTACTTTTTTCGAAATTACAATGAAAATCAAATAGCATTTGCAGCTGTATCAGAGGTGAGGTGAAAGACACCATAACATCCTTTTTTATTTGACATGTCTATTACACCATTGAACCAAACACATAGCTAGTGATTTTATCCCCAATACGCCGTATTTTTTATATTAAACAAACATGTGATAACAGTAAACGGAAGTAGTACCAATCATTACAATTACATGTAATAAGTAATCATTACTTCTTTACATCCAAATACGATATAATTTGGAAAACCAAATAGGACCTAAAAGAGAAACCATACCAAAAAATAGATGCCTTACATATAACGCTCAATCTAAGGTCTGCACTGCGTGGTGGTAGGGAATGAGAGAGAGAGAGAGGCAGACGTGGATGGTGGTAGGGATTGGGGGAGAGAGAGCGCTACATAGGGATGTAGCTGCTGGTAGGAATCCAGGGAGAGAAACAGAGAGAGAGAGAGAGAGAGAGAGAGAGAGAGAGAGAGAGAGAGAGAGGGCTACACGACTAGGGCTTCAAAGGGATAAAACAACCAATTTATATGGCCATGTACATGCTCGGCCTCAATGAAACCGGTATTACCAGTTTCATTCCTTCAACATGCAGTTAAAGCATGGCCATTAGTAGCAAAATGTCTCCATCCGACAACCAACACGTTGACAGCACTCGACCTCACGAGACACTACAGTAAGGTTAAGCGTATAGTACCTTTTCCCATATATTTATATTCACACATCCATGCATTTAAATAAGATCGTATCATGAATTTTCATGCATATTTTCTTGTTTAAAATATGCTTAATTAATGTGGTGGTATATAATCTTAAAGAAAATTCACATTGAGCTGGCTACTCATCTTTTGAATACATAACCGTATAGGTAGTGCAGATAATTTAAATTATACTCATGTTCAGGTTGATAAGGAGCATGATACAAATGCTAAGGATGTACAACTGTATCTGCCCAATAGTAATTGTGTGATCTTGCAGTTCAAGACTAGTTGTAATTTATTTTGTTTTATATGTTAAATTAATTCATTTTGTAATTGTGAATATTAAGACATTGGTTTGTGTAAGCCATATTGATAGCCGCTCGTATATTCTGAATATTTAAGTAAATTTCCTTTGTTAATCTTTCACTAAGCTGCTAACTTTGAAAAAGAAAAGTAAAAAATATATGTAAAATTTGGTTATCTTTAAAGGTTAACACTTAGGTTTTCGAAAAACGAGTCATATACTCAGATTTCAAAAACTGGAGTGTTACAATATGTTAGCCGAGGAGTTATTAAGTTTCATTCATTTAGTATATTAAGGAAGCAATAGTACCATCATTTTATCATGGTCTCAAGCAGATCACGAGGCTCGGGGCGGCCAAAGTGACTCCTTACATGTGTCCCATGATCCGTTTCTGGGTTCATCACCAAAGCGACGACTCCCCAGCTAATGAAGGACTAGCACTGGCCCGACCAATTAGCTCAACCGATCATGAAGAACCCGGATGACACAGCCCGGACGGACAAGGTTAGGCACACCATTGACATGTGGATAACTCCCACAATTGATGCAAGAGTCGTCACTTGAACGCAATGTGGAGTAATTGCGACATCATTACAGTTTGATGTAATAGGCTCATAGCCTTCTTGATTGTTCATTGGTTAATACGGGGACGCTCGTCACCTCAGCGTATACTGACAACTCAGATACGGTGTCTCATACTACTATGCCCAGCCCATGAGTCTAGTGGATCATACCGTTAATGGTTAGAAATAGACTCATTTAGTGGGAATAGGGTATTATATATTCTAATTGTCGATATCATATATGGCGAACACATGTGGTTAATCGTCTGTTAGGCTAATTCGATCGGCTTAGGGAATTCCGGCTCAATCGGCATTGAGTGCGAGCAGCCAGTGTAGCCCAACTACTATCGATCTGTTGGGGATTTTGACCTGCAGAATCACACAGATCTAGATCTAGGATAGCAATCCAATGGCACCAAGCACACAAGAGAAAACCCAGATTTAACGTGGAAAACCCTTGCGGGAAAAAACCACGGCACAAAGCGACAAATCTCCACTATGAAAAATAGAAATTACAAAGAGAAAGGACTTACCCGATTCGAACAACCTCGAATCTCACCCTTGCTACACCCTTTAATTTCCCTAGAATCCCTTTAGAAAGCTTTCTCATACCCTAGAAAATCCCTAAGAACACTTATTTATAGTTTAGGTAACTTCCCTTCTACATCCCGGTGCTGAAAGGACTCAAAATCCATAATCCGCATAAAATTGCGGAACGAATCTGCGTAACCTACAACTGGTCGAGCGTCACCCACGATCGGTTGAGCATGGCCCATGACCGGTCGAGCACCTCGAACTACAACTCTTTATGCTCACTGGACTTTGAGTCGAACATTGCTCGACTGGTCGAACAGGCTCCCACGACCGGTCAAACCTGATCCATGACCGGTCGAGAAACACCAGGAAAAAACATATTTAAGACTTTTCCTAATAATCTCCACTAAGTATTCAATCTTCTACCATGTAGCTTCTTGACCTCTTCTCTTATTTCTGTATCACATCATAGCTTCTCGTGCACACTCCGTCTTCCTTTTACTCCATCGCCAAGTCCAGAGAAGTTACACAGAACTTGAACTTCTCTGAAGGAACGACCTAGGTGAGCTTATATGCCGGATCAAAATTCACGTGCTCAACCACCTTTGCTCCTGTCTTCTCAAAAGGAAAAATGTAGTCTTCTTACCATCTCACCGCTACCCAGTATTGTTTGTCGAGGTACTTGCTCACAACACTGATAGCTTGTGAGATAACCGGTCTAAACCAGACCATGGTATACACTGCCCAGCACATTCGAATAAGGCTCATGAGATATCCTGCTTTTCCTCATCTTTTTTGGGATATATCCTGAGGAAAACTTGAGGAGAGAAACGTAGGGAACGCTCTCCAGCTTTACCTGGCCCATCACATCCTTGATCAATACCTGCACACAAGGTATTCCTCCTATGATTACCAAAGCCTACTCCTCCTTTAGTCTCAATGCCGAGAACCATCTTTGCAACCCCTCGATCCTTCATTCTCAACATTCTGATTGACTGAGTCTTCAGTACATTGATTTCAGACATGTCACAATTGGCGATCCACACGTCATCAACATACAATACCTGACCCACCATGAAGGAATCAAACCACTGCCTAGGCGACAGGCAGAACAACGACCTCCTGCAAAGTCTTTTCTCAGCCCCTTTCACTTCGAACCACCCTGGTTGCTTCATGTAGATCTGCTCTTCACTTTTCCTTGTAGAAGTGCAGACTCTACATCCTTCCTTCCAGCTCAAGATCACATTGGCCAACCAACGTCAATCACTGATCTAATAGACACCTGCTATACCGTCAGAGTGAATATCTCTGAGAAGCCGATCCCTTCTCCCTGTAGTTGGTGAACCAACTCCGATGACGAGTAATGTGAAAAGATGCCCCTGTGTCTAGCATTCACTCATCCTTACGATTATCGTATGACCCTCTGAGCGAAAATACAAATAAAATATCACCATAACATCCACTCAATCCATCTGATGTGGCAACGTTGGCCTCCCTGCATGAAGCCTCAGAATCTTTCCTCTTCGATTTAGGATTTTCATAATCCTTCTTCACATGTCCTTCCTTCTCACAATTCTAGCACTTTACCTTTCCTTTGCCCTTGCCCCTGGATTTGGATCTAGAACCAGAAGAACCTGTACCTTGTCTAGAATTCCTATCCACTGTAAACAGTGCATCAGAAGACGTCCCCATGTCGTTGTTCAATTATCTCAAAGCCTTCCCTTGAAGGGCTGAGATAACTGTGTCGACACTCAGGGTTTTATTCATGCTGCACATAGTGTCCTTGAATGCCTCATAGGACACTACAAGAGAATTCAACAACATACATACGTGTTTTTCATCTTTCATCACTTCCTCCATATCCAACAATTTGCAAACCAATTTATTAAAATTACTGATGTGAGCCTCCAGATCTCCACCCTCTGTCATCTTGAAGTTATACCACTGTCACTTCAAGTGTAAGCAATTTTCTAAGGATTTCTTCGCATAGACATCCTCTAACTTCGCTCATAACTTAGCCACAGTTTTCTCCCTCATGACATTGTAGAGAACCTCATCCATGAGATATAAACGGATCGATGATAAATTTTTCTTATCAAGAATATTCCAATCAGCATCATTCATAGTAGACTTCCGCTCCTCAAGAGCACCATCCTCGCCTTGCTTGGTTAACAGGTTAATCATCTTAACCTTCCATAACTCAAAATTCTTTTTCCCTGAGTACTTCTCAAACTCATACTTGGCACTCACCATTATTATTAATCCCTCAGATTCAGATCTGTGCCCCAACGATAGCTCTGATACCACTTATTGGGGATTTTGACCTACGGAATCACACAGATCTAGATCTAGGATATCAATCCAATGGCACCAATCACACAAGAGAACACAGAGAACACCTAGATTTAATGTGAAAAACCCTTGCGAAAAAAAACCACGACACAAAGCGACAGATTTTCACTATGAAAAACAGAAATTACAAAGAGAAAGGACTTATCCGATTCGAACAACCTCGAATCTCACCCTTGCTACACCCTTTAATTTCCCTGAAACCCCTTTAGAAAGCTTTCTCATACCCTAGAAAATCCCTACGAACACCTATGTATAGTTTAGGCAACTTTCCTTCCGCATCCCGGTTGCGAAAGGACTCAAAATCCGTAATCCGCACAAAATCGTGGAACGAATCTGCATAACCTACGACCGGTCGAGTGTCACCCACGACCGGTCGAGCATGGCCCAAGACCGGTCGAGCACCTCGAACCACAACTCTTTATGCTCGCTTGACTTTGAGTCGAGCACTGCTCGACTGGTCGAACACGCTCTCACGACCGATCGAGAAACACCAGGAAAAAACAGATTTAAGACTTTTCCTAACACGATCATCCGTGTTCGATTGGGGTCAACCGAACAAGTGTGAAGTGGCTGGCCTAACTCACGCCATCCCCTTAGTTCAAGCGGTTAGCCAACTAACTCAGCATTATAGCAATCCTAAGTATTGCTATGGACTAAACACCACATCACACAATCATAACATAAGTTTCACTACAAAACCACTTAACCATTTTATTGAACATGTGATCATCCATAGGGTAATACGTTCACCAAAGCATTAAACAAACACGTGAGCATGCATAGAGTAATACAATCACTTATGCATTAAATCAAGTATGTGAGCATTGACGAAGTAACACATTCCACCACTTAGACATTTCATAAAACATGTGAGCATTCACATCCAACTAATAGCATATATTATAGCTAATTCAAAATGTGAATATATTAGCATACACGAATTTATTTATAAGAAACTAATCATTGATTGAGACCCTCAAGATCGATAAAAGATGACCTGAAAATAATGGTACACAACTTATGATGATTTGTCTGATTAATAATGCTCTTGGGATTAGGGTTTTAGAAAAAAATTATTAAAAGACCTAAATGTTGAGGATTAAATATTGCATATTATCCCCCATTTATATCCTGGTTTTATGAACATGATAATGCTTAATGTTCTATTTTACTCATATTTGTGTTGCAATGTGAATTTAAGAGCTTAGATTGAAAAGGATGCTAAAAGCATGAATTTGATTATCAAGAATCACTAAGGCAAGAGATGGATCTTAGGAGACCAAGATTGAAGAATTCACATGGCAAAGATTTAAGAAAACTAAGTGAGGAATGACGAGAATTAAAGAAAGTGAAGGAAAGAAATTTTGAAATTGTCTTGAAAAAGCATATTCTAAAATTCTGGGTCATTTTGTGAAATTGCTTAGAGTGAAGTCTATTTTGAAAAAGTGCGCAAAGTGAAGTGTATTTTAGCAAACTGCATAAATTTAAAACGGTTTTTAAATTTTTCCAACTAGGTGCGAATGTTAGAGTTTCACAATTATAAATAGAACTCCCTAAGATATTTCTAAGCATCTTCTAGGGTTCAAGGAGTGAAGCGAAAGGATGATAAGCCGTCGCCAAGAGTTTTTCCTCTTCTTCCTTAATTAATTTCATATTTTTCTTAAGAGATTTTGGTCCAATCTTGTCTATGGTTAGCTAAACCTCTTAGCTAGGGCTAAGAGGTGAAGCTTGTAACGTGATAAGATGTTTCTCTTCCTTTGATTCATGTTTATGTTGAGTCTTCTTTGATAATAATTTGATATTTAAGGAATACTTTCAATTTTTAATGATTTATTGTGACTCAAATTACAATAGATTTGCAATAGCTTTAAGTATCTTCTTTTTCTGATTTTGAGATTGTGGGATTGATAAATCCTGTTGTTGGCCATCGTCCCATGAGCATGGTTTGGTGATGGAATCTCTTCCAATTATCACAATTTTCCTCCATTGAGAATTAGGTCAAGGAAAGTTTAAATTTAATCTTAATTGTTATAGCTTCCAATTGAATATGATAAGACTTCAATTCCAATTGTGGTACTTGAATCAAGTAAGAGGGCTCCCTGATCATAGGAATTATATCCTTGGCGCTTTAGTTTACTTTTGATATTTGATAAATCCTTTACAATTACTCTTTTTTATTCCATATTTAGATTTAAATATTTTTCTAGTTCTAGTTCTAGTTCTAGTTCTTTTCAAAATACGTACAAGTTTAATCCCTATTGATTCAACCTCGTTCTCACGTATTATTAGTACATCGTGACCCTACACTTGGGGTTATGAACACTAAACAAGCATACAAGCTTATGAGATTTGGGACAAACAATAATTGAAATCCTAGATTACAAGTGAGATTCAACACCTACCTCTAATCATTGACGGGAAAGCTTTGATGACAGCTTCGGTTATGACAAGGCGGTTATAGAGGGGATGAGAGGGTAGAAGTGTACTAATCCTCACACCCCAAGCTCACTCTCTTCTCCTTTCTCCTCTTTCTCTTCTCTATGTCTTTTCTTCTAGGGCAAAATCAAATGTTGTAAGGAATGCTCCAAAATCCTTATTTATGGCACTGGATTTGGTACAAATGGCCCTAAGGGTTGGGTTTTACTATACTAGCCTTAGGGGAGGATGTTTCCAACGTTTGGGTGCCACTATGGGGCATAAGGGTCGGCACCACCATAAGAAATTGGCTCTAGTAATGATCTACTTAAGTACAAGATTAGCCCGCCATTTGGATGTATCGATCGATGAGTATGATCAGAAATCAGTTCAACGATCATTGATGGTTGATCAGAGCGTGGCTATATGGATATGTGTAGGGTATTAGCTTAGGTTGTTGCTCTAAATTTGGTCACGATCTAACAGTCTAAAAGAAACAACTTTGGCAAAAATCAGATACAAATAATTAACTTAAGTTCCTGATTAATTTCAAAGACATTTACACATCTTATGCACAGGCCCTGCAAGTTCAAGTTGAGAGATTCGAGACGCGATTTTGGCTTGATTTCTTGTGATGGATGTCAAGCCTGCTAAGATGAACATTGTTATATAGTCTTAGGTATAGTGGCCTACAATGAGCAGTGTAAAGCTTATTCAGGTAACTAGGACAGTTTTGGAATGAATTGGATAGCGATATTTTTTGTATGTGATGATGTGAGTGTGGATTAGATAAGTTTATAATGTGGCCTATTCACAATTAGCAGAAACGATGATTTGATCCTAATTACCCTAAACCATTAGTTCTTAGGCTAAAAAAGTAATCGGTTTAGTTTAATTTGTTAATTAAGATCCGACCCCTAGTTGTCTCAGCTTTTGGTAGATATTTATTTAATTGTAGTCATCTTGATTAGTCAATGATAGGTCGAATAGATTTGGGCCCTGGATGAAGAAATCACGAGGCTAGACTCAAGGTTTAAGTAATCAGGCAGATTCGTTAGCTTTTGTCACACCCTAAAAACTAGACCTCACGTACAGAGACCCTTATCTTGAGTTTTCAAGTGTGAATCAAATGAAAATGCACGTGTGAACTCATTTAAATTCATATTCATTCAATACACGAATAATCAAAATAATGCAATTCAACTTAGTAGATTTAAAGCAAGATAGAGATAACTAAAAATTTAGAAATATAAGGCTAACAGTAAAAAATATAATTTTAATAGTGGTGATCGCCCAAAATGGAGATTTTACAAACCATAATAAATATATAACAAAATCAACATATGAAGCACAACTAGTTGAGAACTCCAATAAATAAAAGCACAAAATTAAATAAATGCAACGTCTTCCATTTTCGCCTGACACTCAAACATGCTCGAAGGTTTGTTTTGGGCAACCATGTTAAGGCCAACATGCATCTCAGTGGCATGTGTGCAAGATTATGGCCCACCAAGTATGGGTTACATCCTATAGTAGCCATACTTTGGCTAAGCGTGTTATGATCTTACTAGGTCCATGTCCCTTTAGACCTAGATCCTATAATATTCAGGTTCCCCTAAGCACCCATCAAGTCTTTAGATCTACGATTTTGATTAAGGCAAAAAATTCATAAGGTTGGGATCACCCAATGGATGGATTAAATTGTACATGTATGCGTAACTTTGACGTGTACATGCTCCGTAAATAAGTTCTCTCACATGTTTGTTTTAGAAATCTCATTTTGTTTCTAGAATCATAAATATAGTATTGAATCTTTATATATGAAGTGAGTAGCGAAAAGACATGTTTATCACCCCAATTAGTTTAGGAGGATAGTAGAAACTTGAAATTTATAGGGTATCGAATGGGATTTTAATGTCAAAGGATTTTATTCATGCGAGGCGCCCACCCTCCGTCCCTGTATATGTATGCTCCATCAACTTCAAAGTGTACCTCAACCTATCTTCATCTTTCTTCATGTAGCTAGAGTTGGTGTTATGTGTACACTTTCATGCCAATTTGACTTAATTAATTCTTTTGGTGAATGGAATAGGGTCATTAGTAACCCACGTTATTAAGTGCCTAATGATAGTTGTAGTTGAAAATTCAGACAAACTAACAGGCTAGAAGGATTTCTTTCAAAATTCTTTTTGCTTTTGAGGAAGAATGCAATGGACATATCGGCCCAAATGAACTAATGAAGAGTTGATATTTTATATCCTTGATTACAAAAATTCTCCATTACCATCTCAATAGGGGAAGGCAACTCGCACTCAATTTTCTAGTCATCTTGTATGATATGAATGGTGAAAACTATAATTGCAGAATTAAAAGGACTGTCCAACACATCAAAGATAGGGATTGATAAATCAGACTAAATTCGTACATGGTAGAGATGTCTTCACCGTATATCAAATGCCATAGTCTTCCACACCTTACACCTTTAAAGAAGTATTAGGATGGAATGAAAATGCTTCAACATATGTAGGCTTGAGTACCAGCCTTGCTTTTATATTTACTAAGGGTGAGGAGTTTGTAATCCATCTATACTCCTCCCTTTAGGCTCCACACAAATTTAGGATTCCTAATCTATCTAAAAAACTGCATAACATAGTTATAGTGCACCACCCTTTATACGATTTTAGATGAATCACAAGTTTGTACGGTCCACTGGTATACCCGATCACATTATCCAACCCTTAGGGAAATTTGCACCGTTTATCAATAAAGCCCACCTTATAGAATTCTTACAAACAAGTGATTGGTTGGGATGAATTTATTTCCATTGGACACTTAGTTATCATCACCCTTCGCACATAGGAGTACGAATGTTTATTTGTTCATTGATATTTAATTGAATATTTGTATTGAAACAATCATGTTAAGTCTATTAACTATGAGTAATTATCATGCGGTAGCTTCGACTTAAGATTGCATGATGGGCGTACCATAATAGTCTTTGGGCTAAGCCATAATGGCACATGAGTCTCCCAACTTGTATGTATGATGTGAATAACCCTCGATCTCTCATTCACATGACTCATAACTCTATTAGATTTTACCTCAGTCCCAAAACAAAAGACATGAATTTCAATGAACAATTACAAGGCCTACCGAAAGAAATATCCCCTCTTCTTAATGGGCCATGCTTGGGCTGAGTGGAAGTCCATTTAAGCCCGGCCTGCAAAGTAAAACCTAGACCCAAGCTTGTGCTAGGCCTGGGCTCTGACAAAACAAACATGTTAGAGCCTGGCTCGTGATGATACTTCATGGCTTAAGGTAGAGCCGGGCCACCTACTTTTGTATAAGATCTAGGCTATTTATTTAGTGCACCTCCATCACAGGCTAGGGGGCTCTTAAATGAATACGCAGCTCGGGATGGTTATTAAATGAGCTTAAAATTTAGGCATGAGCCGAGTCTGAGATAGCATTCGAACCCAAGTATAGGCCAAAACAAGATAAACCCAACAACCCAGCTTAGCTCGTTGACAGCCTTATAACGGTTAATCATAATAAAATAACCCACCACAACCAGTGCTTTAATTCACCATGTCAAAAGCAAAAGAGAATGCGAGTTATAAATAAATTTTATGATAATTAGTCTAATTTGGTGCAAATTATTGATTGATGTCTTAAATCTGTAAATCAACATGTTTGTCGATAATAGTTCGATGCCATCGCAAAATTTCAAAAATTTTCCTGCTGGTTGCTGGACACTTTAGGTGTCCCGTTTGATGCCATCAAAGTCTGTTCGATGCCATCGAAGTTTGTTTGATGACATCGAAGTCTTGCTCAATGTCATCGTAAAAATCTGAAATTTTTAACTTTAGTTGCTGGAATGTTATAGTGTTAGTTCGATATAATCGAAGACGTTCGATAACATCGAAGGCTGTTCAATGCCTTCGAAGTACAATTGAAGTACCATCGAACGATTACATAGAGTTGCGTATCTGCAGGATTTGTTTCCAATTTCGATTGTGATATTCCCAAGGGCTATATATATATAGGTTTTTTCGACAAAAAACGAATGTATTTGATTTAGAGATTATCTCATTCAATAATAACAAAGAAAAGATAGAGAGAACAATCATCACAATGTAGTTTATTAATTTTGGATTCATTTACCTCCTCGTTTATCCATCAATTCCGAGATAAGGTGTGTGTGTGTGTGTGTGTGTGTATAATGAAAATACAAGGATCAAATAAGTTCAGTTATCAATTTCGGCAACATTTCGGCTTTCAATATTTTTGTATCAATAACAGGAGTTGTGCAAATCCGAATATCATTATTTTGTTCAAATAATGACTTTTTAAAAGAATGCTTAGATTTCAGGAAAGTCTGTAGCAAGTTCGACAGCATATAAGTTGTATAAAATTATTTCCACGTAACTCGACAAATAGTTACGTGGACCTGTGCAACTACTCTATGTTGCGTGGTCCAGTGCAACACAATATTTCTTCTTCTTCTTCTTCTAATACTTGTTAGAGGTATCCTTTCTTCAGAGTCTCTAATCTTATATATATTTGAAATGAAGAGGTGGAGGAGTATGTTGGGGATTTTGGACCTGCGGAATCACACAGATCTAGATCTAGGATAGCAATCCAATGGCACCAAGCACATATGAGAATACAGAGAACACCCAGATTTAACGTGAAAAATTCTTTCGGGAAAAAACTACGGCACAAAGTGACAGATCTTTACTATAAAAGCATTAATTACAAAGAGAAAGGACTTACCCGATTCGAACAACCTCGAATCTCACCCTTGCTATACCCTTTAGAAATCCTAGAACCCCTTTAGAAAGCTTTTGTCATACCTAGAAAAGCCCTAGGAACACTTATTTATAGTTTAGGTAACTTCCCTTTAGCATCCCGGTTGCAAAAGGACTCAAATCCGCAGTTTCTCGTAAAATCGCGAAACAAACTGCGTAACCTACGACCGGTCCTAGGAGAGCTACGACCGGTCTTACAGTCCCTACGACCAGTCTTAGGCCCTGAAAAAAAACAGCACAACTCGCTGGACTTCGAGACGTGTCAGGGCTCGAACTTACGACTGGTCGAGCAACATGAAAACTTGAAGATTGAAGGCTTCTCCTCAACAATCTCCACCAAGTCTTCATTCTTCAACCGTGTAGCTCTTTGACCTCTTCTCTTATTTATGCATCTCATCATAGCTCAAGATCACATTGGCCAATCAGCGCCAATCGAGGATTTAATAGATACCTGCTATACCCTCGGTGCGAATATCTCTGAGAAGTTGATCCCTTCTCTCTGAGCATAACCCATCGCCACCAACCTCGCTCTGTATCTATGTTGTATCCTCCTGAAGATCGACCTGCATCCAACCGCTTTTCGGTCCACTGGAAGCTGCACCTGCTCCCATATGTCGGTCTGGTACAACGAGTTCATCACATCGCCCATAGTCACCTTTTACTTTTCAGTACCAAGCTTACCTAGAGTCATCTGAATAAAAGATGAATACTCCTGCGATATTGGAGTCGTCCATGTACCTCGCCGATATCTCGCGATCATGTCATGTGTTTCTTCTCATAGGTGGCTGCTCCACCTGCTCTGTATCCCTGTCCACACGGTTCAGCCTTCCTACCCTGCCCGCTCATGTAGTCATGCCCAACATGCCACACACGTGCAGAGGTGGAATCCGCTACATCCACCATAGCTCCACCTTTTGAAGTGCTCTCGATCAACTTGTACAAGTTACCGAGTCGTTGCGCCTTCATGACTACCTGTGCCCCCTTAGATACATTAAGAGCACCATGAATACCTGTATACTTGCATCCTTTTGCCTCAAGCACACCAAGAGAAATCAGATTTTGCTTCAAATCAGGAATGTGCCTCACATCTGTCAAGGTACGCTCTACCCCATCAAACATCCTGATGCGCACAGAACCAACCGTCACAACATTACAGGCAATGTCATTGCCCACAAATACCCGTCCACCATCGCACTCCCTGTAGCTGGTGAACCAACTCCGATGAGGAGTCATGTGAAAAGAAGCCCCTCTGTCTAGCATCCACTCATCCTTACGATCATCGTATGACCGTCTGAGCGAAAACACAGATAAAACTTCACCATCACATCCACTCGATCCATCTGACGTGGCAACATTGGCCTCCCTGCATGAAGCCTCAGAATCTTCCCTCTTCGATTTAGGATTTTCACAATCCCTCTTCATATGTCTTTCTTTCCCACAATTTCAGCACTTTACCTTTCCTTTGCCCTTGCCTCTGGATTTAGATCTAGAACCAGAAGAACCTGTACCTTGTCTTCCTACCCACTGTAAACAGTGCATCAGAAGACGTCCCCATGTTATTATTCAGTTGTCTCATAGCCTTCCCTTGAAGGGCTGAGATAACAGTATCGACACTCAGGGTTTTATTCATGCTGCACATAGTGTCCTTGAATGCCTCATAGGACGCCGGGAGAGAATTCAGCAACATAAATGCTTGTTCTTCATCTTTCATCACTTCCTCCATATCCAGCAATTTGCAAACTAATTTATTAAAGTTGCTGATGTGAGTCTCTAGATCTCCACCCTCTGCCATCTTGAAGTTATACCACTGCCGCTTCAGGTGTAGGCGATTTTTCAAGGATTTCTTAGCATAGACATCCTCTAACTTCGCCCACAAACCAGCCGCAGCTTTCTCCCTCATGACGTTGTAGAGAACCTCATCCGTGAGACATAAACGGATCGATGATAAAGCCTTCTTATCAAGAGTATTCCATTCATCATCTTTCATAGTAGACTTTCGCTCCTCAAGAGCATCATCCTCGCCTTGCTTGGTTAACAGGCTAATCATCTTAACCTTTCATAACTCAAAATTATTTTTTCCTGAATACTTCTTAAACTCATACCTAACACTCGCCATTATTACTAATCCCTCAGATTCAGATCTGTGCCCCAACTTTAGCTCTGATACTAGTTGTTGGGGATTTTGGACCTGCGGAATCACACAGATCTAGATCTAGGATAGCAATCCAATGGCACCAAGCACATAAGAGAACACAGAGAACACCCAGATTTAACGTATCGGGAAAAAACCACGGCACAAAGCGACAGATCTCCACTATGAAAGCATCAATTACAAAGAGAAAAGACTTACCCGATTTGAACAACCTTGAATCTCACCCTTGCTATACCCTTTAGAAACCCTAGAACCCCTTTAGAAAGCTTTTGTCATACCTAGAAAATTCCTAGGAACACCTATTTATAGTTTAGGCAACTTCCCTTTCGCATCCCGGTTGCGAAAGGACTCAAATCTGCAACTTCGCGCAAAATCGTGGAACAAACTGCGTAACCTACGACCGGTCGTAGGAGAGCTACGACCGGTTGTACTACGACCGGTCTTACAGTCCCTACGACCAATCTTAAGCCCTGGAAAAAAAAAAAGCACAACTCGCTGGACTTCAAGTCGTGTCAAGGCTCGAACTTACGACCGGTCGAGCACCTCCCACGACCGGTCGAGCAACATGAAAACTTGAAGATTGAAGGCTTCTCCTCAACAGAGTATTTATAGGCTTCCGCATGTGTAGAACCTCGATCTTCGTATTGTGGGCCCCACTGCACAATATGCTTTTTATGCAACGCGCAATTGATCTCATTCACAAAACAAGTTACGTGGTCCTGCGCAACTCACCTATCTTTTGCACCCTAATTTTCATCTCTTTTCTTCTTTCTCTTCTAGTCTTTTCCATCATTTGTACTTAATTTTTATGCTCCAACATGGGTGTAATTGGGATTAGGGTGTATCAAGATGCTTTTCAATTCATTCCTACATTTTTCAAGGGCTTGTAAGGGGATATTTGAGGCTTGTTCGAATTAGGTATTCTCTCTATCTCTTGTAATTTTCTATTTTCATAGTGCATATTTGTTGCTTTGTGCCGTGTTTTTTTCTGAAATAGTTTTTCCATGTTAAATTTGGAGTCTTTGTGATTGGGCTCGGTTGCGTAATTGGAATACTTTGCTTGATTCATCTCTTTGTGCTTCTGAAGTCCCCCAACACTAATTCATAATATTTCATTGTATTCGATGCAACTAAATGCACCATAAAACACTTTATATAACAACACAACTTATTGCAATTTGATCAATTCTCTTAATAATAATAATAATTAAACTAATAGACATGTAGTGTGGCCTACTGCCCAACCCCTCTTAACTTCTATGAAAATAGTATTTCCTTTGCTTGTTTTATTAGTCTCTTGAAAATATTATTTTAATTTCTCTCATTTCTTGAAAAATATCCTCTTTTTTATTTTATTTTATTTCTCAACCCTAAGAAACACCATTTTCAACAAAATTGAAGAAAATTAAAGGCAACAAACTTTTTAATTACTGTAGATAAGTTACCCCACATGATAATTACATTTTATTTTTTTTAATACACACACCTACACACAAAATGGGTACATGAACCCATGACCTCATCGGTGTTGAAACTCATAGGCTACCCTCACCCACATGGTGATTACATGTACCACTGCCTATCTTCTATGTGATCGACATATGCAATTGTTCAACTTCAACTGCCCCGTATGTGTAGCATGTGTTGCCATACCTCTTAAAGCACTCCACATGTACTATTATCCAACATGTGTAACATATTCCTTTGCCCATCTTTTAAGGCCAGTTTGGATACCACCAAATAAGTTACTTTTTAACTTATGTTAAGTAATTAAAATTATTATTTTTTTTCTTTTTTGCTTTTTAATTTACTTTAGTTCGGTAAGTAGAGTTGGGCATCGAGTTGAGTCAGATTGAGTTAGGGTGACCTGACTCGATCAGGTTTTGAAATAGGCCTGACCCGAACTCGACCCGACTCAGCACCAAATGCAGCATGCCTAACCCGATCCGAGTCCTAGTCTGTGTCACGCCTCAAACTCGGAAACCGGGCTCACAAAATTCCCGATCGCCGAATCCGGCGCCGACAGCCTCCGTAGAACCCCATTCTCGGCTCCTAGCTCCCATTCGCCAGGTTCCGATCCTGGGATGCTACGAGGAGGATTTTAAATATCAGTTTGATTCGTATTAAGCATAACCAAAGGCATAACCCACAAACAACAACCAAGAAATCCATTACATTTCCATTATGATCAAAACTTTACAAGTACAATGAGCATAAAGGGAAATACAAAGGTAAAGTACAAAAACTCCAAAATGCTCAGCAACGTGCTCCTGCCTCAACGCTGCTGCGATCCAACGTCACCTGCACGCAACGGTCGTGCATAAGCTTACAGAAAGCTTAGAGGGTGGTGAAAGTGTGTGCACAAGGTAGAATATGATCATGCAATATCAGAGTAATGCGGAATATACAGATGGAACTATAATATCATGAGCCGTACCAAGGCTTATGCGATGCAAGACATGAATGGTATTGGCCACCCCAAGGCCATGCAATGTGCAATGCAACTCAGGCATACAGATCCTCATCAATGTCCACATATCAATACAGCTCAAAGTATGGAATATCACCGGGGTCTATTACACTCTAAACCAGATTGCCGCCACATCGCGCGCAATAAGGTAAGTGGAAGAGACCTCACTATCCGTCTGCCAATATCGGGCGCGACTCGTCGATAGCGGACCCATTCCTCGAGCTGGTCAGACTCAGCCTAGCATTGTCCCCTACACTCGGGCGGGTAAGGCCGCACCCCCTTCCAACCGACCACGACACAGTGGAGAGCACAGCCAACTGGTATTCGGCATTCAGTGCTCATCTACCCACTCGGTCTAGACGTTGGAGCAACCTCTTGGTACCATAAGAGTTTAGAGACTTTCACCTAGGGATATCTATAGTACCCCATGTAGAACAAGATTTTCGGTATCCAATCCTGCCAACCACGATACGTCTGTGGAGGCTACGGCCCTGATGTCGCTAGGGCGTACAATAACCATATCACACAAATACGGAATGCATGAATCACGTTCTCCAGTCATGCAACTAATCCTGCGCATACCGTGCGCTCATGTAGGGCAACACCGCCTAACCGGAAGCCCATAAACAACCTGCCCGAAGGCAAATGCTATGATCAGTCAATCCTCATATCAAGCATACATATGATGCGTATGATCATGGGTCATGAAACTATACTAAACATGTTATAACAAAATGAATTATCTTACGATGCAGATGGGCCGGGACGGTCTATACACGATAAGTGCGGCCCAGTAATGGGCCCTAAGGAGACTCGTAATATGGACATCCAACCAGCATTACACTCGCAATGTGGACGTCAAACCAACATTGCATCCTCAGGTACGATCTTCTTAAAACACCGCTACATAATCGGTATTGGGTTTACACATTGCAATGGACCTTATGTTCTTCCCATTGGGCCTTTCATATATATCAAATGGGCCATAGCTTATGGGCCTTTCATTCGTCAGATGGGCCACATAAATGAGCCACACCAATGGGTCTTATGTGCATTGCAATGGGTCAAAACCCGTGGGCCTTGGATTGCACCAATTGGACCTAGTCACATGAGTCTAATATGTATCAAATGGGCCACACCAATTGGACCCCAAATGTATATCAAATGGGCCTCAACCCAGAGGCCTTATATGAGTCGAATGGGCCTAAATCCTTAGGCCTTAAACAATTCAAATGGGCCTAATCCATGAGCTTGCATGCATATCATAGTGGGCCTATTCCCATGGATCCTTTTATAATCAAATGGGTGTAGTCCCATGGGCCTTACAATAGAACAAATGGGTCCACTTCCATGGGCTTTAAGAATGCAACAAATGGGTCCAATTTCATGGGCCCTGACATACTTCAAAAGGGCCTACTCTTATGGATTTAGAACATAACCAGTGGGCCTAAACCAATAGGCTTTACATATGTCGAGTGGGCCCAAGTTCTTAGGCCTCAAATAGATCAAATGGGCCCAGTCCATTAGCATTTTATAAATCAAATGGGCCTAACCCATAGCCCTGTTTATGTTAAAGTGGATGGACGGTCCGGATGCATCATATGCATCAAAGTGGGTCCCACTGTCCAGTGGACAGTGCGGATATAACACATACATCACACAGGGCCCCACTGTCCGTGGACGGTGGGGGGCAGCACGTGCGTCAGGTGGTTGCCACCGTCCGCCTGGACGGTGGGATACAACATATGCATCAACTGTGGGTCCCATGTGGGGCCCACTCTGTAATGTTTATTTGCCATCCAACCCATTCATAAGGTCACTCAACCTGGATGAAGGGAAAACATAAAATTTCAGCTTGATCCAACACTTCTGTGGACCCCAGGAAGAGTCTCAATGGTGGATGCTCATTCACACTGTTTCTTAAGGTGTGGGCCACCTGATTATTGAACGGGGCTGAAATTCGGAGGGGGCCCACCACTGGGGACGGCCCACCTCGCGGACGGCCTGGATATAACATATACATCAAGGTGGGGCCCACGGCTGGAGGCCGTGGGTCATTGACGCCCGACGCCCGCCCGCCGCTGGCTGACGCTGCACGCAGCAGCGTGCAGCGCTTGCACCTGTCGGGGAAGGGGGTAGCTCCCTTGCAAAAATCTAAAAAAAATGATTTTTCTGTGGTTTTTCACGCGCGGGGCCCGCTGCACCAAAATCCGTCCCTGCCATTGCGATCAGTGGCTCGACGCCGTCCAAATGAGTCCAGAGTTTGAATTTTTTTGACGTTTGGAAAGTGAAATAACAAAAGAAATAGCATTTGAATGGTGAGGACGCGACATTCGGCGCTATGGCCCACCAGGTGATTGGATCAGCTCCAAACTTCTACCCAACGGCTAAAACGCCGTGGGTAAGAGGATGGACGGCTTGGATCGGACTTAAACGTCAGGGTGGGGCCTATGCAAGGGAAGCACCAAAGCCCCTTCCTTTTTCTTCCTTTTTCTCCTTTGCTTAAGAACGTCCAGCGTCTGGACGGTTTTAAATTTAATTTTTTTTAAAAAAAATGGAGGGCCTTGATGGAGTGGGCCCCACTGATGGGTGGCATGGGAGTAACAGCCAAGGTGGGCCCTACTTGAATAAAATAAAATACCTCAAGTGGGATCCATTCAAGTGGGCCACACCCTCCTGTTGCAATAAAATAAAATAAAATAAAAGAGAGAGAGAGAGAGATGGAGAGTGGGACACGGCTAGTGATGGAGGGACCCCGTCACTATGGGCCCTCCCATGCATGAAATCATACATCAATTGGGTCATTTTGTACATGTGACCCTCAAAATTAAAGATCAACGGTGGGGATCCCTTCCCTACCAATATGAATGGTCTAGATGACCTTTCCAAATGAAAATAAACATCATGATGGGGTCCATGGAGAATGACCCCATCATGGAATGATCATGATGATCCAAGTGGTCCATCGGCCAAAAATAAGGGTCCCAAGTGAGATCCACACCATGGATCGGTGGGCCTCACTTGGTCCACCATAAAATCAAGAAAATCTACCCTATAGAAGCACCCACCGTCCGATCTTCTCGCTCCTAGAGGTTCCTTGGCACCTAAGCTTCAACTTCAAGGGTTAAGATGAAGAATAGAGGGTTGAGATGGGAGATTTTGGGGTAGGAAGGTGGGCCACTTAGAGCTTAGGAAGGTTGGAGATTTTCATACGTATGGGGCTCTTGGAGTTGCTTGAAAATCTTGAAATGAGAAAGAGAGAAAGAGAGAGTGATGTAAAGGGAGAGAGAGAGAGTGATGGATGGATGGGTGAGTGATGGTGGTGTAAGAGAAATTTGACTTTTGTGGCTTTTGTGTAAGAGAAGTATGGGAAATGAAGACTTTTGTGGCTTTTTGTGTAAGAGAGGTATGGGTTTGGGAGACTTTTGTGGTTGCTTGGGAAAAGGGATGGAAGTGATGTGTACTTAACATGTGATGGATTGATGGGATTGATGTGATTGATGTGACACATCGTAGAGATTCCCTTGGTTTTCGCAACGCGCTGCGTTTTCTCGCACCGGACGTTGGCCCATAACTCTTGACCAGGGTATCGCTTTGGCGCGCGAGTCGCGGTATCAGAACCGCGGCGACGGTGCGGTAGCTATGGTATTGGTCTCGGGTTGAGTCGACTCGGGTTGTCGGCACATGAATCAGGGTCGCGCGTCGATATCGATTAAGGGTCGAAAGTTGCTGGAATTCGACCGGTAAGACCGCGGAAGTGTATGGAAAGGTACGGACCAAGATACGGGTCTTACAGCTCTCCCCTCCTTATAAAAATTTCGTCCTCGAAATTTACACAAGCGTCGCAACTAAGCATAACTCGCGAGGAATAAGAAACATAACGTCGTCATATAGAATCAGGGACAGCGTACAAAATACAATACATGATCATCAACCATCAAAGAGATGAGGATATCGCTCTCGAATCTCAGCCTCACGCTCCCAAGAAGCCTCCTCTACAGAATGGTGACCCCACTGCACCTTCACCAACGGAATGACCTTGGTTCTGAGGACCTGCTCCTTCCGATCAAGGATACGGACTGGCTGCTCAATGTAAGAAGCGTCCTCACGAACCTCAAGCAGCTGCCAATCAATAACGGGAACTATGTCTGACCCACACTTCCTCAACATGGAGACGTGGAAAACGTCGTGGACGCCAGACAACTGAGATGGTAAGGCAAGCCGATAGGCCACGGCGCCAACGCGCCCAGTGATCTCAAAAGGTCCTATGAATCTCGGGGCAAGCTTGCCCTTCGCTCCAAATTGAACTACGCCCTTCATGGGCGAGACCTTGAGATACACATGGTCCCCTACATCGAACTCCAAGGGACGACGCCGACGATCAGCAGAACTCTTCTGTCGGCTCTGAGCTGTGCGCATCCTCTGCCTGATGATGTCAATAGCCTCTGAAGTCTCCTGCACAAGCTCGGGACCTAGGAGACGGCGCTCTCCAACCTCGGTCCAACAACTCGGTGATCTGCATGGTCTGCCATATAGTGCCTCAAAAGGAGTCATGCCGATGGTCGCCTGATAGCTGTTATTGTACGCGAACTCAGCCAATCGCAGATGCTCATCCCAGCTACCCCCGAAGTCAATCGCGCAGGCTCGAAGCATATCCTCAAGTATCTGATTGACCCTCTCGGTCTGGCCATTGGTCTGTGGATGGTACGCGGTGCTGAGCTGCAAATCAGTCCCCATCGCACGCTGGAAGCTCCCCCAAAACTGAGACGTGAACCTCGAGTCTCGGTCAGAAACGATCGAGACTAGAACGCCATGCAGTCTCACAATCTCCTCAATAAATAGTCTCGCAAGCCGATCCATAGACCAAGTCGCACGCATCGCAAGGAAATGTGCCGACTTCGTCAAACGATCCACCACAACCCAAATGGCGTCATGACCGCGCTGAGTCCTCGACAAACCCATAATGAAATCAGTCGACACGTGCTACCACTTCCACATCGGGACGCTCAACGGCTGCAATAGACCAGGAGGTCTCTGATGATCGGCCTTGACACGCTGGCACGTGTCACACTCGGCCACAAAAATGGCAATCTGGCTCTTCATCCCCGCCCAAAAATACTGTCGCCTCATGTCACGGTACATCTTCGTTGAGCCCGGGTGGATAGAAAACCGCGATCGATGTGCCTCGGTCATAAGATCTCTGCGTAACTCTGGAATATCCGGGACACATAATCGGCCTCTGAAACGAAGTCCACCGTCTGTACCGATCTGCCAATCAACTTGACCCTCAGATGCCGCCTCAGCCATATAACCCTGCAACGACTCATCAGCCTGCTAAGCCTCGATCACCCTAGCGACAAGAGAGGGTTGAATCGACAAGCTCGATAACTGTACAATGGAAGACTGCAGGCCGAACTCAAAGTCATACGCAGCAATATCCTCAAGCATCCGCCACTCCTGAATCATCATGTGCGCCACTAGGCCTCGTGGCTGACTGCTGAGGGCATCTGCCACCACGTTCGCCTTGCCCGGGTGGTACTGGAGGTCGAAATCATAGTCCTTCAGGAGCTCCATCCAGCGCCTCTGTCTCATATTCAACTCAGACTGTGAGAAGAGTTACTTCAAGCTCTTGTGATCAGAGAAGAGCTCGAACCTAATCCCGTAAAGGTAGTGCCTCCACACCTTCAGTGCGAAGACAACTGCAGCCAGCTCCAGATCATGTGTAGGGTAGTTTAGCTCATGGACCTTGAGCTGACGAGACGCGAAGGCCACTGGTCTCCCGTGCTGCATCAGGAAAGCACCCAAACCAATGTGCGAGGCATCAGTGAATACTATGAAGCCGTCACTCCTAGATGGAAGAGTGAGGACAGGAGCGGACGTCAGACGGTCCTTCAACTCCGTAAATGCTCGCTCGCAGGCGTCACTCCAAATAAACTCTGAGCCCTTCCGAGTCAACCTGGTCAGCGGGGCTGCAATTCGAGAAAAACCCTCGATGAAACGTCGATAATAGCCTGCTAAACCAAGGAAACTACGGATCTCTGTCGCAGTCGTGGGCTGGCCCCACTGACGCACTGCCTCGACCTTCGAGGGGTCCACTGCGACACCCTCCCTCGTCACCACGTGACCGAGGAATTTCACCTCCTCCTGCCAGAACTCGCACTTCTCCAGCTTTGCATACAGCTGGTGTGCGCGAAGGGTCTGTAGAGTAATCTCCAAGTGCTGCTCATGCTCCTCACGGGTCCTCGAGTAGATCAGAATGTCGTCGATGAAGACTACAACAAACTGATCTAGATATGGGCGAAAAACCTCATTCATCAGCTGCATGAAGACCGCGGGTGCATTGGTCAGTCCGAAGGACATGACCTGAAACTCAAAATGACCATAACGCGTCCTGAATGCTGTCTTTGGAATGTCCTCTTCTCGGACCCGAATCTGATGATAACCGGAACGCAGGTCAATCTTCGAAAAGAACTGTGCACCCTACAGCTGGTCGAACAAATCATCAATCCTAGGGAGCAGGTACTTGTTCTTGATCGTGACTTTGTTGAGCTCGCGATAGTCAACGCAGAGCCTCAACGAGCCATCCTTCTTCTTCACGAAGAGTACCGGCGCTCCCCACGGCGAACTGCTCGGACGAATAAAACCCAACTCACGTAACTCGTCCAACTGCTTCTGCAGTTCCCGTAACTCTAACGGTGCCATACGATACGGGGCCTTCGAAATAGGCGCGGTACCAGGCACGAGATCGATCTGGAACTCGGTGAGTCGACGAGGCGGTAATCTCGGAATCTCCTGGAACACATCGGGAAAATCGCAAACCACGGGCAAATGGTCGATGCGAACGGAAACAGGATCCTCAATGGCGCAAGACATCAAACAAGACAAACGCTCTCCTCTAGCCTCTGCAACGAACTGGAACTGAGGCACGCCGGGTATACAAAACGTGACGGTCCTCGCGGCGCAGTCCAAAATAGCATAATACTCAGCGAGCCAATCCATGCCCAGGATGACGTCGAACTCGGACATCGGTAAAACAAACAAATCAGCGGGCAGGAATGTATCCCCAACTAGAACGGGACAAGACGAACAAAATCGTACCAACGCTGCAGTCCTCCCCATGGGAGTCGATACTGATAGACTCTCATCAGCAGACTCCAACTGTAAACCAGCCGATGGACAGAAGCTTTCGGCCACAAAAGAGTGCGATGCACCAGAATCAAACAGTACACGTGCAATGCATGCAGAAACTGGCAGTATACCCTCAACGACTCCTCCGGATGACTGCGGATCCTGCTGAGCCGCATAAAATCTAGCCTGAGCCGGCTGGGGAGGTGCATGTCCCCTCTGAACGTGTTGTTGCTGCTGCTGGGGTCGCTGAGGCGGTCGAAACTGCTGCCTCTGCTGCTGTGGCCTCTAAGGCTAATGCTGATGCTGCTGCTGAGGTGGCCTCGGTGGTAGAGGCTGCTGTCGCTGCTGCTGTGGGGGTCTCTGCTGCTGCGGTGGAGGTCTCTGCTGCTGTGGACCTCTCTTCTGCTGCTGGGGACTGGGACACTCCCATGAACGGTGTCCCGTCGCACCGCACCTAAAGCAAGTACCGGTGAACTGCCTCTGAGGTGGTGGTGGAGGTGCTGCTGGTGCTGATGGTGCACGGAAAGCTGGGCGACCAGTACGCCTCTGCTGCTGTGGTCGACCCTGCTGGGAATGACTGGAAGAAGCCTGCCTCTCCGGTCTCCCCTCTGACCACGATCAGACTGAGAACCGGCCCACTCAGTCTCATATATCTAAGCTTTCCGCACTACTGCCTGGAAAGTAGGAAGCTCATGCCCAATAACACGACCTCGAAGGCCATAACGTAAGCTGTGCTCAAAACGGCGGGCCTTCCGCCCCTCATCATCAACCATGTATGGTGCGAATCTCGATAGTGCCATGAAACGGGCCGCGTACTGCGCCACAGTCATATCTCCCTGCACCAGAGTCTTGAACTCTAAGGCTCGCTGACGACGGATGTGGTCAGGGAAGTACTGTTCCTCGAATCGGTCCACAAAGTCCTCCCATGTCCAGAAATAATCAAGTCCGGCGACACGGGCGACAGAGGTCTACCAATGCTCGGCCTCACCGTGGAAGAGAAATACTGCTAACCGGACGCGCTGCTCGGTCGTGCATAACATGGTATCGAATATATTCTCCACATCGGAGCGCCATCTCTCAGCTGCAGTCGGATCTGGCTCGCCCTGAAAATGTGGGGGATCATGTCGTCTAAACTCACGAAGTACGGCGCTCGCGCGCTCCTGCTCTGCCTGAGCTGGTGAAACAGCTGGGCATCTACCCTGTCCCTGGAGTGCGGCGGTCACAGCCTGTAACATCTGCTGTAACTGAGAGGCACTCACAGTCACCGTCGGCTCCTCATCGGTCTCAGGTGGAGGAATGTCATCCTCATGGGAAGAAGCAGGAATCTTTGAGGGTGGAATGGGAGACGCAGGTGGTAGAGCTGGAGTCTCCGATGGTGAAGTAGAATCCTCAGGTGGTGGTGCGGGAGTCGATCGAGTAACAGGCGCCATACCCTACAGGAAAGAGCGAAAGCGCCTATCAACATCAAAACTCTCGAATGTACGCACGTTAACGGTCTGAATCAGAAGGTCGCGAAGTTATCCGAACTTCAGAACTTAGGCATTCTTCACTCATAGCAAACATGTAATGTTGTTCTCGGTTATTCCCAAGTTATGCTCTGATACCAACTTCTGTCACGCCCCAAACTCGGAAACCGGGCTCACAAAATTTCTGATCGCCGAATCCGGCGCCGACAGCCTCCGTAGAACCCCATTCTCGGCTCCTAGCTCCCATTCTCCAGGTTCCGATCTTGGGATGCTACGAGGAGGATTTTAAATATCAGTTTGATTCGTATTAAGCATAACCAAAGGCATAACCCACAAACAACAACCAAGAAATCCATTACATTTCCACTATGATCAAAACTTTACAAGTACAATGAGCATAAAGGGAAATACAAAGGTAAAGTACAAAAACTCTAAAATGCTCAGCAACGTGCTCCTGCCTCAACGCTGCTGCGATCCAACGTCACCTGCACGCAACGGTCGTGCATAAGCTTACAGAAAGCTTAGAGGGTGGTGAAAGTGTGTGCATAAGGTAGAATATGATCATGCAATATCAGAGTAATGCGGAATATGCAGATGGAACTATAATATCATGAGCCGTACCAAGGCTTATGCGATGCAAGACATGAATGGTATTGGCCACCCCAAGGCCATGCAATGTGCAATGCAACTCAGGCATACAGATCCTCATCAATGTCCACATATCAGTACAACTCAAAGTATGGAATATCACCGGGGTCTAGTACACTCTAAACCAGATTGCCGCCACATCACGCGCAATAAGGTAAGTAGAAGAGACCTCACTATCCGTCTGCCAATATCGGGCGCGACTCGTCGATAGCGGACCCATTCCTCGAGCTGGTCAGACTCAGCCTAGCATTGTCCCCTACACTTGGGCGGGTAAGGCCGCACCCCCTTCCAACCGACCACGACACAGTGGAGAGCACAGCCAACTGGTATTCGACATTCAGTGCTCATCTACCCACTCGGTCTAGACGTTGGAGCAACCTCTTGGTACCATAAGGGTTTAGAGACTTTCACCTCGGGATATCTATAGTACCCCATGTAGAACAAGATTTCCGGTATCCAATCCTGCCAACCACGATACGTCTGTGGAGGCTACGGCCCTGATGTCGCTAGGGCGTACAATAACCATATCACACAAATGCGGAATGCATGAATCACGCTCTCCAGTCATGCAACCAATCCTGCGCATACCGTGCGCTCATATAGGGCAACACCGCCTAACCGGAAGCCAATAAACAACCTGCCCGAAGGCAAATGCTATGATCAGTCAATCCTCATATCAAGCATACATATGATGCGTATGATCATGGGTCATGAAACTATACTAAACATGTTATAACAAAATGAATTATCTTACGATGCAGATGGGCCGGGACGGTCTATACACGATAAGTGCGGCCCAGTAATGGGCCCTAAGGAGAGTCGTAATGTGGACATCCAACCAGCATTACACTCGCAATGTGGACGTCAAACCAACATTGCATCCTCAGGTACGATCTTCTTAAAACACCGCTACATAATCGGTATTGGGTTTACACATTGCAATGGACCTTATGTTCTTCCCATTGGGCCTTTCATATATATCAAATGGGCCATAGCTTATGGGCCTTTCATTCGTCAGATGGGCCACATAAATGAGCCACACCAATGGGTCTTATGTGCATTGCAATGGGTCAAAACCCGTGGGCCTTGGATTGCACCAATTGGACCTAGTCACATGAGTCTAATATGTATCAAATGGGCCACACCAATTGGACCCCAAATGTATATCAAATGGGCCTCAACCCAGAGGCCTTATATGAGCCGAATGGGCCTAAATCCTTAGGCCTTAAACAATTCAAATGGGCCTAATCCATGAGCTTGCATGCATATCATAGTGGGCCTATTCCCATGGATCCTTTTATAATCAAATGGGTGTAGTCCCATGGGCCTTACAATAGAACAAATGGGTCCACTTCCATGGGCTTTAAGAATGCAACAAATGGGTCCAATTTCATGGGCCCTGACATACTTCAAAAGGGCCTACTCTTATGGATTTAGAACATAACCAGTGGGCCTAAACCAATAGGCTTTACATATGTCGAGTGGGCCCAAGTTCTTAGGCCTCAAATAGATCAAATGGGCCCAGTCCATTAGCATTTTATAAATCAAATGGGCCTAACCCATAGCCCTTTTTATGTTAAAGTGGATGGACGGTCCGGATGCATCATATGCATCAAAGTGGGTCCCACTGTCCAGTGGACAGTGCGGATATAACACATACATCACACAAGGCCCCACCGTCCGTGGACGGTGGGGGGCAGCACGTGCGTCAGGTGGTTGCCACCGTCCGCCTGGACAGTGGGATACAACATATGCATCAACTGTGGGTCCCATGTGGGGCCCACTCTGTAATGTTTATTTGCCATCCAACCCATTCATAAGGTCACTCAACCTGGATGAAGGGAAAACATAAAATTTCAGCTTGATCCAACACTTCTGTGGACCCCAGGAAGAGTCTCAATGGTGGATGCTCATTCACACTGTTTCTTAAGGTGTGGGCCACCTGATTATTGAACGGGGCTGAAATTCGGAGGGGGCCCACCACTGGGGACGGCCCACCTCGCGGACGGCCTGGATATAACATATACATCAAGGTGGGGCCCACGGCTGGAGGCCGTGGGTCATTGACGCCCGACGCCCGCCCGCCGCTGGCTGACGCTGCACGCAGCAGCGTGCAGCGCCTGCACCTGTCGGGGAAGGGGGTAGCTCCCTTGCAAAAATCTAAAAAAAATGATTTTTCTGTGGTTTTTCACGCGCGGGGCCCGCTGCACCAAAATCCGTCCCTGCCATTGCGATCAGTGGCTCGACGCCGTCCAAATGAGTCCAGAGTTTGAATTTTTTTGACGTTTGGAAAGTGAAATAACAAAAGAAATAGCATTTGAATGGTGAGGACGCGACATTCGGCGCTATGGCCCACCAGGTGATTGGATCAGCTCCAAACTTCTACCCAACGGCTAAAACGCCGTGGGTAAGAGGATGGACGGCTTGGATCGGACTTAAACGTCAGGGTGGGGCCTATGCAAGGGAAGCACCAAAGCCCCTTCCTTTTTCTTCCTTTTTCTCCTTTGCTTAAGAACGTCCAGCGTCTGGACGGTTTTAAATTTAATTTTTTTAAAAAAAAATGGAGGGCCTTGATGGAGTGGGCCCCACTGATGGGTGGCATGGGAGTAACAGCCAAGGTGGGCCCTACTTGAATAAAATAAAATACCTCAAGTGGGATCCATTCAAGTGGGCCACACCCTCCTGTTGCAATAAAATAAAATAAAATAAAAGAGAGAGAGAGAGAGATGGAGAGTGGGACACGGCTAGTGATGGAGGGACCCCGTCACTATGGGCCCTCCCATGCATGAAATCATACATCAATTGGGTCATTTTGTACATGTGACCCTCAAAATTAAAGATCAACGGTGGGGATCCCTTCCCCACCAATATGAATGGTCTAGATGACCTTTCCAAATGAAAATAAACATCATGATGGGGTCCATGGAGAATGACCCCATCATGGAATGATCATGATGATCCAAGTGGTCCATCGGCCACAAATAAGGGTCCCAAGTGAGATCCACACCATGGATCGGTGGGCCTCACTTGGTCCACCATAAAATCAAGAAAATCTACCCTATAGAAGCACCCACCGTCCGATCTTCTCGCTCCTAGAGGTTCCTTGGCACCTAAGCTTCAACTTCAAGGGTTAAGATGAAGAATAGAGGGTTAAGATGGGAGATTTTGGGGTAGGAAGGTGGGCCACTTAGAGCTTAGGAAGGTTGGAGATTTTCATACGTATGGGGCTCTTGGAGTTGCTTGAAAATCTTGAAATGAGAAAGAGAGAAAGAGAGAGTGATGTAAAGGGAGAGAGAGAGAGTGATGGATGGATGGGTGAGTGATGGTGGTGTAAGAGAAATTTGACTTTTGTGGCTTTTGTGTAAGAGAAGTATGGGAAATGAAGACTTTTGTGGCTTTTTGTGTAAGAGAGGTATGGGTTTGGGAGACTTTTGTGGTTGCTTGGGAAAAGGGATGAAAGTGATGTGTACTTGACATGTGATGGATTGATGGGTGATTGATTGATGGGATTGATGTGATTGATGTGACACATCGTAGAAATTCCCTTGATTTTCGCAACGCGCGGCGTTTTCTCGCACCGGACGTTGGCCCATAACTCTTGACCAGGGTATCGCCTTGGCGCGCGAGTCGCGGTTTCGGAACCGCGGCGACGGTGCGGTCGCTATGGTATTGGTCTCGGGTTGAGTCGACTCGGGTTGTCGGCACATGAATCAGGGTCGCGCGTCGATATCGATTAAGGGTCGAAAGTTGCCGGAATTCAACCGGTAAGACCGCGGAAGTGTACGGAAAGGTACGGACCAAGATACGGGTCTTACAGTCTGCCCTGAACTAATCCGGACCAAGTCTGACCTGGTCACGAGTACCGAGTAGGGTTTGGTGCAGCAGGTATCCATGGGCTAAATTTACAACTCAAAACTTAGATTCACTTGCCAGAATTACAACCTCTCCATCAATTCAAAACCTAGTTTTCTTTAACATACATGTTTGAGTCAAGCCATACCGAGTTGGATTTCGAGCCAAGTCGAGTCAGTTATTGAGTGACTCGAACTCAATTTAGTTTGAGTTCGGATTGGATGAAGTCAACTCAATTCAGATTGACTCACCCACTTGATTCAGATTGAGTCGAATATGCACAAGTGGGATGAGTTGAGTTTGCCAAGTTGAGTCGTCTTGTGCGTAGTTCTATTAGTAAGCATCATTGTAAAAGTAATTTATTGACTAAAAGCTACTTATATTAATAAATAATTTGTTTAGATTTTTAACCCGTGACTTTTCTACTTCTCTCTCTCACTATATATGTCAAAGAAGGCTCTCTCTCCTTATACATATCAAAAGAAGCCCCACACGGTGGACGGTCTACATTGAAGTGGGGCTCACGTGGTTGACAACCTATGTAAAAAGTGGGTCTCACATGATGGATGATCCCATATTAATGCGGGCCCACATATGGATGGTCCACATCAAAGGTCAGCCCGTAATAATAAAAAACCCACATCCAAAGTGGAATGGTATGATGGACAACCCAGTTCAAAGGTGGGGCTTACACAATGGATGGTCCACATCAAAGGTGGGCTCCACATGATGTGCGGTGGACATTGATGTTGGCCCCACATGCTGGATGACCCATATTGAGGTGGCCCTGCACGATGGACGGTCCACATCAAACGTCAGTTCCTGATGATAAATGACCCACATCCAAGGTAAATCCTGCATGATGGGCAACCCACATTGAAGATGAGGCCCACATGATGAACAATCCACATCAAAGGTGGGCTCCACATGATGGGCAATTAATAATGATGGTTCCCACACGATGGACGATCCACATCAATGTACATGCAAGATGCATATGGCTAAAATAAAGCCTGGCCCACGGACCAATCCAACAGTTCCAGACCTGATCCATAGCTGGGCTTGGTTGTTATGGGCTGGGCTCTGGCCAGGCTAAGGTCCGTACAAGCTCGGCCTGAAAAGTAAAATATAGGCCAAGCCTATCTAGGTATAATAAGATTCATGACAGGCCAAAACAGAGACTCGCGAGCCTGGACCATCCACGTCTTTCTTGTAAGATCCAAACCGTTCATCATGTGTGGCTCATGCATGCACTACCATTCGATTCAACTGGAACCTTATTTTCTTATCCTAGTCTTCTCCCAGGTTTATGGACCATTCATAAATAGCAAATTCTATGTATTTTATAATGCATGATGGAACCAAAAGACACGTCTGTTCAACCCAACGATTGTCGATGGATATATCTTGACCGTTCATTTGTGGCCGCCATCAGTCAAGTCCCCAATGGTCCATTTTCTCATCCTATAGATTAGCTATACTGATCTTTCACATGGTCAAGCCTTTTATAGCTGATAGTTGATCAGGGCTATTGTGGGCCGTTTGGATGGGCTAGGGGCCAAAAAATCACGGGCAACTCTGACCATCCATTTATTGTAAATTTATGATTGGATGTGGAACGGTTGTTGATTCATTGTTCCTTTCGATGTGGACGGATTGGATGGTTGCCAAGATCCCTTAGTTAATTGTTCTGATCTACACTCTTCATCACTTTGTATCTCCCATATTTGGCCTTTAGTCTAACCAACGGCCCAAATGATCTAGAAAATGGGCCCAACATTTCAATGATACAGAAAATTGTTTTAAAAGGTCCTAATAAGGATCAACTGCACAAATAAAATATTTTTATTTTAAGAACTGATCGCCTATAGGTGCCTGTACCACTATTAATGGTACGGGTCGTTTTTAGCAAATTCATAAAATAATATCCTACCTGATGAAAGGCCTAGATCTCATACCCATTCTGTTGGATCAGGTGTTCAACATCTCACACCAACTTGAGGGGCATGGATGATTTCAATGGCTGAGATTTGATTTGTGATGATGGTGACATGAAACTAGCTATTGATTCTTTCAATCAGTGGTCTGTTTGGAATTGGAAGCGACCGTGAATAATAGGTTACTTATCACATACTTATCTATTTATTGGGTGATAGATCTCTTGTTTATCAAACATACTTATCTACTTAATAAGCAGAAATTAAAAATAAGTTACTCAAAGGGATAGGCAGCTCATCTTAAGTAACATACAGTTCAAACAGATCCTTAGTGACCTAAGTTTCAATACGCCACACACCCCAATATGCCATGTGCAACATTTGCTTCGCTTGTCTTCATATATCCTGTGTGTCATGGAGCATATGGCCAAAGTTTATCTTTAAGTACCTCACATGCATGACAGGTACCAATGTACCGTATGTGCAACATATGAAATCAACTACCCCACATCCAAATGCCCATTTAAGTGGCTCACATATGCCAATGTGACACGTGTCTCATCATCAAGTTTGTCAATGTACCACATGCTTAGGGCTGTCAATGGGCCAGACCTAGGGTTGGTCTCAGCTGATGTAGGGATGAATGTGATGAGGTTGATCACCATTTCCCTCAAGGGATAACTACTTTGAATCCATAGAGTTTATCTGGACTCCTCATAAGAATACCTTGGATTCACAAGGGAAAATAAGAAAATAGAAATAAATTCAAAAAATTCAAAAATTGATTGATAGATGTCTGGTGTGTTTGTTCCTGTTACACCATTAATATAGAAAAGAAAATCCAAAATTCATTAGCTGCTTTTAAAAACAAGAAAATTTAAAACTGTAAAAGTAAGAAAATATTTTAAAAAAAAATCAAAATCATTAAAAATAGTAAATTTTCCTTAAATTTTTGTTTTTGAGTGGAAAGTGTGCATTTTCTGACAAAATGAACAGACACGACCCACTCTATGAGTTGGTTCACCTCCGATGGCCCGTTTCAATAAAAATTACTAGGCACCTGGTAAAAAATTATGATCAATTTATGATCCTCCTTCTTTTGGTCAAACCATGCTGGGCATGTTCTACATTATTAGCTCGGATTTTGAACCATTTTGGGTCAGACTGTTGAGTTGAGCCTATTCAAAAAATTGATTTTTCAGGCCTGAGCTTGGCTCATTGACACCCCTACACATGCCCTAATGCTCCACACGTGTAACATTTTATTTGAAAGATAACCAATTCCTAAATGTGCAACATATGCCACCCTCATCTTCAAACATTCTAAATATGGTATCACGTCACACGTGGCACATCTTTAAGCGCTCCACTTGGGCCACACATTTTGATATATTACCATCCATTGTTTTAATCTCCCAATAGCATTGACTTAAACCCACCATTTAAGGCCCTCTAATCGCTGTTTGTCATTTTCTATTCTCAGTAATTTAAAAAGCAGGCAAGATATCATGTGGCTTGATAAATTAGGATAGTCAAATGAAAGTTATTCTCATGAGGTGTAGTCAACCAAACGTGGAGCCCATTTGATAATGGCATAGATGCCACCTTAAGGTGTAGGGAATAAAACGTGGGCCCATGTGATAGATGACAAAAAAGCTACTTTAATTGTGAACCGTCCGTTTTCTAGGACTGGATTAGGTGTTACCCTGTCCATGTGGAGCCCACGTTGTTGAATGTGTGGTATATCAGTGCACACTCTGATCCATAGCTCAAGTCTAGTGAAAGATATTTCATTTCAATACTGAAGTCTTGGTATTAATTCCCTACGACAGTGGAATATACTAACAAGCTAACAATCAATATATATAGAGAGAGGAAAACGCTCACCTGCGAACCAGTTCGCAGTACGAACTTTTTTGAGAACCCATCATACGTAGTGTGGATCCAAAATCTGAACCATTCATGTGATGCAGCACCTTGTGAAACCTCCCGAGCCCAAGTTTTACTTTGATCTAAAATTTTGATGGGCCATGAAAAGTGAAAATAGTTTCCTCCCTTGATTTATATTTCTCTTTGCTATGGCCCACCAAAATTTTAAATTGGGGTGAAAATTTGTCACATGAGGTTTCATGGGATTCCACATCACATGGACTGTTCAGATTAGACACCCATGGCATGTGTGCAAAGGTGCACACATGCCTGTGAAGGGGAGCATGACTCTCTCTCTCTCTCTCTCTCTCTCTCTCTCTCTCTCTCTCTCTCTCTCTCTCTCTCTCTCTCTCTCTATATATATATATATATATATATATATATATATATATATATATATATATATATATATATCAGTACTGTCCATACATTTTTCTAGCTTATTTTAGAACATGATGCCAAAAATCAAGTAAAGCCAAACATCAGGTGGACCACACCACTGGAAATAATGAATGACCATTGAAAACCTTTTTTGGGCCACAAAAGTTTTGGATCAAGTTGACATATGTATTTTACCTCAATCCATGACTTCTTAATCTTATCAAGAGGCTTGATGGCAAATAAACATCACGGTGGGCCCTAGGAAGTTTTTAATGGTAAGGTGTTTAATCACCACTGTTTCCTGTTGTGTGGTCCATCTGTGATTTAGATTTGTTTATTTTTGTGACCACTGTAAGAACCTGTCTTTTTAACGGTTGAAACCAATCCTACCGTCCTCCTTCATGTGGCCCACCTAAGTTTTGGATTAGCCTCATGTCCTCTCATGGCTAGTCCAAGATGATAGACAAAGTGGATTTATAGTATCATCAGTAGGACCAAATATATTTTTATAAAAATAAAAAATAAAAAATTTATTTGTAGTAATGTGCGGCACATCATCGCCCGAACCAACCTACTCAACGACTATCTCTCCGTTCTTTCTTCTATTTCATACGGCAATGGGTATTGGACCCTCCCACTAATATAAATCGTCCCATATCCACTCCACTCTTCCATTCCGTTTCTCATTTTTTTTATTAAAATTAAAATAATAATAATAATAATAATAATAAAAGAAAACAAACAAATAATCAAATAGAGAGAGAGAGAGAGAGAGAGAGAGAGAGAGAAGATAAGGAGAACTTTGGAGATCAAGAAACAGAGAGATCGATATTGAATCAGGCCCTGTCGACTTAAATCAATGGATTTTTTTTTGTAAAGGTAGGTGATCTTATACGAATTTGAAACTTCAAACCTCTATGCTTTTAAATTCGAATTTTCATGCAATTTTTATTATAATTAATTAATTAAAATTTATATAATACGTTAGTTTCAATTTTAAATAAATTATTTTGTACCATTGGGGTGATTCTAACTCATGAAATTTTTAGATGTTTTTGTTTATTAAATTTTTATTATAAAAATTTAAAATATAAAATTCTTAAGAATTATTAATTTTAAATTATTGCTATTTTTTTAACGTAAATTTATGATTTCAAGTTGTTGTAAATTATATACTCTTTTGAATTGAAATGCTTTATCATTAAACCTATTTTAAATTTCTAAATTTGTTAATTAATTAAAATTTCTTTATATTTAACTTCAAATTAATCCACAAATTTATATAGAATAAAAAACTTAATTAACTTAAATACAAATTGTAAGAAAATTTATTGTAAACAAATTAAATTAGTATCATAAATTCTTTTGAAAATTTTAAAATTTTAATTTGATGTGTTGATTAAAATCTTGGAATAATTAATTTAATAAATTTAACATATACAAAATATAGATACAGAACTTTGGATTCGTGGATTTATTGACCTAAATAAAAAATTACCTTAGGATGTTTAATTAAGTTATAAGTTTATATTATAATTTAATTTGTAGTTATTATTTATGAGATTAATAGTAATTACGCTCATTTAGAATACAAATTCATTTCAAATATTAAAAACTAAATCTATTTGAAAGTAATTAAATGAGATTAAGATTATTTTTAAAATTGTTGAGAATTATAAAATTTGGTGTTTAGCGATTAATAAAAATTTTAGTATACATGATTAATTAATTATTTAAGTTAGAATTTTAATATTATTTTAAAAAATTATGAAAATAATTAGTTCTATCAAGATATAAAAATTTAAAGAGAAAATCTCGAATTCAGAGCTCAAATAAAATTTTCAAAAAAGTCAAGAGGCTTTAACATAAATTTTTACACTGTTACGAAACATGGCCTATACTTTCAAAAAATTCAAATTTACTGTCAGTTACAATAAACAGTTTTTTTGACAAGTTCAAGGACTGAATTTTAACAACATCGAATTTCTATTAATTTTGTATAAAACCTATATTATTAGAGGTAAATATAATTTATTAAATCATTTTATTACTGATTTAGATTCATTCATGACATACATGCATTTCTATTTATCATGTAACTATGAAAAAAAAATATGAAAAGAATGTTAAAAGAAAGTAGGGATATCGTGTCCCTTGGGTGAAAGACCCTACAATCCGTTGGATCCTTCGGTCTCCTTTTTGTATGGCATTTGAGTACAATCATTTGCACGGACATATGTCAGAAGTACAACTGGAGCAGTAATCTGACCAAATAACGTATAAACAAGTCCCTCACCACAAGGTACCGGTGCATGGGTATTAATGCAATGTGATCATACACTAAGTACGGTGTTATAATTAATAATGAATGTTTATTTAATTATTTATGTGAAATCATGAATAGTGTCGCATACATATCATTTTTATATTCTTTTTACTCGATGTTATCATAATTCTATTGTTATGTTTATTTTAAATATATTACTTTACTTAAATATATAAAAAATCTAGAACTCTAGATTTGTGTATGAGACGATTCTATAAAGTTATTGTACTCACGTTAATTTAAACCATACAGGTGTCAAGTTGAAATATTTCGAGCACGTGAGCTTTTATTATTAGTTGTATTTTGTTTAGTTTGAAATTTCAAATGTTAATGTAATAAGTTAAATTATTTAATTTAATTAGTTACTTAAGTTGTAGATGGTATAATACAATATTGTTTAATTAAATTTAAAATTAATAATTATCCTTCTTTATTTTGTATGTGCATAATCTTTTAGGATTGAGTGTTTACTTGTGCATTAATGATAATATATAAATTTTAACTCACATACTTAAAATTTTGATATTGAATAGCCCTACTCAGGTACTCAAATTATAGGGCTCGACAACCACGGCATAAAATAGGCTGAAAAAGTGGAGAGATATCACATATTAATAGCACATTGTCAAGGTGGGCCCAACAATAAGGGTAAACACCTAATCTGCTCCCCCATTTTCTTGGCTATTAGTCAAATGATTTTAATTGTCCAATCAAAGTGAATGTTGACAAGCATAGGCAATCAAAGAATGGGGTACACATGATAAACAATCAAGATAAGGCCATCCATTTTAGTGATCATTGATCGGACGGATGCGGATTTCCTGCTAAAGCCTTTCACGAGAAGTTCTTGCACTAGAAACTTAGGTAGGGCCTACCGTGATGTTTGTGAGAAATCCACCCCGTCCATCCTTTTTTTGAGCTCATTTTATGCCATTCAAGACTCATGTGGACTGAAAACATGAGGATTGAACGTCCACAGTTGATATATTCGTGGGGCCATATGATATTTGTACTTTCAATTCATCCCAGTAGGAATGAAGTTATGAACAGTATGGATGGCATGTAAACATCACCGTCGACCCCAAAGAGGTTTCAACGGTAAGAATTTCCCCACCCACCTTTTCCTTTAGTGCGGCCTACTTGAGTCTTGGATCCTGCTCATTTTTCATCTCACGACATAAAATGAGCTCAAAAACCATTTCTCACCAACATCACGGTGGGCCACACCTAAGTTTCGAACGCAGGAACTTCATATAACCAAACAGAGTGATTCTTAAGAGTTAATTGTCAATCAAAGGTGAGAATCATTGTCAATTAAAGGTTGGATTTACATGATAGATTGCCCAGGTCAATTATCCAAACCCCATCAAAATTTAAAAACTATTCTGTATGATCAAATCTCAACCCTCAATTTTCTTGGTTATTGATTTTGACGGAATGGTTACAATCACCCAATCCAAATGTTTTCACAGGCAGCCTAGATCAAGCAAAAAACCAACATCATGTTGTTGGACACAATTTCAACTTCTCTGGATTAAAAAAACATTAAGGCCATTAATTTCCATGATCAGAGAGACAAGCACATCCTGTGAAATCACTGTCGTCCTTCAACAATACAACATAAGAATCCAATAAACAATTTTCAAAACCAATTTCTATAAAATCTCCAACCAAAAAGACCTTCTTTTTTTTTGAAAACTATGAATTTCCAATGAACAAACATAAGCCCATTGAAAAACAAAATCTCTTCCATCACTCAAGAGAAAAGAAAAGAATAATTCACATTCTCAATCCAATTTTAACAAAATCTTTATGCAAAAATGATAACGCAGCCACTTTTCAACAATCAAAATGCAAGTGAATTGAAAGAAATGTTTTCCACTTTTCAACAATTGGATAGAGAAAAATAGAATTCATACCATATTCTGAAAGAGAATTCCAAAAGCTGTTTGGATTGGTAGAAATAAAATGTAATTGGGGAAAGGAAATTGATTTCTGCATTAGCGATGTTTTCCATCATTTACAAAAGACAAGAAGACGGTTTCCTTAGTAAAGGGCCTAATCCTCTCCGACTCTTCCACAGTTTTCCTCAGATAAGAGGTTTTTCTTTTCTCAACTACTTTTTTTTATTTCCACCAATCCAAACAGAAACAAAAGGTTAAAAACCCTGAAATTTCAATGAACAAACACAATACCAATTAAAGTAATCTCCGCTGTTGGGAACAACAGTCAAGAAGAATCAAATGACAATCATTCTAACATAATCAACATTCTCAATCGCAACCACAACAAACATTTCTACTCAAAAGAAAAGCAAAAACGAGGGGTTAAAAAAAAATCAAAACTTCCTTTCTTTCAGAAGAGGAGAAAAAACCATCAGAAAAATCATTCTAAGAAAACTCATATACTCGAAAACCCATTCCAACATAGGAAAACCAATGAATTTACAACTTACAAATGCAATCCCATCCAAAGAAATCTCATCCAGTCTTCAACAGTAGAGCAGACTAGACAAGAATCAAATAATAATCATTCCAACAGAACCCAAGTTCTCAAACTCAATTCCAACATCTCTACCCAAAAAGATGAACAATGAAATGAAAGAAATTGAAATAGTACAGATGAATATACTCCCTCTCTATAAATAAAACACTCCATATATCAAATTCTCCCTCACAAGAATAACATCATGCTGCCTGAAACTGCCAAAACCAAATAATTCAGGACACCGAAGCCGATCTTATAAGAAGAAGATGGAGAAGTAGAGGATTTGGGTTTGGAAGAAGAAGAAGACCCATCTGCAGTTGGCCCAGTTGAAGGAGAATCAGCAGTGGGTGTACTGTCAGGAGCTGGGGCTGGGGCCGGTGCTGGAGGAGGTGGGGGACCGAAGATCGCTTCAGGGAGCAAAACCTTGTCGACCTGATACAATGCGACCGGATCGGTTGCGTGGACACTACTGCTAATCTTTGTGTTAGACCACCCAGTACTGAGGTGTACAGTCCCTGAAATGTCAGTGAAATTCAAGGTGAACTGTCCTCCGGCGAACGTGTTAACGGGGCCTGCTTTGCTGAGGTTGTTGAACTCGGCAAGAGTGTAGTAATGGGGCACTGCATGGTAGAGGATGAGGGATTTGAGCTGTTCTCGGGTGAGGTTGGCGAGGGAAGGCTTTTTGAGAGAAGAGAAGGCCGTGTCCTTGGGTACAAAGATCGTTATGCCTTCTTCAGTGTTGTTGGCTTGGCTTTGGAAGGTGTCGATGACTTTGGTTGATTCAAGGTAGCTAAGGAAGGTGTGGAAAGGGCCGGCTACCGTGAGAAGGTCGGTGAGGTTTACCAAAGCTGGTGCAGGTGCAGGCGCAGGGGATGGGGATGGTGTCCCAACACCTTGTGCACTTACAGAAGAAGAACCAATTAAAACTACTAGAGTACTAACCACAAAAATCATTTGAAGCTCCATTATGTAGGCTTCTTTTTCTATAATCTAGGCTCTAACTCCCCAATTCCCTGCAAGAACCAAAACCCATGAGCATGAAGTATAGATCTAATTCATTTCATATCAAAATTTCAGAGAACAGAATAATCAAAAGAGGAATTATAGCAAGGTTGGACAAGTTGGCAAGGAGGGGCTGTCAATGGTACTCAGACCTGTGGGTAACCACTGGAAATGAGCCTATTTTAATGGGTTCCCATCTTTGGGATCCGTTGACAAATTGGGGCGGGTTCAGGTCTCACTTTTTGGACCTGGTGAAAAGTTGGGTCTATGTGAAGGACCCGGTTGAGGTCAGGTCGGGTCGGGTCCTGCTAGTTTTTAATGGTACAATTCTAACATATATTGATGATTCTGGCAACAAAATGAGGCTTCCTAAGCCACAACAGAGCCCATTTACACCCCATGACATGCCAAAGTCAGATTGGTGTGCAATCTTATCCATCCATCAGGTGGGCCCAACCATGTAAATGGCCTTCTTTTTTTTTGAACCCAAGTTAAAAACAGTGCAGACAGGGAGATGTTCAGACAATGGTTCGCAGAAGTCACCACATTGATCTGCCAAATTCATATTTAGTAGGTGGAATGAGTTGAGTCCGAGTCTCAAGCTCGCCAACCTTGAATCATTGGATCCTGCTCATCAGCAATATATAGTTTTCGACAAGTTGGATTTCATGCATGTGGGGCCTCTGGTTTAATGCTCCAATCTGCTGAAAAGGTCTCATAATGGAAATTTTTCCAACATTGTAGCATTACAACACTTTAGCATGGGCCTTGCCTTTTCTCCATTGAATGTGGACCATTGTTGTACTTCTTTTGCAACTGTGAATTGATAGGGCCCCAATATCAAAGGATTTTGATCTTCAAAATTCGGGAGATCTCTAAGGTGTCCACCATCTATGGTGATGATCATCATATCTACAATTTGGATCATCAAACCACGGGGTGCACATGCACAGAATCCAACTCAACAGCAAGCTATAAAGGAGCAGGACCCTATAATTCCTCAGTAGAAATATGCAATGCATGCATGTTCTTGAAACAAACAAGAAAGATGTTTATGTTTTTTAAATGTTTCAAAAAATAATAATCTAAATGATAAGTACAATGCAGATAATGGGCTTCTTGTTATTTCAGTTTCATGATTTTTTTTTCCCCTTGATAAAAGATTTTCAGCCTTCCAAAACCCATAACAAAAGCAGATTTTACCCATTTCAATCCAAGAAAAATCATTCTCAATAAACCAATTAAAAGAAAAGCAAAAGATATCCAACGATGGAATTAGTGAGCTTTTTTCTACATTTTTTTTTTTTTTTTGCTTGCTAGAATGCTTCTTTGAAAAAATCCCAAATCCGAAAAAATACAACTTAGATCTGTACCAAAAACCCATTAAGAAAAGCAGATCTTATCAATTTCAATCCAAGAAAAATCACTCACAAATAAACCCATGAAGAGAAGAGATATAGAACGCATTTAATGGCCATTTTTTTAATTTTATTTTTATGAGATTTTCTTTTAAATTATTAATTTTCTTAAATAAATAAATCCCAACTCCTTGCAAGATCTACGATAGCAAAGGCCCAACAACAAAAGCAGATCTTATCCATTTCAATCCAAGAAACAATTACCCCAACAAACTCACTAAAAAAAAGAGCAACAGATGTGCAGTTAACGGGCAGTTTCTGTCCTTTCGCTTTTATTTATTTGTTCGTAAAAAATAAGAAGAAAAGTCCCTATCCATGCAAAATTTAAAATAAAAACACATTAACAAAAACATATCCTATCTATTTCCATCCAAGAAAACAACGTATTATATTTTTATTTTAAAAAAGAAAAGAAAAAAAAAAAAAACCACAGGCACACAATGCACAGTGGATTTTCTTCGGCAGTTGTTCTCAGTCCTTAAATGATATTTTTCTCCTTAGAACGGTCTTTCACTACAAAAGAAAAAACAATTCCCCAAATCCATGCAAGATCCAACTAATAACAAAAACCCATCAGCCAAAAACAGATCTGACCCATTTCAATCAAAGAAAAAACCACTCCCAAACAACACATTATTTTTTTTAAGCAATTAAATTTATTTATTAAAAAAAAAAAAAACACACAATGCAGAAACTGGTTTTTCTTCAACTGTTGTTCTTAATCATTTTAATGATGTTTTTCTCCTCACAATCAAGTACCCAAATCCATACAAGATCCAAGAAATAAAAATAATAATAATAATAAAAAACCCATCAACCAAAAACAGATCTGATCCATTTCAATCCAAGAAAAAACACTTCCTAAACAACCCATTATCACAAAAAAAAAAAAAAAAACACACACACACACACACAATGCAGACAGTGATTTCTCTATAGCTGTTAGTTCATGTTCCATGAATTTTTATTACAATGATCTTAAAAAAGAAGGGAAAAAACCCAACTCCATCAAGATCCATGACAACAACAACAATAAACATCAGATCATGTGCATTGCTCTTTCCCTCATAGGAAAACACAAGAAGATCTCATATTACATGAAATGAAGAAACACTCAAACCGACATTAAAGCAGTTTATTGCAATACCTTACCAGAACAATCTGAAAAACAGATCCAAACAACGAGAATGCAAGTTGAATGTACTGCGATTTGGGATTTCATAAATAAAAAGTAAAAAAGAAAAACCAACCTCTGAAGAGAAAGGAATTGAATGAGGGAGCTGGAAATGCAAGGTGAGCTGGAGTGCGGAGACTTCTTATATAAAGGTATGGAGAGAGTGTAGCTACTGCACCATCTCATAAAATGGTGGTGACTCTCGACTTGCAAACATGAAAGTCAATCAAGGCCGTCCAAATCGTGGGCCACACTGTAGACAGCATATCCTGAAAAAAGGATAGACTAAGAGGGGATGAGAATGGATTAGGTGAGACGACGGATCCACCAAGGTGAGTGGAACCCTGATTGTAGGGCTCACAATGATGTGTGTGCCTTGAATCCACACCGTCCAACCATTTTGAAAGCTCATTTTAGAGCATGAATCGAAAAATGAATTTGAATCAATTCTTAGGTGGACCACATCACAGGAAACAATGTGATTGAATCTCCACCATTAAAAACTACATAGATTCCACTAGAATGTTTATTTTCCATCCAACCCGTTGATAAGTTAACAAACACCCAGATGAAGAGACCACACAAATATCATCTTGATCTAAAGCTTTTCTGATCCACTGGAAGATTTTAATGGCCAATCACCACTATTTCCTATACTATAGTCCATCTGGGATTTGGAACTGCTTCGGTTTTTGGGTCATGCCCTGAAATGAGGTTTCAATACGGATGGACGGTGTAGATGTAGTCACATTCATCACAGTGGGCCCCACAATCAGGTGTCCCGCCCACCCCAGTGGATCCGGGGTCTCACCCAATCCGCTCCTGATGAAGAGATTTCATCTATCTAATTAAGGAGCGGCTATATGTTTGAATTCAACAGCTAATACCAACGGTTAAGATTGGCTAATCGGTTGTGGGCCCGGTTTTGGGTGGATCATGTCTTGAAAATCAGTCACCTTGCAATCAGGGACCACCGTATGGATGGATTAATAAGAAAATGGCCAACCGTTTGAAATAAAATGCTGATATCGGATGGTGAAGATCTGTCTGATCAGTGTGAATTTTTGGTGTTTTCATAAAATTTCGGGGCCCACAATTTGTACGGTTTGGATTGATTTTACACGTTTGCCGCGTGTGGGGTTAGTGATTTGCCACCATTTAAAGAAATGGTAGTTGACGCACACAATAGTATGGACCCTAAATGGGTGGCAGCTGTTAGTGGGATTAGGTGCATACAAGAAGCCTACGTACGCGCGCGCAGGTACAAAGAAAGAGAATATGCTCTTTCTGGCATACTACTGCTCACACGTGACAATAAGGGACACATGTGAAAGATCCAATCCATTAATAATACGGATCTCAAAAATATTAATCTGATCCATTAATTGGATATGGATATCTTTAAATTTACTGTGAATGGTTGCTTTTTTCCTCATCGATCCATATATTTTTGTACTAATGTGGCCTAACTGATGATTAGAAGGAATGGTCTTTGAAAAAAATAACATGGTAATTAGAAATAGAATACATCTCATGAGAGGCTTGGATCTTTCATACGTGTTCCAATTTTCCACGTGTGAGATGCGAATGTTATAATAAGACATACTCCCTACACTTAACTTGCATTTTTCGGTTAAGGGGGTAAAAGACATTTTTCTTTCACCAAAAAAAAACAGCTATTTAGTTTTTTAAAAATTACAAGAAGACAGCTATTTAAGGGAGGTTCATTAGGGAGCGGATTAGATGCTACCCGGATAACACTTTCGTGGGTGTTTCTCTGAAGGTGGGGCCCACCTAGATGTATGTGTTTTATATTCACGCCGTCCATCGGTCTTTCTAAGATCATTTTAGGGCATGGACCCGAAAATAAAGGGGATCCAATTTTCAAGTGGACCACACAGTACGGATTGAATTACCACCATTAAACAATTCTCAGGGCCACAAAAGTTTTAGATCAAGTTGATATTTGTGTTTTCACTTCATCCATGTCTGTATAACCTTATAAACATGTTGGATGGAAAATAAACATTCAAGTGGGCCGTTTTTAATTGTGTTTGTTCAATCACCACTATTTCCTGTGGTGTGGTCCAATTGATATTTTGATCTGAGTCAATTTTTGGACAATGCCCTAAAATGATCTGAAAAATCTGATGGACGGTGTGGATATTCAACTCATACATCAAAGTGGGCCCGCAGTTGAAGGAACACCCACTAACGTGTTGCCCGGGTAACACCTAATCCGCTCCCGGTTTATTTGGGAGAAGATACGGTAGAGCCGAGAGAACCGGAAAATTTAAGATCCATCGATCTACAGTACACATGGATGGATTATTTTCAATCGGGTCTGTCTATATAGTGGGCCCTATCATGGATGGACTAACCTTCGAATATTTCAGCTATCAGCCAATCCTGACCATAGATTTCTTTGTTTCCCATACTGAAATTCGACCGTTGACTAATGTTGTTTTCTACATTTGCTTTGAAGGCCATTGATTTGATGGCAATGATTACATGATTTTCCATTCAGAACAAGGTACACTACATGGAAAGTCCCAAATAAAATGACACTGCCACGTGTACCATCCACCGTATCGTATGGTGGGATTTCAAAATCAACGGCTAACTAAGGAGTGTTTTTTAATGTTTATTGCGTGACTACCCTTGCACTCTACACAACCACTATCAGCAGACGAGTTACTTGATACTCTGGCTGAGTCTGCTACTTCATGCTTATGCACCAGAAATTATATGATTAGAAAAATGAAAAGTAAATGTAACGGTATAAATAGTGGGGCCCACTTAATATGTCTCACAACTTCAAAATTAGATTGATTTGGAAGAGATTATCCTTCGATTATAGGGAATTAATTTTTTTCAACGTCAGCCATAAATGCATTTCATTTTAATCGTCCATCATATGTCCACTAATCGTAAATTAATTGAGTATTTATTTCGGTTTTTAGACCCTATCAAGAGGTCGGGTATAGATGAACGGTTTGATTTGAGTTTTATATGTGAAACGTGCATAATTTTCAAGTGCACGTGTACTAAATATAATACTACACCTGAAATCAAAAACCTTCTCGTTGTGTAATTTCTCATTTGATTTTGTCGGTGGGTTTTGCTCTCGTAGGGTGTACACGAGTCGAGCTCGGCCCGGCCCTGCTACTTGCGGGTGTCAGCTCGGTCCAATCAGTAGCTCGGGCTATTCAAGCCCAGTTTACTTTTATAGCTTTTCTATAAACACATGTACTGTGTTTTGAAATCTCACTATACATCAGATAAAGCTTAACTGCCCTATGACTACGGACTGGCCGACTTCTACTCTTTCAAGCGGTTATCTCTGAGGCAACAATTTTATAAGTATTTTATCAAATACCTTTTAAGTAATATAAAAGTTAAGAAAAAAAAATTATATGTTTTATGTATATGCCTTCCTTATCACCCATCATGCATTATTGGGTCATTTCATCGAATACTTGGTGAGCAACGTTAATATCAAAATAATTAAGTTATTGAATTGGGTCAATCCAACCTGAGTTGAGTTGAGCTAAGGCAAACTCGAATTTAGTTTAAAAAAATTTTGAGCTCAAAAACCCAACTCGGCTCGGTTCGAATGGGGGAGAGTCGAGCTTACCTAACTCGGTTCGTTTACAGCTGTCGTAGGAAAGGAAGTTTCACAAGATAAAGGACCAACTTTGATACTCCGGTGGAGTGTGGTAGTTCATACTCGTGCCGTAAGAACTTGTATGACTTCCACATACGTAACTCAATGTAAGAGGTCTGATTAGTGTGGTCCACTTTTGGTAGGGTATAAACAAAAAATTTAAACGGAACCAATGTTCTAAATATCTGATTTGATGACATATATTGGATGGTTGAAATTAAAGGAGTTAGTGATCCCAATTCAACAAACAGATTTCAATTGATCGGACGTTAGAAACGTTCCATCAATCTTCGTATCTGTAGATTTGATATAAATACAGTATTTCCAACGATTTGTACGGTTTATACTTACATATGCGTAAGCCACGTGTACAGTTCCTCAGTGCATGCGGATGAATCATGATACTCTGCCAGCGAGTCGAATTACTCCGGGACGAAGAAAAATGAGACAGTGGATTCGGTCAGGTCGGGGGGAACATCCGGTTCGGTCAGGCCGTGCCTGTGGGGCCCACATTGTTATTTTTTGAACATCCACGCCGTCCATCCGTTGTTTAAGCTCATTTAAGGGCGTAGTTCCAAAAATGAAGAAGATCTAATCTAAGGTAGATCAAAACACATGAAATAGTGGTGAATGACCATTTAGAACTTATTGTGGGCCACAAAGTTTTGGATCAAGCTGATATTTTTGTTTCCCTTCATCCAGGTCTGTTTGATCTTAACAATAGGTTGGCTGGTGAGAAAACATTAAAGCGAGCCCAAGGAAGTGTTTTAACGGCGAGTGTTTAAACACCATAGTTTCTTATGGTGTGGTCCACCTGAGAGTTGGATCTGTCTAAATTTTTGGGAACTTAGCCTAAAATCAGATAAAAACGGATGGATGGCGTGGATGTAGACATATACATCAAGGTGGGCCCCACGGTCGCCACCTGACTGAACTCAGTGTTACCTCGACCTGACCGAATCCTCTACCGAAATTGTGGCAACTCATCAGGGACACGTGGCAAAATAATGCAAGCGCTGAAAACCACGTTACTTCACCAATCGTGACCGTTCAAATGCTGACTCTAAAATCGAAAGTTAAAAAGGCAAAGCTGAGGGCGAGTTGTTTGATACTCTGGCCACATGTGACGCTTGATACGCAGGCACCTAGAAACTGTACATATGGAACATTTTAGCTCAATCAAACTGACTAGATTGTTGAAATCACTTAACCTAGATAATATTCTGAAAATCAATTTAGTTGCATAATGCTAACCTTTGATTTTTGGATACTTTTTTGTTGAAATAAGATCAGTGAATATATTTGATTTTAATAGTATAATAAATGTCCACTAATCTGATTTTCAGATGAAGAAAAATCTTAATTTTTTTGTACATGACACATCTAAACTGGTATACATAATTTGGACGGTTTAATTTTAATTAATTGTATACCAGTACGCAATTTCTAAGAAAGTTATAAGTGCCAGCATATCATCCACCAAACTCTACCGGAGTATAAAAAAGAATTTGATACTCCGGCGGAGGAAACCAAAGGGTTAAAGATGGAACGATGGATGTAATTTCACAAGATAAAAGGTCCATGTGCGCCACGTGTACAATAGGGGATTGCTTGCAACCCGTGGTGACTTCCAGCTGGACGATACCTTTAATGAAAGAGAAGTTATTTGATACTCTGGTAGGGTGTGATGCTTGATACACATGCACTCAAATATTTTACACGTGGCATACATTCACTCAAATTGAACTGACTAAATTGTGAAAAACACCGTCCCTTTGGGTCATAGTACGGAATTAAGTTGGCCCAACAATTCTGGCCTTTGATTCGTGGACACTTGCCTGTCAAAGCAGACAATTGGATACATTTATTTTTAACCGTCCAATAAATTTCGACCCATCCAATAATTAGGTAATGAAATAATCTTAATTTTTTGTTCACATCTAAACTAAGATATATAGTTTGGACAGTTTGATTTGAATCACTTATATTCCACGCTTCAAATTCCTAAATAATTTTTAATTGCCCGTGTATCATCTATCAGACATCGCCGGAGTGTAAAAAAGGTGACAAGATAGGTGGGCATAGGAATAACAGTCACGGGATCGCCACCTCATACGACCTTTTGTTATAAATTGGAAGGGTCAGCGTCACGTGGGGCCCACCAGCGGTAAGGTCCTGGCGCACAACCAGGGACATTTATAAGTGGGACCCATGTTCGGGTGATCAAGACCGTCTATATGATACGACACAGGATGGTTGAAGGACTAGGAATTATTGGATTGATCGAGCCATCCATCTCATATATGACTCTTATTTCCGACCGTTCTTCTATTTTCTTCACGATCATTCATTCGTAGGCCTCTGACAAGTGTTAGAACCGTCAGATCTGGGAGTTTTCGTGGTCATCATTGATCCATTGTACGTTCCTTCAGATCAACGGTCCTGATCCCCATAAATATAAGGCCGTACATGTAGGAATGGTCACATCGGGACACGCTCTGGTGCACTTGTAAGCTGCATATATTATAAACGCCTCATCGCATCCCGACCGTCCATGGTATATCTGTTGTAGGTAAACGTCATGATGTATCAACCGTTGGATCGTGCAAATGTCCCAGGGACAGCAAAGGAAAGTCCCACTCGAAAAATTTTGATCTCCACCCTTGATGGTGCTTGCCCCAAAATTCCCATACCGATGCCCGGATACTTTTACAGCTGGAGATGAACTGTTGTTATATTTCTCTTCTTAGCCATCCATATGTCGGCCACAGTCTAAAGATGTACAATCAACGGTCTGGATTATGGAAACATGGCCCCAGATGTCAGAACCGAAGATCCCTGTATAGTTTACAAAGGAAAGAGTTTTCTCGGACTGCATGCCTCGCTTTCCCATACTATAAGCCGGCTGTGCCATGCATTTTTAACGGACGAAAATGCTCTTAAATATAGCATAATCTCTGGAGCCTTCCTTCTCCTTCACACAATTTAACCTTGGGGAGTAAAAATCTCATTTTCTAATTTTTTCTTTATTCTTTATGATTAACCACCCTAATACTAAATTCATTTTTATTTTTATGTTTTTTCTCATCTTCATATGAGAATATTCTTCCATGAAAAAACTTATTTCTTGAAATCTTATAATTTTTTTCTATTTTTCCTTTTGATCGAGAACACAATTACCACATGCTTCATTTTCATGTTTTCCCAACTTAAAATAGGATGAAAAATGATGTCTTTATCAAAGAAACTACGAATTACAAGTATATTTCAAAGTTTTAACTTCATTACGTGGACCCCACTATATTATATATAATATATCCTTACCGTCCACAATCCAGCTATCTTATTTAAATATTTTATAACATAAGCCGAAAACTTAAGCAAATTCAATGTTGAAATGGCCCACATAAAAGAATATCCAATATATAACTCGGGAAATTTACCATCGTTAAAAGCTGTTTCCTTCACTAGGCCTACATTAAGACTTTTTTTTAATTAAATCAAAGAACAAAGACTGAAGTGAAATTAAACGAAGACCGAGTGAAATAGACTGAGGACTGACTAAAATTGACCGCGAATTGAGTTAAAATGACCATGAACTAAGTTAAATTGACTGCGAACTGAGTGAAATTGATCGTAAACTAAGTGAAATTGATCGTAAACTGAGTGAAATTGATCGCAAAGTGAGTGAAATTCACCACGATGTGAGTGAAATTGACCAAGAGGTGAGTGAAATTAACTGCAAAGTGAACGTTTTTATTTTATTAGTAACTCATGCTAATTGATTATGAACTCGTGCCAATCATATAATACACCAAATGGGAGTTGTGATGGATATGGAAGAGGCGTATAAATTGTATGTGGGCTAACCGATAACTGAGTAAACTAACCATATTTATTTTAATCATATTAAGGGTCAGTATCCCTTTTCATGATTATTACTATTCTTTCAAAGTCTGAATTGTAGTAGTAACTCCGCAATTTCAAAAAATGTAACAAACGTCTTCGATTTATATAATTCATTGTCGTACTACAAAAAATGCATTACAAATTACATTATTCCACAGGTATTGAAAACTTGCACCTCCGGCGATTATGCCCCGTTTGTTTGTATCTTCCGCACTTTATCATTTTTCGTTCCTCTCCATGGGTAAGAATTCTTACCTTTTTTAGTCTTCGAGGTGACCTCCTTTATCGTGGGGGCTTAATTCTCACACAATACTCTTTGAATTCAGGTGATATTTTTCATTGACTCTTGTCATGTGCCGGGTACAAAGAATTATCATACGTGATCTGGTAATTTCTCGTCATGTACAACGGAGAGCAATATGAATAATGAAGCAGATTATAGTTTATACATGCTGAAAGAACACGAAATAAGAGAACCCTTTTACAAGAGAGTTCACTGAGCTTAACTGTATCATTATAATCTCTCACAACATAGTATCAACGCGAGAAATTGCACGATAGCGAACATCTCGTGCCTTCGGTATGAGGTCCTTTAATTGTTTCTCGGTCGATGGTGTCAATAGTTCTACAAATGATGATACAAATTATCTTTTCTTATAAAACATTTCTTAAATTTTAAATTCAACCGTATCTATCGATATAATCACGAGGTATTCTCGTGCTTCTTTGAATATAGCATTAACGCACTCAAATATGCCAAGTTGAATCTTTTTCTTGGAAAGTGAAAAGATGATCCACTTTCGTACCTTATTTCTCTCAACCATGCATGTACTAGGGAATTAGCAAGTTCGATATCGTGCATTAACTTTTCGAACTCAGCCTTTCTATAAGTCTTTACAGCTCGATAATAGTAGATTTCTAACGACTTATCTTTAAACATATTCACCAAGTTTCAGTATATATGGTAGACGCAGTAGCCATGGATTGTATTTTGAAAGACCTGGAGAACTTCTTTCATTAGACCTTTATGTCGGTCTGATACGATCATAAGACCAGAAAGATTCCTTAATGTACAGTTGAGGTGAGTAATGAACCAGTTCCAACTACTGTTGTTCTTTAATTCTCTAATACCAAAAGTGACTGGAAAAATATGATTGTCGCCATCTAAGGCTGTAGGAATGAGTAAAACACCACTGTATTTATCCCAAAACCATTCGTAGAGATATTTGAAAACTTTGTCTACGCGCAACAAAACATCTCTCAAACTTGCTCGTTTGTGGATTAACAAGTACAGCAGTCACCATCCCCAGGTTCGCCCTTCTCAATTCATGCAAATACATCGGGAGTTCATTGTAAGAGTCTTCATAAGACCCCATTACGCGATTGATTGCAATCTCCTTAACGCGTCATGCCTTCTTATAACTAATAAAAATATTATATTTCTCTTGCATGACGAAAATAATGTCTATCGGCCTTAATCCTATGTATTGTTCAATGCGACTAACAACTAATTCATTGGCTAACTTACTGCTTGCTTATCGGTAATCACTCTTCATCCATGATATGTCACATGTATGTATGAATGTGTAAGTCCTTATCTTAAATATCCCCACATCATTCACCCTAGATGCATGAACCCTCCATTCACACTTATCTTTGAAACATACCACGATGAATTTCTTGAGTGACAAGTACAAGACCTTGTATTGAAAGTTGTTACGAATTGTAAATTGGCTCAAAACATACTAACACCGGCTCTTGTCCTTAAGGGCCTATTTGGCCAGACCGATCCTGTAGTATTAGGAAGGATGGTATCGCGATAGGCCAGGATATGCATGACGAGCCAAACAGACCCAGTGAACTTGTCTCGGGATATAAGCAATCCCATGGATCTTAAAACAATCCACTGACATCACCATCATTATCTTAAAATTGATCGCATCCCTTGGTTGGAAGGATTGAAAGGTAAAATCCCGGGATATGCCGGGGCGTGCCAAACAGACCCAGTGAACTTGTCCCGGGATATGACAATCCCATGGATCTTAAACCAATCCACCGACACCACCATCATTACCTTAAAATTCATCCCATCTCTCCTAATCTCATAGGATTCACCCGGCCAAACAGGCCCTAAACATTTGACCAATGGCTATATCAATCAGATCATCCAATAAATATGAATACTATGACAAATCTGCATTGGTGAATGCAACATCCTCAAAAGGCATATTAACTTAACCAGTGATGAGGTTTGATGTCCAAGCCTGCTCGAGCAGTGGAATGTCACTTCCCTGTACATATTCGGCGTTGAATGATGAAAACAAATCTACTCTTATAGATAACGGTGATGTTATATATTCACTTATGAGGTTAAGGTGATCACCTGCCTAGCTCACTTGACTAGTCATGAAGTTTGATGCTTAAAGTAGCTCGAGTAGTGGAGTGTTACTTATGACCTGTTTAATTTTCTAATTACAGGGGTAATTCCTGGTAAATGCGTAATAATTATTTACCTCTGTGTTTCCGGTTGAATTTCCAAGGTGATTTAACCCGTCACCTTTCATTTATAGCCCTCCTCACGTCACCCGAGGTGAAAAAAGTTAAATTGTGGGGCCCACCTTGATGTTTGTGTATTATCCACACCGTTCATCCCTTTAGCCAACTCATTTTAGGGCATGAGCCAAAAAAAAGAGACAGATCCGAAGATCAAGTGGACCACACTACTGAAAATAATGGGAATTGAACTCTTACTATTGAAAGCTTCTTAAAGACCTTGGAAGGTTTGGATCAAACTAATATTTATTTTTTCCACTTTATCCGTGACCATGTGACCTTATTAACGGGTAGGATGACAAATAAACATCACTGTGGGCCCTAGGGAGAAAACAACTTTCAACCATTGACATTTTAATGGTCCTTATTTCCTAAGGTGTGGTCCACTTGAGCTTTTGATTTTCCTCATTTTTGGGCTCATGCCTTAAAATGTATTTTTTAAAAGGATGGATGGTATGGATAACTCATATATATCATGGTGGGGCCCATATTTAAATCAGTAACAAAAACGTTTGTATGGACCGATTTTTGAAACATAATTCCCAGCGACTTCCAAACAGGTGTATTAAGTAATAATCAGGTAATTCCGTGTATTTACACGGGGAATTTAAAAATCAAACAGCCCCTTAAAGGAACTTGTGAAGGTGATGCCATATATTCATATTTCACACCATGTTCCTCACCTAAACTTTTAATTGTTGGGGCGTCATGTTCGACACCAATGTAAGCCATGGGGTCTTCGTGTATTGTCTCAATGATTAAAGGGATGTATTTACCTTAATGCTCCGACCATGCTGCCAAGAACATTCTCACATATTTCAGTTGGAAGGATTGATTGGTTTGAGGAAGGGTACAATCATTGCATAATAAGAGCAAACCATAAGATAGAACTCGTTTAATATTCACATGTATAAGGTGAAATTGACCGAGTAGTGAAAAATTCACTAGTGTACTAGGTGAAATATGATCGACTTATCGGTCAAATTTGCAAGTTCTCAATCAATCGATTGCAGGGAGTTCATGAAGTCCTCGATCAATATGACCGACTTATCGGTGCATTTCGGTGATCACCAAATTAACCAAGAACTTAATGAAATTGACTGAGAACATAGTGAGATTGACTAATAACGTAATGAAATTGACTGATAACTAAGTGAAATTGAGTTCTAAGCCATTGAATTTAATCGAGAACTCGATGAAATTGACCGGGAAAATCACTGAATTAACCGAGTACTTATGGAAATTGAGTGAAAACTTCATGAAAATGACTGGGAACTGAGTAATATTGACCCAGAACTTGATAAAATTGACTGAGAAATTCATTAAATTGATTGAGAACTTCATGAAATTGACCGCGAAACCTCGTGAAATTGACCGCGAAACTTTGTGAAATTGACCACGAACTTCTTGGAATTTACTGATAACTGTGTAAAATTGACTGAGAGTACATAAAATTGACCAATAACTTTACAAAATTGACCGAGAACTTTATGAATTTGACAGAGAATTTCACGAATATGACTAGGAATTTCATGAAATTGAGCAACAACTCATTGAAATTGAGCGGGGAATTCACGAAATTAACCATGAATTGAGTGAAATTGACCGGTAACTTCATGAAAATTATAGATAACTTAGTAAAATTGACCGAGAAGTCGGTGAAATTGATCGATAACTCGATAAAATTGAAGGAGAAATTCATTAAATTGACGGAGAACTCAGGCAAGTTGACTAAGAAATTCATGAGGTTGCTCAAGTTTCGGTGAATTTGAGCAAGTATTTCGCCGTCTTCTCGATTAGCTTCATTAATTTTTAGGTAGAATTCTAGGTGGAATTGCCCTAGATCTCAATAAATTCTTCAGATTTTAAACATCCTTACCTCTCACAGCTGTCGTATCAGTAAAATCTGTGTTGAAGAAGACGAAGAAGAGTGTGTTGAAGTGAAATATGATTTACGGAGAAAAGCCTTCAAGATACTACGTTTATCAATGCATCTAAATTGAGGGAATGAACGTAACCCTAAATAAGATGGAAGATAATAGACGTACAATAATAGTATATAGAGATTCAATGAAGATTTAAGGAAGAAAATGGGTTAAAATAAGGGATATTTTCATACAAATGAGTTCTAACCTTTTTTTAGGTGTGAGTAAAAGGAATGTAAATTATAAGCAAAGGGCATTTTTGTCCATTAAAAATATATCCATATGGCTCGGTAATAGTTTGGGAAAGTAAAATTTGGATGCACATAAAAAAAAAGATAGTAAGTTAAAGTGAGGCATACATTTGGAAAAGCTCATTGGGAAAATACTCTGGTGCTCTCGTACTCCTACTTGCATTGGTTTACTTGAACACTCCAATCCATCGATCTCTAAACCGTCTATCAAGTGCATGACATATTGCATGGACCCACTGAATAAAATTCTCACAAATTGTAGGATCCTATCCATCATTTATTTGGTCTTATTTTTTATAGCCATCCCCTTTCTAACCCATGGATGGGATGGTTATAATACTGAATAAAATTCTCTCTAATCGGAGGATCCTATCCATAATTTATTTGGCCTTATTTTTATAGCCATCCCTTTTCCAAGCCATAAATGGGATGGTTTCGATTGCCCCTACGCCGCGCTAGCTAGCTGGCGGACTCATTCTCACTCATTCACAAATTCTTTTTAGGAAGAAAGACAAATGTGGTTACTGAGAAAGTGACAAAAGGATCTGAAATTGGTCGACTGGGACGGTCAACCACTACTGATGGGCTCGATCTGCGCTGGGATCTATCGCGAATGGCACTCTAACTAGGCGAGATGGTGGTGGGGAAGCCGCTTCTGGGGCCGTTCGAAGTGGAAGGAATGATGCTTGCATAGGTGGGGGGATCGATAATGAGCCCTAGCAAATAGATGGACTGGATTGTTCCTTGGAGCTATTTTTATATAAATAATCTTGCCCGTCCATATTAATGGCCGTTGATCAAATGGTTAATATAAAATTTTAATTAGTGAGATGTATTCATGGTAGGCGATGGAATGTGATTTGGACCTAATGAACGGTCTGAATTATTGGATTGGACTGTATAATTGTCCTAATGCAACCAAGAGCACTATAACTTACACCCATATCCATAGCTCAACTGGCAGACGGAGTGGATATACCTCGTTTCAACACTTGAGGTCGATCCCTGGTGGGGGTGGCTAACATGGAGTGTGTGCACTGACATGGGTGTGTACTAACAAGCTAACCCAAAAATTATTTTTTTCTTTAAAAGAGCACTATAGCTTCTAGTTCTTGAGTGCACTGGAGCATTTCTCGTTATAAAGTCATCATAGGCAATGTCTCATTTCCAATCACTACGAGATGGCCCAGTCCAGATGATTGATCCTCAACTGATTGGTCAATAAGTGTGGGCCCCATAATGATAGAGTGGGGCCATCTAGTGTTTTAGATTGGAGTGTTTATGGCTTGGGTAACCCAAGGTGGGGCCCAGTAGATGGACGGCATACTTCGGCCCAAGTGGATCATCTTTCCACAATCTATATGTACCGATCTATGCCGTCCATATGGTGGGCCATTCATCTTTTGCTCAGCAATTTTTAACCGTCCAATTACATGCAACAAATGAATCAGATCTTCCCAATTATTACGGCTCATCAATGTGGTGGCCCACTGGATTATCCAGTCCAAGTACCCTCACACAGTCTGTAGGCCACCCTATACTCGTGTGACATCCATTCCGTCCATTAGTTATCGAATCTGCAAGTTAGGAACCCATGACGATACAGAGCTCGGGTGGGCCACAGCAAAAGGAACGGTCGGGATTGGGAAGCAACCATATAACACTTCCTGTGTCGATCAAGTTTTTTATATGCCATCCAACCCTTTCATCAAATAAGCCTCACTAGGATGGATCCAAGACACATCTGGGACACCTGATGGACGGATCAGATGTCTCATATGTGTTGAAATTCGGTACATATGGAGCCGTGTGTACGGGAGTGACCGTAGTCGCGCGTGGCGAGTAGCAAACTACAAACCAAAACGCCAACTCAAATCGAACGACGGAATTTCTCCGATTCCCCGTTTCATATCGCGAGAAAATGGGATTTCTCTCATTTTCGTTATCACGATAAGTTGAGAAATTTTCACGCGCCGTTGCGACGTTGCCAGCCTTTATCGGCCGTTGCTTCCACCAAACGCCACTTACGAAGAGGTTTTCTAGAATACACCGCGGTCATATTGAGACAGAATAAATCGCGACTCTATTATTTGTATTGTATATCATATTTCAACGATCTATACCGTTCATATAATGGACCTTAACTTGGATGGTTCGTAAAAATATTAAAAATCTTTATATTGAAATATTACAATCTTTGGTCATTTGAATTTGTTCCCTATAAAATGGACGGTCTATATAACCTTGGGATTATCAAAGGCTTAAAATATATTAATACTTGATTTTTAGTGAATATCGCCCCATCCACGGTGCGGCCCACGATATAAACGGTTTGGTCGACTGAAATGAACGCCTACCAAACGGCTGAAGTCCTTACGTGTCCTTCTGCAATACGCTAGGATTTATTCGAGGAAACCTCCACACAGAAATGATTGGGAAACACGTTGCTGGAACAATCAGCACCCACCGTTTTATTTTAAATGGCGTGGATTACGTGAATCCGGGGTAACGATTAGTGGGTGAATCCCTCACCATGGGGCCCACATTGATGTATGTATCTTATATCCACTCCGTCCATCAGTTTTTCCAGATCATTTTATGATTAGTCCCAAAAACAAAGCAAATCCAAATCTTAAGTGGACCACACTACAGGAAACAGTGGTCATTGACCATTAAAACTTCTTGTGGGCCACAAAAGTTGTGGATCAAGATGATGTTTGTGTTTTACCTTCATCTGTGTCTGTGTGACCTTATCAACTGATTAGATGGAAAGTAAACATTACGGTTGGCCTAGAAATCTTTAATGGTGGGCGTTCAACGACCCCTATTTCATGTAGTGTGGTCCATTTGAGGCTTGTATCTACTTCATTTTCTAATTCCATGCCCTAAAATGGTATGAAAAAACTGATGAACGGAGTGAATATACAACACATACATTAAAGTGGGCTTACGTGGTGATGGGATAAGAGCTATTATGATTTATGAGAATAAAGAGAACATGAACGGATCCAATCCTACAAAAATCTCAACACCGGGGCTCTACTTCACGTGGTGTGGCTCACCTGAGTTTGGTAAGTACCTTCATCCAGGTGGGGGACAACCTGATAACTAGGTTGGATAAGATATAAACAACAGTAGACCCCACATTACATGTTTAAATTCCACCACAGGCTTCACCCTGCCAAACTCTCCCACTGTTGCCTTGGTGTAGTACACTTGTATGTTGGAATTTATGCCTAAAATCAGGAGTTGTATCAAATGAATGAATAACATGGCAGTATGATATTATGATGGCCCCATTTGTTTACACTTATTATTGACACACTCTTGCGTATTAATGAGATGCTACCGTACGTTCGATATTGCGTGCTAGATAATGGAAGAAATTCTACTTGCATACCGGATGTTTATACTTGATTTAGCACACCCATATCAAAGGTACAGAAGGTGCCATATGACAATCATATCATATGTGTTGTAAATGACTTCAAGAGAAAAATTAAACACGTGCACACAAGGGATCATTAAATGTTAGAATCCTATTAAAAGTATTCTCTACAAAAATCAAGAGTCTCCTTCAAGTCGACGCAAATTGCATCCAACGATTACCTGTCTCTGCCACTATGATGTATCTGTTTATCAACATTGTCCATTTATTTTCTCGAGTCATTGTAAATGCACAAAACATTACCTTTTCTTGTGTCATTTTAAATATTGTAAAAAACATTACAAGAGTCATTGATGGTGTGGTTCTTATCTGCCTCATTTTAAGCTCGTACTTTAAAATGATGTGAGAAAAGGGATGAATAATCTAGATAAACAAACATATCATGGTGCCTCCCCCACAGGCTTGTTATGAGTGAATAACATGGCACTCCGACATTATGATCGGTTGTAACGTTTCAAATTTTTACTATTTTAGATTTCCAAAAATCCTTGAAAAATTTTGTTATAATTAGTTTACGTTGTCACTTACTAGCCATTAACGCTCGAGGTGAAACTATACATAGGTGATACCAGTAAAGAACCACACAAATCAGATTAATTAACCATATGAAGCCAATGAATCCACCGATCACTTAAACCTCGAGTTTAACCTCATGATTTCTTCATCCAAGGCCCAAACCTAGTCTACCTATCATTGACTAATCAAGACAACTGCAACTAAATAAAGATCTACTAAAATCCAAGACAACTAAGGGTCAAATCTTAATTAATAAACCAAATTAACACAGTTACTCCTTTAGCCTAAGAACCAAGGGTTTATGGTGATTAGGATGAACTTACCTAATCCAAAACCTAATCATTACATATAAGAAACTCCGTTACCCAGTTCATTTAAGAAATACCCTGATTATCCAAACAAGCTCTACACCACTCATTAGTGGGCTACTAAATCTAAGACTATAGAAAGACGCTCGTCTTACTCGGTTTGACATCCATTTTGGATATTGAGTCGAGATAGTATATATGATTACTCAACTTAGTCCCGTAAGCCAAGTTCATGGGATGTGTGAATGCCTTAGTTGAAAACATGAAATTTAAGTGAAATTAACTCCTTTGCTCTTTTGAGAATTTGTAACTTTTGGACCGTTGATTCATGGCCAAAGTCGGGGTATCGACTAAAATCATTTCCTGTAAGCCCCGTATCCTAGACCGTACCGTTTCATAGACTTCTGCGGTCTTACCGGTCGAATTTCGGTAACCTTTGACCCTTAACCGATATTTACCCGTGATCCTGATTCGTATGTCGTCAACTCGTATCAACTTAACCCAAGACCTTTACCATAGCGACTGCGCTGTCGCTGCGGTTCCAATGCCGTGACTTTCGCACCGAGGCGATACCCTGGTCAGGAGATATGGGCCAACGTTCGATGCGAGGAAAAAGCCGCGCGTTGCGAAATTCAAGAGAATCTCTACGACTTGTCACATCAATCAACCCCCATCATGTCAAGTACACATCACTTTTCACCATTTCCCAAGCAAGCAACAAAAGTCAAAAATTTCTTACAAGCCTATACCTTTCTTACACAAAATGCCTCCAAAGATAAAAAGTTCTTACACCACCCATACTTTTCTTACACAAATGGCCACAGAAGTCAAAAAGAGGCTCTTACACCCATCACCACCACATCCATCACTTAATCACCCATCACTCCTCTCTCTTTACAACTCTCTTTCTCATTTTTTTTTAAACCATTACCAAGCAAGAGAACCTCCATACGTATGAGCCTCTCCCTCTCTTCCAAACTCCAAGTGTGGCCCACCTTTCCATCCCAAGATCTCCCATCCTAGCCATCCATTCCTCATCTCCTCCATTGGAATCGAAGCTAAGGAGCTAAGGAACCCATAGGAGCAAGAAGATCGAACGGTGGGTGCTTGATAAGAGTAGTTTTTTATGTTTTTAAGATGGGCCAAGTGAGGCCAACCGATCAATGGTTTGGATCTCACTTGGGACCCTAAGATGTGGCCGATGGCCCACTAGGATCATAATGATCATTCCATGATGGGGCCATTCTCCATGGACCCCATCATGATGTTTATTTCCTTGCCTTAGAAAGGTCATCTAGACCGTCCATGTTAGTGGGGAAAGGATCTCCACTGTTGATTTTATATTTCGGTGGTCCCATGTGTAAAGGGATCCATTTGATGTATGATTGCTTATAAGGGAGGGCTCATAGTGGCGGAGCCCTCCATCACAAGCGTGTCCCACTCCCTATCTCTCTCTCTCTCTCTCTTCTTTTCTTTTTTATATATTTTTGTGTGATGATTTGGCCGTGTGGCCCACTTGAATGAAACCCATCATGGGGTAAGTATTTTACCCAATCCATCTATGAGTGGGGTCCACCTTATGTGTGTTGTACCCTTACCATTTATCATGTGGTGGCCCACTTGAATGTAGCCCACCTTTGTGGTGAGGACCGTCCAGCGTCCAGGGACGCTGAACGTCTCTATGAAAACACAAATATTAGCTTGGTTACAAGCTTATGAGATAAACCACTCATACATACCCTACCTTAATGTATGTATTAAATCTGCACCGTCTATCCTATACACCAACTCATTTTAGGCTTTGATCGAGAAAATGAGATTGATCGGAGCATCTGGTGGGCCATAACTTAGTAAATAGTGATCTCCACCATCTAAAGTTCTCCAGATTTTTTCTATACGCTGAAAAATGTCTAATATTGGACTCATTAGGATTGTTTTGAGCCACAAATGTGATGGACGGATTGGATTTACTTGACGTGGTCTCCACCTGTGAAAAACCATAGGAATTATGATTTTTCTTTTTTTAAAAAAAAGCATGCATAAGGGGCAGCGCCTGCTGCCCCCTGACAACACCTGCACCTTGCTGCGTTTGGGCGGGCGGCCGCCAGGGGCCCATGGCCCCACATGTGGACCCCACCATGATGTGTATTTTGTATCCACACCATCCATGCGGTGGAACACCCCCTGAGGTGGGTCCCCTCAAAAACTCAGGTTGATCCAGATCTCAGGTGGCCCACACTACAAGAAACAACGATGATTGAACTCTACCATTGAAATACCTTTTATCGGCCACAGAAGTTTTGGTTTAAGATGAAATTTATTTTTCCTCCTCATCCAGGTCCGTGCGACCTTATCAACGTCTTGGATGGAAAATAAACATTAGGGTGGGCCACACACGTGGGACCCACGGTGATGCTTGTGTTTGCCACACCGTCCACTGGCGTGGACGGTGGAACCCACCATAATACATGGGTTTTATTCACACCGTCTGCCTGGACGGTGGACCCCTGATGCACGTGTTTTATACACACTGTCCATTGACAGTGGGGCCCACCACGATACATGTGTTGCATCCTGTCCATCCACCCATTTTGGAAGCTCATTTTATGGCTTGAGCTAAAAGAATGAGTCAGATCCTTAGCTCATGTGTGGACCCCACCGTGATGCATGTGTTGGATCCAAACCATCTATCCATTTTAAAAGCTCATTTCTTGGCATGAGCCATAAAATGAGTTAGATCCATTGTTCAAGTGGACCCCACCTTGTTATGTCATGAGGCCCATCTTGGTTTATTTGTGGCCCATCTGTTGAGGCCCACATTGTTATTTGAAAGGCCCATGGGTTGAGGCCCATTTGATGTGTTAGAGGGCTAATGGGTTAAGGCCCATTGAGATGTATTAGGGCCTATGTGTTGAGGCCCATTTAAAGTACATACGGGGCCCAATGGGTGTGGCCCATTTGGTGCACATAAAACCCATGTGTTTAGGCCCATTTGATACATTCTAAGGCCTACGGGTTATGACCCATTGCAATGCACCTAAGGGTTATTGGTGCGGCCCATTGATGTGGCCCACTTGATGAACATAAGGCCCATATGATATGGCCCATTTGATGTATTTAAGGCCCAATGGGATGTACCTAAGGTCCATTGCAATGTGTGATCCCAACACGGATTATGTAACGATGTTTACAATGATCGTGCCTTGGGAGAAATGTTGGTTTGACGTCCACATTGCGAGTGTAATGTTGGTTGGATGTCCACATTTATGACTCTCCTTAGGGCCCATCGTTAGGCCCGTACTTGTTGTGTATCGGCCATCTATGCCACTTGCATTGTAAGGATAGTTCGTTACTTTATTACATGCTTAGTATAGTTCTATGACTCATGATCATATGCATCATATGTATGCTTGATATGAGAGGTACCTGATCATAGCATATGCCTTCGGGCATGTTGTTTATGAGCTCCCGGTTAGGCGGTGTTGCCCTACATGAGCGCACGATACGCGTATGATTTGTTGCATGACTGGATAGCGTGATTCATGCATTTCGCATTGTGTGATATGGTTACTTTACGCCCTAGCGACATTAGGGTTGTAGCCTCCACAGGCATATTGTGGATGACAGGATTGGATACCGAAAATCTTATTCTACATGGGGTGCTATAGATATCCCTGGATAAAAGTCCCTAAACCCTTATGGTACCAAGAGGTTGCTCCAACGTCTAAACTGAGTAGGTATAGGAGTGCCGAGTACCGATTACCAGATGGTCGCACTTTCCACTGTGTCGTGGTCTGTTGGAATGGGGTGCGGCCTTATCCGCCCGATAGTAAGGGACAAAGCTAAGCTGAGTTTGACCAGCTCGAGGAATGGGTTCGCTATCGACGAGTCGAGCCCGATATTGACAGATGGATAGTGAGGTCTCTTCCACTTACCTTATTGCGCGATAGGGCGACGATCTGGTTTAGAGTGTACTAGACCCCGGTGATATCCCAGATTTGAGCTGTATTGATATGTGGACTTAGATGAGGATTCGTATGCTTGAGTCGCATTTCACATCGCATGGCCTTGGTATGGATGGTATTCATGGATCCACCTGTATATTCCGTATTACTCTGATATTGCATGATCATATTACTACCTTGCACACACACTTTCACCACCCTTTAAGCTTTCTATAAGTTTATGCACGACCATTGCGTGTAGGTGACGTTGGGGCGCAGCAGCGCTGAGGCAGGAGCATTTTGCAGATCATTTTGGAGATTTTGGTCTATCATCATTGTATTTCCCTTTATGCTCATTATACTTGTAAAGTTTTTGATCATAGTGGAAATGTAATGGAGTTTTTAGTTGTTGTTTGTGGGTTATGCCTTTAGTTATGCTTATTACAAATCAAACTAACGTTGAAAATCCTCCTCGTAGCATCTCAGGATCGAAACCTGGCGAATGGGCGCTGGGAGCCGAGAGTGGGGTTTTACGGATGCTGTCGGTGCTAGATTCGGAGATCAAAAATTTTGTGAGGTCGATTTTTAAGTTTGGGGTGCGACATTTCCTCACACATATCCATATAGCCACGGTCCCTATTGATCATCGGTGATCATCATATGTTTGTGTCGAAATATAGATCACCTTATGGACACCTATCACATGGCTTAGAATGATCCATATGCCTTCTTTTAACTCACATTAGTGGGAAACAACCTCTCTTAGTGTTAGAATAATAAACAAAGGGTCATTGGGGCCATTTGTACTGTAACGCCCTGAAAATTGGAGATCGTGCATACACTCGACTCCTAAGTTCCCGGGTATTACTTATAACTATTTTTACTGTTTTACGTTTGATTAAACTTAATGCATAATATGAAATTACTTGAAACATGAAACATGATCACTACTGGTCTACTGAAATGGAAATGACTAAACGTTGGAAATGACTAAATGTATACAAGTCTATATATATATATATATATATATATATATATATATATATATATATATATATATATATATATGTATCAAAGGGTCGCACAAGGCATTGCCCAACAAAAATATAAAAGAATGATAAGTTCAAAAGAATAGTGCGCTAAATTCAACACCCAAAGGTCCAAATTCCGTCTACTAGACCTAAGGAGAACCGCTCATCAGCTGAAAGTAGGATAATTCGTCCTCATCATTAAGACTCACGCCACAAGGCTTCTCGTACTCTGCATCACCTACAACTACTTAAGAATCTAGTTGGTGTTTTAAAACATCATCCCAGAGTGGGAGTGAGTGATCAACTCAGTAGGTGCTATTAATTTTAAGTTATATCAAACATCAATTATATTATGAATTTAATGAAAGGTAAACATTCATAAATCCTTAACTAATCTTGTTAATGTATATGCATGATAAATGATATAATGTATGACCTCGCCACAACACTCCCTCGAGCGACTTCGTCTAACGATCGCACATGACCAGCACTCCCTCATTGCCACCTCAACTGCCAAGTCGCCAAAACGTAGCTAATGCAATGCATGAATAATGTTAACCGAGTATTTAGTTAGTTCCGTTCATCCAGCAGATTAGGGAAACTGGTACACCCCACGTATCAATACTCTTAACTAGTTGCAAGGCCAAGGCCCCTCAACATGTAAAGCCAGGACCGCGCGATTCTTGATCCCGTCGGGTTCCCCATCCCCGACTTCAAGCACATGGGCAGTGCTAAGAAAAGGGATCGCTCGCGGTCACTACGGGGAGGCTCGTCACCCAAGCTAGGCCGACAGCTCAGACATAGTGTCCCATTCCACCATGCCTGGCTCTCGAGTTAGTGGACCGATTTCAGATGGTTGTCAATAGGTCCAATGGTTGAAGGGTGTTCCATGTTCCATACAGATGTGGGTAAATAAGGTTTATAACATGATTGGTCAATAAGTAGACTAGACCGTACTAGTTCAGGTGAATACGTGATAGACGACATCTAGTACGAGCGACCCATGTAGTCTAACTACTGTCGCCCAATGCACCCTCCCAAATCCACGGGTTTTGCCTCAGGATGGTCCTACCAATGGGACCACCATCTCTCTACTCAGATTCTTGACCAATCCGAGGGTTTGAAGGTATTCAATAATATTTCAACAACTAGGGTTATCAACTAACATAAGCGATATCCTGCATTCATATTTCCCAACATAAAATTTTAATTTTCTATAATATAATTGCTAACAATATTATGAAATAAAAGTGCATGTGTATTGTGTGGGTTAGTGAGAAAGCCAAGCATTTCATAAATTGCCTAATGCAAAAAGATACATAAGGGTTAGTGCATCAAACATGTTATGAGGGAACATCATATAAGAATCGAGCAAGGAATGTATAAGCTATCATTAATGCATACCCAATCATGTTTAGAACATTAAACCATTCATATTCATTCCACATTGATTTAGGGAGGATCTAAAGTATAATGTCTTGTCTAGGTTTCTCTAAATTACCCAAATACATTGCCCAACAAACAAAATCATTGGATTCATATTAAAATTGGTGCTAAGCCACCTAAAAATAATAGTCCGCACTTTATGACGTTTCACCTAACTCATGAGGTTCCTTGGGTTAGAAAATTGGGAAAAATGATTCCTATATCAATTTAAAAGTAATTAGGTAAGATTTATGCAATTTATTTTAGAAAAACCTAGGTTAAGGAGTAGGTTTTGTTTCTTACCTTCCAATCGTGAATGAGGCGGATTCGGCAAAAGGAAAATGATCGATGCTAGGGCTTGATTGGAGGAGACTGATGAAGGGGAGCACTAAAGCCTCCCCTACCCTACTCTCTCTTCTTCTCTTCCTCTCTCTCTTCCTCTTTCTCTTTCTCTCTTTCTTTTCTCTAGGGCAAAATCGTATGGGGAGAGGGGGTGCCTAAATGAGGCCATTTTATAATGTCAGATTTGGTGTAAATGGCTTCAAGGGCTAGGTTTTTACTATACTAGACCTATGGTAGGGTCTTTCTAGGCTCTAGGAGTGGGTGTACATATTGATATACACTATAGGATTGTTAGCCTTAATGATAATCTACGTATGTATATGATTTACCCACCATTTGGATGTGTTGATTGACAAATATGATTAGAAGTTTGTTCAACGGTTATCGATAGTCGATCGGGGCCTCGGCTATATGGATATGAGTATGGAAATATCCTTACTCCACGGGTAAATTTTGGTCGTAAACCGATGGTCCGAAATCCTCAACTTTGCATAAGAGTGGATGACCTAATTCACTTAAGTTTCAGGTATTTGCACTTCTTATACACTCGTCCTTTAGCTCAAGTTAAGCAGTTCTGGACAGCACTTAGGTCTGACTCCCTCGATAGACATAAAGCCCAATAAGACGGACATTATTCTATAGTTTTGGAACTAGTGGCCCACTAACGAGCGGTATAAAGCTTATTCAAGAAATTGGAGCATTTCTTGAATGAATTAGATATTGAGATTTCTCGTGGGCAATGATTAGGATTTGGATTAACTATGTTCATAGTATGGCCAATTTATAACTAGTGAAAGTGGAGATTTGGTCATGATTACTCTAAACCGTCGGTTTTAGGCTAAAAGAGTAACGGGGTTGATTTGGTCTATTATTCAAGATCCAGGCCTTATCTGACTCAACCCCAGTTAGATCTTTAATGTAGTTATGATTGTCTTGATTAGTTAGTAATGGGTCGGTTAGATTTGAGTCCTATGTGAGTAAATCATGGGGCTACACCCGATGTTCAAGTGATCGGACAGATTCGTTAGCTTCCTACGGTTGATTAATCAGACTGGTGTGGTTCTTTATTGGTACCATCCCTGTATAAACTAACATTGAGTGTTAATGGTCATTAAGTGATATTATATGTTAATTAATAAAAAAAATTTAAAGTTTTTTTTTGAAAATCCAAGACAATGAAAATTCAGAACGTTACATGTACACTTTCTGACACTATAAATACCCATTCATTTCACACCCCCTCTCCCCATATGAATTTTGATCCCTAACTTTGAAGAGAGAAGAGTAAAAGGAGAAAGGAGAAGAGAGAGAGAGAGAGAGAGAGAGAGCTTGTAAGTGTGAGGATTTACACACCTTCACCCTCTTATCCCTCTATAGCAACCTTGCCCTTCATCGGTGTTAATTGGGCTATGATTAGAGGTAAGTATTAAGTTATATTTGTAGGTTTAGGTCTTTTAGCTAATTTCTTTCAAATTTTACAAGCTTGTATGCTTGCTTAGGTTCGTGCCGATCTTTCCCTAACACCCTAACCCTACGAGCGTAGTGAGTCGGGTAAATCATCACAAGATATGGATCATTATTCCTAGATTGTCATTCATTAACCCTTGAGGGTATCAGTTAATGATTTGTTATTGTATATGACTTGGTGTATGCTAATATGTCCTTATTTTTATTTTGATTAAAACATGCGCTATTATTTGAATTATTGATGCTTATATGTGTTGGGGATTTGTGTTGCGAAATCACATAGATCCAGACCTAGGATAGCAATCCAATAACGTCAAGTAATCACAAGAAAACACAAAGATTTAACGTGAAAAACCCTTGTGAAAAAAAATCACGACACAAAGTGACAGAAATCTACTATGAAATAGAAATTACAAGAGAGAGGACTTACCCGATTCGAATAATCTCGAATCTCACCCTTGCTACACCCTTTGATAACCCTAGAACCCTTTTAAGAACACTTAAAAAAATTTTAGAAAGCTTTAGAATACCTTAAAATAGCCCTCGTGACCCCTATTTATAGTTTATGAAACTCTACTTACGCACCTAGTTCGGAAAAGTCCAGAAATCGCCTCAACTTTACGCATCCGCACAGGATCTGCGTAACCTCGACTAGTCGAAGGATGGCCTCGACTGGTCAAGCAGCCCGCTCGACCGATCGAGCCTGACCCTTAACTAGTCGAGCATCACGAACACCCAAAACATGTGCTCGCTGGACTTTGAGTCGAACAGGCCTCGATAAGTCGAGCTGCCCACTCGACTGGTCGAGCCAGGCGCTCAACCGATCGAGAGACCCAAAAAAAAGACAGATTTAGGGCATCTGTCAACAATCTCCACAATGTCTTCAATCTTCAACCGTGTAACTTGCTGCCCTCTTCTCTTATCTTTGCATCATATTATAGCTTCAATCAACGCTTCTTGTGCGTACTCTATCCTTCTTTTATGTCATCGCCAAGCCCAGAGAAGTTTCATAAAACTTGAACTTCTCTACAGGAATGACCTTGGTGAGCATGTCTACTGGATTCATGTTGGTATGAATCTTTTCCAGTGTTACGCCTCCTTCCTCAAGCTCCTATTGGATAAAGTGGTGACGAACATCAATGTGTTTAGTACATGAGTGATAGACAGAGTTTTTAGCCAAATTGATAGAGCTCTCGCTATCATAGTTAACCGACATGGCCCCCTGCTGAAGTCTCAATTGATTTATTATGCATCTGAGTCAAACACCATCTTTAAACGCTTTCATCACTGCCATATATTTTCCTTCGGTCATGGAAAGAGCCACCATAGACTGAAGCTTTGACATCCAACCAATTGCTTCACTCGATAGTACAAATGAGTATCCTGAAGTAGACTTTCTGCAATCTATACTGCCTACGTAGTCGGAATCCACATATCCTACTAACTTTGTCCATGTCTTTTCAAAAGTTAAAACGTAGTCTTTCACACCTCAAATGTATCGAAGTAGCCATTTCACCCCTTCCCAATGTTGCTTACCAAGGTTTGGCATGTATCTGCTCACAACACCGACTACCTGTGAAATATTTGGTCTCGTACAAACATGGCATACATTAAACTGTCAACCGTATTCGAATAAGGCACATGAGACATAACCTGTTTTTCCTCATCTGATTTAGGACATTATTCTGAAGAAAGCTTAAAGTGAGTCGCGTGGGGAATGTTCACCGGCTTTACTTGGTCCATCCCATACTTGATCAACTATTTTTTAAAGTATTCTACCTGTGATAACCAAAGCCTGCTCTTCTTCCTGTCTTTATGAATATTTATGCGGAGAACCCTCTTTGCAGCCCTCAGATCTTTCATCTCGAATGTCCCTGCTAACTGAGTCTTCAGTATATTGATTTCAGACATATCATGACAGGCGATCAATATATCATCAACATACAGTACTAGGATGATGAATTTTCCATCACTCAATGTCTTGTAATAGACACAGTGATCATATTCACTTCGAGTAAATTTCTGACTCACCATGAAAGAATTAAAATTTTTATACCACTGCCTAGGCGACTGTTTCAGGCCATACAACGACCTCATTAACCTGCAAACATTTTTCTCTACCCCTTTAACTTTGTAGCCCTCTGGTTACTTCATGTAGATCTGCTCTTCCAATTCCACATGGAGGAATTCAGTCTTCACATCCATATGTTCTAGTTCGAGATCGTATTGGGCAACTAGCGCCAATACAAATCTATACATGTTTAACCACCAGCGCGAATATCCCTGTGAAGTCGATTCCTTCTCTCTGAGCATAACTCTTCGCTACCAACCTTGTTTTGTATTTATCTTGTTTTCTTTTGAATAACCACTTGTATCCGATCACTTTTTGACCCACATGAAGCTCTACCAGCTCCCATGAGTGATTTTTGTACAACGAGTCCATTTCATCGTCCATAGCCATCTTTCACTTTTCTGCATCAGGCTCATCAAGAGCCTCTTGAATAGTAGACGGGTTCCCCTCATCTGTAATGAGGGCATATGCAAATATTAGAGTCGTCCCTGTATCTTGATGGTAACTTGCGATCACGCGGTGCATTCCTTCTCACAGTTGGTTGTTCCACCTTATCCTGTACCTCTATCTTCACATCTGTCTCTGCCTGAGTATTATTTGTGTCAATTTGGATGTCTACGATCACCATTTTTGGTTCATCTTGCTCCTTTTGATCATTCGTGTGAAATAGAGAGCTTTCATCAAATTTAAGGTCACGACTAGCGATGACCTTGCATGTGACCTTGTTGAATAACTTATAATCTTTCACACTAATGTCATAGCCAACAAAGATATACTTTTTGACTCTATTGTCTAGCTTATCTCTCTCAACTGATTATACATGAAAATGTAACACCCCGGATTTTTGCCAACCTAGAGTTAAGTGTCCTTAGGCAATGGGTCAACCATAACACCTTGGTAACCTCTCAAAACCCAATTCCAAAGCCAAATAAATCGTTTAGAACCTAATTCTTTAGAAATTTAACATGAATTAGCCAGCACTAAACTAGACGACCTGTGAAATTGTCACCAATCACTTTAAATACCATCTGCTAAAGTCAAAACGTATAGAATAGGTGACGCTGCAATACCCTAAAACCCAGGATCAAACTCTAAACCCAGTTACTCAAGGGAGCGTTCGGAAACTTTGTATTGGATCTAGACCGCGCGTCGAAAGTTCGATAACTACCATCTTAGACCATTATGACCGCTTAATTGGACTTGACAATCATTTTGAAAATCAAGCCCAACTGATGTACTGACATGATTGTACTGAGGTCGAAGTGAAGAGAGTGAGGAAAGGGAAAAGATTTAGAAAAATAATTCAAATCTGGCACGTGTCGTTGCGCATTATTTTTAAGCGTTCTGACCGTTAGAATTCAGCCAAATTTCACCCTCGGATCAGAAAAAATTACTCTTTCATGTCATGAAACTTGTAGTCCTAATTTAGGTTCGGTAACTGTTGAATTGAAACTGGTCCGCCATGTGCGATCTGGAAGTCCGATCGAACTGAAAACTTAATGTGATCAGGATCCAACATCCATGAGCTTAAGTCCGACCGCATTCAGTCAGGGGACCTCCAGAAATGTCCTTTTGGATCGGAAAAGACCCGATTTGGCTATAACCCAAGTATACCTTGACTTGGAGTCTGTTTTGGTTATGTTTGAGCCTATATAAGGAGCTTAAACCCTTAGCTTTCTAACCCATACGAATTTGAAAAAAACTCTAGGAGAGAGAGGAGAGAAAAGAGAGAGAAGTAAGGGAGAAGTTGGAGTTTTCTCCTGGAATTCTTCCTTTCTACTCCACGTGCCAAATCCTTTCACCTGCATCGTTATTCTGGCGATTTCAACGCTGTTCTAGGTAAGAAAACCCTAACCCTAACCTGTTTTAGGGATTCCTTCGATATAAGTAACGAAGTAGCTGATGTATCTTGTGCTATAGGTTGTCATACAGGCGATGATGAAGCGTACAGTTTCTGTTCGATTCGATACACTTCTACGGCGAAAGGTGTGAATTTTAGACGCTTTGGTTACCATTTTTTTAAAGCTTTCAATGCTGTTTAATGGTAAATTACTAATAAGGATGCTGTTTGACATGTAGAACATGCTGTCCGTTTTTCATTTCGCATACGTACGAAGAATATGAGATTTAGGGTATTTCAGGTATTTGTAGAAAATACTGTATACGTATGTATTTTGCTGGTATGATTGCCATGAGTATTTACCGTGTACCTATACTAGTTATACGTGTATGATCTGTTTGGCGAAGAGATTTGCCCTAATGTACATATTGGCCGACATATGCTATGTAGACTAATGTCTGTAGACTAAGTGTTTGTTGAAATGCCTAAATCAATATGATTTATGTCTGTCATATGTTTTGAATGTAAGAACATGATTGTGTGTACTAGACAACTCCTTGATATAAGGATCTTTCATATTATATGTTAAAATCAACATACACCAAGTACGTTGGAATTGTGTAGACTAAGTGTTTGTATTAATGTATGTATTAGTAAGAATTGAGTAAGTGGTGTTGTAGATTAGCGTTAAGATTGGATTCTCAACTAATTTGATGATGCACATGATCTCCTCCATACTTGTATTTGAATTGACTGCCTTAGGTGTGTAGTACTCATGTATGGTTAACTGCTTATGATGTACGTTATAACATGCTGATAATATGCTGGAATTACTTGCATTTCAATTTCATTTATTTCATATGATTACTAATTTACATTCCATGTGCTTGGGGCTATACTCTAGTCCAGGTAGTCGGTAACAGTTTAGAATTCGTGGTTGGATTCTATTTGCCACAAAGGATGTGTATGACGAACCCGAGTCGTACTAGAGTCATCGGCAGTGGTTAGGCCACGCGAAGTGTTTGTGCACTTCATGTCGGTCGATTCGACATGCGCTCATATTAGTCGGACTCATCAAGTAACCCGACTGACCATTGTATGTTCACCTTGTATTCGTCATAACTGCTTGAACATAGGGTACTAAACTTACCATTAGAAAGCCTCTCTAACCTTGGTACCTCGATCCCCTAAGACTCATGAGCCGGGCATGGTGGTATGGGACACCGTGGTCGAACTGTCGGCCTACGCTGGGGCCACAAACCTCCCTGTAGTGACCAGTGAGAACCCTACTCTGAGCAGATTATGGTGGTATGGGACACTATATTCTTACTGTCGGCCTACATTGATAAGGTGATGGGGGAGTGGAGCAACGAGTGCGAGCAACAGCCCTGGCAGCCCTTTGTAGTGACCTTGAGTTTATTCTGACACCGCATGGGGGCGACGAGTCCTGATGCAGTCATAAGGATATAAACTAGGCCTGTATTGATAAGGTGATGGGGGAGTGGAGCAACGAGTGCCTGCAATAGCCCTGACAGCCCTTGCAGCGACGTAGAAATATATCATTGTATGAGATTACTAGGAGTGACGACCCTAGACAGGATCATTGTTTGGGTATTGATATAAGGGAGGTACCCTAGTTTTCCATTCTTGCTGTATGAAAAGGACTAATAACAACTTGATAATTATATTCATATTGCACTGCATGTGCCTGGAAGATGTGGAGCACTGAGGGAAGAAAGCATGTCGCGGACGTAAGATGATGTCGCATGAGGGAGTATGTCGGTGAGGGCATCCATCATGTCATTTCATGCATGCATTAATCACAGTATTTAGGAATGTTTGATTTTCTTGCTTTATCATTATCGCTTAATTGATTTGATAACATGTTAACCTTTGCTCTATGATTCCACTGAGTTAGCTACTCACTCCCACATTACGGGACGGTGTTGCGCACACCAACCAGTCCCTATTTTAGTTTCAGGTGATGGCGCTGCTTGTGAAGTGGAGCCGGACTTTCTTGATGATGAGGAGGATTTTTCCTATATGCTGGTTCTGATCGACGGGTTTATAGGGTTACTGATTAGATGACAATACACTTGGCGGTTTGCCTTTTTTTACACACCCATGTATATTCTTTTCTTTCTATTTTGGAGTATACATGTAATTAGTTAACCTGGTAACATGTTCACACTCTGGAGACCTACAATCATTTATTTATTTTATATATTTATCACAGTCTTCCGCTCGCTAATTTAACTGTCTTTGGAGTATGATATGTTGTTTTGGCTTAGTCCCAATCTTGTTTAATGTCATTCTACAAACAACATGCATTCATCATTATATATGTTGCATAAGTGATATTTTGGAACTCGGGAGTTAGGTTTTTACTCGACTCCCGATTTTCGGGATGTTACAGAAAATAAGCCTCACAACCAAATATGCGTAGATCCGAGTAGTTGATTTTTTGACAACTCCATACTTCCTTTGGGATTTTACATTCAATTTTCGTTGAAGGAGACCTGTTCACCAAATAACAGGCTGTGTTAACGGCCTCAGTCCATAGTTCCTTACCCAACGTAGCATTACTTAACATGCATTTGACCCTTTCCAAGAGTGTCCGATTCATTCGCTCAGTCACACTGTTTTGCTCGGGTGTGTGGCGCACTGTGTTATGCCTGATGATCTTTTCATCCTTACAATACTCATTAAACTCAGTGAAAGTAAATTCTCCAACATTGTCAGTCCTTAAAACCTTTCGTCCCGACTATTTTTCTACTATTGCCTTCCAATGTTTGAATATGGTGAAAACTTCGGATTTACGTTTCAAGAAGTAAACCCAAACTTTCTTGGAGTAGTCATCAATGAATGAAATAAACTATGACGACCCTCCAATGAAAACTTCGGGCAATGACCCCCATACATATGAGTACACATAATCAAGCACTCACTTACAAACATATTTTCCAGATTTAAAAGACAATCTAGAATGTTTACCATATATACAATGCTCGCATATATCTAAATAAGAATTTTTAAAAGCTGAAATCAAACATCGATCAGAAAGTACCTCCATGCCTAGCTCGCTCATGTGGCCCAGACGAGCATGCCTCAAACGTAGAGACATGGAGTCTGAAATAGTTGCTGCTGCTCCACCTACTAAAGTGCTCCAATCAACCTGTAAAGGTTTCCGTGCCTCTGCACTCTCATAACCATCACGAGTGCCCCTTTTGAAACTTTAAGGACACTATCAATACCAGTGAACTTGCACCCTATAGTCTCGAGTACACCGAGAGAAATCAAACTTTTCTTCATATCAGGAACATGCCTGACATCAGTCAGGGTACGCTCTATCCCATCAAATATCTTGATGCTCACCGTACCAATAGCCACAACATTACAGGCATTGTCATTGTCCATAAAAACTTATCCACCATCGCATTCCTTGTAACTGGCGAATCAACTCCAATGAGGAGTCATGTGATATGACACTCTTGTGTCTAGGATCCACTCATCTGCATGTGTAAAATCTTAGATTTTCACTGTTTTGAATTTTTAAAAATCCTTAAAAATTTTTAAATGTAATTAACTTATATTATCACTTACTGACCATTGACACTCAATGTTAGTTTATATACGGGTGATACTAGTAAAGAACCGCACAAGTCTAATTAATCAACTGTAGGAAGTCAACGAATCCACCCTATCACTTGAACATCAAGTTTAGCCCCATAATTTGCTCACATAGGACCCAAATCTAATCAACTCATCGCTAACTAATCAAGACAATCATAACTAAATTAAAGATCTAACCGAAGCCAAGTCAGATAAGGCTCAGATCTTGACTAATAGACGAAACCAACTCCATTACTCTTTTAACGTAAAACTAATAGACCAAACCAAGTCAGATAAGGCCCAATTTAGAGTAATCATGACCAAATCTCTACTTTCACTAGTTATAAATAAGCTACTCTATGAATATAGTTAATCCAAACCCTAATCATTTCCCATGAGAAATCTCAATACTTAATTTATTGCATAAATGCCTCAATTTTCTGAACAAGCTCTAGACCGCTCATTGGTAGGTTACTAGTTCCAAAATTATAAAATAATGCCCGTCTTACTGGGCTTAACGTCCATAGTGGGAGTCAGACTTGGGTGCTGTCCAGAACCGTTTAACTTGAGTCAAAGGACGAGTGTATGAGAAGTGTAAATGCCCTAAAAGAATGAGTTAAAACTTAAGTGAATTGAGTCATCCCCTCTTATGAAAATTTGAGAAATTTGGACCTTTGGTTTACGACTAAACTTCCCCATGGAGTAAGGATATTTTTCTACTCATATCCGTATACTGCGGCCCCAATCGACTATCGGTGACCATTGAACAAACTTCTAATCATATCTGTCGATCGACGCATCTAAATGACAGACCGATCATATCCATATGCAGATCATCATTAGGACTAACTATCGTACGGTGTATATCAATATGTTCACCCCATAGTGGGCCCTAGAGGCTACAAAAACCCTCTCGTAGTGCTAGTATAGTAAAAATCTAACCCTTGGATCTATTTGCACCAAATCTTGCATTACAAAAGGGTCTCATTTAGGCACCCCCTCTCCCCATACGAATTTTCCTTAGAAGAAAGAAATGGAGAAATGGAGAAGAGAAAGAGGAGAAAGGAGAAGAGAGAGTGTAAGCTCCGTATCCTAGACCATACCGTTCCATATACTTCCGCGGTCTTACCGGTCGAATTCCGACAACCTTCGACCCTTAACCAATATTTACGTATGACCCTGATTCGTATGCCGTCAACCCGTATCGACTCAACCCAAGACCTTTACCATAGCGACCGCGCCGTCGCTACGGTTCCGATGCCGCGACTTGCGCGCCGAGGCGATACCCTGGTCAAGAGATGTGGGCCAACGTTCGGTGCGAAGAAAACGCCGCACGTTGCGAAACCCAAGAGAATCTCTACGAGGTGTCACATCAATCCCATCAACCCATCACATGTCAAGTACACATTACCTTTCACCCATTCCCAATCAACTACAAAAGTCAAGAATCTCTTACAAGCCAATACCTCTCTTACACCAAAAGCCCTCAAAGTCAAAAAGTTCTTACACCACCCATGCTTTTCTTACACAAATGGTCACAAAAGTCAAGATTTTCTTACACTCATCACTCACCACATCCATCACCCATCTCTCTCTCCCTTTACAACTCTCTCTTTCTCTTTCTCATTTTCAAACTCAAAAAAATGTAAAGAGAGAATTCCCATACATATGAGAATTCTCCAAGCCTCTCCCTCTCTTTCAAAACTTCAAGTGTGGCCCACTTTCGTACCCCATGATCTCTCATCCTAACCATCCATTCTCCATCTCCTCCATTGGAATCAAAGCTAAGGTGCTAAGGAACTCATAGGAGCAAGAAGATCGAACGGTGGGTGCTCCTTTAGATGTAAAAAATATGATTTCTATACCCTAAATGTTTTCTTTCTTTCATGAGGGAAGTGTAGGACCCACCAATTAATGGTGAAGATCCCACACAATCCCATGTTTGTGGCCTAATGGCCTACCTTATGCATGCATGATCCATGCATGGGGCCTTTCTCTATAGGCCCCATCATGGTAGTTTTATTTCATATCATATTATGTTTGGGTCATCTAAACCTTATAACCATGGTGGGGATGACATCCTCACCATGCATTTTAATTATAGGTCATGCATGTGCAAGATCCATATTGTAAATGTAAATCTAGGTATGATGTGTGGGTGTGATTGATTTTGGCATGGCTCAATAGTGGCGGAGCCCCTTTCCCTATGGCCGGATTGTCCTTCTATCTCTCTTTTTTCTTATTTTATTTCCTGATGTGTGTGGTCCATTAATGTATTTTTCTTTTTATTTAACTTATATAATAAATTTTATCTAAGTACATGTTGCTGTCCAGAATTTTCTGGACAGTTTCTGGTTGTTTTTGGACCAGATTTTAGGACCGTTTGGGGGACTATTCATACCTATTAAATATACTTTTCTAAAAGGTGAGGATCTCATCTTAATGTCTCCCAAATTTCAGCCCCAACTGACCTTCATTGGGGTCCCAAAGGTGTGGTCCAAGTGAGGTGGACAGTCTGGATTTTATGCACTGTTCCAGCAACATTCCACCATGGACAGTTAGATTTTTAAAATTTATTAAAATACCTACGGGAGTTTAAAAATTATAAAAATTTTCATGAGAGTGGCCTACTTATGGTAGGACCCACCTACAAAATTTTGGGGCCAATGGACTCCTGTACACACCATGGTGATGGCGGGACCGACCCATTATAATATGATGTCCAGATCAGTCCGATTTTCAAGACAGATTAATTTATGTAAATGAATTAAAATATTTACAAATGTTCAAAAATTTTGAATTTTTTTAGGAGTGTGGTCCACTTATGTTAGAACCCACCTACCAAATTTCAGGGCCAATGGACCCCTGTACACACCATGGTGAGGGCCGAACTGGCCCACCACGTTGGGACGTCCAGGTCTGTCCGATTTTTCTGGATAGTTTGTTTTGTTTAAATTAATTAAAATACTTAGAGATATCTAAAAATTATAAAATTTTGTGGGGGTGTGGCCCACCTATGAAAGTATCACTCTGTGAAATTTCAGCCTTAATTGACCCCGTTTGGGTATCCAAAAGAATGGGCCAAGATAGTTGGACTCCCAGATTTTTTCTGTTGTGCAGTCCAGCAATATGCCTTGATAAAAAACCATAATTCAAAAATATTTCTTCTGATGGTGGGCTACCTTTTTAGGTTTCCTCTCATTGTATGCATGATGAGGGACCTTGGCCCTCAATTTTTAGAGTTTTAAAGGACTTGGACCCACTCCAATTGAGTGCCCAAATTTAGGACAGCAACATGTTATAATTATGCTGGCCTTGGGCTAAAATTTTGAGGAGTGGGGCCCACCATATTATAAAGATCTTAGAGGAAATGATTTATACCTTTAGTTCGTTAAATGTTAGGCTTAATGAATGCACTTTTGAGGCCCACCACAGTTGAATTTAATTGGGTACATGAATGTAGCTAGTTGTTTAACTATTTAAGGCCCATAGAGTGGACCCATTTGATGTGTTCCAAGGCCCATGGGATTAGGCCCATTTGATGTAATTTAAGGCCCATAAAGTGGACCCATTTGATGTGTTCCAAGGCCCATGGGATTAGGCCCATTTGATGTAATTTAAGGCCCATAGAGTGGACCCATTTGATGTGTTCCAAGGTCCATGGGATTGGACCCATTTGATGTATTTCAAAGCCCATGGGATTATGCCCATTTGATATGTATAAGGCCCATGGGTCGAGAACCATTTGATGCAATCTAAGGCCCACGGGTTATGACCCATTGAAATGAACATAAGGCCCATTGGTGCGGCCCGTTGGTGCGGCCCATTGGTGTGGCCCATTTGATGAGTAAAAGGCCCATATGACATGGCCCATTTGATATATTCAAGGCCCAATGGGGTGTACCTAAGGTCTATTGCAATGTGTGATCCTAACCTAGTTTACGTGATGTTATTCACTACGGGCTATACCTTGGGAGCAATGTTGGTTTGACGTCTACATTGCGAGTATAATGTTGGTTAAATGTCCGCATTGCGACTCTCCCTAGGGCCCATTGGTAGGCCCGTGCTTGTTGTATGCAAGCCGTCTAGGCCAGCTACGTTGTAAGGATAGGGCATTACTTTATAACATACTTAGTATAACTCCATGACGCACAGCCCATTTGTATCGGTCCATTTGATCGGCCTGCTTGTATCGGTCATTTGATTGATTTAGCCCATATGATTGATTAGGCCCATCTTGATATATTTGTGGCCTATTGCTAAGGCCATATATGAGGCCCGTTGTTGAGGTCCACCTTGATGTGTATGAGGCCCGTTGTTGAGGCCCACCTTGATGGGTATGAGGCCCGTTGTTGAGGCCCACCTTGATGTGTATGAGGCCTATTGTTGAGGCCCACCTTGATGTGTATGAGGCCCGTTGTTGAGGCCCACCTTGATTTGCATGAGGCCCGTTGTTGAGGCCCACCTTGATGTGTATGAGGCCAGTTGTTGAGGCCCACCTTAAATATATATGAGGCCCATGTTGCAAAGCCCATTGTGATGTATGCAAGGCCCATGGGTCATGGCCCATTGTAATGTATGTAAGGCCCAATTGGTGCGGCCTATTCGATATATTTATAGGGTCCATGTCATTAAGCCCATCCTGTTGTACTGGTGACCCGTCCATTGAGGCTCACCCGTGGTATATATTTGAGGCCCATGTGTAGGGCCCACCTATTGTGTATTTAAAGCCCATGGGTTGTGGCCATAGTGATGTATATTAGGCCTATGTGATGTAGACCATACTGATGTGTATTAGACCCAGGTATGTGACTCACCTGCGAAGTATATTTAAGGCCCATTGAGATATATTTGAGGCCCATGGGTGCAACCCATCCAGATGTATTTGAGGCCTATGGGCAAGGCCCATTGTGATATGTGTTAGGCCCATGACCAGGGCCCACCCGTTTTGTATATTTGGCCCTTGTGTGAGGTCATGTGCCCATTATATATTTGATTCTATGTGGGCCATTCCTTGGGGGCAATGTTGGTTAAAAGTCCACATTGTCGACGCCGGTTATTGATACCGTTTATGAGTATGTGACATCATAACATCATGTTTGTCACGCCCCAAATCCGAAAATCGGATCCACATGAATCCCGATTGCCGAATCCGGTGCCGACAGCCTCCGTAGTGCCCCATTCTCGGTTTCTGATAATCAAATGCCAGATTCCGATCCTGGGATCCTACAAGGAAGATTTTCGGAATGATTTTTTTTTTGTAGTAGAGTATAACCATAAGCATAATCAAGTCATAAAACAACATCACCACATATCCACTATATCAAAATCTTTTAAGTACAATGAGGAAAGAGAAATACAAGGTGATCAAAAGAAACTCCAAAAGGTCTTGGTACGCGCTCCTGCCTCAGCGTTGCTGCTGTCCAACGCTACCTGCAAGCAACTGTCGTGCATAAGCTTACAAAAGCTTAGAGGGTGGTGTAAGTGTGTGCGTAAGGTAACGCCAAGTGTATAATATCAGAATAATACGGAAGTATGCGGTAAGCCCATGAATAAAATCAACCATACCAAGGCTATGTAATGCAAGGCATGATGCGAGATATGAATGCCATCGGCCACACCGATGCAATGCAAGGCCTACATAGCCGAATGTCATATGCGAAATGCAATCCAAGCAAGTCGGTACTCCTCAAGTACACATATCAGTACAGTTCCTCTCTGGATATCACCGGGGTCTAATACACTTCACAGTGACTACCACCTCCCTAGCTGCACAGTCAAGAAAGCAGAATATACCTCACTATCCGCCTGATCAGTAGTCTGCCAATGCCTACCTGGCTTGTCAATAGCGGACTCATTTGCGAGCTGGTCAAACTCAGCCTAGCTTATAGCCCCCTCACTCAGGCGAATAAGGTCACACCCCCTTCCAACCGACCACGACACAGTAAGAGATGTAGCCTACTGGTATTCGGCACTCGGGCGCTCGTGTATCCACTCGGTCTAGACGTTGGAGCATCTCCTGGTACCAAAAAGGTTCTGAGACTTTCACCCAAGGACATCTTAAGAGCCCATAGTGCTAGAATCAAGTATTTTTGGTATCCGATACGGCCATCCACGATATACCTGTGGAGCCACGGCCCTGATGTCGCTAGGGCGTGCAGTGATTAAGTCACACGTATGCGAGATGTATGAATCATACGTCAAATCATGCAGAAATTCAGCGCGTACTGCGCGATCAAGTAGGGCACTCCATCTCATAACGGGTCCAATAAGTGGTCTGCCCAATGGCATATGCTATGATCAGTCGCTACTCAAATCAAGCATACATATGATGCGTATGGGCATGAGTCATGAGATTATACTAAGCATGTTATAAGGCGATGAATAGCAATGAGTATGGGCCTATCAATGGGCCCTAAGGAGAGTTACAATGCGGACCTTTAACCAACATTGTACATACAATGTGGATGTCAAACCAACATTGTTCCCTAAGCACGGCCCACCATATATATCATTACATGAACCATGGGAGATCACACATTGCAATGGACCCTAAGGACATCTCGTTGGGCATCGACCCATGGGCCTTAGATACATCAAATGGGTCGTATCACATGAGCCTTACATTCATCAAATGGGTTGCATTAATGGGCCTCACCAATGAGCCTTATGTACATTGCAATGGTCCATGACCCATAGGCCTTAAAATACATCAAAGTGGACCTCACAACTTGGGCCGTATATGTATCAAATGGGCCTAATTCCCATAGGCCTTATATATTAAATGGGTTGGATTCCATGAGCATTATATATATCAAATGGGCCAAAACCCATGGGCATTACATATGCCAAATGGGCTTAATCCCATGGCCTTAGGTGTGCACCAAGGTGGGCCCATTTGAACCATAGATCTGCCTCATTTTTAGCTCAAGCCATAAAATGAGCTTGCAAAATGGATTGACGGTTGAGGTGCAATATAAGCTTCATGGTGGGGGGTCCACATAAAGGCCCACCAATGCACATATATACATATATAGTATATATAATATATATACAATATTATATATAATATAATATTGTAACACCCTGAAAATCGGGGGTCGTGTATAAACTCAACTCCCGAGTTCCAGACCGTCACTTATGCAACAAAAATGATTATGATTCAATGTTGTCTGAGTTAAAGCATTCATATGAGTAAAAATATACCAAAACTGCAATTCATACTCCAGATTCAGTGATAAAAGCAAGCGGAAGACTAAAGAATATATATATCACTGTATGGAAAAATAAAGTAGATCTCGACTGTCTCCAAAGTATGATATCACGCTCCAAACCCGGGAATCGGATTCATAAGAATTTCGGTCACCGAATCCGGTGCCGACAGCCTCCGTAGTACCCCATTCTCGGCTCCTAGCATTCATATACCAGATCCCGATCCTGGGATCCTACAAGGAGGATTTTTTTTTTTTGAAATGTTCATTTAACTAGTAATAAGCATAACCACAAAATTACCCAATTCACAACGGCAACATCGTCATCACATATCCACTAATATAATCATTTGAATACAATACGAAAGGGGAAATACATAAATAGAGAATCAAGCTCCAGAAGACCGCTGCACACTCCAAGCTCAACACTGCTGTAACCTAACATCACTTGCACGCATCTATTGTGCATAAGCTTATAGAAAGCTTAGAGGGTGGTGTAAGTGTGTGCACAAGGTAAGTGCTAAGTATTCAATACAATGCTATAATCATACAATACCGAAAAAATTGGTAATCCATAAACCCTACAATGTCTAAATAAGCAGAAACACTAACAAGAGCAGGAATTATCAGAGTAAGCAAAAATACTGACAATATATAAATCATACGATAACAAAGTAAGAGGAAGTACGGATAAGTTCATAAGTAAATCAATAGCAGAATACGCAATATATAATAGCTATGCAATAAGGAGTCATGAAGAGCCAAATGTCAGATGCCGAGGATGTAATGTAATATACAAGTCCTGCTAAGTCTGTCTAGGCCATATAAGTGTAGAAATATAGCAACCCAAAATGCCATATGCCTGCGGATGTAATGCAATATACGATGTGAATGAAATGACCATGCTGGAGTGTAAAGTCGGGATGACATTACGTAGTATCGCAGGCTACGGGGTCCACCACAAGGGACTTCTATCCAAACCAGTCCCATACCTAAATTTGGATAGTCAGACTCAGCGTGGTAAACTCCTGATCTCAGGTTAGTCGCGCGCCTAACCGAAATCCATGCCGTAACGAAGGTACACAACAATTAGTTGCGCACCACCAGCCCGAGTGGATAGTGAATGGATGAATGAATGAGCATGCATCTCCTGCTCAATAAGTCCACATATCAGTACGGTTCCTCTCTGGAAAATCACCGGGGTCTATTACACTCCAAACCAGATTGTCACCCCATCGCGCCCAACAAGGCAAGTGAAAGAGACCTCACTATCCGCCTGTCAATATCGGGCCCGGCTCGTCGATAGCGGACTCATTCCTCGAGCTGGTCAAACTCAGCCTAGCTTTGTCCCCTCCTCTCTGGCAGGTAAGGCCGCACCCCCTTCCAACCGACCACGACACAGTGGAAAGTGCAGTCATCTGGTAATTGGCACTCGGCGCTCATCTACCTACTCTGTCTAGACGTTGGAGCAACCTCTGGAACCAAGAGGGTTTAGGGACTTTCACCCAGGGATATCTATAGCACCCCATATAGAACAGATTTCTGGTGTCCCATCTGGCCATCCACGATATGCCTGTGGAGGCTACAACCCTGGTGTCGCTAGGGCATACAGTAATCACAGCACATAATGCGAGATGCATGAGTCATACAATCCAGTCATGCATCAATCCTGCGCAAACCGTGCACTCATGTAAGACAATATCCGCCTATCAGGGAGTCTCATAACAACCAGCATTATGACATATGCAATGGTCAATCACATCTCATAACAGACATGTAGATGATGCATATGGGCATGAATCATGATGCTATGCAGTCACATACTCATAATCGGTATCAAAAACCGGCATCAATAATCGGCATCGACAATGTGGACATCTAACCAACATTGCCCCAAGGAGTGACCCTCACAAATCCAAATATATAATGGGCCTACGGCCTCACACAAAGGCCTAATATACAACACAATGGGCCTTACTCAAGGATTACATGTACACAACAGGTGGGCCCTGCTCATGGGCCTAACATACATCACAATGAGCTCTTTCGCCTGACCCTCAAATACATCACAACGAGTCTCATCACCTAGGCAACAATATACATCACATTGGGCCTTAGACACGGGCTGAATACACATCACGTCGGGCCTCAAATACCGCTCGCATGTACATCACATTGGGCTCCGACAATCAGAATTGGCAATCAGCCACGACAAATCGAAGTCGGTAATCGGCCCTGGTCAATAATCAGTCTCGATCGATAATCGGCAATCGGCCATCAGAATCGGTACTCGACCTCGATCGATAATCGGCAATCGGCCACAATAAATCAGAATCAGTAATCGACCCTGATCGATAATTAGCCTCGATCGATAATCGATGATCAGCCATCCGAATCGGTAATCGGCCTCGATCAATAATCGGCAATCGGCAATCGGCCATCAGAATTGGTACTCGACCACGTCGATCGACAATCGGCCACACTCGATAATCAGTCACGATAATCGGCTTCGATCGGTAATTAGTCTCGATAATCGGCCTCGATCGGTAATCGGTCAATCGGCCACGACACGCAGAGTCGGCAATCGGCCACGTCAACCGATAATCAGCCACGATCGGTGATCGGTAATCGGCCTCAATTGGTAATCGGTCAATCGACTACGACAAACACAATTCGCAATCGGCCATGTCAATCGACAATCGTCCACGTCAATTGATAATCAGCTACGATCAATAATCGGTCACGATAATCGGCCTCGACCAGTAATCGGTCAATTGGCCACGATAAGCAGAGTCGATAATCGGTGTCAACCTCAATAATCAACACCGATAATCAGTAGATAAACAAAACGGGGTCCATAGATGATCAGTCGATCAACCATAGTATAAAGATCGACACTCGGCCGCGTTTATATCAAATCTGATAGCACGGAGCCATCCGTGTACAGCGAATGGGGCTCACTTATTTGGGTTAGCCCAGTGAGAGAATGATGAGAATGAGTCTAACAAGGCCTAAAGGAAGGTCACAATGTGGACATCCAATCATCATTGCTCATTAATGTGGACATTTAACCAACATTGCTCCCAAGGAGTGGCCCACATAGGGCTAAACATATGGTGAGCCCCTGGCCTCTCACAAGGGCCTCATACACATTAAGTGAGCTGCATTAATGGATCGCATTAATATATCAAGGTGGGCCTCAGAGATGGGCCACAATTATATCGAGGTGGGCCATAAAAAAAATCATATTAGGCCTCGCAAAGGCCATTAATACATAACAGGTGGGCCCTGCACATGGGTCTCGTATGCATCAAATGGGCCATGTAGCGGGGTCTCGATTACATCGAATGGGCCACGCGTCATGGGCCTATTACACGTCACAATGGACCGCACGTTAAGGGCCTAATACACATTATAATGGGCCTCGTGTACATCAAGTCGGCCTCATCATATGGGCTTCATATACGCTAAGTGGGCCACATCAACAGGCCGCACCAATGGGCCTCATAAACATCAAGATGGGCCCATCGAACTATCATCTGGACCGCACCTCAAATAGTAGTGGAGATAAAGATTTCATCGTTTAAACAGTTCACAAGCCCACCATAACGTTTATTTTCCATCTAATCTGATCATATGGTCACAAAGGCCTAGATCAAGAGGAATAATCAATATCAAATTGAACCAGAACTTCTGGAATCCCTAGAGGGTTTTAATGGAAGGCATCAAGCTCTCTACTATTTCTGTAGTGTGGTCCACCTGATAGATCTGCCTCATTTTTAGGCTCAGGCTTTGAGGTGAGCTTGTCAATCAGTTGGACGATTTAGATGTAACACGTACATCAAAGTGGGGCCCAGCAGATGGGTCGCATGGGCATACAATACACATAATAACGGTGGGTTAACATAGCCCATGTGACTCGCCAGATATGGACCTGCCTCGTATTAGGCTCATACCTTGAAATGATATTTCCAATATGGATGGACGTCCTTGATACAACACATGCCTCATACGTCGGGCCCACATAACTTGATGATGTCAATACAGCAGCTGTATAGCTGGCAGCACAACAGATGAACAGTTCATATGTAATACATACCTCATGATCAGAACTTGTTGATGTAAAATATCGCATTTAGATGGCTGGTGCGGCCCAGGAGGTAGACAGTTAAGATGAAACATATGCATCACAGTGAATGCATGGTGTGGATTTAACATACCTGGAGGTGGGTCCCACCGTCCTAGATAATGGATGGTGTGGATGAAAGCATACATCATGGTGGGTTATCCACCGCCCAATGGGAGGGATGAAATAATTACATCTGGTGGGTCCCACGTGAGGCCTACCAGCAATGTAGATATTTTAGATAATATTATATTTATATATATGCAACAGTTATATAGTTGTACCTACTTCCACCGTAGGTGAGTCCAACGTACATGGCCACCAGAGGGTTGTATTTGCCTCAGATTGAGGTGATGTGGATGCACCACACGTGCCCAACAGGTGGGCCATTATCTGTACGGTGTAGGTTGAAACATACATCATACTTGAGACCCACATAAACTGCTGACATCTCCAGTAGATGCACGTCGGGTAGGCCCACAAATAAACAGTTTGGGTACAACACAGAGGTCTAATGGGTCCCCTGTGCTGAAAGCAGCGCGTCACCTAGGTGGGCCTCACGTCCATGCATGGGCGGCGTGGATATTACATCACATGGGCCACACTGACTGGATGGTGTGGATGAAATAGGTGGGACCCACAGAACTTAGAGACCGAACCACGGCAGCAACTGGAGTGAGGTAGACCAGCCGTCCCACTCCACACGTGGGACGGTGTAGGGGTATAATAAATGCATCAGTGGGTCCCATGTGGGGCCCACCATAATGCTTACATGCCATCCAATCCATTGATAATGTCACACGGCCCTAGATGAATAAGAAAAATAATTTTCATAGCTGATCCAAAACTTCTGTGATACCCAAAAGGGTTTCAATGGTAGCCGCTTAATCTCACTGTTTCAAATAGTGTGGGCCACCTGAGTCTTGGATGAGCCTGATTTTTTTTTGGGGTGGCCCACTTCCCTGAGGGCCTATAATATGAACGGTTTAGATGACAGATAAACATCAAAGTGGGGCCCACGGCTGGAGCCTTGGGTCTACCCTCGTCCGCCCGTCCTGGCGCAGGCGCTGCCTGCGCCTCCCTGGCAGCAGCAGCGTCTGCTGCCTTATTTTATATATATATATATATATATATATATATATATATATATATATATATATATATATATATATATATATATATATATATATTGAAAAACGGATTTTTTCACGGTTTTTCCTGTGTAGGGTCCACTTCAAGTCAATCCAATCCAGCCATTGGATTCCACAACTCGTAAGAATTCCAACGAGTCCAATGTTGAGTATTCTTTTGGCGTATAAAAAAAATAGGGAAGATTTCAACGGTGAAAATCACTGTTTCCTGAAGTATGGCCCACCAGAAGATTGGATCAGCCCCATATTTTGGCTCAACGCCTAAAGTATTATGAGGAAAGGGATGGACGGCGTGGATTGAATACATTTATCAAGGCGGGGCCTATGCAGGTGGCCCACCTCCAATGCCTTGAAAATGACAATTTTTTGTGTTTTTCACAACCCGTCCAGAGACAGCGTCTCTGAACTGATTCTTCCCTTCTTCTTCTTCTTTTTTTATTTGTTTTTGTGTCTGGCCTAGGAACTTGGTTAAGGTGGCCCTCCTTAGGTGGGCCATCACATGGCTACCCATATACATACAAAGTGGGCCCCACCTGTAAATGGATTGGATCCAATACATGCATCATAGTGGGGTCCATCCAAGTGGCCATAAGGCCATGACATCACACACCAAAATAATTAAATAAAAAGAAAAGGAGAGGGAGAGAGAGGGAAAGGAGCACCCACCTTTTATCTTCTTGGATTTCTTCTTCCATTGATGTATTGTAGAGCTTCAAGGGAATAAGATTTAACGGTTGAGATCGATTTTTGAGGTTGGGATTGGGTGATAGGAACGTGGGCCACTCCAAACTTCTCCATGGAAGCCATGGACGATTGCTCCATGGGAGTCGCTTAAAAGAAAAAAATGAGAGAGAAATGAGAGAGAGAGGAGAGTGATGGGAGAGAAGTAATGGTGAGTTATGTAAGCATGTACTTTGTTGTAAGAAAATGTTGACTTTTGGGGAGGGGTGGTTGTACTTGGCATTAATTGGTGATGTGTACTTTGATTGATAGGATTGATGGGATGTTTCGTAGAGATTCCCTTGATACTTGCAACGCGCGGTGTTTTCTCGAACTGAACGCTGGCCCACATCTCCTGGCCTGGGTATCGCCTCGGCGCGTGAGACGCGGCATTGGAACCGCGGCGACGACGCGGTCGCACTGGTACAAGTCTCGGGTCAAACCGACTCAGACCGACAGGATCCGTCTCAGAATTGCGCGCACCGTCGGTTACAGATCGCGAGTCACTGGAAATCGATCGGAATAACCGCGAAAGCCTAAGGAACAGTACGAATTAGGATACGAGTTTTACATATGAATACATCTCTGAGTCTCATATACATGTAAATAAATAGAAATAAAATGTCAAAATAGTCCCACTGAGAAGTCCCATCAATCCAGGCCACCTAAGCAAAGCTGTCGTGGAACTGCATGTATGAGAACTCATCCTGGTCCTCATCATAGTCCGGCTCTACCTCCTGGATCACTGCCTCACCTGCATGTAAGACATGGTCTGGTGGGTGTTGCAAACACCATCCCGTAACGTGAGAATTAGTAGCTAACTTAGTGGAATAATAGAGCAAAGATTAGCATGTTCACAATTCAATCATGCGATAATAGTAAAGCAATAAATCAAACAACTAAAACTGTTGTTAATGCAATATGACATGACATGATGGATGCCCTCTCCGACGTTCTCCCTCATACGGCACCATCTTACGCCCGCGGCATGCTTGCGTACCGCTCAGTGCTCCATATCTTCCAGGCACATACAATGTAATGGTGATATGATTTCTTAGTTATTATTAGTCCATTCAAACAGCAGGATTGGGAAACTAAGGTACTTCCCTTATATCAATCCCAACACAGATCCTGTCTAGGGTCGTCACTCCTAGTAATCTCATACGATGTATATTTTGTAGGTCGCTGCAAGGGCTGCCAGGGCTGTTGCACGCACTCGTTGCACTGTACTCTCACTGCTACGGAAGGGTCATCGCCTCCTGTAGACTCAGAATACGCTTGCGGTCACTACAAAGGACTCGTCGCCTGATCAGTGTAGGCCGACATCAAGAATATAGTGTCCCATATCACCATAATCTGCTCACGAGACATAGGTACTCAGTGGTCACTACGGGAAGGTTTGTGGCTCCAGCTTAGGCTGACAGCTCGACCACAGTGTCCCATACCACCATGCCCGGCTCATGAGTCTTTATGGATCAAGGTACCATGGTTGACAGGGTTTACAATGGTAAGTTCAGTACCCTAGGTTCAAGCAGTTATGACTCATACAGGGTGAACATACAACGGCCAGTCGGGTTACTTGACGGGCTCGACTAGCACGAGCGCATCTCAAGTCAAACAACATGAAGTGCGTAAAACACCTCGTGTGGCCTAACCACTGCCATCAACTCTAAAACACGACTCGCGTTCATTGACGCGTTGTTCGTGGCAAAGATAAGCCAACCACGAATTCACTGGGTTACCGACTGCCTAGACTAGGTATAGTCCCAAACAATTATGAATCTACATCAACAATCATGTGAGAGTATTGGAAATGAAATACAACAATGTGAGCATGTTAATACATGTTATAACATACAACTCAAGTGAATCATCTAACACTTGCATTTCATGCATATAATGAAATCATGCATATAGCTAACATGTAGGAAATCATTTACATCAGCATATTAATTGAGAAATCAATCTCAAACTAATTCATAACACCATTTAATTCCATACATACTAATACAAACATTTATACAAACACTTAAACTATACAATTAAGTCTACATATAGTATGTCGACTCGAAGTGCGCATTTAGGCGAATCTCTTCGCCAAACTAATTATGCACGCATTCCTAATATCTTAATGCGACAAGAAGCCACGTCAATCACGTCAGCAAATTATGGATGAAAACAATATTTCCTACAAATGACTAAAATGCCCTAAATCTCATATTCTTCGTCTATTTACGAAATAGGAAACGGACAGCATGTTGTACATGTCAAACGGCATTGCCGTCGATAATCTACTATTAAACGACATTGAAAGTGTTGGAAACAGTCAATCAAAGCGTCTAAAATCTGCACCTTTTCTTCTATAAGGGTGTTAATTCGAACGGAGCGTATACGCTTCGTCTACGGCGACTAGGCAACCTGATTTACAAGATCCATCAGCTACCAAACTATGGAAACTAAGAATCAACAAATCAACAACTAATTAGGGTATTTTCTTACCTAGAAAAGTGGAGAAATCACCGGCAAAGTGATTGGAGCGTGTTGCTCAATCACGTGCAACAGGTAGCACGACAGCAGGAAAATTCTCTCCTACTCTCTCTCACAATCTCTCACCTTTTTTCTCTCTCAATCTAGGACTTTTTCAATTTCAGATAGGAGAGAGGAATGAGGGTTTCAACCCCTTTTATAAGCCCAAATGTGTCCGAAATAGGCTCGGGAACAATGTATACTTGAGGTATATCCAAATCGGGGCTGTTTCAGTCCAAAAGGACATTTCTGGTGGTCCCCTGGCCGAACGCGATCGGACTTAAGTTCGTACATGTCGGATGTCACTCACATCCCGTTTTCGGACCATCAGTGTTCGTAAATCGCCCGTGGCGATCCAGTTTCAGTTGAGTGGTCACCGCACGTAGATCAGGTCTGCAAGTCTCATGATATGAAATAGAAATTTTTCCTGATCCGAGGGTATAATTTGGCTGAATTCTGACGGTCAGAATGCTTAATATTGACGCATCAAGTCGTATGCCAGATTTGAATTTCAAATTTTAAATCTAACCCTATTCTCACTCTCTTCAGTCCAGGCTCAATGAAATAGCCTGCGAATGTCGGTTGGACTTGATTTTCGAAATGATTGTCAAGTCCAGCCAGGCGGTTCTAACGGTCTAAGATTGTAGGTATCGGACTTTCAACGCGCGGTCTAAATCCAATACAAAGTTTCAAAGAGGTCCAGAGAACAAACCGGCTTAGAGTTTGATCCGAGGTTTTAGAGTATTATAGAGCCATTGGTTCTACTTGATTTGGGTCTTGTAGAACGTATTTAAAGTGATCAGGGACTATTTTCCAGCTACTCTAGCGTTGCGCTAGCTAACTTACACTTATTTTCTAAAGGAATTAATCCTACACGATTTCTGGTCGAGTTGGTACTCGATTCCAAGTACGAATTTTTTCAGGGCGTTACAATCTACCCCCCTTAACAAATAATTTCGTCCTCGAAATTTGTACCTTTTCGTACTCCTCGAGAAGCTGTGGGTAGTTCTTTTTTATCTCGGCTTCTGTCTCCCAGGTAGCCTCTTCTTCAGAGCGATGCGTCCACAATACCTTTACAAGGGGAATCACCCTGCTATGCAGTACCTGTTCCTTCCTGTCTAGGATACGTGTCGGTCGCAGGATATAAGTAACATCCTCTCCTAACTGCACCTGCTCCCATCTGATGATATGGGAAGGATCAGAAACGTACTTCTTCAGCATAGAAACATGAAATACGTTGTGAACGCTCGCGAGAGGCGTGGGTAAAGCCAAACGGTAAGCCACTGCTCCCACACGATTGAGGATCTGGAATGGACCAATGAATCGCGGTGCTAGCTTCTCCTTCTTCTCGAACCGAACGACTCCCTTCATATGAAAAACTCGTAAAAATACATGATCCCCAACTGTGAACTTTAGCGGCCGCCGTCTCGTATCGGCATAACTCTTCTATCTGCTCTGCGCTGTGAGAAGCCGACGTCTAATAATATCAATCTTCTCCGACGTCGCCTGCACTAACTCTGGGTCAATCAAGCTACGCTCACCGACCTCTACCCAGCAATGCGGTGCGCGACAAGGTTGCCCATACAACACCTCGTAAGGTGCCATACCGATACTCGCCTGAAAACTGTTGTTGTACGCGAACTCCGCATATGCAAGACAATCATCCCAACTGTCCTTGAAGTCCAATGCACAAGCTCGCAACATATCCTCTAAGATCTGGTTCACTCGCTCTGTCTGTCCATCTGTCTGTGGGTGGAAGGCAGTACTGAACTTCAACTTCAACCCATAGCCTCCTGAATGCGAGTCCAGAAAATAGAAGTGAACCGCGTGTCTCTGTCCGACACGATCTCCAACGGAACTCCATGCAGACGCACGATCTCTCTGATGTATAGTCTAGCCAGCTCATCTGCAGAGCTCGTAACTCTGATCGGTAAGAAGTGCGCCGACTTCATCAGACGGTCGACGATCACCCATATGGAATCATGTCTCTTCCTCGTCTTCGGCAGCCCTGAAATGAAGTCCATGAAAATGAAATCCCACTTCCACTCTGCAATCGGCATAGGCTGCAAGAGTCCAGGTGGTCAGTGATGCTCTGTCTTCACCTGCTGGTAAGTAAGACAACGGGACACGAACTCAGCTATGTAGGTCTTCATACCTTCCCACTAATAGGTCCTCTTCACGTCGCGATACATCTTCGTACTGCCTGGATGCATCACGAGTCTGGTACAATGCTTAATACTGATCATGTCTGCAAGTCTCATGATATGAAATAAAAATTTTTCGAGATCCGAGGGTGTAATTTGGCTGAATTCTGATGGTCAGAACGCTTAATACTGACGCGTCAAGTCGTATGCCAGATTTGAATTTCAAATTCCAAATCTAATCCTATTCTCACTCTCTTCAGTCCATGCTCAATGAAATAGCCTGCGAATGTCGGTTGGACTTGATTTTTGAAATATTGTCAAGTCCAGCCAGGCGGTTCTAACGGTCTAAGATTGTAGGTATCGGATTTTCGACGCGCGGTCTAGATCCAATACAAAGTTTCAAAGAGGTCTAGAGAACAAACCAGCTTAGAGTTTGATCCGAGGTTTTAGAGTATTATAGAGTCATTGGTTCTACTTGATTTGGGTCTTGTAGAACGTATTTAAAGTGATCAGGGACTACTTCCCAGCTACTTTAGCATTGCGCTAGCTAACTTACACTTATTTTCTAAAGGAATTAATCCTACGCGATTTCTGGTTGAGTTGGTACTCGAGTCCAAGTACGGATTTTTCCAGGGCGTTACAAATATATATATATATATATATATATATATATATATATATATATATATATATATATATATATAGACACACACACACACACACACGTGGACAGAGTGGATAGAACATATAAATCATGGCGGGTCCCACTATCCAAACAGTGAACAGTGTGGATAGAACACATGCACACTGTGGGCTGCACCGTCAGCCCAGACGGTGTGGCAAAAACACCTATAGGTGGGTTCCACCGTCCGTTGGACGGTGTGGTAAAACTCATGCATCACTGTGGGTCCCATGTGGGGCCCACCATAATGTTTGCATGCCATCCAGCCCGTTGATAAGGTCACGCAGACCTGGTTGAAGAGAAGATACAAATATCAGCTTGATTCAAAACTTCTGTGAGCCCCAAAGTGGTTTTAATGGTGGAATTCAATCGCCGCTGTTTCGAGTGGTGTGGGCCACCTGAGATCTGGATCAAAGTTATTTTTGGGTGGGGCCTACTTAAGGTAGGGACCCACCATATGAATAAGTTTGATCCAGATCTCAGGTGGCCCACACCACTTGGAACCGCGGTGACGGTGCGGTCGCAGTGGTACAAATCTCGGATTAAGCCGACTCAAATGTATAGGATACGACTTACGGTCGTGCGCAACGTCGATTATCGGTCGCAGGTTGCCGGAATTCGACGGGAAGGATCGCGGAAGTTGACAGAACAGTGCGGTTTTAGGATACAGGTCTTATAGCTCTCCCCACCTAATAAAAATTTCGTCTTCAAAATTTACACTACCATCACAACTAACCATAACTCAAGGAGAAAATAGGAAACATAACATCATATATAATCAAAGCACTATATACAATACAATCAATCATTAAAAAGATAAGGATAACGCTCTCGAATCTCCACCTTGCGCTCCCAAGACGCCTCATCCACACTATGGTGGCCCCACTGCACCTTCACCAAGGGAATGAACTTGATTCTGAGGACCTGCTCCTTTCGATCGAGGATACGAACTGGCTGCTCAATATAAGAAGTGTCCTCACGAACCTCCAACGGCTGCCAATCAATAATAGGAACGACGTCTGACCCACACTTCCTCAACATAGAGACATGGAAGACGTTGTGGACGCCAGACAACTTCGATGGCAAGGCAAGCCGATAGGCCACAGCGCCAATGCGCCCAGTGATCTCGAAAGGTCCTATGAATCTCGGGGCAAGCTTACCCTTCGTCCCAAAACAAACTACACCCTTCATAGGTGAGACCTTGAGATACACATAGTCTCCAACGGCAAACTCCAAGGGACGACGCCGACGATCAGAAAAACTCTTCTACCGGCTATGAGCTGTGCGCATCCTCTGTCTGATGATGTCGATAGCCTCTGAAGTCTCCAGCACAAGCTCGGGACCTAGGAGACGTCGCTCTCCAACCTCGGTCCAATAACTCGGAGATCTACACGGTCTTCCATATAATGCCTCAAAAGGAGCCATGCCAATGGCCGTCTGATAGCTGTTGTTGTACGCAAACTCAGTCAGTCACAGGTGCTCGTCCCAACTACCCGAGAAGTCAATCGCGCAGGCCCGAAGCATATCCACAAGGATCTGGTTGACCCTTTCGATCTGCCCATCAGTCTGCGGATGATATGCAGTGCTGAGCTGTAAGTCAGTGCCCATCGCTCTCTGGAAGCTCCTCCAAAACTGAGACGTGAACCTCGGATCTCGGTCTGAAACAATCGAGACGGAAACACCATGCAATCTCACAATCTCATCAATAAACATCCTGGTGAGCCGATCTGTATGCCAAGTCTCACGAATCGCAAGAAAATGTGCCGACTTCATCAGACGGTCCACAACAACCGAGATGGCGTCATAACCGCGCTGAGTCCTCGACAAACTCATGAGAAAATCGGTAGATATATGCTCCCACTTTCACATCGAGACGCTCAGCGGCTGCAATAAGTCAGGGGGTCTCTGATGATCGGCCTTAACACACTGGCAGGTTCACATTCGGCCACAAAACTAGTTATCTGGCGCTTCATCCCTGACCAAAAATACTGGCGTCTCATATCATGATACATCTTCATCGAGCCAGGGTGGATAGAGAAACGCGATCGATGTACCTCGGTCATAAGATCTCAGCGTAAATCAGGAATATCCGGGACATATAATCGGCCTCTTAAGCGAAGTCCACCGTCAGAACCAATCTGCCAATCCATCTGACTCTCAGATGCTGCCTCTGCTCGGTAATCCTGTAACGACTCGTCTGTCTGTTGAGCCTCGATCACCCTTGCGACAAGAGAGGGTTGAATCGACAAGCTCGATAGCTGAACAATAGATGATCGCAGACCAAACTCAAAGTCGTACTCTGCTATATCCTCAAGCATCCTCCACTCTTGAATTATCATATGCGCCACCAGGCCTCGTGGCTGATGACTGAGGGCATCCGAGATATATATCAGAGCCAGATCATCAGAGATATATATCAGAGCCAGATCATCAGAGATATATATCTCTGACAAAATCGGTAGATATATGCTCCCACTTCCACATCGATAGATATATGCTCCCACTTCCACATCGGGACCCACCATATGAACGGGTTAGATTGGAAAATAAACATCAAAGCGGGGTCCACATGAGGAGCCGTGGGCCCTAACGTCCGCCCGCTGTAGAGCCGCAGGCACTGCCTGCGCTGGCAGCAGCAGCAACTGCTGCTTCTGATTTTTTATTTTTTTTAGGAAACTTGATTTTCTGAATTTTTTGAACGTGGGTCCCGTATTAGTGAAATCCATCCCAGCCATTGGCTTTTACAACTCGAAGCAGTCTGAATGAGTCCCATATTCGATTTTTTCCTGGGCGTATGCAATGACCAAAGCGTATTTCAATGGTAGTAGTACTGTTTTCAATGCTGTGGCCCACCGGATACTCCGATCAACCTCATTTTTCGGCTCAATGCCTAAAATGAGTCGGGAAAGAGGATGGACGACATGGATTAGAAACATACATCAAGGTGGGGCCTATACCAATGGTCTCTTCCAAAGGCTTTGAACAAGCCAATATTTGTGTTTTCATTCCAGTGACGTCCAGACGTCACTGGACTCTTTTGGGCTAAAAAAAATATTTTAAGTGGGCCCTGCCTAGGTGGGCCACCACATAATAGGTGGTGTGGGTACAATGCATATAAGGTGGGCCCACTCATGGATGACTTGGATAAAATACTTACCTCAAGGTGGGGTCCATCCAAGTGGGCCATACGGCCATTTCATCACACACAAAGAAATTAAAAAAAATAAATGGAAAGAGAGGGAGAGAGAGATAGAGTGAGACACGCGTGATGGAGGGACCCCGGCACTATGGGCCCTCCGTTTCAATCATCCAATCATACATCAAAGGGCCCATTGCATATGGACCATCAAACAAAAGATCAACGGTGGAGATCCCTCTCCATCCAAAATGAACGGTCTATATGACCTCTTAATGCAAGAAAAGTAAACATCATGATGGGGTCCATGGAGAATGGCCCTATCATGGAATGATTTGATGATCAAGATGGGTCATCGACCACATCTTAGGGTCCCAAGTGAGATCCAAACCATTGATCGGTGGGCCTCACTTGGTCCACCTTAAAAATATGAAAACTACTCTATCAAAGCACCCACCTTATGATCTACTCGGTCCGTTGGAACGCCTATCTTCTAGAGCTTCACTTTGATGGTGGAGATGAGAGATGGATGGCTAGGATTAAAGTTTTTGGGATAGGAAGTGGGCCACCAAAATCATCTTTTTTTCTCATGGGGAGGGCTTGGACGTGGGAGTGCTCCCTTGCTTGGGTTTGGTGTGTTGAGAAATGAGAGGGAGAGAGAGAGTTGTAAGAGTGATGGAGTGATGTGAAGTGAGTGATGGGTGAGATGAGTGATGGGTGAAGTGAGAGGTTAGTTGATTTTTGGGCTTGCTTAACTTGTGGAGAAAGAAAGCATGGGTGTGTGTACTTGACATGAGAGGTGATTAATGGGATTGATTGATAGGATTGATGGGACATATTGTAGAGATTCCCTTGGGATTTGTAACGCGCGGTGTTTTTGCTCGAACTGAACGCGGGTCCACATCTCCTCGTCTGGGTATCGGATCGGTGCATGAGTCGTGGCGTTGGAACCGCGGCGACGGTGCGGTCGCAGTGGTACAAATTTCAGATTAAGCCGACTCAAATGTATAGGATACGATTTACGGTCGTGCGCAACATCGATTATCGATCGCAGGTTGTCGAAATCGACAGGAAGGATCGCGGAAGTTGACAGAACAATGCGGTTTTAGGATACGGGTCTTACAATGTTACATGCTCATTCACATCATCTGCATGTTTGTTATGAGATGTGATTGACCATTGCATATATCATTAGGCAGGATGATGTGAGACTCCCTGATAAGTGGAGATTATCTCACATGAGCGCATGACATGCGCAGGATTGATGCATGATTGGATTGTATGACTCATGCATCTTGCATTGTGTTGTGATTACTGTACGACCTAGTGACATCAGGGCCGTAGCCTCCACAGGCATATCGTGGATGGCCAGATGGGACACTGAAAATCTGTTCGAGCATCGGGCCGCCATAGATGGCCCTGGGTGAAAATTCCTAAACACCCTCTTGGTTTCATAAGATGCTCCAACATTTAGACCGAGTGGGTAGATGAGCGTTGAGTACCGATTACCAGATAGTTGCGTTTTCCACTGTGTCGTGGTCGGTTGGAAGGGGGTACGGCCTTACCTGCCCGAGGGAGTAGGCATGGCTAGGCTGAGTTTGACCAGCTCGAGGAATGGGTCCGCTATCGGCCAGCCGGATAGGTATTGGTAAACCACTGACAGGCAGATAGTGAGGTCTTTTTCACTTACCTAGTTGTGCGCTTGATTGGGACGGCAGGTGGTGTGAAGCGTAATAGACCCCAGTGATTTTCCCAGAGAGAAACCGTACTGATATGAGGACTGACATGTTATTATGACATCCCATCACTGTTGTGCATGTGGGCCGGCGCACGTGGGTGGATGCTAATGTGGGCGGGTGTGATGTGGACGGGGCTGAGGCCTGGGTGAGCTACCACACTGGGCGAGCTACCAGCGGTTGGCAGGCTACTATGCTTACAGGCTACTGAGTAGGAGTTGCATACTCATTCATTCATCCATTCACTATCCACTAGGGCTAGTGGTGCGTAACTAATTATTGTATATCTTCGTTATAGCAAGGATTTTGGTTGGGCACGCGACTAACCTGAGATCAGGAGTTTACCACGTTGAGTCAGACTATCCAAATTTAGGTATGGGATTGGTTTGGATAAAGGTTCCTTGTGGTGGACCCGTAGCCTGCGATACTACGTACTATCATCCCGACATCACACTCCAGCATGGTTATTCCATTAGCACCATATACTGCATATTTCATTACATCTTCGGCATGTGGCATTGTGGGTTATTATATTTCTATATTCATATGACTTAGATGAGAGTGATGATATTTGTTAGCTCTTTCGAATTGTGTATTACATTATATCCTTATCATTCGATATTTGATTATCTATGACTCATCATTTGCATAGCTGTACTATATTGCGTATTCTGATATTGATTAACTTATGAACTTGTTCATACTTCCGCTTATTCTGTTATCGCATGATTATAATCTTGTCAGTATTTCTGTTTACGCTGATAATTCCTGCTCTTATCAGTGTTTCTGCTTATTCAGTCATTATATGGTTTATGAATTAATAGCTTTCCGGTATTGTATGATTATGATATTGTATTAAATACTTGGCACTTATCTCGTGCACACACTTACACAATCCTCTAAGCTTTCTATAAGCTTATGCACGATAGATGCGTGCAGGTGATATTAGGTTGCAGCAGCATTGAGCTTGAAGCGTGCAGCTATTTTCTGGAGCTTTGATTTTGACATGTATATTTTTCTTTCAGCATTGTATTCAAATGATTATATTAGTGGATATGTGATGATGATGTTGCCTTTATGATTTGAGTAAACTTGTGGTTATGCTTATTACTAGTTAAATATAAAAAAAAAAAAAAAAAAATCTTCCTTGTAGGATCTCAGGATCGAAAATCTAGCATATGAATGTTAGGAGCCGAGAATGGGGTACTACGGAGGCTGTCGGCACCGGATTCAGTGATCGGGATTCCTGTGAATCCGATTTCTGAGTTTGGGGCGTGACAAAGAGACCTTGGGGTGTGGGTGTTGGTGCACCTCCGCCCTCTCATCCCCTCTTTAGTAGCCTCACCGTATCCAGAGTCGTCATTGGAGCTTTTTCGACAATGGTTGGATGTAAGTATTGAATCTCAAATATAATTTAGGGTTTAAATATTTGTTTATCCCAAATCTCATAAGCTTGTATGTTTCTTTAGGTCTTTCAACAATTTTCTCTAAAAACCTAACCCTAGGAGTTCAAAATTGGAGATTCTTTCTTAAAGGTGCGGACTATTATTCTTATGTAGCCTAGTACTAATTTTAGTATGAATGTAATGATTATGTTTGATTGGGTGATGTATTTGGATAATCTAGAGAAAATTTAGGCAAGACCTTACATTTTATATCCTCTCAATCAATATGGAATGTTTGTTGTTCCTCAACATGATTGTATATGAATTTAATGATTGTTTATTCATTCCTTGCTTGATTTTTGTACAATGTTTTCTTATAATATGTATGATGCATTAACCCTTGTGTATTTTGCACTATGAGATACATGAAATTCTTGGCGTCCTTACAAACCCACACAACACACTTGTACATTTATTTCGTAATAATGTTAGTAGTTGCATTTATAGAGAAATTTAAATTTATATGTTTAATATTTGACTACTTAACATCACTCATGCTAAATGATAAATCCTAATTTGTTGAAGTGCTATTAAATACCATCAAATCACTAGGTTTCTCAAGAAACTGAGGTAAGAGAAGGTGGTCTCGTTATTAGACTATCCTGAGGCTAGACCAACGAATTTGGGCGGATGCGAATGAGCGACAGTAGTTGAACTACATGGTTCACTTGTACCCGATGTCGTCCGTTACGTACTTGCCTAAACTCACATGGTCTAGTCCACTTACTGACCAACCATGTTTATTAACCATATCTGTTCACGCCTATATGGAACCTGAAACACCCTTCAACCACTAAAGCCCATTGATAATCATCTAAAACCGATCTACTGACTCGAAATCCGGGCATAGTAAAATGGGACACTATGTCCGAGCTGTCGACCTACACTGGGGTAACGAGCCTCCTCGTAGTGACCGCGAGCGATCCCTCTTCTCAGCACTCCCCATATACTTGAATCGGGCATGGGGAACCCGATGGGATCAAGGATCGAGAGGTCCTGGCCTCGCACGTTGAGGGGCCTTGGCCTCACAACTAATTGAGGACAATGATATGTGGGGTATACCAATTTTTCCAATTTGCTGGATGAACGAAATTAATTAAAAACTTGATTAACACAATTACAATCGCATCGCACTAGTTAGGTTGGCGACTCGGCAGTTAAGGTTGCAATGAGGATAGTTGGTCATAAGCGATCGTTAGACAAAGTCGCTCGAGGGAGTGTTGTTGTGAGGGCATATATCATATCATAATATATGCATACGCATTAACAAGATTAATTAGGGATATGTGAATGTATGTCTTTCATTAAATTCATTATATAATTGCTGCTTGTTGTAACTTAAGGCTAATAGTAACCACTGAGTTAGCTACTTACTCTCACTCTGAGATGGTATTTTAAAACACCAACCAAACCCTTTACTAGATGCAGGTGAGATGGAGCTCGACGAGCTGAGCGAGGTGAGCATGGATAAGGAAGAGGAGCTTCCTTACTCACAGACTTTCGGCAGATACTTCTAGTCTAAGTTCGGGCTACCGCACGGTATGGGTTAGGGCTCTAGTCGCTTTGGGTCATGTATGGGTGAGACTAGTTCCCTATTTAAATAACTTGAGATTTGTGGTTTAGTTACTTTTATATTTAGTGGCACTCGATATTGCTTTATGATTTACTTATGCTGCATGCCTTACTAAACTCTCCATTGTTTATGAGATCATCCAAATTTAATTAAAATTTGAAGCCCATTAGGGCACTCATGACACCTGGGAATTTGGAAGCCGAGTTCCTACATGGCTCCTGAAAACCTAGGGTGTTACAGCATGATTGTAGTGAATATGTTCGATCATGGACACAGAAAAAACTCCATCACCACTTGTTTCTTCATCAGATGTGACAACATTGGCCTCCTTGAAAGAAGCCACTGAATTTTCTTTCTGAGCTTTAGGATTTCTACAATCCTTCTTCATGTGTCCAGATAACCCACGATTCCAATACTATATGAGCCAGATTATACGAGCACATGGGAACTCGCCTACGTACATTTTCGCTAGGTTCACACCAAGGAACTCGGGATTGGAGTCCCCATACTTGAGTGTCAATTATCAGGGAGTGACATGGGCCCCATGTGTTTACTCTCAATTTTGACACACTCTTGCGTATTAATGAGATGTCACCACGTGTCAACACTATACATTAAAAATGGATGAAATCCTACTCATGTACCGAGTGTGATCTGACAATTCGTGGTTAAAGACAGGTAAGGGAAGGACACAATCAGTGTCCCCTTAGAGCAAATTTCTCTCCCTCTATTTCTCTCTCAAGTTAAAATCTCATCAAAGCATATATCTATCTAGCATTAAATACTAAAGTAATATGAAAAGTACTCTCTAAGAATGCTAAAGTCAAGTGCTGTAAGGACTCTAGTAACTTTCCCATGTGGAAGTCCAATGACAGAAGACTCTAATCAACACACAATTTGAATAAGTGATGGTGTCTCTCTTGTACACGTGGCCATCGACAATAGGTTATGCTAACGTGGAAGAATCAAGGGTATTTCTACAATCAATTATCCAGATCCTTCACGGTGTTGAAAACTGTACTGCCATTGCCTCCTAAAAGCTTATTAAAAGAGCACGCGATAAAGAGCTTAGGGCTCTACACCAAACACATTTACCTACTTTTTAATGTATCTTTCATTTATTTTTCTTAGCATAACCTAGCTTAATTCTAACTTATATCGCTATTACTTAGTGAATATTTACCATATATACAATGCTTGCATATATCTAAATCAGAATTTTTAAAAGTTGGAATCAAACATCGATCAAAAAGTACCTTCATGCTTCGATCGCTCATGTAACCTAGACGAGCATGCCACATACGTAGAGATGTGGAATCTGTAATAACTGTTGCCGCTCTACCTGCTGAAGTGCTCTCAATCAACCTGTAAAGGTTTCATGCCTCTGCGCTCTCATAACCACAAATGCCCCTTTTGAAACTTAAAAGACACTATCAATACCGGTGAACTTGCACCCTATAGTCTCGAGTGCACCGAGAGAAATCAAACTTTTCTTCATATTAGGAATATACCTGACATTAGTTAGGGTATGCTCCATCCCATTAAATATCTTGATGCTCACCGTACCAATAGCAACAACATTACAGGCATTGTCATTGCCCATAAAAACCTATCCACCATCGTATTCCTTGTAACTGACAAACCAACTTCGATGAGGAGTCATGTGATATGATGCTCTTGTGTCTAGGTTCCACTCATCTGCATGATTGTCGTGAACATGTCCGATCATGGACACAGACAGAACTTCACCATCACTTGTCTCTTCATTAGATGTGACAACATTGGCCTCTTTGGAAGAAGTCGCTGAATTTTCTTTCTTCATTTTAGAATTTCTATAATCCTTCTTCATGTGTCTAGATAACCCATAATTTCAACACTTTAATTTTCCTTTATCCTTACCCTTAGATTTGGATTTAAGCCTTGAGGATCCTGTACCTCACTTAGAATCTCTACCCCTCGTAATCAGTGCATCGGAAGATGTCCTCATGTCGTCGTTTAGCTTTCTCATAGTCTTTCCTTGAAGGGCTGAGATAATGGTGTCAACACTTAGGGTTTTATTTGTAGTGCACATCATGTCCCTAAAAGACTCATATGATGTAAGAAGAGAATGCAATAATATAAATACATGTTCCTCATCTTTGACCACTTCCTTCATATCCAGTAATTTACACATCAATTTATTAAATTTGTTGATATGGGCTTCTAGATCTCTATCCTCTACCATCTTGAAGGTATAATATTGTAGCTTCAAGTGTAGGCGATTTTCTGAGGACTTCTTTACATAGATGTTCTCTAACTTCACCCACAAACTAGCCACAGTTTTCTTCCTCAAAACATTATAAAGAACCTCATCCGTGAGACATAAACGGATAGAGGCTAAAGCATTACTATCAAGATTTTTCCATTCATCATCTTTCATTGTAGATTTTCGTTCCTCAAGAGCCTTAATCTTGCCTTGCTTGGTTAACAGACTAATCATCTTAACCTTCCATAACTCAAAATTATTTTTACCCAAGTACTTCTCAATATCAAACTTGTCATTTTCCATTATTACTAATCTTTCATATTTAAATTTGTACCCCAACAAACGCTCTGATACCACTTGTTAGGGATTTGTGTTGCAGAATCACACGGTTCTAGATCTAGGATAGCAATCCAATAATGTCAAGCAATCACAAGAGAACACAAAGATTTAACGTGAAAAACCCTTGCGGGAAAAAACCATGGCACAAAGCGACAGAAATCCACTATGAAATAGAAATTACAAGAGAGAGGACTTACCCGATTCGAACAATCTCGAATCTCACCCTTGCTACACCCTTTGATAACCCTAGAACCCTTTTAGAAACCCTTGAAAAACTTTTAAAAAGCTTTAGAATACCTTAGAATATCCTTAGGGACCCCTATTTATAGTTTAGGAAACTCTACTTACGCACCTAGTCCGAAAAAGTCTAGAAACCGCCTTAAATTTACGTAGTCCATGCATGATCTATGTAAGCTCGACTAGTCGAAGGAGGGCCTCAGCTATTCGAGCATCACGGACACCCAAAGCATGTGCTCGCTGGACTTTGAGTCGAGTAGGCCTCGACAAGTCGAGTTGACCACTCGATCAGTCGAGCCAGACGCTCGACCGGTCGAGAGACCCAAAAAAAAGATAGATTTAAGGCATCTGTCAACAATATGTTCGATGTAATACCTATAAGATTGTGTAAATTATTGATACTTACATGTTTGATGAAATGCCTATGTAATTATGTTGTGTTATTGATGCTTACATGTTCGATAAAATGCTCAAGTGATTGTGTTGTTAAATTTAGGCATCATATGAAATTTTACCATGATTTTCTAATGAATTGTTATCCCTTAGTGATGTTTAAAATTACTTACGATGTTGGATCATTTAGTAAATCACTTAAACCAAGGGGTGCCCCGAGTTAAGTCGACCACACTAGAAATGATCGATCGACCTAGGTTGAACATGTACGACTGACAATAATTGGATTACACAAGATGCTTGCACTTAATGATAGTTACGCCGAAATTCTCTCAAGTCAATCAAATTAGTCCATTGGTCGACTGATCATTTATGTTCACAATGTATAACATGACAAAATTGAATCTAAGATATCTCATTCTTAATGGATGAGTCCATTCATAACTGTTAGTGTGATACGATCTCACTAAAACTCATGAGCCGGGCATAGTGGTATGGGGCACCGTATCCAAGTTGTTAGCCTATGTTGGGGTGACAAGCCTCCTCGTAATAACTAGTGAGTACTAATGGAGGTAATAGATCCTTGTGCAAACAGCCCCCGTTAAATTACCCGACCAATGGTTCCTTTCCAGAGTACAGTTAGAACACCTCGGGTATGAATGGAATTGGGTGACAAGCTCTTTCCTTTGTGGTGATTTGATTTTATGTGACAAGTTCGCATCTCGTAACTGAGTGATCATACTCGGTGTTTGGGTGACAACCCATACCGGGTTGATCCTCATACCTTTAGGTATCATGTCATACCTTTGAAATGGTCAATTTGTGAGATAAACGGGTGATACCTAAATTTAGATTAAGGAACACTGGTGAGGAGCTATTACATGCCACAATGAGTCACGTGATCTGAAAAGGACTCGTGATATGACATCAGTATCGTAGCTTCGTGAATATGCTGTATGAATTGGAATTAATAATCACTAGACGAATCGTGCACAACAAGCGCATTGCATTAGAATAAGATATTGAGATGTGGAATTAAAGTCGCTTGATTAGGGAGTGTTGGCATTTGTGAAATAAGCATTGAAGCCGCTTATGAGGGAGTGTTGGATTGTAAAGTACATGCATTATTCCATAATCTCATTCGTGCATTTAACAAGAATATTTAGAAAATACTTGATTTATTGTTTATCATTACCTGCGCTAATTAAGTCAATAACATGTGTAACTTAGAACTAATAGAATCACTGAGTTAGCTACTTACTCTCACTTAGGACGGTGTTTTAAAACACCAAATAGGAAATATTATTGATGTAGGTACTGTCGAGATCTTAGACAGATAAGCTTAAATTAACTTGCATCACCACTGTTATGTTTTGAAGGATTGGACTAAAACTGAAAACTTTACACTTTAATTATTTTGGGTATGTATATTGTAGCTTGTATAATTCTCATTTAAACGAACACCACTATTAGAATTGTACATTTTAAATATCATCCATATATTTCTGGGTTTAGTTATATCTGCTTAACTTATAATATTACTGATTTAAAGTTACTCTGATTTTAATAATATGTGAGTCGGATTATACGAGCATGTGAGAACTCGCCTACGTACATTTTCACTAAGTTCACACCAGGGAACTCGGGATTAGAGTCTCCATACTTTAGTGTCGATTTTCAGGGCGTGACATGGGCCCCATGTGTTTACTCTCATTTTTGGCACACTCTTGCGTATTAATGAGATGACACCATGTGTCGACACTATATGTTAAAAAATGGATGAAATCCTACTCACGTACCGAGTGTGATCTGACCATTCGTGGTTAAAGATAGGTAAGGGAAGGACGCAATCAGTGTCCCCTTAGAGCAAAATTTCTCTCTCTCTATTTCTCTCTCAAGTTAAAATCCCATTAAACTAATATGAAAAGTACTCTTTATGAATGTTAAAGCAAGTGCTGTAAGGACTCTAGTAACTTTCCTATGCAGAAGTCCAATGATTGAAGACTCCAATCAATGCACAATTTGAATAATCGATGGTGTCTCTCTTGTACACGTGGCCATCGATAATAGGTTGTGAAAACATGGAAGAATCAAGGGTATTTCCACAATCGATTATCCAGATCCTTCATGATGTTGAAAACTATATGTCCATTGCCTCCCAAAAGCTTATAAAAAGAGCAAGTGATAAAGAGCTTGGGGCCCTACACCAAACACATTTACCTACTTTTCAATTTATCTTTCATTTATTTTTCTTAGCATAACCTTGCCCAATTCTAACTTATATTGCTACTGCTTAGTGGATTTTGCTACAATACTATAAGAGTGGATTAAATATCCGCAACCCTAATTTATTTTTTTAACACATGCACTCACACCAAAGTGATTTTTCACCATAATGGGTACTTGAACCCATGACCTTATGTTGAAACTCTTATAAGTCTACCACTAGGGCATGAGTAAGGACCATAAGTTGTTCGATCATGATCAACTGAATTCTAATTTAAGTGATCATACCAATTCGATCACATTCTGCTGACCACCCACCTTGATCGTATGTTCTGATAGACGAATTAGGTATTTATCTATCGTTTATTTTATTTCTTTAGTTGTTCGAGTGTCAATTGTAAATAATCATATATTCAAATATTAATGAAATTAGCATTGTTTAGCCTTTCTTTTGTTTTATCTATTTATCTCTCTTTTAGGAAATATCAAGCTAAAGTACTAGTAAAAGAACAAGTCCTAAGTCCATTGGCACAAGGCAAACAGAATACATTCGGAAGGTCTAACCCTTGCCACTTCACAAATCGTCTTATTATTGATCACAACCGGTGGTTGAGATGATAGCTGGATCATTGCGTTCAATCTCCAATCAGTTTAATTGAATGTGGGAGGCACCACCAATTCAATCAAACATTGAGTCGAGTAGACTCCGATACTCTCACACATCACACACACACACGAAATCCAAATGCAATCCCTCGATCACATGTGTAGCATTGTATTTGATTGAATTGACACAATACTATGCAGCTAGTATGATCATTCCTCCATGGGCACTAATTGGGTATTATGCCAACTAGGACCTAGCTAGACACGAATAGTCGTGTCATGACCTCTATGAGGCCCACTATGATGTTTATGTTTTATCCAATCCGTCCATCCATTTTGAAAGATCATTTTAAGGCATGAGCCTAAAAAAGAGGCAAATGAAAGCTCCAATAGACTGCACCACACGACGTATTGGTGACAATAACCCCTTCAATAAAACCTTCTTAGGGTCAACCATGATGTTTATTTCTCATCCAAATTGTTCACAAGGTCATTGTAACACCCCAGATTTTTTTTAACCTGGGAGTAGACGTCCTTAGGAAATGGGTCAACCATAACACCTTGGTAACCTCTCAGAAGCCAATTCTAAAGCCAAGAAATCGTTTAGAACGAAATTCTTTACAAATTTAACGTGAATTAGCCAGCGCTACGTTAGATTAGCTGTGAAATTAGCACTGATCACTTTAAATACGATCTATAAGACCCAAAACCTATAGAATCATTGACGCTATCTTATCCTAAAATTTAGGATCAAACGCTAAACCTGTTTGTTCTCAGGAACCCTTTGAAACTTTGTATTGGATCTAAACCGCGTGTCAAGAGTCCGATATCTACAATCTTAGACCATTACGACCACCTTCTTGGACTTGACAATCCTTTTGAAAATCAAGCCCAACTGATGTTCTGAGGCTATTTCATTGAGCCTGGAGCAGGGAGTGTGAGAAAGAGTGAAATCCTTTAAAAATTAAATGTGATTTAAATAAATCTGGCACATTTCACTTGCGGGTTAAGTATAAGCATTCAGACCGTCGGAATCTTACCCAAATATACCATCGGATCAGGGAACATTTCTCACTCAGGTCAGTGTTCTTGGAATCCTCGATCGAGTCTCCATGACCGCTGAACTGAAACTAGTCCGTCACATGCGATCTGGGTACACTATCGGACTGAAAACTTGGTGTGAGCAGGATCCAATATCCATGAGCTTAAGTCCAACCGCATTCGGTCAGGGGACCTCCCAAAATGCTCTTTTGGATCAGAAAAGACCTGATTTGGCTGTAACCCAAGTATACCTTGACTTGGAGTCTGTTTTGGTTATGTTTGGGTTTATAAAAGGGGCTTAAACCCTTAGCTTTCTAACCCATACAAATTTGGAGAAAACCCTAGGAGAGAGGAGAGAAAAGAAAGAGAAAGTGAGGGAGAAGCTGGTGATTTCTCCTGGGATTCTTCCCTGCTGCTCTACGTGCCAAATCCACCCTTCTGTATCGCTTTTCCAGCGACTCCAGCTTCATTCTAGGTAAGAAAACCCTAACCTCAACCTGTTTTAGGGATTCCTTCGATACAAGTAGCGAAGTAGCTGATGTATCTTGTGAATTAGGTCGTCATATCGTCGTTGACGAAGCGTAGACTTTCTATTCGAATCAATACGCTTCTACGACGAAAGGTACAGATTTTAGATGCTTAGATTACCATTTTTCAAAGATTTCAATGCCGTTTAATGGTAGATTGCTGATGAGGATGTTGTTTGACATGTACAACATGCTGTCCGTTTTTCATTTCGAATACATACGAAGAATATGAGATTTAGGGTATTTTAGGTAGTTATAGAAAATACTGTATACATACGTATTTTGCCGATATGATTGCCATGATTATTTGTCGTGTACTTATACTAGTTATGCATGTATGAACTGTTTGGCGAAGAGATTCGCCCTAATGCACATATTGGTCGACATATGCTATGTAGACTAATGTGTGTAGACTAAGTATTTGTTGAAATGCCTAAATCAATATGATTTATGCCTGCCATATGTGTCGAATGTAAGAACATGATTGTTGTGTATTAGACATCTCCTTGATGTAAGGATTTGTCATATTATATGTTGAAATCAACATACGTCAAGTACGTTGGTGTTGTGTAGTCTAAGAGTTTGTATAAATGTATGTATTGCTAAGTATTGAGTAAATGGTGTTGTAGATTAGAGTTGAGATTGGATTCTCAACTAATTTGATGATGTACATAAATTCCTCCATGTTTGTTGTATTGAATTGATTACCTTATGTGTGAAATACTCATGTATGGTTAACTGCTTCTGATGTATGTTATAACATGCTGATAACATGCTTGGATTGCTTGTTATTTCAATTTTGTTTATCTCATATGATTACTGGTTCACATCTTTGTGCTTGGGGCTATACTCTAGTCCAGGTAGTCGGTAACAATTTAGAATTCGTGGTCGGATTCTATTCACCACAAAGGATGTGTATGACGAACTCGAGTCGTAATAGAGTCGTCGACAGTGGTTAAGCCACACGAAGTGCTTGTGCACTTCATATCGATCGATTCGACGTGCGCTCATGCTAGTCGGACTCATCAAGTAACCCGACTGACCATTGTATATTCACCTTGTATTCGTCATAACTGTTTAAACCTAGGGACTGAACTTACCAGTGATAATCCTGATAACCATGGTACCTTGATCCACTAAGACTCATGAGCTGGGCATGGTGGTATGGGACACCGTGGTTGAGCTGTCGGCCTACGCTGGGGCCACAAACCTCCCCGTAGTGACCAGTGAGCACCTTAGACTCGTGAGCCGATTATGGTGGTATGAGAAACTATATTCGAGCTGTCGGCCTACATTGATAAGGTGATGGGGGAGCGGTGCAACAAGTGCGAGCAATAGCCCTGGCAGCCCTTTATAGTGACCTCGAGCGTACTCTGAGTTTACGTGAGGCGACGACCCTTCCGTAGCAACAAGAGTACAATTAGGCCTGTATTGATAAGGTGATAGGGGAGTGGAGCAACGAGTGCGTGCAACAGCCCTTGTAGCGACCTAGAAATATATCATCGTATGATATTACTAAAAGTGACGACCCTAGACAGGATCCTTATTGGGAATGATATAAGGGAAGTACCTTAGTTTTCCAATCCTGTTGTATGAAATGGACTAATAACAACTAGTAATCATTATCCATATCGCACTGCATGTGCCTGAAAGATGTGGAGCACTATGGGAAGAAAGCATGCCACGAACGCAGATGGTGCTGCATGAGGGAGTATGTCGGTGAGGACATCCATCATGTCATTTCATTCATGCATTAATCACAGTATTTAGGAATGTTTGTTTTGTTTGCTTTATCATTATCGCGTGATGGATTTGATAACATGTTAATCTTTGTTCTATGATTCCACTGAGTTAGCTACTCACTCCCACGTTACGGGATAGTGGTCCGAACACCCACCAGTCCCTATTTTAGTTTCAGATGATGGCGATGCTTGTGGAGTGGAGCCGGACTTGTATGATGCTGAGGACGACTTCTCCTCCATGTTTTGATCGACGGGATTACAAGGAGGTTGATTAGATGCCATGACACTTGTCATTTTATATTTTTGGAGCACTCATGTATATTCTTTTCTTTTTATTTTGGAGTATACATGTATTTAGTTAACCTGGTAACATGTTCACACTCTGGAGACTTACAATCATTTATATATTTAATATATCTATCACATTCTTTCACTTTCTAATTTAACTGTCTCTGAAGTATGATATGTTGTTTTGGCTTGATTCACCTCATGTTTTATGTACTATTACCACCGACATTCATCCATCATTGAAAATGTTGCATAAGTGATGTTCTGGAACTCAGGAGTTGGGTTTCTACCCGACCCCCGATTTTCGGGGCGTTACAGTCATATAGACCTAGATGAAGGGAAGATGCAAGTATTAGCTTGATGCAAGACTTCTATGACCCCGAGAGGTTTTCAATGGTAGGTATTTAATCCCCATTATTTCCTCTGGTGTGGTCCACTTGAGCATTGATCTACCTCATTTTTGGGCTAATCACATAAAATGATTTGTCCAGATGGATGGATGGTGTGTATAAAACAAATACATCATAGTGGGCCCCATAGACTTTGTAACTCCCCATGTTTCAGAAGTCGAGCACGAATTCGATCCATGTAGAAGCATGAATTCCTTGTACAATTAACTTGATATCCAAGCAATCATATAACCAAACTAAATAGTATAAAATACTCTTAAATAAATGTATTCAACGTAAAGTAACAAGTACAAAATATACATTATATATCTATTCAAAGTGTGGGGTTCACAACCGAGGCCCGATATACAGTTACAAAAGAAAGAGAAAATATGTCAAGTCTATGGTTTGCCCAACAAAAAAGAACATCCATCAAACCCAACTACGAGGCGAGCCAGTTAAAGCTGTCCATTGAAAAGATGGAAATAAGAAAACTCCTTCGGATCCATGTACGGGTCCTGCAAGGCGTCAGCCTCGGTGATAATTGCATCTACATTAATGTCTACTTAATGTTTTAAAACAGCGTCCCAGAGTGAGAGTGAGTGATTAACTCAATGGTAAAATTTATTCTAAGTTACACATGTTATCAATTCAATCAATGCAAGTAATGATAGCATAAATAAACAATCATTTCCTATCTAGTCTTTTTAAGTGCATGAATACCATGATAAGATGATGCATGATCATCACAATCCAACAGTCAATCAAGATGTGATTTCAATACCCATTTCACAGAATGTTAATACCCCCTTATCACGCAACTCTAAAGCCTATTTCGCAAAATGCCTAAGCTAAGGTAATGTGGCTCGTCACCAGCATTACCAACAAGTGCATTTGTTATGCACGATTAGCCTGATAGCTATTAAGTCTTATTCAAGTAATATATTGGGAAAACTAAGGTACCACCATTTTATCACGAGTCTAACTGGATCACGAGGCTTATTCCAGTCATAGTGGCTCTCACATGTGTCCCTTAATCTACTTTAGGTTTCATCACCCAAATGTCCACATTTTACAATCAAACTAACAACAAGGGCTCATCATCCAAGGACAATCACTAAGAAGATAAGGGCTCGTCAGCCAACACTAAATAAATGATAGAAGGGCTCATAAACGAACACTAAATCAATACTGAAAGGGCTCATCAACCAACACTAAATTAATAATGGAAGAGTTAGAAAAGATCAAACTATTAACACTCGAGTCATTTGAACAATACTCTGGTAGGGTATATGATGGGGGTCATTCGAACAACAATTTCTCACTTCTATGAATGCTCATTGGTTATTATAGGGAGACTCGTCACCCCAGTATAGGTCGATAATTCAACTACAATGTACCATACCACCATACATATCTCATGAGTCTTTATATGATCATAGGGCACTAACGATTATTAATGGACTTATTCTAATAAAAATAATAATTTTTGAGATTCTATCTAGTGGTATCTAATAACAAAAATAGAAAATAATCGGCCATGCATTAAACCAATTCGATTAACTATGGAGAACATCGACATAACCGGCATTGGGTCCGTGACATCCAGCGTAATCCAGCTAGTATCGGTCGTCTGTATTCAACCCTGGTCAATTGAGCGAGCCTAAGGTGGCCAACCTAATGCGGGCCACCCTCTAACTTAGACATTTTACAGGGCTGACTTTACATTAATAACAGTTATACATATTAAACAAAGTACACTAAATAATCACTAACAACTTATCAATATTATGCACAAACTATAAAATTAGGAATTCCATTTATTTAAGCATTTCGTTAAGTAGGTTGACCATCAAAAGTACGTAACATCAAAATTTATAAAATTAAAGTTTAACAATGATGGTAAACAAAATCCTAATTACAACATAAATTTATTAACCGAGATTCTCAAGGGTTGATAAAAGGAAACCTAAAAGGAAATGGTTCGCACTTAGAAGGAAATGGTCCGCACCTTAGGAAGAGATTTATCCATCTTCGAGCTTTTGCAGTTATGGTTTTGGAAAAACATCAATCCCTAGACCAATTTCAAAGGAACTAGGTGAGATTAATTGAATTTATAACTAAGGAAATGTAGTTTAGAAGGTAGGATACGTTTCTTACCTCCGATTGTAAAGGAAGACAGATTCGAGGGAATAAACGATAACCACTAAGAGTTGTTGTGATAATATAACCTTATATACTTGCTGATATATAGGGTTGACCCTAACAACTAGATACTTGCTAATATAACCCTATAATGAGTCGTTTCTAGTTGTTAGTGTTCACTAGGGGGTGTACAGGTTGATCCACGTCGTATGATAGTTGTCCCTAGTGATGATCTACGTAAGGCTTTGATCACCCCGCCATCCAAATGCGTTGATCAATGAGTATGATCAAAAGTTAATTCGATGACTACCGATGGCCAATTGGGGTAACAAATATACAGATATGTGTAAGACATTAACTAATGTTGGTGCCCTAATTTGGTCACGATCTAACAATCCGAAAGCACAACTTTGGCAAAGATCGGAAGAGGACAATCAATTTAAGTTCCTAATAGATTCTAAGGTCCTGTTTGGCTCACGGAATTAGGTGGGATAGTATTGTTTGAAAGTAATTATTAGAGGATGTCAGGGATTGTCGAGGGATTTCATAGTTTTGATCACATTTCATTCCACTTCATTCCACATTTGGAATGTAAGAAATCTCCATGTATATCCTGGATGAATGGGGCTACCACATTTGGAAACTTACCTGTAAGAGGAAAAGTCGGTTATAATAAAGACGCCGGACGCGGATTTTCTACCAATGGCCCTCACAAAAGTTGGTGTGCAAGGATGCTAGGTGGAGCCCACTGTTATGTTTTTGAGAAATCCACTCTATCTATTCATTTTGAGAGCTCATTTTAAGATAAGAGACAAAAAATTATTCGGATCTAAGAGTGAAGTGGACCACACGAGAGGGAAGATTGGGGACTCTATGACCACCACTGAAACATTTATATGGTCATAGAAGTTTTGGATCAATCCGACATTTGTTTTCTCCACTTCATCCAAGTCCGTGCGACCTCATGAGTAGCTTAGATGGCAAACAAACATCATGATGGGCCTAGGAAGGTTTCAACGATGGGAATCATGGTCCCCACTGCTTTATATGGTGTGGTTCACTTGAGCTTTGGATCTATCTCATTTTTTGGCTCATCATCTAATATGATCTCGAAAAATGGATGGATGGTGTGTATATAATACATATATGATAGGGCCCATGGAGCTTGGTGACACCAATACTCCACCATGTAATCCGTTTTCCATTTTTTTCTCTGGCTCAAATATGTCAAGGGATTCCATCCTGTAGTTGTAAATCAAGAGAATCCCCTCCATTCAAATTTCTATTCGGTGTAGTTTCCAAACCCTTAAACCAACATTAACTGAGAAAGTTACCAAATAAGGGATATGTTTGAAAAAGTGATTTTTGCAATTCAATCCCACCAAATCTTATCTAATACCATGCGTCAAATGCCCCCAAAGTGTTTTTGCATATTTCATGTGCTCATCATGTGAGCCCAAGTTGAGTGATTTGAGATACAATATCGGCTCAATATCCTACAATGACCGTCAAGCCCGCTAAGATAAATGTCTTTCTATAATTTCGGGTTTAGTGGCCCACTAACGAGTGGTTTAGAACTTGTTTGGATAATCAAATTATTTTTGTAATGAATTGAGTTGTGAGAATTCTTGTGTACGATAATTATGGTTTAGATTAGTCAAGTTTATAGTGTAGTCTATTCGTAATTAGTGAAAATGGTAATTTGGTCATGATCACCTAAATAATTGATTTTGTCTAAAAGAGTTACTAGATCAATTTAGTTGAGGTGTGTGGTATAATCAAGATTTAATTCATTAGTTGTTTTGGTTTTAGGTGGATCTTCATTAAACTGTAATAATTCTAATTAATTAATGGTGGGTCGTTCATATTCAGGCCTTAGATGAATAGTACATAAGGTTGGGCCCAAGATTTTGATGATTGGGCATAATTTTCAGCTTACTACAATTAAGTAATCAAATTTGTATGGTTCTTTACTGATAACAACTGCATATATACGTTATGACTGGGTGTAAGAATCATCAAGTAATAAAATAGAATAATTGTAGCAAAAAATTTTTCGAGGATTTTTGTAATCTAGGTTTGCAAAATTTTGGAACGTTATAGGCCTCCTGGCAGATGGTCCGTTTCTAGCTAGGTCCTAGTACAAGTAGGAAGCGGACTAAGTGTAGCCCCGCCTCACCCATAATAGTGTGACCCTTACTGTGATGTATGCATTCTATATCCACATTGTCCATCCGTTTTGCCAAATCATTTTCAGGACATGAGCCCAAAGATATAGATCCAAATCTTAGGCGGACCATATTATAGGAAACATTAGTGATTTAATGCCCAACCATTAAAAACTTCTTAAGGCACATTATAATGTTCCATAATGCTTATTTGTCATCCAACTTGTTGATAAGGTCATATAAACCTGAATGAAAAGAAAAAAAACAATTATCAGCTTGATATAAAACTTTTGCCTCCATTAATGGCCGATCAACACCGTTTCCTATGGCATAATCCACCTGAGAATTGGATCTCCTTCATTTTTGGGCTCATGCCCTAAAATGATCTATTAAAATAGATGGACAGAGACGATATAGAATACATACATCACGGAGCCCAAAAATGATCTATTAAAATAGATGGATAGAGTGGCCCACAATCTTGGATGAGTCTGGACCGCATCCGCTCCTGTGTGGGTGGTACCAATCCCCACCTCATTTGTATAGAGCCTACAGCTCAGATGGGTCTAGTCCTAATCATAAATTAAAACCTGGCCCAAATCAGGAATTGAATTGGAGACCTGTGGCTACGGCGAAGCCCATTTTCCACCCTAGTGGAGATTACATCTGTCAATGGGCCGGGCCTGATTAGCTTCTACCTGAATTTTGAACTCTTTGGGCTTCGCCCATTCAAGCTTTCGACTTAGCCTTACCCGAGCTGGGCCCATTTATGGGCCCTGGGAGAGAGGAAGTTGAAAAGACCTGGCGACTCAGACTAACTGGTTCAGTCCTAACTCAAGTTGGGATATCAACTGAGGGTTGGGTCTGAATCAGATCTGTAGGACTGAGTCTGAGTCGAGTTGGGCAAGCTGAGTTGAGACCAACAACTTGGGTTAGACTCGTCCAAGTCGACTAGGATGAGTCTGACTCGGGGGACCTGGACCGACTCATTCAGCCTTGAGTTGTGACTTGCCCAAGTCCGGGCTGAATCGATCCGATTCACCTGAGTCAAGGGTGGCTCAGGGTACCGAATCAGATCGGTTTTGACCCAGCCCGAGTCGAGTCCGATGAGTCACATGGTTTAATAATCCATATAATAATCAAAATTCATTGAAGGACAGAAATGAAGCCAACATGGCAAACAAATGGTCTCTCATTCACCTACTTTGGGTTTCAATACAATGCAAGAAATACCACCCAAAAAAAAAAAAACCCTTAGCCAAGCTCTCTTATTAAAGTTGCGGGCCCATGCGGACTTTCGAGTGTCGGATTCTGGTGCTACATTGCCGTAAATCGCATACTCGGGCAGCAAGGGAGCTGTTTACAGAATTAGGGCGACAATTTAACATGCCGATTTGCAACGAAATTCTCTTAAGACAGAACATAAACGATTGGATGGTCGAGAACAAGCCTTAGTGGGCCACATTGGAATTTCATATAGTTGAGGCCCAGTCTTTCCGGATGTCGAAGGTGTAATTCATCTCCAAGTAGCACTTGTTGTCGTCGTCGATGAACTGATCATGAATACAATCATGAATACAATTGCAGATTACAGTAAAAGCCAAGAGCGCATTTGGATGCTAATTTGAATTGGACGTGTGTGGGGTGTGTGTGCATGTCGGCGTGCATGTGTGTGCGTGTGTAAGCATGTGTGTGTGTGCTTGTGTAAAAAAAAAAAAATTTGAATTGGACGTCGGTAGTTAATTCAGTCAAGTGTAAATGATGAGAGTGGGCTGGGCCACTGCAGGCCCACTATCCAGCCCATGAGTGAGAAGTTGGGCTGGGCCAGGCATGGTTAAAAGACTCAGTTACTTGTATCTGACTCGTCCGAGTCACACCCACTCGTCCCTCAGACGAGTCTTAAAACCATGGGGCCAGGCCCACCATCCAAATATCCATCCCATTGCATTAGGATCACTCGATGTTTTATTTCAACCATCCATTTGATAGCCACCGGATAGACGGTTAGGATTGCTTCATCAATGTATTTTGTCGTGACATTATCCATCCAAAGTGCGTCCCACAATTTGGATGGTTTGGATAACCTGATGCCTTGGACCAGGGATGGGCCCAATTCCAGTAAACCTAATCACGGGCCTTAGACTCAGGCCCGGGGCAAGCCACGGGCCTCATGGCTAAGGGTGCGTTTGGTTGCACCACGTATCATGAAATTTCTATCCTTAAGACCGTCAATGGGCCGGGCTGGCTGGGCCTGGGAAAGGTCTTGTCCATAATTTTGAACTATTTTGGGCCGGTCCGTCGGGCCGGCCGTATTCTTCTGTTTTTTTCTTTTTGTTTTTATTTTTAAGGCCCGAGCCCAGCCCATTGACAACCGTATCCTCTTGTTCATATGTTTGCTCCGCACGTCTGCCCATGTACACTCAAGCACACGTGCTGGCATGATACGTGTGAAAGATCTAGGCTCTCCATCAGGTGGATCACACTGGTTAGAGTGTAAAAATCAGGTTTTTTCCATAACTTAGATGGGTCACTGTTTCGAAACAAATGGACAGCTAATGCGATTATTTCTTGCCGTTCGTTTTGTTCCTTGCACTGTGGATCGTCCGATGTGAAAAAAATGGCCTGATTTTATGCAGACAATCAGAATATTTTTGGCCCACTTGATGGAAGGCTCGGATCCCCGAAAATGTGCCACGTTGGCACTCGTGGACTTAGCAAAGCCCAGGGTATGTGTACCTTAGTTCTTGCGGAATATGCTCCTCTAGCAAACATGCCAGAGGGTGTGGTCTCTTCCTCCATCTCATGTACGTACGGCTCTGATTGAGGACTGAAAGTTCCCAGCATTTGTTTTGTGCTGTCCACTGAAATGAGTACATCACATCACACACGGTTCACACGTGCCAATTGGCGTGGAAACCATTTCTGACCGTTGATTGGTTGAGGGTAAAGCCAGATTCCCCAACAATAACTATCTACGGTGAGAGATGGTTTCTACACGCAATGTAAGAGGTTTTCTACGCCTACACGCGTGTATAGCCTTCCCCATCTACATGTCATTGCGTGTGGAAGATCGGATCGGTCCATCAGGTGGGCCACAGCGAATGAACAAATTGATGGATAAAACAAGTTTTTATAGCCGTTCATTTGTTTATACACTGTGGTCCACCTGTTAAGTAAAACTGCCAGATTTTTGGGCAACATAATCTAAACAGGGTGGCCGACATGATGGACTGCTCGGATGTTATACACGTGTGCCACAGAACATGCACACTGGCGTGTAGGTAGAGCACAATGTAGGAGCATCCGGCGCTATGCCTACGAATATCTTCACTCTGTACAGTGGGACCCATGGTTCGGTGATCAAAACCGTTAATTAGGTGGCCCCACTATGCATTTCGGACGGACTGAATTCTCTCCGATCCGAACCCTTCATTCGGGGGCCAGCGGAATGATGATTAAGAAAGAGAATACAACCACCGTCCAAGTTGTTCTGACGAGTGGACAAAGATTCAACGCTAGGATTTTTCATTACGGGAGATTATTTCCATGAATATGGCATCCACAGTGGGGCCCATCATATCAACGGTTTGAATCACTCATGGGATCAAGACTCGATTGACGGTTGAGATCAGCTCTGAACAAGCATGACTGAGCCCACATGTGGACATGGATCTGTCCATCACGTGGGGGCCACTTTCAGAAGATCTTGCCCGAAAATCGAGCCGATCAATGTTGGGTCCATGTTCAACATGGACGTGATGCTTACTAGATGGGTCAATGGGTCAGCCCATCCACACATCAGGGCCCACCAGAAGAATGGATGGGTCAAAACAATAATATGGACGGTCCATGATCAGCCCACTCGATGATCGAACGGGTCTGATTTTCGGGTCATGCCATTGGCACCTGAAGGCCCAGCTGATGAACGGTCCACAGAGCGAGTTAGTGGACAGTTTTAAAAAAAGAATTACCTTTCATACCAGTCTTCCAAACAGTGTTGGTGTAAGTGAGGCCAGAGACAATGTTGTGGCTGACGAGAAAAGAGAATTTGAGGCTGTAACGGCTACCTTCTTTCAGTGTAAATAATAGGCCTTTGGGCTGCGGGACCACCGGAACTTCTAGTACCAACTCAGGTCTATCAGGTGATAGGATAGAAATCCCAAAGATCTTCACCTCTGCCTCCAGCTTCTCTACATCATCAAAATAAAATAAAATACAGTAAAATCATTAAGAATGATTAAGTGGGTGGGCCAGACCCAAGATCACCATGAGTGGCCCATAATCATAACCTTGTTGCTTACATAGTTAAAAGCATAGTATTAAAACTTGCTAATCCGACCAAAAACCCGGCTGAGTCAGCCTGACTTGATGAGATTCTGTACCGAGTCTCTTCGAAAACCCGCCCACGACTCAACTCGACAAGACCCACCGAGTTGACTCGAAAACTCCATTAACTCACAAATCGGTACCTCATGGTTATGTTTTCTATTGGTGAAGCTTCACATCCAAACTCTTAAAATTGTTAGAATCGCTATGTTTCCCATCACTTTTTTCTCTCAGATGCGCATACGAGTATCTCCGACCTAATTGAATCACCTGAGCAAACTATGTTTTTTTTTTTTTTTTTTTTTTTTGTTTTAAAGGGAGGGAGGCAAGAATGTAGCGTGTGAAATTGTGCATTTAAACACTGATACATCCACGAGTGGGACTGTTAGAGAGCCATACTAGTCCAATGGAATGCCCTGATTAGACTGAAATTGACGAATTTGAGATTATTAGAGTCGGGTGCCGTTTCGCTAATTGTGAATGAGTAAGGTTGCAAATTTACGGAATCCCGACACTAAATAGGGTCCATTAGATATCACGAAGGTTAACTTATCCCGGAAATATCCTCATTAACCAGATTAAGTCTAGACCAAATATTCATGGTCTATTAAACTTAAAACTATAAAATAACATCTATCTTGTCAGGCTTGATGTCTATCACGGATATTGAGCCGAGATAATTTTTGATGCATTTATTTTAGAGTATATTGCCCTATTTAGCCTAATTCTATAATTGCTCGAATGTTAGGTTAAACATATCGAAAGATCATGTTTCCATAAAGCATAAGCGACACTCAAAATATCAAAGTTTAAGTACGTACTCTACCCCTGAAGTTTAGAGCGTTACAAAGAATCAATTACGCAATTTCTTTTAAGCAAGGGTGGCAATGGGCCGGGCTCGACCTAAGACCCAGGCCAGTTTTAGCCTCGGTAGCCCATTGCCATCCCCAAACCCTAACCTTAATCAGGCTAAAAAAAAATGTCTTAGCCTTAGCCCTAGCCCTAATAAATAAATAAAGATATAATTAAAGGTTTAAAATTGTCTAATTTAAGTTTTTTTTAAAATCTTCTCCAATAAATCCTATCATTTAAAAGATTTTGACAATAGAAACATAACCTAAATCTGAAAAATGTCTTTTATTTATAGATGAAAGTTGAATGAGACCCTTCTATTTCTCTTTATTATAGCAGTGCCCTACTTGATCATCGAACTACGCCAACAGGCAGGCCAAAGCATTCACCATTGACCTCACTTGGTCCTCTGCCTTATAAACCCTAGCTTTGGAGGGCCAAGCATCTATGGTCTGGTTAGGGTATTTTATATGTTATACCTATTTTAAAATATATTAAATTTTCCACATAAGCTATATGATATAAATTTAATTATTAAAAATGCTGAGTTGAGTCAAGTTGGCTAGACACCGACTCAGACCCAGTTTTCAAACTATGCTTAAAACTATCAAAAATAGAAAAAATAAAAGGTGATGATTTTGATCCAAACGGTTACGTACCACTTAGCCTAACTTTCTAAGGAAAATATTCAAATGACCAAAGTTTAAAATTTGATAAATCCCTTCTTATAAACAGCTTCAATAGATACTCGTTCAAATATTTTCAAACTATACATGTAGGTTAAATGTAACTACTCACAAGCATATTCTAACCGTTAATCCTGTTTTATAACGTTGGCTCACCTGATGATTGAATCGGGGCTATTCGAGGCTAGATTTCAAGCATGGGCCTAGCCTTCGAGCCACGTTTTGGAGCCCAAGCCCTGACCTAGATGGTTGGGCTGGTCAGTACATTGTCAGCCCATATGATATCCAAGCCATTGAAATGGTAGGGCCCCTATTGGAGGGTAATTAACCTCAAAAACCAATTTAATCAGGTGCTCCAGAACTGCACATTGATTGAAAGTCCCTTCCATTGTTTCTACGGTATGATTCATCTGATGATTGGATAAGATGGTTTTAGCCCCATTGACCTTCAAAAGATCCTACTTTTTCAAGGGATCAGATGACATATGAAAGAGATTCATCGGATGTATGATGGACGGATGGTAACTTTGTGGGCCCACTGTGTTGGACCAAACAGCTAAAAGAGGAAAAACATACCTCCAACGGACTCCATATCAACGCTCCCTAGAAGTTGTTCCTTCCACCTCCTCAAGCTCTCATCATCCTATTCCATGAAAAGAAGGAAAAGAAGAAGATCTAAATAAACAAAAATTAAAAAATCAGACACGCGGCACAAAAATCCATGATCCGGACCGTCCATCATTAAAACACTGACAACAATCTCAATTCCTACAGCTTCTGATACCCTTTTCAACCGTTCACTCAGATATCAAAGATCCGACGGTTAAAATCATACGATCACCAAGAATTTCGCATTGTCACCAAAACACAGCACAAAAACCCCGATGAACGGTTCAGATCACAGATCATGATCCTACATGTCCAATTTCTCGTGGGGCATGAGTATCAAACCTTGTCCTTCTCCATGTGCTCTTTGAGAGTAATCTGTGGGCCCAGCACAATGGCATTCCTTTTGTGTTCATCATCATCTTCCTCTTCAGCGTAAGAGACCTCACTTATCTGTCTGTCCAATCTCTCATCTTCTCCATTGAAATTCTCTACAGGTGCACCTGAGTCTCCATTCTCCTCAGGTGTACCAGACACTTTCTTCTCATCCAATCCCATGTCTTTTGAACTAGAAGCACCCCCAACACTCGCAGACATTTATGACCCCCATAAAATGACAAATCAGACCCAATACAAGACAAAAGACAGATAAGACAAAATAAAAACAATACAGAAAAAACAAAACTCAACAAATCAAAACCCAAGAAAAACACAAAAAAACCAAAAACACCCAAAAGTCAACAAACACAAGAAGCAAGAGAATTGATATTTACACCCTTACGCACACCTCGAGATGGCTTCCCTTTAGCTTTCTTGAAGAGAGGATTTTGTGAAAAGAAGAGGGTGTATATATAAAAATATGGGTGTGAAAATCAGCTTCCAAAAAAGGAAAATTCAATACAACAACAACAATAAAAAGGAAAATCTCTAAAAAGAAGAAAACACAAAAACCACGACCAAAAACAAAAAAAGTCTACAACCCAATAAAGAAAACTCCCTAACAAAGAAAACCCAGAAGGTAAATTGAAAAAAAGGGACCAAAATGGTGTAAAAGATGAAAAAAGTGGGTGTTATTTTTGTAGTTTTTGAGAGTTCGGGTTGAATCTTTCAATGGGAAAAAATGGAAAGAGAGAAATGTGGGGAGTTGGATGAGTTTGTACAAAGGAGGAAATGGTCATGTGGGGATGAGAATTTATGAGAGAGAGATAGAGAGAGAGAAGCGGGGAGATCGTGAAAGCCATTTTGCATGATTCGAGGAGCCTTTCACAACAGCTTAGATTGGGTGGATGATAGCTGCCCTTTTGACCAGTTCATAAGGATCGGGAATAGTGGGCCCCACGTACACACCAACCACGGATTGGCTACTCCCCCTGCCACCAGCCACTCTGTGGGCCCCACCATGATGTATGTGTTTCTTCCATTCCGTTCATCCATTTTTAAAGATCATTTTAGGCCTTGTTCCCATGAATACGAGGGATATAAATCTCAGGTGGACCGTACCGCACAAAAACAATAGTGATTGGATATCCACCAATGAAGTCCTCATAAGGCCCATTGTACTGTTTATTTGACATCCAATCTGTTGATTAGGTCATACAGACCTAAATGAATGGAAAAAACAAAGATAAGCTTGATCCAAAACTTTTAAGGCCCCTCAAAAAGTTTTTAATGGTTGATATTCACTCCGTACTGTTTCCAGTAATGTGGTCGGCTTGATATTGGTATATACCTCATTTTTTGTCTCATACCATAACACGATCCATAAAAATAGATGGACAACATGGATGAAACACATACATCATGGTGGGGCCCAAAGATCACCGACCACCGGCCATTGGCTAGTGGCAAGGAGTAGCCAATCTGTTTCCCCCAGCCTCTTATAGGAAGCAGATTAGCCACACACCACCGACTTGGCTGGTCTGGGTACCTGTCATGCGAAGACGAGCGCCGGCGGAAATGGATTGTCTACTCAGTGGTCGGTGCTCTATGGGCCCCAACAGGATGTATGTGTCTCATTCATCCTATCCATCCATTTTTTCAAATAATTTTATGAAATGAACCAAAATATTAAGTAGATAAAAATGTAACGCTTTGGAAATCGAAGGTCGTGCATATGCTCGACTCCCAAATTTCCGAGTGTTACTTATAACCGATTTTCATCAATACGCGATTAATCAGGCTTAAATGCGCAGCCTGGAATTTTTCGGAACATGAAGCACAACAACACAAGTCTACTGAAATGAAAGAGATCGAGTGTATATACAAGTCCAAAAATATAAATGGGTCGCACAAGGCGTTACGTAACAAAACTATAAAAGAATGATATGTCCAAAAAGAATAAAGCTTAGCCCACTGCTTAGCGATCCAAAATCCTGCCTATCAAGCCGATGGAGAACCATCTATCGACTAAAAGTAAGATAGTTCATCCTCCTCGTCCAAGCTCATGCTGTCAGGCTCCTCATATTCTGTATCACCTGCGTCTATGAGAGAATCTAGTTGGTGTTTTAAAACACCGTCTCAGAGTGGGAGTGAGTGATTAACTCAGTAGGTGCTATTAATCTTAAGTTATAACAAACATCAGTTATATTATGAATTTAATGAAAAACAATCATTCGTAAACACCTAACTAATCTTATTAATGCACATGTATGACGGATAATATGATGCATGCCCTCGCCATAACATTCCCTCGAGCGACTCCATTTAACGATCGCATATGACCAACACTCCCTCAGAGCGACCTTGACTGCCAAGTCACCACTCTAACTAGTGCGATGAAATGTGATTATGTTAGCCGAGTTCTTAATTAAGTCTATTCATCCAGTAGGTTGGGAAATCTGATACACCCCACGCATCAATACCCTAAACTGGTTGTAAGGCTAAGGCCCTTTAACGTGTGAGGCCGAGACCCCGCGGTCCTTGATCCCGTCAGGTTCTTCATTCCCGACTTTAAGCACATGGGAAGTACCAAGAAAAATGGATCGCTCATGATCACTACGAGGAGGCGCGTCACCCCAGCGTAGGCCAACAACTCGGACACAATGTCTCATTCCACCATGCCCGGCTCACGAGGCGGTAGACCGATTTCAATTTGGTTATCGGTGGGCTACAACGGTAGTAAGGTGTTACAAGTTTCATACATAGGTGAGCAAACAGGGTTAACAAACAAGGTTGGTCAGCCAATAAGACTAGACGCCCGAGTCCAAGCAAGCACGTGACAGACGACATCGGGTACGAGCGACCCATGTAGCTAACTACTGTCGCCTACACGCACCCGTCCAAATCCATGGGTTTAACCTCATAATAGTCCTACCAATGGGACCGCCCTTGTTCTTCTCATGTTCCTGACCAACCCAAGGGGTTTGAGAGTGATCCATAATATGTCAACTATCAATGTATCAACTAGCATAAACAACATCATGTTCTCATATTTCTCAACACATAAATTTCAATTTCTTCTAACAGGTAAAGCTAACAATATCATGAACAAGGTGTGTGTGTGTGTGGTGTGGGTTGGTGAGGAAGTTAAGCACTTCTTACATCTCATAGAACCAAAATGCATAAGACTGAATGAAGCATACATGTTATAAAGCAACACCATATACGCAAATCATTCAAGGCATAAACGTGCAATCATCCATTGTAACCAAGCATGTGAGATGCACGAACAACATCATATGAGCTAAACAAACATGCAATCCCAAACAAACATCTAAATCCTAGGTTTTCTCTATATTATCCAAATACATCATCCAAGCAACAAAAATCATTAGACTCATAGTGTAATTGGTGATAGGCCACCTAAGAATAATAGTCCGCACCTTAAGAGGAGATTTCCATTCTTTGAGATCTTAGGGTTTGGGAATTTGGGTAAAACCGTCAATTCCTAAATCAAAATCAAGAAAGATAACATTAATGCCTAAAAATCTACACTATGTTGCTCTATTGAAGGGAAATATATCATTCTTACCTCTGCTTCTTAGTATGGGTGGGTTTGGTGGAGGTTTTATAGTAGTCACCGATTCAGTTGAGGAAATACCAACCCTACAAGCATTAAGATTTTCCTCACCCATAAACACTCTCTCCCTTCTTCACTCTCCCTTCCTTTCGTCTTCCTTCCTTCTTTCTCCCTTTCCTCTCTTCTCTCTTTCTCTCTTTCTCTCTATCTTTTTTCTATGGCAAAATCGTATGGGAAAAGGGGGTGCCCAAACGAGACCCTTTTATAATGTCAGATTTGATGTAAATGGTCCCAAAGGCTAGATTTTTACTATACTAGACCTATGAGAGGGTCTTTCTAAGCTCTAGGGCCCACTATGGGGTGTACATATTAATATACACCGTAGGATAGTTGTCCATGATGATGATCTACGTATGTATATGATCGGCCCGCCATTTGAATGCACCGATCGACAGATATGATTAGAAGTTTGTTCAACGGTTATCGATGGTCGATCGGGCCGCGACTATATGGATATGAGTAGGAAAATATCCTTACTCCATAGTTAAAGTTTGGTCGTAAACCGACTGTTCGAGATCATCAACTTTGCATAAGAGTGGACGACTCAAATCATTTAAGTTTTAGTTCATTCCTTTTGGGTATTTGCACTTCTCATACACTCGTCCTTTAGCTCAAGTTGAGTGGTTTTGGACAGCACCCAGGTATGACTCCTGCGATGGACATCAAGCCCAGTAAGACGGACATTATTTTATAATTTTGGAACTAGTGTCCCACCAATAAGCGGTCTAGAGCTCATTCGAAAAATTGTCGCATTTATAGAATGAATTAGGTATTCAGATTTCTCGTGAGCAATGATTAAGATTTAGATTAACTATGTTCATAGCGTGACCTATTTATAACTAGTAAAAGTGGAGATTTGGTTATAATTACTTTAAACAGTCGGTTTTAGGCTAAAAGAGTAACGGGGTTGATTTGATCTATTATTCAATATCTGGGCCTTGTCTAACTCGGCTTCGATTAGATCTTTAATTTAGTTATGATTGTCTTGATTTATTAGTGATGTGTCGGTTAGATTTAGGCCCTATGTGAGTAAATGACGGGATTACACCTGATGTTTAAGTGATCGGGCGGATTCGTTGGCTTCCTACAGTTGATTAATTTAACTTGTGCGGTTCTTTATTGGTTTCACTCCTGTATATACTAACATTGAGTGTTAATTGTCATTAAGTGATATTATATGTTAATTAATAAAAAAATATTTCAAAGATTTTTGAAAATCCAAAACAGTAAAAATTCAGAATATTACAATATCTCTCAAGATGGCCACATAGTGTTGATTGAACTCTCACCATTAAAAACTTCTTGGGGCTACAAAAGTTACAGATTAAGCTTATATTTATTTTTTACCTTCATCCAGGTCGGTATGACCTAATTTAAAGGTTAGATGTCAAATAAACATTTCAGTAGGCCCTATGAGATTTTTAATGGTAGACATTCAATTACTACTATTTTTTCATAGTGTGGTCCACTTCAGATTTTGATCTGCCTCATTTGTAGGATGAAGTATTAAAATGATTCGTAAAAATGGATGAATGGTGTAGATAAAATACATATATTATGGTGGGGCCCACATAGCAACTAGCCACTTGCTATTGTCAGCGTCGTTAGCCAAACCGCGTCCAGCACTGATGCTCCTCCATCTTCGAGTTGTACTTACGGTTCAGCGGATGTCAAAGTTACACAAGCCTTACAATGATTTATTTATTTATTATATCCACACCACTCATTCATTTGTAGAGATCATCTTAGAGCATAAAATTAAAAATGGGTCCTTACTCTTGCTCGGGTGGTAGACTCTTAGGAGTTTCAACTCCCGGTTAAGGGTTCGAGTACTCATAGGTGGTGAAATTCCACCAGCGTGAGTGTGTGGGGCGTGTGTATTAAAAAAAAAAAAAAAGGTGTACCACACCACAAATAACAGTGGGACAATGATTCTCGCGGTTAAAATATTCGTAGGGCCCACCGTAGCATTCATATTTCATCCTATTTATAAGATCACATACGCGGATGAAGAGGAAAAACAATTTTCATATTGATCCAAAACTTCTGTGACCCCAAAAGGGTTTCAACAATAGACGTTCAATCCCCCACTACTTTTTGTAGTGTGGTCCACTTGATCTTTGAATCTATGTATTTCTTTTTTAACTAAAGCCTTACGAAGAGATCATAAAATGGATGGACGGTTTGGATATAACACATACCTAATGATGGGATCCACATAACTTGATGATGTAAACACATCGGCTAGGTCGGTGGTGTGTGGTACACCAGCCAATTCGCTTCCCTCTTATATAGGGCAGTTAATGGGGGCCAAGTCTTAGAGTTTACGAATCGGATCCCAGTCTTATTTCTTTAAGGATATGGACCCGGATCCGATTAGATTTTGGGCACATGTCCAGTATCCATAGCCCATAGGGCTTTGGTTGCCTATATTTAGAATACATTAGATTTCAAATTCCAAATATATGGAAATCTAATGCATTAATCCGAAACTTTTGTAGCCCCTGAGAAGTCTTTAATGGTGTGCCTTCAATTCCTACTGTGGTCCACTTGAGATCTAGATCTACTGTAATTTTGGGACCATACCTTAAAATGAGCATGAAAAACTGATGGACCGTGTGGATATACAACGAATACATTAAGGTGGGCCAAATGGTTAGGGACACCACCAATGTAATCCGCTTCGGTTGCTGCAAACTCACAGTATAAGAAAAAAAGCCACAAAAATCCGTTCCCCATTGAATTTACATGTAGCTGAAATCCACTCCCACCATTAGATGGGTCATCGAGATTTATGATCATAGGAAAAAATTCGGATTAACTTGTGATTTAGGTAGGCCACACCAAATTGAAAAAATACACCCTTGATTTTTACCGGGCCCACTTTGATGATTATATGAAATGCATTCCAATCATTAGATGCCACGCAAAAATTTAAACTTAGATAATAAAAATCAGGGCCATCTTTAACTGAAATGGCCCACACCAAGGGAAAGAGTTTAGAGGACCTGTGTTTCACAATACACTGATTCCAATTGCGTGGTCCACCTAAATTAAAAATGGAACTGTTTTTTAGGAACTAAGCCTAATATAGTGTGAAACCCCCGGTGGCCAGAATGGATTTCTAATAAACATGAAGATGAACTCATCTTTGCAGTTAACTCTAGGCCCTTTGTACGTTACCATTTCAGTTGTCCAGTAAGGAGAAAGAACCCCATAGTAGGAAAAATACGCAGGATTTCTCTCTCACAGATAGATTGCTTTTTCTTTTATTTTTTTATTTTTTGGGTCAGATTGTTAGTACATACTCAACTGTTAGTATACACTCTATTGTTCCCCACCCCAGTAGGGAATCGGTACCAAGACCTCAGTGTTTAAAAGAGGGTATCTTCACTCATATATAGATTGCTAACTGCCCTTCCCAAAATAAAGATCTTATGGGGGTAACTCGGACCGCCACTAGTGTAGATTTTATTTAGGAAAATTTTTCAAGGGAAGCGAATTGTGTCCTACCTCAGCCGGATGGTAATTCGTCCGGGCAATGTAAGCGTCTCATCCATGCCGTCCATACCTATTAACGGATCTTTTTATGCATGATCCAAAAAATGAAGCAGGTGCAAACCTCCAATGGACCATACCAAAGGAAGCAGTGGTGATAATGACACCCACCATTGAAAGCTCTTTAAGGGCCACTGTGATGTTTTTTTACCATCCAACATATTCATAAGGTCATGTAGACCTGAATGAAGTGAAAATACAAATATCATCTTGATATGGAACTTCCGCAGCTCCTAAGAAAATTTTAATGGTGGTCCTTCAATCCTCACTTTGTGGCTCGCTTAAACCTTGGTTCTGCCTCATTTTTTATTTCATATTCTATAATGATCTGTAGATAGGGATGGATGGCGTGGATAAGACGTTTGCATCACAGTGGCCCTCACAGAGCTCTGCTCGAACGGATTACCGTAGGGGCGAGGGTAGGACGCAATCTGCTTCCATTTTCAAGATACCCTCTTTTAAGAAAAATTTTATTTGGTGTGGTAACTCAGATTTTACAGTGCAGATTTTTCCTGAATAAAGAGGATATCTTGAAAGGTCTTCCCTAAATAAAGAGGGCATCACACCGAGTCGCCGACTCAATCCGAGTCACGTTGGATTTTGCTTTCAAGTTTGGGACTCGATTCGGCATGTCTGGTGAATATAGTTAGGTCCAGACTCACTGTTGGTCTGACCAGACAGAAAGGAAGCAAAGGGAGAAGTAGGAAGAGGGGAAGTAGTGGTGCGGCTGTGTGCTTAGATCACCTGTATTGTTGTTGACTGGCTCGCGGCCGAGTTACAATTCAAATTGAGCTGAGTTTTGAGTTTTTGTCATCCATTATCTCAGTTGCTGCCCTGAAGCTTTGTTGGTAGATAAGAGAAGAAGATATAGAACAATTGACGAAAGTGGATCATTCCTCCTTTCTACAGTCGAGTCGAGCATTGTGGCGACTTGTCGTCATTTGACCTAGAAAACCAATAGTGTGTTGAGTTTTATTGCTATGTGGCACAATTTGGAAGAAAGAAAGTAAATGAAGAAAAAGAAGGAATAGTAGAAGAAGATTAGAAAGTCTAGATGTTCTTGTTTAGAGGCTGGGTTATGTTGAGTCAGCTTAATTATCATTCCACCAAGTTCGAGTTGGGCTTAAATGCAATCCAAACCATATTTGGCCACTCCGGCTAAGTTTGGGTTGGGTCAAAGTTAGCAAAACCAAACAATTAGTGGATTGATCCTCTCAAACTCAATAGACTTGTTTGCACCAGGTCAAAATGAGTTGAGAAATATTGGGTGAGTTGACTTAGCAAATTCTTTTACTGCTTTTAAAGCAATTTAAATTTGATCTTAGTCATTTATATAGTATTATAATTTTCATCAGGTATTAAGTCAGATGAGGATCAAGCGAAGTTGTGTCAATTGGGTTGAGTTCAAGTTACATCAATTAGGTCACACCTCAAGGTGAGCTAAAGCCATGTATAATAGCTTTTTGGATGAATTTAAGTTATTGAATTCTTATTTTGAGATAATTATCTATTTTTCTTCACATCCCTCATCGAGTTTCTTATCACGTTAGATTCATGCTAGTTTTTTTAGTGAAATTAATGGTCTGCATTTATTTTTTTTAAGAGGCAATCCATTTGAATCATAGCTTTCTTTAACCTTGATTTATGAAATTATTTAGTTCTTTTCATTGAAATACATACGATTCTGCTCAATATCTATTTGAATGAAAAATTTCTGAATTGCTTCTGTAAGTAGATATGTGTTTGCTATGGTAATGAAATTTCTGCATGAGTATTCTGGATCCTGTTTGGATTAGAAAACATACTATGTTGTGTGAGACACTGAGAGATCGGTTGATTGAATGCTCTTCATTGTCTTATCTCTTTCTTAGATTCTCAGGATGTAATTTTCCTATCACCATGGTAATTTTTCCTTTGCTAATTATTAACTGTTTTTTAAATGAAAAAAAAAATAGAAAAAAGGATGCAACAGCCAAAAACTAAAAATACTTAAGAGCAGAGCTTACATAACACGAGTCAAAAAGAAAAAGAAAGTCACTAACCCTTTGCTAGCACATCTGCCTAGCTCCTCAGTTTGCCTTTCAACAGGTGCATCTGCTTTGAAATTGTCCTCTCAAAGGACGCGAGAAAAGGAAGTTGGGAGCTTGACATTGAGCTCAATAACTATCTAACAGATTTGTTAATTTTCGAGGGGCAAGGCCAGATTCGATCAATTTGATCAAATTTCTATAATTGAAGTCTTATCCTATCCAGCTGGATAATGGAGTGGTTAATTTATCATTCGTAAATCAAAATAAATCTAAACTTTAATTGATTCGATTCTTATATAAAGCATCAAAGTATTGATCGTAAGAAATTGAAAGCATCTATCGTTCCTATAGTATACAATAGATCAATGGAATTTACAGATCAATCCCTTACAAAATAGACAAGTTATCAATCATAGCTTTCTTAAGCATCCAAAGTGTCTAGAGTGGATAATGGATCAGAGTAAACTAAAAATAAAGCTTCATTTAAACCAATATCAATGAATTGTTTAACATTCAAACTAAATAACTTGAATCAAAGTAAATTAGAACATTAAAAATCACTACAAGCTTCACCTCTTAGCCCTAGCTAAGAGATTTAGCCAACCATAGTCATGATTGAACTAAACTCTAAGAAAAACATGAAAAAATAAAATAAAATCGAAAGATTAGCAAAGAAGAACAACTCCATGGACACTCCGCTACTTCTTGCTTTCTCTTTCAAACCTTAAATCGTATCTAGAAGAGCCTAAATCACACATTTAAATAGACTTGATTCTCACCAACTTTGAACCGACTTCAAAAGTTCACACTTTGTTGTACCGACTGTAGCCTTCGGTCGCACCGAACATCACTTCAGTTGCACTAATTTGCCTCTCAGTTGCAACCAAAATTCTTGAAATTGCTTTTGAAATCCGTCTCCCTTAGGTCAAACCGAACCCTCTTTCGGTGGCACCGAACCTAACTTTGGTCAGACCGAATTTCGAACTGAATTATATTTGAAAATCATAATTTATTACTGGATTGTTCTTAAATTTGAAACATTGATATGGAATGATGTCTTTGCTTTTATAATGTTAGTGAATATTGTATCTATTTCTTTAATATTATTTGTTCATGAGTGGTGATGGAAGGAGAGAGTGGATAAATTATAAAAATCATGATGGACTCACGGAGTTTATTGACTTAGGGATAAAATACACAACTCATTACCCTATGCTTAGTGACTTAGGGGTCTTTTGGCACCATGGATTGGGGGGGGGGGGGGGGGGGGGGGGGGGGTTCAAATCCCCTGGTTGTTTGGCAGCATAAAGTAACTGAGGGGTTTCAAATCCAAGGGGTTTCCAATCCCCTCTTTAAGGGGGTTTGTGATCCACGGTGAGAGCTCGGATTACACTTAAAATCATTTCAATAGTTGCAGGTGTAACACGTGTGTCGCTATACACTATCATTCTATTGGGCACGTGGCCTACTAATGATGACTAGCACCGTCCAAACATTGTCCACATAAATCAACGAGGCATGCTTACCTATGCACGTGCGCACCTTTGCACACGTGTCATGGGTGTCGAATCCGAACGATCCATAAGATGCGGAATCCCATGAAACCATAGGAGGTGAATTTTCACCCTGATCTAAGATTCTGGTGGGCTATAGCAAAGAGAAATTCAAATCAAGGAAAGAAATTGTTTGCATTTTTCATGGCCCATCGAAGTTTTGGATCAAAGTAAAATTTCGTACTAGGGGGTTTCATGAAGTTCTGCTTCATGTGGATCGTTTAGATTTTTGAGACTCATCAGACATGATTTCTCAAAAAAGTTTGTATGTAGTACGTATGAACTGGTTCACAGGTGAGCGTTTCCGGCATATGTATATATATAGACACAAACATATACATGTATATATTATATGTATAAGTATATATGTATACATGTATATGTGTGTGTATGTGTGTATGTGCCTATATATGTATGTATACATATACACTCATACATGTGCACACATATGCATATGCATACACAAATGCATAGATACATACGCAGATATATGCAAATATATATGTGTATGTGTGTGTACACATATACATACATATACATAATATATGTATATATGTATATAACCATATATGTTAGTTCATAAATGATGGGTCCACTTGAGCTTTGGATCTACCTCATTGTTTGTATCGTGACCTAAATTGATACTTAAAAACGTATGCTAAAAAATCTCACCCGAATTCCATCATTTTTCAAAATTCCTCCTAAAATCGCCATAACCTTGACAAAAATCTAATTTTTTCCAATGAATTTCTCTTTGGAATAAAAAAAGAAGAAGGGTTTATGTTTTTCTTACTCGATCCAGCGCACTCGACGTTTGACTTACCAAAATTAGTTGAAAATGATCACCTAATAGATCTTTGAGGTAAGAGATTTTTTTTTTTTAAATATAATTTATATATATATATATATTTTCGAATTTGTGGGATAGTAACGACAATTTTGCCTCATATTGTCGAAAATGATGCTTGCTTTATCGGCTTTATCATCGACATCGCATGATATTTCGTAATATCTTGTGATATATCGTCAATATTGGTGATATTGCACAATATTTTGCGGTATCTTGAGATATATAGTGCAATATCAAGATTTATTTATTATTTTTTTTTGAGTGAGTTTTGCTGAGTTTCATTTCACTAGCAAGAGATAATGATAATATCGGCCGATATATCGGCTGATAGTATCAGTATTATGAACACTTATTTGTTCATGAGTAGTGATTGTAGACTTTATTTTGTTATTATTATTTTAATACTAATAGGTATTATTTTAACAATGTAATTTGATAGTTATTTTAAATTTTAGGATACATCTGGATGTCTGTAAGTTTTTAAAGTTGTAAGTTACAGGTAACTTACACGTGAAAGAAAGTTACAGATAATCCTGTTTGGATGTAATTTGTAATTAACTTAGTTTCTGTGTTTGAATAACATGTAAGTTAGTTACAGGTAAGATGTTTTAAATTCACGCAAATCGGAGTTTAGAGTATGAAATTGGTAAAAAATCGAATTGTCATATAAAAAAATTTGAATAAAAATATTTAATTTTATTGAGCCCGTTTAGATGATTAGTTGGACTGATTCTAAAGGTAAACTAATTATTACGTGAGAAACATCATTTTTATTATATAATATAAGTCTGAATAAAATCTTTTATACAAGATGGGTCTTATATACTTACGTGTTTTATGATATACTTGGAGGATTTTAGTTTCTCCGCAAGCGGGTATATGTGTGTATATGTATATGTATATTTATATATGTGTGTATAAGTATGTATATGTATATGTGTGTATATGTATGTATATGTATTATGTGCATGTGTGTATGTATATGTGTATAAGTATATTTGTATATATTTGTGTGTGTGTGTCACACACACACATACACGGAAACGTTCACCTGTGAACCAGTTCATATGTACTACATACGAACTTTTTTTAGAACTGGTCATATCTGATGAGTCTCGCAAATCTGAACGGTCCACATAAAGCAGAACCTCATGAAGCCCCCTGGTACGAATTTTTACTTTGATCCAGAACTTTGGTGGGCCATGAAAAATGTAAACAATTTCTTTCCTTGATTTGAATTTCTCTTTGCTATGGCCCACCAGAATCTTATATCAGGGTGAAAATTCACCCCCTAAGGTTTCATGGGATTCCACATCTTATGGACCGTTTGGATTCAACACCCATGACACGTGTGCAAAGGTGCACATGTGCCTAGGTGAGCATGCCTCTATATATATATGTATGTATGTGTATATGTGTGTATATATATGTGTGTGTGTTTGTGTGTATGTATATGTATATGTCTGTGTATGCATATGTATACGTGTGTGTGTGTGTATGTGTATATGTATGTGTGTATATGTGTATGCATATGTATGTATATATATACATATACATATGCATATGTATATATACAAACATATACATGTATATTATATATATATATATATATGTATATATGTATAGATGTATATGTGTGTGTATGTGTGTATGTGCGTATGTGCGTATATATGTATGTATACGTATACACTCATACATGTACACACACATACATATGCATACACAAATGTAAAGATACATACACAGATATATGCAAATATATATGTGTGTGTGTGTGTGTGTACACACATATATACATATACAACCATATATATATATATATATATATATATATATATATATATATATATATATATATATATATATATATAGGGAAAAGGTACTATACACTCGATCGTATTATACCTTCCATAAGGTCGAGTGCTGGGGGCACGTTATTTGTTAGATGGTGGAAAAATTTTATAAGTAGTTGAATAAACAAAACCGTAAGAAATGTATGTGCGAGTCTTTCGTTATTGGAAGATCATGTGCTAGAATTATGTGTGGGGCCCACTATATGATGTTTGTGATAAATCCAACCCATCCATCAATTTTTCAAAATCATCTTAGGACATGCCACCAAAAATGAGGAGGATCCAGAAATTAAATGGGACACATGAGAGGAAACAACAAAGATTTAGGGACCACCGTTGAAACATTCATATGGCTACAAAAGTTTTGTATTGGTTTATGTTCGTGGTGTTTTCATTACATATCAGTGAAAATGACCTTATAAATGGTTTGGATAGAATATAAACACCAAGGTGGAGCCTAGGAAGGTTTCAATGGTAAGCATTCCTTTCTACGTGTTTCATCTCGTATGGCCTACTTGAATTTTGTATCCTCCTCATTTTCGATATAGTGTCCTAAAATGATATCTAAAAACGAATGGATGGGTTGAATTTCACACAAAGATCACAGTAGGCCCCACATAGAATCCTTTCGCAAATCTTCACGGGAAAGGCTAGGAAATCCGCTTCCCTGGGTTGCGTACTGGCTACTCCCCCACCGACAATGGTGGGTATATGTTTTTCTAGATCATTTTATGGTAATGAGACCAAAAGTGGGGTATATCCCAATCTCAAGTGGACCACATTACAGGAAACAGTGTTGAATAAGTGTCGGCTATTAATTTTTTTTGGGCACCATAAAAGTTTTGGATCAAGTTAATCTTTGTTTTTTTCCTTCACATGGGTCCGCATGACCTAATCAATAGTTTGGATGTCAAAAAAACAGTACAGTGGGCCTTAGGATGATTTTAAGCGTGAGCATCACTCTCCGCAATTTTTTATGTAGTGGGGTCCACTAGAGCTTTTGATCTTCCTCATTATTTGGATATGCCATAATATGATCTCTCAAAGTGGATGAACAATGTGGATATAATACATACATCATGTTGGAACCCACAGAACTTGGTGACGTGATTTCAACTATTCAACCTCCCAAGGTGGACCAGTTATTGCATCAAGCTTACTTTTGGTCTCAAGTCCTATAGTGATCTCAAAAAACGGATGAATGGGGTAGATTTTTCATAAACATCATGGTGAGCCCCACCTTAGTTTTCGGCGAGCTACCTTCTTACAAAAACTCATAGCAGATTGTGTCTCGAGATTCTAGGAGTGAAGTGTGTATTACGGCGGGTTTCTTGCGGACACAAAGTAGCTGCTGGCGGGTTGACTAGCCAAACTCGTTGCAGAAGTCACGTCACCAAATTTTGTGGGCCCACCACAATATATGTGCTGTATCTACACCGTCCATCCATTCGGAGGGATCATTTTAGGGCATGATCCAAAGAGTAAGATCCAAAGCTCGAGTGGACCCACCATAGAAAACAGTCGGGATAGTGATGACCACCGTCGAAACCTTCCTAATGTCCATCATGATGTTTATTTGAGATCCAATCCATTCATGTATTAACGCAGACATGAAATACAGAAAGTTCAAATATTAGCTTGATCAAAAACTTTTGTAATGATTAGAAGTTTTTAACGGTGGGCGTCACTCTCTCCACTATTATCTATGTCGGTCCACTTAAGCTTTTGATTTGACGCATTCTCTGGATCATGCCATAATATGATCTATCCAGATGGATGGACAGAGTGGATACATACTATACATCATGATGAGGCCGACAAGACTTAGTTATGGAACTTCAATAGCAAGTCCTGATACCCAACCCCTTGGTAGCTAATCCGCATCCGTTTCCTACTAAATTTCCTATGGTTTTGTTTATTTAGTTTCCTTATAAAATTTCCTTGCCATCCGACGAATAACATGATGCCACCGCTCGACCTTATAGAAGGTACAATACGGTCGAGCATATAATACCTTTTCCCACCCACACACACAGTGTGTGTGTGTGTGTGTGTGAATGTATATAATCATGTATGTTAGTTCATCTTATAATAGTTATGACTCATATTAATGGAAGCGGATTGCGCGCTGAGTCAACTCTTTAAGGCTCACCATGATTTATGTATTGTATCCAATCCATCCATCCATTTTATCATATAATTTTAAATATTAATCCCAAAAATGAAAAATACCAAATATCAAATGAATCAGACAATAAGAAACAATATGAATTGAATTTCTACTGTTGAAAAATTCTTGGTGGCCATAGAAGTTTTGGATCAAGCTTATATTTGATTTTTCTCTTTATCTATGTTTGTATGACCTTATGAACATGTTGGATGACAAATAATTATCACTGTGGGGCTTAGCAAGGTTTCAATGGTGGAAATCATTATTCCCACTGTTTTATGTGGTATGATCCACTTGAGCTATGGATTAGATTCATTTTTGGTCTCAATCTCATAAATAAGCTAGAAAAATGGATCGACGGTATGGATAAATCATATACATTCATCGTGGGCTCAATTGAATTTACTCAGTACGATAAAAGATCTAATTTCCTTGTCAATAAGTTGGATGGTAAATCGGATTGAGTACTGAGCTACTCAGTACGCTCTTATCGCACCGAGTAAACTCAGTCAGGCCCACCTTGAACGTATGTGGTCTATCCAAGCCGTCCATCCGTTCTTCCATATAATTTAAGAGGTTAAGCCCAAAATTGACGCATATACAAAGATGAAGTGGATAATACTACAGGATAACCTTTCTAGGCTTGATAATAATGTTTATTTGTCATCCAACCAATTTATAAGATTACATAGACATGGATGACTGGGAAACAAAAATATAAGCTTAATCCAAAACATCCGTGACCTTAAGAAATTTTCAATGTTAAAAGTTCAAGTCGATTGTTTCCTATGGCGTGGTCCATTTGAAAATTATATATGCTTCATTTTAGAGCTCAATTCCTAAAATTACTTGGGAAAATGGATGGACGGAGTGGATAAAATACATGAATCATGGTATACTACTAGCGTAATGAGTCACTCAGTAGGCAAACCGCTTAAGTAGGATGGCAAATAAATATTTCAGTAGACCTGTGATGTTTTTAATAATAGGAATTTAGCTGAGATTCTTTCTTGCTGTGTAGCCTGCTTGAGATTTGGATCAGCTTCATTTTTTGGATCATATACAGCTTTCAATGCGGATGGACGGTGTGGATGTAAGGAAAGTACATCACTGTGGGCCCTGCAGTTAGGCATCCGAAACCGCCCCTGCCAAACAGCGCCGTTCCGCGATTACGCAGACGTAAAAAATGAGGGAGAGGGAAAAAGAAAAAAGAAAAAAAGAAAAAAGAAAAACGAACAAGGGTTAGGGCTTACCTTGCCAGAGTGAGAGAGAGAGGGAAGGAGACGCTGAGAGAGGGAGAAGGAGACGCTGAGAGAGGGAGAGATCGAAGGAGACGCTGAGAGAGGGAGAAGGAGACGTTGGGTCAGAGCAGGTAGGTGCACTTTCAATCCAGCTGCGTTTCCACCACCCTTTCCCAAATTCGAAATGGATTGACTTGAAAACCACCTAATTCCTCTGTTACATTTCTTGCAATCTTACCTGATAGAAAGTTACAGGTTGAGACTTTGTTACCTGTAACATTTCTCCCCCAAACACAAACTGTAAGAAAATCACCTGTAACTTTCTTACATTTAACACAAGTTACAGGCATCCAAACAGCCCCTTAGTTTATTAATTGCAAGTGTTAACATGACATGACTGATCTAACTTGACCCAACCTCAATTGCGTCAAGGTCGAGTATTCGATACGGAAGGATGGCTTGGGTCGGGTTAGGCCTCGGGCCAAATACTCTTGATGTTGGTTTGGGCTTGGGTTGAAACACAACCCGACCTGCCTAAGTTGCATCCATACCCTAAGGGGGCATATGGTGTGTTTGGGTGCCAACTCATGCCATTGCATTGAATCACAATTGTTTGCCTATTAAAGTTGAACCTACAAAGTTATAAACACCTTTCTTAGTATCAACATCGAGATTGGGCTCCAGACTGCAATTATGCTACTTTCAAGTCAGATGTGGAAGAAATGTAAATTTGAGAGCTATTTCTCATCGCAAATGCCAGGAATCATCAACAATTATATTATTCTGTTATGTCTAAGCTGATTGTTCTTTATTCAGTTCGCTTGTGGATCCAACCTTAGTCTTGACTAGTCGTGGACCTCAATTTCATCCCACTCAGGTTATTCAAATTTTTTTTTTCTCGAATTTGATCAGTTGGAAGGCTCGCATTTTTACATGTAAACCCACTTGATCAAGTACAAATACGACGGAAATGGAAAATCCAGAATATGAGTGTCGTGTGGTTGGAGAACATGGCAAAGATGATGAGGTAAACTTAGTTCTTTGATGTGCAATTATGACCTGTCCTTATTCCATTCAAAGCATACTGTTAAGTTTGATTTTATTTGATGTAAATAGTAGCTTGTCTCTGAATGTAATTCTCCAGCTTTAGTTTACTCATTCTTGGTTTTATTGTGTCTAGAGTCATTGTATTTTTTTGAGGCTTGCCGGTTGTTTGTGTGTCATCTCCACACACGTTTACATGGGCATGTGCCAATGCGAGATTGTGTGACATTTGCGCTGCACAGGAGGTGGGCTCCACCATGGAGACTTAAAGTCGGGTCGGTCAAATAATCAGACAGGCCGCCTATGTATGAAAAAAATGGAGTTTAAAAAACATGTCGACATTAATGTACATGTAAGATACCATTAAAAATGGATATTAAAGTTGGGTTTCATATCGCCTAACTGGGATAACAGATATATTGTGGATACATTTTGATGATATTGTAAGATACTGAAAACACCGGTTGGAATGCCTTTCTTTTAAGGGCACCAATCATTGTTGGTATGCCATTCATATTTATTTTTAGTCTTTTTCCACATTTACCCGTTACTCTGTAAGTTTGTAACTTCTCAAACTTGTGGGACTTCATGGTCCTCCCTTTCAGGGTTTTTTTTTCTTTCCCCCCCGGCATGTAGTCCTTGCACTTACTGCTTTGGTTCCATTGGTTATCATTATTATACTTGTCCATTGTTTATTCTCTTGACCATCCTTTTCATCGTGTTCTTTCACTCAAAAATTTTTGTTGCTAGACTCTTATTTGTGTGCCCTAGGTCAATGTAAGGGCTCCATGAACCTAGTCATAACTCACAATGTATAATATGAATTTACTGGGTTTCCAAGCATTTTAGCTTGTCCTTGCTTTTTCTTTCCATTGATTTTTTGATGAGGTACACCGTACAGCAACACATGTGTGGCTGGAAGGTATTAATTTTGTTTGTTGCCTTGGGAGTGGGCTTGCAAAGTGTGAGCAACATAAGGTCTACCATTGTGTTTGTAATTTTACATGCTAATTCTCTTTTGTATCATTTAATCAAATGATTTCTTTGGTTATTATGAAGTATTTGTAGATTAACTATTAAGCATCTCATTATTTTGTGAAAATTTTAAAACTACCATGTTACTAGGAATTATTTTGGCCTAACATGTATGGAGTTGAGGTTTAATTGTGTAAAATACAAAGAACATTCTTTCTACATCAGAAATTACTTCATCCTAAATGTGTTTTTGCTTTTCCTTTGGTACCATGTATAACTTATTATGAACCTATTGCATGGACTGGGGATCTTCGTCTATTCATTTATTTCTGACATTGGGAGTAGGGGTGCAACTTGGGTGATTGGATTTGGTTGAGGATCATTTCGAGCCCAACCCGACATCAAGTTGCTGTGGCCTTAGTTCCCCAACCAGATGTAAATCCTCAATTCCAACTCTTCTCTTTTTAGTATCATGCTGAGTTGGGTTGGGTTGGGTCAAAGATTTAGTATCTTATATTAGATTAGTTATTTAGTATCTTATACTATACATGCATTAAATGCAATGATTCATAATAATACATGCACTATGCAATACATGCATTAAATGCAATAATTCATACCATACATGCATTAAATGCAATAATTCATACTATACATGCATTAATGCAATAGCATCTTATATTATACATGCATTAAATGCAATAATTCATACCATATAAGTTGGGTTCTGTTGGGTCAGGTTGATCAAGGCCTCAACCCGGGCCCAACCCCATATCCAACCAAGCCCAACCCGACCTGAACCCAACCCGACCAAAATTTCTAGTTAGGCCAGATGAATTCGGGTTGAGCCAAGTTGCACCCCTAATTGGGAGCCACGTGGGCCACGCTGTGTTTAGAAGACTTGCGCCGTAAACCCAACTCGTAAGTCAAACTGTGTATAACTGTATGGCCCGCAAGGGGGGTATTTGGTAACTCTCAGCTACATCATGGGTGTGACATTTACACTTGAAACAGGATTTTGTTCGTACGTGGTGCACTCATCTTCAAGTGTTTGGGTAAAATTGGTTTTCTTATTGTTCATTTTATTAGTTCTGTTTTAGCCTTTGGAGGCTTTTTTTTTTTTTCGTCATCGACGTCATCATTGTTTTCTTAATATACCTTTCTGCAAGGTTGCTGCTTCAGATAGAAAAATGGATATAGTTTTGGATTTTGGTGCCATGTATTGTTCTATTGCTGGGCATATAAATCAAAGTGCTATGGCCTGACATTTTCTTGATTACTCATGCCGTTCTTTGGTCAGAGTTGGAAAAATTGTTTATTTGTTGCAAATGCATGCTTGCGTTTGTGGTGTTGCACTGTTTCATTTTTTGCCTTTTGGCACATACTCTAGAACTACCAACTTCATGTATAACCGGCACCGGTGTTAATATTCTGTTCATCCTGTGTTTCAGGAAAATGTTGCTCGTCTTGAGGAGTTCAAAAAGTCAATTGATGCAAAGATTGCTTTACGTCGAAGTAATCTGAATCCTGAAAGGCCTGGTTAGTAAACAGAGGAACAAGTCATGCAGATGGTTATGATATTTATTTGTTGTGCAGAGGAATTAATATGGGTGGTAGTCTGTTCATGTTGATATGGCTAAGTGGATAGTTTGCGCAATAATTGATCTAGTAAAAGATATCGCAAATAACTACTTCTTGGTAGTCTGTTCATGTTCTTTACTGCGTTCAATCACAGAAGGCTTAGTTGCTCAGTTTAATTGATATGGCTAAGATATAAGTGATTTTTAACTAAACTGAGCAACTAGGCCTTTCTGCTCATTAACAGGATCACTTTTCATGTAGTGTGGATATCTGATTAGGGTGCAATTTGGTCTCCAGATTCAGGTTTTCTCAGGACATTGGATTCAAGCATTAAGCGCAATACTGCGGTTATTAAAAAGCTCAAACAGATAAATGAAGAGCAGCGAGAAGGGATGATGGAAGAGTTAAAAAGTGTCAACCTAAGCAAATTTGTTAGTGAAGCTGTGACAGCCATATGCGATGCCAAGCTCAGGACTTCAGATATACAAGCAGCTGTTCAGGTGTTCTTCCTGACCTTCTCCTCTCATATGTGGACTGGATTCACTGTTTATTTCCCCTTGAGTCAGGTTTACTTTGAACTTCTCGTGTCTCTAAAAGCATGGATATTCTGGTAGACATGTAGAAAAGCATTAAAAGTAATCTTGATGTATAGTTTATTAGCTAGCTTGGATTTTCTTTTGTTGTTGTACAGGTTGTCCAAGCGAATTGTTTTACGCAATTCTTTAAGTTTCCTTCTTTGAAAGGTAGGAGCTTCATTCTCATCCAAATGAAACTGGGACTTCCTGTGAAATTATAAACATCAGCTTTTTTGGAGAGATGCATTTCCGAAATGACATATTCCAAAGGTTGCCTTTGTCAACACTATGCTACTGATGGACTGGGGTGAGCGGAATTCAGTAGAGGCTCGAAGAGGGGCTTAGTGATGCGATGGGCACTAACGAATCAAGGGAAGGAGAGGGCTTTCACACTCGCCTTATCTAATCAAGCGGGGAGATGGTCCTTTGGAACCAAAGGAGATCGACCAAGTCCCCAACTGTCAAAGTCACCCTCGGAAGTGGACTTGGCTCCTTGCATTCTAGAAGCTCACTGACGCTTGCTTCCCAGCATCTCCATTCAAATCCCCGCTTTGCCTTCCCTGCCTGTGAGCCACTAGGCAACTTGGTAAGCATGCGTAAGCTAAGCTCACCCTGCCAGTGCCAGCATCAGCGCCTATATAAGGCATTGGCAGGCTTCCAGCCAGCTTTCTAGCAGCATCCTTGTGGGACATTTGGCCTTGAAGCCTCAGGGAGGCCTCACATGAGAAGAAAGGAGGAGTTTTTGAAAAGAGTGAGGGTTGCTAAGGTGGTAGGTGGATGGGCATAGAGGAGGAAGAGATCAATCAAGCCTAAATCATTGAAGAAAGACTAGGGTTAGGCAGATAAGTTGAGAAAATGAGAAAGGTGGTAATGAAAATAATCTAGGGTTTTATTAAATAGAGGGATTTTTGAGATGACGGAAGGTAACGGGTTAAACATTTAACTATCGCCCTCACCTACCCCAAATAAACAAAAAATTCTCTGTTTTGTTTGGGTAAGGATTTTTGACACGAGGACAGGTAAAAAATTTGATTTTCAACCTTACTAGTTTTATTTGTGGTCTATGCTTTAGGAAAAAAAACCCAAATAGAACTAAGAATCATTTGAAAATTGAAATTCCAATTTCTACTCCCTGCAGTTCATAAACTCTATCGTGGCTATAAAATAACACTGATGAGCTAGTGATTTCGTTGGCCGAGCGAGTCAATGCCCCATTTTTATTCCACTTGCTGATTTTATGCAACCTGGTTAATGAGTAACTCCATTGAGTTCTGAATCTTAGTGGTAACTTCAAGAACATTCTATGGAATGCTGTCTATCATCTGCATTTCTAGGAAGTGTTGTTTTAGTTCTATAGGAGGTTGTTTTTGCCTTTCTGTCATCATGTTTTATGAGTGTCTCTATTGTGTAGATATGCTCTTTGCTTCATCAAAGGTACAAGGACTTCGTGCCAAGCCTAATTCAGGGACTCTTGAAAGTTTTCTTTCCTGGGAAATCTGGAGATGACCTGGATGCAGATAGGAGCTTGAAGGCAATGAAGAAGCGCAGCACGCTGAAGCTGCTCGTGGAACTCTATTTTGTTGGTGTTATAGAGGATGCTAGTATTTTCGTTAACATTATTAAGGATCTTACTAGCATGGAGCATTTAAAAGACCGGGATACAACCCAGATGAATTTATCTCTTGTGGCCAGTTTTGCTCGACAAGGAAGAATATTCTTAGGACTCCCTCAGTCAGGACAAGAAATTCATGAAGAGGTACAAAAATCTGAAATTTACTTAATTCATCATGTCAGTTCTGCAAATGGCAAAGTATTGCAGAGTAATTTTGCATAGTTGTTTCATTATTTAGATAGGTTCTGTTTTCGAGATATATTGTTAGCTGTTGCATGTTATCTAGCAGTTGATCTATAAAATGCAATTCTACCTTTCCTTGCACAGATACATGTCCAGTTCACTTTATTTTGGTTATTACTATTGTATATCTTCATTTCTTGCTTGTTAAAGATCTAGCAACACCACCACTACAGACTGTCCCGTTTCCACTCTCAAACTCTAAATTCACCAAATTTGTACTAGATTTTTCAGGATTTGAGCAAGAAAAACCCTTCTACCATAGTTAAACCGAACATTTGCCGTTCTTATATTGATTCGCTGCAACTTTTTTTTTTTTTTTTGGAGAAGGTTTCAACGAGACAATGCAGGCCAGGATGATTGTTGTAAGCATGTGATGATAATCATTTTCACTATCATCATGGCCTTGTCCTGCTGTTTAGGGTCAGTTTTATGAATCTTGTTTTGTAAATCCAGTGTGTGATGAAGCTGTGGATTCATAGGACCTGATTTGTGTTTTCTATGGCCCACCCAGTGGGGCCATGTGTATTGCCTGCATGCTCGAGTCCAAAAGGGGTTGGTTTATGGTACTTTGGGGTTTCAATACTTTTTAATAGTCTTTCTATTAGATGAGTGGCACTACAGACTAAAGTACACGTTGTGGTGTTTGTAATCATTCCTCCTACAATTACATGCCACAGTGGTGCTACAGACTATTGTATATGTTGCGGTGTTTGTAATCATAACTCCTACAATTACATGCCACATACCTCCTACAATTACATGCCACAATGATGTTACTATACCAGGCTAGCACTTTGTCTTTTAAGGTAAAAAATAAATAAATAAATCAAGAGTTGATGTCAGACAATATCAAGTACCGATACTTTACGCAGGCCTCGTTTTGTTTACAATTATATTTATGTGCACGTGTGCATGCCTGTGCACGTGCTCATATATATGTGAATGGTGGTCAAGATTGAGCAGTGCAAAAAACAGGTCCAGTCATCATATTGAAACATCTATTCAGCAGGCCAAAACATGGTTGGTTCAGTTATGATTCCAAATGTACACTTTGGTTAGATGCGTGAACATCCAATCTATGGCTCTTAGAAAACTGACAGATATAGCAAAATGGCCAACATTCAATGGTTAGAATCACTCAATTGATTGTTGCACCATGACCTTCCCCTTGCGATACATGATGAATGGATAATCCTATTGATAATCGGCTGTCCTGTGATTTAAAAGCTTTAGAGACATTTCTAACCTTAATACAATTTGAGGTCATCTTTTAAACATTAGACTGACACATGTTCTACTATTGGCTGCCTGCTGGACATCAACCTACCTCTTTTATGGTTCTTGAAACCAGCCAATACAGACCCACATTGATACCACTTGCATGCCAACATGTTCCAACACAGCATTGATTCCCAGCCCAACTCTCTCTCTCTCTCTCTCTCTCTCTCTCTCTCTCTCTCTCTCTCTCCCTTTTTGGTGGATCCCCTAGCCCGACTATAACTTGCGCAAACCAAATGGAACCAAGCGAAGCAGGATTGTGAAGGTGTGGTTGCTGGGAAATTGTTACGCATAAAGCACCCATGAACGTGAAAGGTCATGCTCCAGTAGTTGGTATAAAAGTAGGGAGCCTGCCTATGCATTATTTTCAGCACGTTTCACCTGCCAGCATCATCAAGCTTTGCTTTGCACCTTAGCACAACTATTGTGAGGTTGCCCACAAATCGGAATTTATAAACAATTGATTTTAGCGCATGTAGACACATTATTACCGACACAAATCACATGTGAAATCACATGTGAACACGGTCAAGCCCCATGTTGTACCTTAGCATCAATATTGAATGCAACCATAAAGGGGAATCTGTGAACAATCGATGTTTAGAGTGTGTGGTGCTCCCATCGAGCACCATCGCTCAATCAATGCTTTGTTCAACACTATCATACTACAAGTGAAGATATGCTCAGGTAGTTGGTTTTAGGGAGTAGAAAATTCTTGAGCGAGGTCTTCGTTGATGTTACTTAAAAAAAGAAAAGAAAATGGTTGTCTTCTCACTGGGAAGAGACAAGGCTCCTGGTCTTAATCGATTCCCTACGGACTTTTTTTAGTAGCTATGGGATGTTGTTAAAGGGGTTATTATGAGCTTGATGTTGGAGTTTCATGCTAGAGGCTGTTTATTGATAGATCTGTGCGCGTCTTTTATCATCATTTTCTTGAAGATTATTGGTGCATACATTTTGAAAAATTTCAAGCCGATCAACTTGATTGGAGGGCCGGAACAAATTCTGGCAAAAACTTTGGCTATACAAATTTGATCATTTCTTGCGTCAATTATGTCTAAGAACCAGTGTACATTTATTGAAGGAAGACAAATAATCGATAGTGTTCTGATTGCAAATAATGTGTTGATTCTCACCATTAGGAAAAGAGGTGTGGTGTGCAAGTTGGACCTAGAAAAGGCCTATGATCACATTAATTGGAGGTTTTTGGATTATATGCTCCACTAGATTGGATGCAGGCTGAAATGGAGGGGATGGATGACGGAGTGCGTTCGTTCAGCTCAGTTCCCCATTTTGGTCAACGGGTCCCTCAAAGGGTTCTTCAAATCTTTGAGAGGCATAAGGAAGGGAGATTCTCTATCTTCGTATCTGTTTGTGGTGGTAGTAGATGCTTTTAGAGGGATGTTAGCAAAGGGGAAAGAAGCGGGTCTCTTTGAGGGGTTTAAAGTGGATAGGGTATACACACCAATCTCTCATCTGCAGTTCGCTAATGACACTTTGCTTTTCTGTGAAGCCGATGAGTCTATGGTGGAAAAGTTGAGGTTGGTGATTCTTTGCCTCGAAGCAGTCCCTGACCTCAAAGTGAATGTTGCTAAGAGTGAAATGCTGGGGGTGGGCCTTCCTTAGGAGGAGTTGGTTCGCTTGGCTGGGTTTTTAGATGTAAGACTGGGGAGTTCCCTACAACCTATCTCGACCTCCCTCTATGTATTAGGAAGCCAACCAAGCAGTTAGGGTCTATAGTTGTGGAGTGATTCGAGAGAAAACTAGCAAATTGGAAATGTCGATATTTGATACCTATTTCTTGGTGGCTGTATAACGCTCATCAAGTCTGCTCTTTCAAATCTTCCCTCGTACTTCATGTCTCTATTTAGATACCTGAAATATGTCCTTAACAAGATAGAAAAGTTGAGGCGAGATTGATAAGAAAAGTTTCCTTTATTAGAGTGGAGCAAGGCTTGTAAGCCCTTCAAAGGAGGAGCTGAGATTAATGATTTGGATTTGATGAATAAGGCCCTTTTGGGAAAATGGGTGCGGCACTTTGGTGAGGAAGAAGGCTTGTGGTGGAGAGAGATAATCGCAAGAAAGTACTGTTGCAAGGAAGGGTGATGGTGGGTTAGGGGCTCTTCTCTATATGGAGTCTTCGAGATGTGAAAGGGGATTTTGGTGTACAAGGAGATTAGAGAAGGGATTGGTTTTTCTTTGGGGAACGGTGAAAGAATTTGCTGGGTGGGAGATCTTCCTCTCCAAGCTACATTCCCAAGTATCATAAGGCTCTCTTTGTCCAAAGACATTAAGGTTTCCAAGTGCTATTCCGTCTTAGGTAAACAATTGATGCAGGACGGAATGATCTAACTTAATATGATGCCATGAAATTAAAAGATAGATTAATTAGAGCAATGAAACAACAAAATAAACTAATTTACCATAAATTCAGAAATTTCAAATTCATGACATGTCTAAATTCAAGCCTATGACAGTCCTGCAATGTTAATCTAATAAATTACTGATTAATTGGGACCTATGGGAGATAGAACCCCCATCCTAGCATAGGGTTAAATTTGAATTCAATGGAAATCATGTGTCTAATAAGAGTTTTGATGTGCCAGGGCTGTTTAAAGGCTAGGAAATGTGGGAAATGGGTTTGGGTGTCTAGGCTTAAAGGAATTAGGGTTTGGGTTTTGGGAGGTTTCGGGTTAGGATTTTAGATTTTGGATTTAAGGGATTTATGATTTAGGGTTTCTAGAATTGTGAATATGGGTTTCAGGTTGTGGGAATTAGGGATTTATGATTTGGACAAGGGATTTTGGGGAGATTAAGATTAGGTTTTTAGAGATTTAGGGTTAGGGTTTTGAAAACTAGCTTCGGATGGATTATGGGTTGTAGAAAGAAGAAGAACGAAGATTTAGAAGTAGAAGGAAGAAAAGAAGAAGATGAGAGAAGAGGACACCTTGTTGAGAAGAGAGAAAGGTAGAAAAGATAACTAGGGAATCGCTTCCCGTGGTTTCACACCACCAATCCAATCACATGATGAAATTTTGCTCAATCTCAAAGTAAAATGTGAGAAATCTCTTTCATTCATAATATGCATAATGATTGGGGTAGGGACATCCAACCCTTTAGTCTCAGAAAAGACCTTTTACAGAAAGGTGCTTTCATATAAGATTCTCAATATAAAGACGCTTAATGAATTAAAAGTTGTTCCTAACTCCCTAATCTCAACACAAATATGAGCTATACCAAAAATAACAATTCACATAAACAAACTAAATCGTAAAATCCGATGATGATGATCCACTGGTCCGATCATCATGTCCGCTCGATCCAACAATCCGATGTGTGCATCAAGCTCTTATATATAACCTACATGCATCTTTCCAATATGGGGTCCTCAAAGATGCACAAACATGCACGTGTGGTCTTCAACGTGGCTAGGAATGTGAATTGGACTAAGTGGGCCCCATGTAATGGTCGTCTAGCCATGAGGAGATTGGCTCGTCCCTCTGGTATTGTGCTCGGATGTCCTTATCAATTCCCCTCGGCTGAGGAGATTTTGCCTCCGATGAAATAAAGTTGCATTGATGCTCGAGGAGATCTGGGTCTCGTCGTTGAAGCTTCGCGTCTATGATCCACGTACTGTTTGAATTTGGTCTGCCCTTTCACTTGACAATGTACTCATTATAATCTCTGTCATGTGGAAACTACTCTCTCATCCCAGATAGCCTTTATCTTTTCTCTCTTTGTAGGTGTGTATGACAAAAGTGTAGATGTTGGGAAGAATAGTCATGTATAGGCTAAGGGTCATGGGATAGGTTGGGATGAATATCATTAGGAACAAGGTGATGGTCTGAATAAAGGCTAGAAGGTGTAGATGTTGGACTCTTACAAGACACAAGATCTTCCACATTGAATGTAGATTTAATACACATGTTAGGTGGAAGATTTACAACATACTCATCCTGTCCCAAATTATACAGTATATTATAAGGTTGGACTACGAGCTCGGAGTTTCTTAATGGTTCCTTGCAGACACTGTTCATGCCTTATATGAACCATCACACTGTCAACTACTTGAAACTTTCTGAACATGTGATGAGAGTCAGCAAATATCTTGTACGTTTTATTGCTCATGGCTATGACGTGTGAATGCATCTGCGGACTCTGACGACCTATGTGAGACTAAGGTGGGAATAAGATCTGTGGGCTTTATAGGCTCATCTACTTGCCTTTCCAGATCTACTTTTGTGAGAGTCATTTGTTTGTGAGGAAAGTTTGATAGTCAACCCAGGAACAAGATCTAGGGCATGTTGAATGTCTCGCATGGGTGTTAGCTCATCCGTTATGTCCTCTAGGATAACATCACTGGACTCCTCTAATATCGGACTCACCTCTGGTGGTAACTCTGCACTAACCTCGGGTGTAACCTCTGGTGGCATCTCTATACTAACCTCAGGTGTGTCCTCATTTGCCACGTGGACATATACTGTCAAATCAACTTTAGTCTCTCTTTTAGACTCTTTGGAATTTATTATAGAGAGAGACTCAAGTTGGAAGTTCCTCACATCTTCAGGATTACGTTTCTTGACGTCCTCCTTTTTTGAGGTGCTTTAGGCGGGAGAGGATTCAACTTTATCCTCCTACCCTCATGCATAAATGAACACTTGTTTGAGTGACCGAATAGTGTCACATCGTGACTGTACAACCAGGGTCTTCCTAAAATGATGTGGCCTACATCCATAGGCAAAATATCACACCACAACGTGTTCGTTTATGAACCAAATTGGATGGGGATGGGACAAACAATGTTGAGAAATTGGAATCGAAGACATATCAACCCATGAGACTCGATAGGGTTGAGAGTGAGGAATGACTATCAAACCTAAGCGATTCACAGTGCTAGCAGAGACCACATTGGTGCAATTGCAACTATCAATGATCACTTTGTAGTTTTTGTCACCACAATTGGCATAAGTGTGGAAAATTGAATTCCTGCGCCAATCATTACTTTCTATAGTCTGGCATAAGGTGCGTCTAATGATTGCAAGTGGTGCAGTCTCAACTCCTTCAACTTCACTTCCCACTTGAGATTGGCCATCCTCCCCATTGTCAGGGTTTACCTAGAAAGAAGTTTCCAATTGGTTCATGCGAGTGTTAATCTCATTCTTGAGGGCTCTCAGTTGGTAACTGGTAGCTCTACTTTGGGCCTCGATGGCCGCAAGACAGTGGTTGATGGCGTTGAGAGCCTCAGTAAGTTGTTCCGAGTTCTTTGTGGAGTGTAGACTGAAACCACGTCCACTATAGGTGGGCATACACTAGACACACTAATTGGGAAGAACTAGACACTAAAATTCTAAATACAATATGATGAGAATGGAAGGCAACTAAGTTGAAATATGACAATATGTAAACCCTAGATTCTAATACAATAGACATGCTAATCCTAAACTCTAAATGCGTTGGATGCTAAACCCTATGCTAACTTGGCTCCGATACCAAAATTTGATGCATGACGGAATGATCTAACTTAATACGATGCCATGAAATTAAAAGACAGATTAACTATAGCAATGGAATGACAAAATAAAACTAATTTACCATAAATTTAGAAATTTCATATTCATGACGTCCTAATTCAAGCCTACAACCTATGGGAGATAGAACCCACGTCCTAGCTGGGGTTAAATCTGAATTCAATGGAAATCACATGTCTAGGGCGAGTTTTGACGTGTTAGGGCTATTTAAAAACCAGGGAATGTAGGGAATGAGTTTGGGTATCTAGGCTTAGATGAATTAGGGTTTGGAACATTAGGGTTGAGGTTTTGGGAGGTTTCGGGTTAGGATTTTAGATTTTGGGTTTAAGGGATTTAGGATTTAAGGTTTCTACAATTGGGAATATGGGTTTCAGGTTGTGGGAATTAGGGATTTATGATTTGGACAAAGGATTTTGGAATTTGGGAATTTTAAGTTTTGGATTTTGGGGAGATTAGGATTAGGGTTTTAGAGATTTAGGGTGGTGAAGTGTGGATATATCGCATGATACCAAGAAAAATGGCTATTAAAGCTGGGTTTTGTATCGCCCAGCTGGGATAACAGATATATCGGTGATATCACAAGATACTGAAAACACTGCATACAACTGGTAGTGTTAGTTTCTCTACAGTGGGAAACTTAAGGCATAATTTTCCAAGAAGTCTTAAAATCTCTTGCAGTTGATTTCTTTGGATTAGCTCGCGTATACTTGTTCTTTTCTTCAGCCTTCAGCAATACTGATTTGCTTCCATCTCTTATGGGTTATGATTTTCTGCTGAATTTGATGCAGTTTTTTAGGGGCCTTAACATCACTGCAGATCAAAAGAAACTATTCAGGAAGGCAATTTACTCCTATTATGATGCCTCTGCCGATCTTCTTCAGTCTGAACATACTGTAAGAATCGTGACGCCTTTATTAGAGTTGGTTTTTTATGTGTCCAGTGGATTTTGGCCTTCATAATTAGGTAGCATTTGGATGTAGCATCAAATAGTGGTTGGGACTTCCAAAAAAGCAAGACGCCATTTGCATATGGATTGGTGTGGAAAATGCCGCATTAAGCATTCTTCCATTTCCCATCCTCTACACCCCAAATCACAAGTGAGATACCTATGGGAAGGTCACGAATAAATGCCACTTGCATTTTGGTGCCACTGTACTGTTTTGACCTTTGGGTATCAGTATCTTCCCAACGCCCCCATAATCTTTTAGTCTCAGATGCCTGTATTATCAGTGGATACCAATTTGGACATGGTTGATGGCTTGATCACTGTACGTGTCTTTTTCTTTCTTCATACTCCCTGTTTTAGTTATCCAGTTCTCTATTTTCCACGTGGTTAATCTGCCAACTTGCTGATGATAGCTACTTTGCTGAGCAGTCACTGCGGCAGATGGAGCATGAAAACGCAAAGGTCTTGATTGCTAAAGGAGAACTCAGTGATGAAAATGTGAATGCATATGAAAAGCTAAGGAAGTCGTTTGACCACTTATTCCGTGGTGTCTCTTCGTACGTTTATCTGTTAACTTGTTTGTCTTTATTCTCTCCTTGAATGTTTAAACTCTCTTCTTTCGAATTTTAAAAGGGATGCTGAACTTAGATTGTTGTTCAATATGTCTGATTACTGAATCCCTCTTCAGATTATTGGAAATAAGCACCATTGGAAACATGCTTGGTGCTCATCTGTTTTTCTGTACTATCTATGAAGTCACCAAAACTAATGGCAACAGGCAGTCTCAGCTGTGCTTATGGTCAAGTCCACCATGGCTGATTTTAGGTTTTTGACTGTAGGGAAGAATTAGGGAAATGGAAAGATACTGCTTTCTGAAATTATTGTGTAGTTGATGATATAAGTTCATTCTTGAGTTTCTTTATTTTCTTTTGGATGATTCTATATTGGATATATCCACTTCGCGTTCTCATCAAACCTTTTCTTTGCAGTTTAGCCGAAGCACTTGAAATGCAACCTCCTGTAATGCCGGAAGATGGTCACACTAGGGTTACGACTGGAGAAGATTCATCATTTCCTGCTTCTGGAAAAGAATCTTCTGCTCTTGAACCTATATGGGATGATGAAGATACAAGGGCCTTTTATGAATGTTTACCTGATCTCAGGTCTGGTTTACCACTGTTTTTTTTTTTTTTTTTCCATCAATTGATAGTTGTAGACTCTGGGTTATTGTCAGACATTTTTGGGGATCTGGTCATGTATCTGTCCATGTTTCCTGTCGAATCATTGTTATCATTATCTCAATTCTAAGCCTTATACCAACTAATTGGTGTTGGCTACCCTAATCCTGTTCCACAATTCCACTCTATCAAGGATCATCTCCTTAGTTAATATGGGTATCCTAAAGATTCTTTTGTATGTTCTTTACAGAGCTTTTGTTCCAGCTGTATTACTGGGAGAAGTTGAACCAAAGCTGAACGAGCAATCTGCGAAGACACAAGAGCAACAAACTGTAAAGATTCTTCTTTCTTGAATATATTTGCTTGTCTATAGTTTATGCATGCTCAGGGCTGCCAATAAAATGTGGACAGGGGAGCCTGACCACTATCTGGATGAGGGCTCTATGATGAGGGCTGCTGGTATTATCTCATGCTTATTTTGGTTGCATTTATGTGGATGGGAGCACTCACCCACCATCCATGTTCGAGGGATGCACCAAATGGCCTGCTTCCCCGAAATGCAGATCTGGGAATGCAAAAACAGCACCATCTGCATTCCGGGGTGCATCCAAGCAGCCCTTATTCTATGTATGTGGCATTCCTAAGATGATTTATTCTTCTATCATCCTACTTACTGTAGTTTTCCGGTCCTAAGGAATCGGTGCCAGAGCCAGACCAGAGTCAAATGGCGGTACAAGACAATGTAGAGGCCTCTGTCGATTCTGAATTTTCACAGGATGGAAAAGCAGATGAGAAAGGTAAGGACAAAGAGGATAAAGAAAAAGAAAAGATTAGCGACTCCGACAAGGAGAAAGCAAAGGAAAAAGATGCTGAAAGAAAAGGAGAAGCTGAGAAGGAGAAGCTGAAGAGTCTTGATGGAACGAATTTGGATGGTCTGTTGCAGAGGCTTCCTGGCTGCGTGAGCCGGGACCTTATTGATCAGTTGACTGTAACCACCATTAACTGTGCTTTCGTGAGCTTTTGGGTATTCTTGTTGATTAAGCATGGATGTCTAAATATCTTTTTTGGTTTCCCTTTTGCAGGTTGAATTTTGTTACTTGAATTCAAAATCAAACAGAAAAAAACTTGTACGGGCTTTGTTCAATGTCCCCAGAACTTCTTTGGAGTTACTACCATACTATTCTCGTATGGTGGCAACTCTTTCGACATGCATGAAGGATGTCTCCTCTATGCTTTTGCAGATGTTGGAGGAGGAGTTTAATTTTTTGATAAATAAAAAGGTTCAGTTTGAGTTACTTGCTACAACTTTTATTTTTATTTTTATTTTTTATTTTTTATTTTATACTTTATATCATTCACTATGACTTGTTTTGATGATGCAAATGCTGCATCTTTGACCAGTTTAGAAGTTAACAGAACTGGTTCATTTTACCATGTATTCTTGAATCCTGTCTTCATTTTTTTTCCCCTTTTCCCAGAGTTTTTTTTTTCCTCTTTCTTTTCTTCTTTTCCCTTTCAATTACTTATATTTGCAACATGCAGGATCAAATGAACATTGAAACAAAGATCAGGAACATAAGGTTTATTGGAGAACTTTGCAAGTTCAGAATTGCACCAGCAGGTCTTGTCTTTAGTTGTTTGAAGGTACAATTCTTGACCATTGAGCCCCTTAGAAGTGAGTAAATAGGTTCGTTTTTAGTCATAACAGTTTTCTAGGAGGTATTTGGCTTGTTTGGCATGTTTATTTGACTGTATCTTCTCTGCTAAGGAAGCAAATACTTGCTATGGTTAGACAGAATTATTGTTGGTGAGGGCACAAGCCTGCTTTTATTGTTATCATTTACCTGTTTGCTTCTAAGCTTTCTTTTATCTGTTTTTCTTTTCTTATACTATTAAGCACCAGAATATTTCTTCTTTTTAGTTGATTTTAGTAGATATCTTGTCATAGGTCTGAGAGAAGGGTCCATAATCTGCTGATTTGAGATTTTGGTGCTCCTGCCTTCCACCATACACGGGATCCACATTCTCTGATTGGCATCATTCAGATTTCTTCCTGCAATGAAGTCCTTTAACTGGCTGGGAGGACTTCTAATCAGTACAATAGTTGTGCCATGGACCATCCACGATGTGGCCCAAAGGATGGAACATTGGTAATGAAGGGGGCTGCAGATTAATAATTTCAAGTTCCTGTGGATTGGTCCTCCATACTTTGCTTAACTTGGATTGACTGATTTCTCTAATTTATCTTTTTCTTCACTGGATTTTTTTATAATAAGTGATTTTATTAAGAAAAGCCGCGTAGTAAAGACAACTCAAGACACCCAAAAAATGGCAGCCGCAAAGGAGAAAACAGACAAGGCAACAACTGTGCAGTGAGAAGCTGCTAGCCTGCTACATTGTCAACATTTGTTGACAATGAGAAGACTTCTTCAAGATGCTGCATCTTTGGCAAGATGGTCCATATTTTCATTAGCTACCCTAGGGACATGAGAAAGCACGTCACTACCAATGTCGCATGCTTTGTCAATCAGCTTGGCCACTCTCCACGGACAAGGACGTTTGGTCCATGAAACTGCATTGCTTGAGTCATCTGCTATGGTTATACTTCTTCTGTCGACATTGAGAATACTTCTGGCTGGTTACAATTTTGATTTGTTCTCACAAAATTCTATGCATCCATTTGGGCCTTGTATTTTTCATAAGCAAATCATGAAGTCAACGCTATCTATGGAATTCTTCAATTGTTTTCCATCCTACATTTACTCCATTGTCACATTACCAGGATGTTAGAACAGTAGGCTCCCCTGCCCATTTTATATTTATTACATGTAGGCTTTGAATTTTCATGTAGAGCGATGAATAGAAGTTTAAATTCAACCTTTTTGGTTTGTTTATTGTCCATGACAAAAAATAAAAAATAAATAGGAACTTAATTATGCAGTAGTTGGTAAAATATTCTAGCTTGGGTACAGCATTTGCACCTCAAATTTAAGTTTCTGATAGATATGATGGCCTATGGAATGCCTGGGAACATAATTTCTTATATGCTGGTGCTCCACATAGTTTTTACTGCCATCTAGTGCATCTGGTAATGTACTTCCTAACTTATTTTGAGAAGGGGTGTAGCGGTGACTTTTAATCTGTGAAATCTAATGAGAAAGAAATTCTAACCCCCAGTATAACTGTAAAAGATATTTTGCATGTAATCAAATAATTCACTGCTGAATGTGACTCTTTCTTTTAATCAGGCTTGTTTAGATGATTTTACTCATCACAATATAGATGTTGCTTGCAACCTTCTTGAGACATGTGGACGTTTTCTCTATCGGTCACCTGAAACTACAATACGGATGGCAAACATGTTAGAGATATTGATGCGACTGAAAAATGTCAAAAATCTGGATTCACGTCATAGTACCCTTGTGGAAAATGCTTATTACTTGTGCAAACCACCAGAACGATCTGCTCGAGTTTGTAAAGTCCGCCCACCATTGCATCAGGTAAATGGAATTTCATGTAATTTTCTATTGATTCTTTGAAATTCCTTGTGTTTGGTTATATATTGATTCACAGAACTGATATTTATTCCTCTTTTTCTAGCACCTACACCCCCTGCTGTCTCATTGTAATGAGTTGCATGCATTCGGTGAAAAGAGGAAAAAGGGTGCATTAAAAAAGAGAATGTAAATAGTCTCCCATGTTTTTTTAGTCAAATTATTCAATATTTTATTTGGCTTTGTTTCCTGCAGTATATCCGAAAGTTACTTTTCACAGACCTGGATAAGTCCTCCATTGAGCATGTTCTACGGCAACTACGTAAATTGCCTTGGAGTGAATGTGAGGCGTACATTTTGAAGTGCTTTATGAAGGTTCACAGGGGAAAGTACAGTCAAGTTCATCTGATTGCTTCACTTACTGCTGGCCTGAGTCGCTATCATGATGAATTTGCAGTAGCAGTTGTTGATGAGGTTTCTTCTTTTGTCCTGAACTTCTACTTGAAATATAATCAGTGTTCAGAATCTTTTTATTTATTTATTTATTGTTCCAACGAATCATTTCTTCTTTGACTCACATTTATGAGGGGAGATTGAATAGGTGATTTGTGGCTCAAGTGCCAACCCTGCTTGTATATGCAAGATCCGGGCCATTCATTGGGTATGCGGCATGTGCATGTCAAATATAGGCTGTTGCACATATTTGCCGTAACTGTCCATTTTTCTTTTGTGTGGCCTGCCTGTCACCTGATGGACAGTCTAGGCTGATCTCTAGGACACAGCATGATCCAGGTGGGCCCCCCTTGATTACTAACGCAGATCCTGCACATGTATGCCCAGATCTTGCACATGTATACACAAGATCTGGGCCATTCATTGGGTACGCGGCATGTCCATGTCAAATATAGGCTGTTGCACATATTTGCTGTAACTGTCCATTTTTCTTTCGTGTGGCCTGCCTGTCACCTGATGGACAGTCTAGGCTGCTCTCTAGGACAGCATGATCCAGGTGGGCCCCACTTGATTACTGGCCCAGATCCTGCACTTGTATGCCAGGTTGCCAAGTGTTTCAAGAATTAATCTTTCCTTGCTTAAATCATCCTCGCAGTCAACATTTATCGGTTTATGATCAATGTTAGCACCTGATTCTCTGATAGTTTGATAAATCTGTAACTTTGTTTTTTTTTTCCTTTGTATATTTTTTGAGTCTTGGCCTTCTTTTAATAAATTTATCGCTGTTAAAAAAAATGTCAGTACTGATTTTGCTTTAAGAAAGAATGAGTTTATGTGAGAGATGCCTACTGCAACTATTTCAGGTTTTGGAAGAGATTAGGATGGGGTTGGAGTTGAACGACTATGGTATGCAGCAAAAACGGATAGCACATATGCGTTTCTTAGGAGAGCTATACAACTATGAACATATCGAATCATCCGTCATATTTGAGACACTCTATTTGATTCTTGTTTTTGGCCATGGCACTCCAGAGGTTCAGATATGCTTCCCCTTTTAATTCTAAACTTCCATGTTGGTTTCATTTGGTCAGAACTTCTATGTACCTCCTAATCAAGTATAATGAAAAATTTTCCCCCTTTTTTGCATGTTATAAAGCAAGATACTCTGGACCCACCTGAAGATTGTTTCCGCATAAGGATGATTATAACACTTCTCCAGACATGCGGGCACTATTTTGACCGAGGTTCTTCGAAAAGGAAGCTCGACAGGTTTTTGATATATTTTCAAAGATACGTTCTCAGCAAAGGTTCAATACCGCTAGACATCGAGTTTGACATTCAGGTTGGTCATTATACCTCTCTAAAAAGTCATGCCAAAGTTGAACCAAGCCCGCTAGTTGGATCGAGTTGAGCTACAAGTAGACCTGGTTTGTGATTTGAGTCTGATCATGTAGAGTCATATCACACTTTGCCCATTCATCACTTACGGCTCAACTCAACAGCTTCCAAAGAATAACATACAAAAAGCTCACCGTAAGCACTATGGCTGTTATTGAAACAAAGTTTTAAGTACCGGTTGTGAGGACTATGGTTGTTACTGTTACGTTTCATTATATGGCTACTGTTTTTTTTTTTTTTCCTATTTACAGATATGATTTATTATTTTATAGGGTTAAAAATAAAAATGATAGTAGTATTAATAATGAACCGAAAACAGAGAAAGATGCATTTTTCTGAAACCAGGAACTTGGACTTAGCTCTGCTGACCAATGAGCAGTTGATCTGTTCTGGTCTTGTAAAATTTACCAGTTTAATTAAAAATAGAAAAATGTATTATTCGCTTATAACACAGTCAAGCCTTATTTTATCATTTTAAGATAGGATTAGGAGAAACAATTAAAGACTTTGTTAGATCTTACATGATAAAAATATTGATAAATGATATTGTGGGCAAAAAAGGGTGGTTGATTGAGCCATAATTACATGAGAAACGACATGGTTATCATAACTTAGGATATGAATAGTGTCTCAATGTGCCTTCTTCTTTTTTTCTTTTTTTTTTCTAATTTTATGGAGCCTAGTTCATCAAACTAAGCTATTAACCTGTGGGTAAGGGTGCAATTGGCAGGGCGGCTCAACTTCGGACCAGGCCCATTAGCTTCGCCTGTGGGCTTGGGCATGATGTGTATGGCCGGATCAATTTTTGGTTGGGCCTTGGGCTCAGGTCATTTTAACCTGACTCAACCCAGCGCTCTCAACTAGATGGATTTAAGTAATTTACCTCCCCCCTCTCTCGCTTTTCCCCAAATTTCAAATCCTCTCCCTCTTTCCCGATAATTGAAACCTTCCCTCGCCTGAGTCATGCCTGATTCCTTGAACCAGTGTCTGACCCCAATTTCAACCAACTCATCGTGATCATTGTTGAGCTTGGGCCCTTTGTGTTTTTTCTTCTGGACATGGAGGTCAATCGGACTGGGCTTGGGCCCAATGGATAGTTGGCCTTTTTGTACATCGTTGTTGTAATTGTCTCCATAACTTTTTAATTTTTTTATAGATCATGACTGACTCCATCCAATAGCTGTCCTTTTAATCAAATGGATGCATAAACTCATCAAAGGCTTGTTATCTTCTCAACTTGATCACTTTATATGTATAAGTCTATTTAAATATGGTTGAGTGTGAGAATCAACATTGATGGAGGGTGCATGCAACCTGATCATGCTAGAAGACTAGCCAAAACTGGTTAATTGGCTCACATTTTCTAATGCCGTTAATCATATCAATACATTGGCTCCGATCAAAGGTTTGTTCTTTTCTCAACTTGATCACTCTACAGAAGTCTATTGAAATATGATTGAGTGTGAGAATAATATTATTTTTACAATATTCTTTCATCTCTCGATAAATCCCTCTCTATTTTCTCTGTTTTGTATGCGGGTACATGTCATACTCTTCCAATGAAATGGCACATCTTTCTGCAAAAGCCTTGGATATAACATATCTGAGCTTGTCTAAGCACACACGCATGTGCAATATAGCACATGTACATGCCACACATGTGCCAGCTTGGAAGAGTACATGCCAGTACTCTTCCAATGAAATGGCGCATCTTTCTGCAAAAGCCTTGGATATAACATATCTGAGCTTTTCTAAGCGCACATGCATGTGCAATATAGCTCATGTACACTCCACAGACGTGCCAGCTTGTAATGATAGCTCCAAGATCCAATCCATCCATCATCAGGTTGATCCACTGGTCAGGTGAACGACAGTTTGCAAAATAAACATTTAACTCGGAAAAACATGGCTGAAGTTTCTAACCCAGCCACCTGTTTCCAGTATTGGGGCCCACATGCTGACTGGACTGAATCTAATTAGAGGAAAGCATATAGGTCGGGCCAACCTGATGGACGGATTGGATTTCACATCTATGTGCCATGCCTGCACATGTGGTGTGTACATGAGCTTTATTGCACACACGTGTGCACTTTGCAAAGCTCCACTTGTCGTCTTCTTTTTTCCCACCATTTTCCAATTTAGCATATGAATCTCTTGAGTTGGAATGCACACGGGCCTTCTTTATTATGTGGAGAGATGCTATTATGATGCACAGACCATGGAAATTCCATGTTCTCGCCCAACCGTGTGCATAGAAATTCCATGTTCTCTCCCAACTGTACACGTGGTAATGTGTATCATGATTGGGATCATGGATTTGGTGGCCGCCATGTTGTAGGCGAGAAGTTGCAGTGATTGGACAACTCCAATCAGCCAGTCGTGATTTTTGCCTGCAGAATGTCAACAGTTGGATCTGTTTTGGTTGAACCATGCCCTTTCAGACCACTGATCAGTAAGTCTAATGGCATCTACTGTTAGCACATGGCCTATCCACATGCTGTGCCCAAAAACCAAAGGTCCAATCAATAGATCATGTGCCACATGTACTGTAGAAATTTTTGGGGACTTACATCACACAACTCCATGAATCACCCAAGATGTAGTTGTGTTCCTCTATTTTATAAGTTGAAATATATGCAGGATCTGTTTGCGGATTTACGCCCGAACATGACAAGGTACTCGTCCATTGAGGAAGTCAATGCAGCTCTGGTGGAATTAGAGGAACACGAGCGCACAGCCTCAACGGAGAAGATCAACAGTGAGAAGAACATGGATGCCGAATCCCACAAACATTCCGGCCAAACACCCATTACCCACAGAGAAAATGGACAGGGATCAGCAAATGGAATCGAAGAAAATGGAGTGCATGAAGATGTAGACAGCGAGAGTGATTCCGGTAGTGGCAGCATGAATTCAGAGGGGCATGAAGATGATGGAGAGTATGATGACAAATCAGATAACCATGATGACGGATGTGATAGTGAGGATGAGGATGGTGTTGGGCCCATCGCTTCTGATGACGATGAAGATGTCCAAGTCAGGCAGAAGGTGGTTGAAGTAGACCCTCAGGAAGAAGCAGACTTCGACAGGGAGCTGAGGGCTCTGATGCAGGAGAGCTTGGATTCACGCAAGCTGGAGCTGCGGGGCCGACCAGCCCTGAACATGATGATACCAATGAACGTATTTGAGGGGTCCAAAGACCATCATGGGCGGGCTGCTGAGGGGGAGAGTGGAGATGAGACGCTGGATGAGGAGGGCAGCGGTGGGAACAAGGTTCGCGTGAGGGTGCTGGTGAAGAGAGGCAACAAGCAGCAAACAAAGCAGATGTACATCCCCCGTGACTGCTCGCTTGTGCAGAGCACAAAGCAGAAAGAGGCTGCAGAGCTGGAAGAGAAGCAGAACATCAAGAGGCTCATCTTGGAATATAACGACAGGGAGGAAGAAGAGTTCAATGGTTCCGGGACACAGCCTATGAATTGGATGCAGGCAGGGGCAGGCAGGCCAGCAGGCCGTGGCGGCACATGGGATGGATCCGGCAGGGGTGGTGGCATGCGGCAGCGGCACCACCCATCTGGCGGACTGTATGGCAGACGAAAGTAGAGGAATGAATGGTATGTATATACCGAGAATGGTCATTCATGTTGGTCTCTTCTTCTGCCACACCACAAGTAATAGTTTTGGAGGCTTATCCTGCCTTCTTTGTATATGGAGTTTCTGTTGCATTTTGTAACTAGATCCAGTGCTTCTGGACTCTGGAGGCATTGTACGGCATGTATGGAGTAGGTGGAGGAAGCCGTTCATTTGAGGGGTCAAGTAGTGAGTGGGCCGTATTTTAAAAATCACCCTGGTTGGGTTACCCTAGCCTTTCAATGGATTGCATTCACCGAGTTGCTATATGGTCTTTCTAGTCCAATCAAAGCAGCTTTTGGTAGCTTGGTGGGCCTTTTCACAGGACGACTGGTCCATATCGTCAAACACTTGCCTCCAGAGTCAATGAATCAGCTCTTTCATATTTGTACAGAAGTTTGGGGGGATTCTGGTTTATGTAATTCTTTGTATTATGCAGTATCTGGAAAGACGTGACTTAGTATCATCCAGTGCACGACCTGAGAATATCATCCATCCGAGGTTGGGTTTTCAGTTTGTCCAGGTGTGGCCTATTTTCAGTGAGATCCAAACTGATGATATTAGGGTCTCATCATAGATGCCTGCCCCATACACTAAAATTACTCCCAGATTAGAAGATGGCAGTGGCAGCCAGTATTTGGCCTTTCAGTTTAATGTGGACTGTTGAGGTATTTCTTCTCAATTGCCAACTCCTCTGTCACCAATTTAACATTTTTGGGCATCTTTTTGGTGTATGGGATATCCACTGTCGGCCACAGCAGGTGAACGGTTTGGGGTCAATGTGTTGTGGAGCCCAACATGTCCATACTGAAAACCCAGGCCAGGCACACTGCATATGTTATATTGGGTGATGGGGTTATCCAAATGAAAAGCTCATAGTGGGCAGCAGCTGATCAGATACATCTGCTCTGTATCACAAGATAAAAAGTCATTTCTTACGAGCTACTGTGTCACTTGTGTTAATTATCCTACTCACCTGACAATTGGACTGAGAGGTGGTGTGCCATTGAGAAATCAGAGGCGACTCAATTCATCTATCAAAACTGGAATCTGAAATCGACTCGAGTCGCAACGAATTTCGTCTGGCTTTGACTCTCTTTTTAATTGAAAGTAAAAAAAATATACATAGGCCAGATTTTGAGCTCTCCATATCTTTCAAAGAGACAAGGGCACTTAAAAAACAAACTAGCTCTGTGAAACTTATGATCCGTTTGGGAGCTTGGATTTGGAATGCATTAGAATTCAAATCACTCTCTTTTTAATTGAAAGTGAAAAAAATATACATAGGCCAGATTTTGAGCTCTCCATATCTTTCAAAGAGACAAGGGCACTTAAAAAACAAACTAGCTCTGTGAAACTTATGATCCGTTTGGGAGCTTGGATTTGGAATGCATTAGAATTCAAATCACTCTCTTTTTAATTGAAAGTGAAAAAAATATACATAGGCCAGATTTTGAGCTCTCCATATCTTTCAAAGAGACAAGGGCACTCAAAACAAACTAGCTCTGTGAAACTTATGATCAGTTTGGGAGCTTGGATTTGGAATGCATTAGAATTCAAATCACAATTACATTGGAATCAACGTGATTTTGGTTGAAATGCACTAATCCAAATCTTTCCTTTTGGAGCCTTCCTGTATTTGGAATGCCTGGATTTGATTAACCAAATCAAATTAGTTTTTATATGTGGTGATATTTGATAGAATTATTGTAACATGCACGTCAGATGGACTAAAATAAAATAAAAGCATGCTGTGTGGCTGAGAAATGAATCAGAAGATGTATCCATTTGGCACTTGTTGACCCGTCATGGGTGCGGGTCATCTGTGGTGTATAATGAGATCCCATGGTGAAAATGATAGGAAACCCACCTATCACGTGAAGTGCCATTGTACACAGAAGGGATTGGGGTAGGCCGTGTTCCTGTAAGGGCCAACAGATTAACACCCCTAGATCTCATACACGTAGACTTACCCATACACACCTCTTCAAACGAGCCAACTTAGTACTTGTGGGAGGGAGATGTGATGGCATGGCCTTTGTGAAGCACCTATTATACTTAAGCTGGTTCATTGATTTGGATGGTCTAGGTTGTCTTATAACCATGGCACACATGCAATTTTTCGAAGGCATGCGTGTCTGAAGGCCCAACCATGACGTGGAATTCCACTTCGAGAAAATCGGACAAATTAAAAAGCATATCACGTATTTCAGAGCTAAAACTCTACGGGCCCCACTATGATGTATGTGTTGTATCGATGCCGTACATTCATTTATCATATCATTTTAGAGCATGAGCCAAAAAATGAGGTAAATCGAAAGCTCAAGTGGACCACACCACAGAAAATAGTGGTGGAAGGATAACCATTGAAAATTTCTCGATGGCTACGGAAATTTTGGATGGAACTAATATTTATGTTTTCCTTTCACCTATGCCCACCCATGCCTGTGTGACCGTATGAACAGGTTGGAGCTCAAATAAACATTATGGCGGGCTCTACATAGGTTTCAACAACGGGCATCATCATTTCCACTGTTTCTTGTGGTGCAATCCACCTGGGTTTTGGATCTGTATCAAATTTGGACTTTGTTGTTAACTAGATGCCTTTAATCTTGGATTTGTCTCAATTTTGGACTTTGTTGTTAAACAGAGGCCTTTAATCTGAAAAGTTTCGCGCTGCTCGATCAGTCGAGGGTCTACTCGACCGGTTAAGGTCATATTGACTTGAAGTCCAGCGCATTTTTCCTTTTAGGTGTCTGGACCGCTCGACCAGTTGAGGGTCAGGCTCGACCGGTCGAGGGTGCCCTTCGACCAGTTGAGGACTTGCCTCGACTAGTTGAGGGTTATGCAAATAGTGCGCGGATTCTGAGCAAACTGTATAAATTTGAGGCGGTTTCGCAAAGGTGCGGAAGAAGAGTTTCCTAAACTATAAATAGAGATCCCTATGGCTATTCTAAAGAATTCTAAGGCTTTCTAAAGATATTCTAAAGGGTTATAGGATTATCAAAAGGTGTAGCAAAAGTGAGATTCGAGGTTGTTCGAATCGAGTAAGTCCTCTCTCTTTGTAATTTCTATTTTCATAGTAGATTTTTGTCGCTTTGTGTCGTGATTTTTTTCCACAAGGGTTTTTCATGTTAAATCTTTGTGTTCTCTTGTGTGTACTTGGTGTCATTGGATTGCTATCCCAGATCTAGATTTGTGTGAATCCGGAGCATAAATCCCAACAAGTGGTATCAGAGCTATTGTTGGGGCACAGATATGAATTTTCAGGATTAGCAATAATGGGAAGTACTAGGAGTGCTATTGAGAAGTATTCTAAAAAAATAATTTTGAGTTATGGAAGATCAAGATGATTGGTTCCTTAACCAAACAAGGCGAGGATGATGCTCTTGAGGCGAGAAAGTCAAGTATGACTGATGATGAATGAAATATTTTTGATAAGAAGGCCTTATCCTCAATTCGTTTATGTCTCACGGATGAGGTTCTCTATAATGTTTTGAGGGAGAAAACTGCACCTAGTTTATGGGCGAAGTTAGAGGATATTTATATGAAAAAATCCTTTGAAAATCGCCTATACTTAAAACGGCAGTGGTACAACTTTAAGATGACAGATGGCCACATCAACAACTTTAATAAATTAGTTTGTAAATTACTCGATATGAAGGAAGTGATCAAAGATGAGGAACAAACATGTATGTTGTTGAATTCTCTTCCAGCATCGTATAAGTCATTCAAGGACTCAATGTGCTCATCAAATAAAACCTTGAGTGTTGATACCGTTATCTTAACCCTTCAAGGGAGGGCCATTAAAAAGCTTAACGTTGACATGGGGATATCTTCTGATGCACTGTTTACAGGGGGTAGGAATTCTGAATAAGGTACAGATTCTTCAGGTTCTAGATCCAAATCTAAGGGCAAGGGCAAAAGAAAGGTAAAGTGTTGGCATTGTTGGATGGAAGGACATGTGAAGAAGGATTGTGAAAATCTTAAATTTAAGAGAAAATTTTGAGGCTTTGTACAAGGAGGCCAATGCTTCCACGTTAGATGGATCGAGTGGATGCGATGGTGATGTCTTATCTGTGTTTATGATCAAACACTTTTACGATAATCGTAAGGACGGATGGATACTAGACACAGAGGCATCTTTTCACATGACTCCTCATCAAAATTGGTTCGTTAGCTACAGAGAATGCGATGGTGGACAATTGTTTATGGGCAATAGTATTGCCTGTAATATTGTGGCTGTTGGTACGGTGCACATCAAGATGTTTGATTGTGTGAAGCGTACCTTAATTGATGTGAGACATGTTCATAATTTAAAGTAGAATCTGATTTCTCTGTGTACTTGAGGCAATAGGATGCAAGTACACAGGTGTTGATGGTGCCCTTAAAGTATCTAAGGGGGTACGGGTAGTCATGAAAGCGTAACGGCTCGATAATGTTTACAAGTTGATTGGGAACACTTCAAAAGGTGAAGCTCCTTGGATGTAGCAGATTCCATCTCTGCACGTCTGTGACATGCTGGGCATGACCATATGAGTGGGAAGGGTAGAAAGGTAGAGACGTGCGGACAGGGATACAGAGCAGGTGGAGCTGCCACCTGTAAGAAGAATCACACGGTATAATCGCAGGATATCGGTAAGGTATATGAACGACTCCAATATTGTAAGGGATCCGTCTTATATTCAGATGACTCTAGGAGAGCCTGATGCTAAGAAGTAGAAGGTGATTATGGGCGATGTGATTGACTCGTTGTACTAAATCGACACATCGGAGCTGGTAGAGCTTCTAGTGGGCCGAAAAGCGGTTGGATGCATGTGAATTTTCAGGAGGATACAACATAGATATAGAGCAAGGTTGGCAGCGAAGGGTTGTGCTCAGAGAGAAGGGATCGGCTTCTCAGCGATATTCACGCCTGTGGTATAACAGGTGTCTATTAGATCCGTGATTGGCGCTGGTTGGCCAATGAGATCTCGAACTGGAAGGATGGATGTGGAGTCTGCACTTCTGTAAGGAAAATTGGAAGAACATATCTATATGAATTAACCAGAGTGGTTCGAAGTTAAAGGGGCTGAGAAAAAGAGTTTGCAGGAGGTCGTGGTACGACCTATTGCGTAGGTGGTGATATAAAATTTGATTTCTTCATAATGGGTCAGATGTTGTATGTTGATGACATGTAGATCGTCAATTATGACATGTCTGATATCAATATACTAAAGATTCGGTTAAGTGGGACATTCAGGATGAAGGATCGGTGTTGCAAAGATGATTTTCAGTATTGAAATTGAAAGAGGAGTAGGCTTTGGTTATCTCAGAAAGAATACCTTGGGCAAGTATTGATCAAGGATGTGATGGACCAAACAAAGCTGGAGAGCGTTCCCTACGTGTATCTCTTCAAGTTTTCCCCAGGACACGTCCCAAAATAGATATGAAAAAGCAGGATATATCTCATGAGCCTTATTCGAATGTGGTTGGTAGTGTATGCCATGGTTTGTATTAGACTGGTTATTTCACAGGCTATCAGTGTTGTGAGCAAAGACCCCGGCAAGCAACATTGGGTAGCGCTGAGATTGTAAGAAGACTACGTCTTTACTTTTGGGAAGACATGAGTAAAGGTGGTTGGGCATGTGAATTTATATCCGACAGACATGCTCACCAAGGTCATTCCTGTAGAGAAGTTTAAGTTCTGTGCAACTTCTTTAGGCTTGGCGATGGCGTAAAAGAAGGACGGAGTGCGCATGAGAAATTATGATGCAATGCAGAGATAAGAGAAGAGGTCAATGAGCTACATGATTGAAGATTAAAGTCATGGTGGAGATTGCTGTCAAACAAATGCCTTTAATTTAAAAAGTTTCGCGCTGCTCGACTGGTCGAGGGACCGGCTTGAACAGTTGAAGGTCCACTCAACCGGTCGAGGTCATCTCGACTTGAAGTCCAACGTGTTTTTCCTTTTAGGTGTCCAAGCCGCTTGACCGGTCGACGGTGCCCTTCGACCAGTCGAGGACCTAGCTCGACTAGTCGAGGGTTACGCAGATAGTGCGTGGATTCTGTGTGGACTGCGTAAATTTGAGGCGGTTTCGCAGAGGTGCGAAAGAGGAGTTTCCTAAACTATAAATAGGGATCCCTGAGGCTATTCTAAAATATTCTAAGGTTTTCTGAAGGTATTCTAAAGGGTTATAGGATTATTAAAGGGTGTAGCAAGGATGAGATTCGAGGTTGTTTGAATAGGGTAAGTCCTCTCTTTTTGCAATTTCTATTTTCATAGTGAATTTCTATTGCTTTGTGCCGTGGTTTTTTTCCGCAAGAGTTTTTCACGTTAAATTTTTATGTTCTCTTATGTATACTTGGTGCCATTGGATTGCTATCCTGAATCTAGATCCGTGTAATTCCGCAACATAACTCCAAACAGACTTTGCCCTAAAATGATCTAAGAAAAATGAATGGACGGTGTGGATAAAACACATTCATTATGATGGACTCACAGAGTTTTGCCACATGGTATCATGGGGCCTCTTTTTCTGAATCAGGGCACCAAAGAAGTCAACATCTTACCTTTGGTGAAACTCCTAGATCAAACAGGAAATGGGAAACGCGTTACTTCTATTCGTAGAATCTACACCATACATTAGATGTGTTGCTCTTTGACCTTGTTCGCAAAGATTAGACTGATCCAAAACTAGGGTGGGCCAAAACCATAGTGAGCAATGTAAATGTATAAAACCTCCAAGTTCAAATGGTGGGGCCCACATTGTGTTGGAATAGCCTGATTTTTGAGACGTCCCTTCATCCAAGGTGGGACCTAAACTCAATAATGGAAAGCGTCCACATCCCAACTTTTCCTAATGGTGTGGCCCACTTGAGCTTTGGATGGTCCTTCAATTTTGGCCTCACGGTGAAAATGAGGTGGCACACCTGTTGAACGGTGCGGATCTCATTCATGATCCTCCCTCCCAATCCTAACCCTTCAATAACGCGTTGATGATGTCACCTTCATCTAACCCATACATGAGGCGATGACATCTGGGCGCGAATGACAATCAAATGCATGACTCAAACGTAACAAATGCTAGAGTAATTCACGCCACACTTGCCAACGTGGCAAACGTGTTAATCCCAGCCATATACCAAGTGGTTGGGATTTTCTCGTAAGATTGTTGACCGTTTGATGAGTGAATGGGCTTAATCCACCTAATGACTAGCCCAGATCCTACACACGTGTGCCACATCACCATGTGTGTATGATGCGATTGACCTCTTAATCTCTCCTCTACATAACTCATCCTGGCATTTTGTTGATATGTTTGACATCTCAAAAATAAGTAGATTTGAAGTTTTAAATGCTCCTAATAGGACTAGGGCTGAAAATGGGCCAGGCCCAGCTCGGCCCTAGCTCTAATATAGTAAAATGGAAGTGGATTGCGTGGTGGGCCACACATCACCAACCTCTGTGTTGAGGTGGCAAAGTTCCGTGGGAACTAACATGATGTATTTGTTGTGTTATATTCATATTGTCCATCCATTTTATCAGATCATTTTAGAACATGAGCCCAAAAATGAGGTAGATCCAACCCTAAAGTTGACCACACCATAGAAAGCAATGAGGATTGAACACCTATCATTGAAAACCGTAGAAGTTTTGGATCAAGCTGATATTTGTGTTTTATCTCCATCCAGGTTTGTGTGACCTTATGAAGAGGTTGGATGGCAAATAAACATCAGGATGGGCTCTAGGAACGTTTCAACCCTTAGCGTCGCTATCCCCACCGCTTTCCGAGGGGTGGTCCACTTAATATTTATATCTGCCTCTTTTTTGGGTTCATACCTTAAAATAATATCATAAGATGGATGGAAAGCATAGATATAACACATACATCATGGTGTGTCCCACAAAACTTTGCCATATGAAAACACCACAAAGGTCGGCACACCACCCAATCACCTTCCAGCTAAAAAGGCCTCGCCCTGGGGTATGGATTGGATACTGACAAGGTCAGTAGCCAAATCGCTACTGAAGTGACGTCTGCATGCATGTGTTGTATCCGTGCCGTTGAACCATTTTTAGAGATCGTTATACGGAATTACAAAGAGAATGAGATAGATCTAAAGTTCAAGTGGACCCCACCATAGAAAATAGTGGAGATAGTGATATCCACCGTTCAAAACTTCTTAAGGGCTGCAGTAGTTTCCAATGAAGCTGATATTTTTGTTTTCACTTCATCTATCTCTATGTTAACTTATGAATAAGATGGAACTCACAAATACATCACTGTGGGCCCTATAAATGTTTCAACGGTGGGTGGACAGCTCCCACAGTTTTCTATGGTGGGTCCACTTGAAATTTAGACCTATCTCATTCTCTTTGTAATGCAATAAAGCGGTCTCTACAAATGGTTGGACAGTATGGATACAACACATGCATCATGGTGGGGTCCACGCCCGACCTTGGCCTCTACGTGGCCACGCTGTTGGCCAGGGCAGTCCTATAACCAAAACAGCAACATGACCGTTGATACCTAAGATTATTATTATTATTTTTTTGTATCCTTTCTATTCACTGCAAGTCTCATCCTATAAATGGTTTTGCCGACTAAAACAAAAAGTGCCCGAAAAAAAAGAAGAAAAGAAGCCGAGCTTGGCCCACCAGCAAAGTTTAGGGATGGTTTTGCCGACTAAAACAAAAAGTGCCTGAAAAAAAAGAAGAAAAGAAGCCGAGCTTGGCCCACCAGCAAAGTTTAGGGCCCAGGCCATTGGCCTCTTGGGCTGGCCGAGTAACCTAGACCATTCCCATCTTTAAATAAGAGGGGATTGATATACAACTGGTCCATAATCTACCGTAGACAAGATTTTCTCAGATGACAGCTCCTGTCCAACGATGTGGCTTTTGAAAAGAAAATATGGAGAAATTTGGAGAGTCCATTTAGACTCTAGTTATAGGCCTACTCTAGTTATAGGCCTACCCTCCTACGGTATGTCAATGAAGAGAGTAAAAAAAAATAAAAAAAAAAGAAAGTAAAAAAAATAAATTGACCTTACTCATTTCAAAGTTTGGGTCAATTACTTAGAAAGACATTCCATGTATCCTACTAAGAGTGGCCTTCTCACGTGCTTCGCAAAATTATCAAAATGCCTTTATCCTTGTTTCAGAAGTTAGTGGGTATTTAAAGCCAAGAAAGTGATGTGTATGAAATTTATTTTTATGCTTGAGTAACGACCAAACTCATGGGCCCACATTGATGTATGTGTATAAGAAGTTACTTTCTTTTTTAAAACTCAAGAAAGTGACGGATTGACTACTCCCCCTACCACTAGCCAATGGCCGGTGCTCGGTGGTTTGCGGGCCCCACTACCGTGTATGTGTTTCATCCATGCCGCCCATCCTTCTTGCAATGTCATTTTAGGGTGAGGGATTAAATATCAGCTCGATCCAGTTCTCATATGGCCTAAATAATAAAAAATAATGGTGACTGTTGAAACTTTCCAGGCTCATTGTGATGTTTGTTAGAAGTGTACACTGCCCATGTCAGGACTTTTTGGGCCCAGGGTGAGCTGGCTGACAAGGTGGAAGGATCGGATCACCCCATTGTGGGCCTTAAGCTATGACACCAATGGTTTGGTAGAAGAGAAAGTGATCACGTTGATACCACAATCCATGCAACATGACAACTACAACACATATAACATGACAAATACGACTTATGCAAATAATGACTCATGTGGGATCACATTGATGTATGTGTATAATCTATGCCGCCCATCCTTTTTATCGTGTCATTTTAGGGATAGGGCCCAAATATCAGCCTGATCCGGTGCTCGTGTGGGCCATAAAATAGAAAATAATGGTGACTATAGAAACTTTTCAGGCTCACTGTGATGCTTGTTAAAAGTGGATACTGCCAAAGTTAGGACTTTTTGGGGCACACAACGAGCTAGCTAACAAGGTGGATGGATCAGATCACCTCATTGTGGGCCTTAGGCTATGGTACCAATGGTTTAGTAGAAAAGGAAGTGAACATGTTGTAAACCACGAACCATGCAACATGCCAATCGATTCATATAACATGACAACTACGACCCATGCAAACCATGACCCAAATGAGCCTACATTGATATATGTGAATAATCCGTGCCGCTCATCCTTTTTGTTGTGTTATTTTAGGAGTAGGGTCAAATATCAACTATGACTTTTTGTGGATGAAAACCACGATCTATTGTGCATATGAACCACGACCCTTCGAATGGATCATGGTTGTCATGTAGCAAAGGTCGAGGTTGTCATATTATATGGGTCGTGGTTGTGAAGTTATATGGGTTGTGGTTGTCATGGGTTGTAGTTGTCATGTTATATGAGTCGTGGTTGTTATCCAGGTCGTGGGTGTCACGGGTCATAATTATCATGTTATATGGGTCGTGGTTATGATGTTATGTAGGTCGTGGTTGTTATGTTATATAGATCATAGTTATCATATTGTATGAGTTGTGGTTGTAATGTTAGATGGGTCGAGGTTGTTACATGATGTGTACAGTTCGGGTTTGTAACGTAATAAGAGTCGATGTTGTGATGTTATAAAGATCGTGGGTCCTGTTGTGATTTGTAGGGCCCATCATAACGTTTATTTTCCATCCATTCTGTTCATAAGGTCACAAATACATATATGAAGAGGAAAAACAAATTTCATGTTTATCCAAAACTTATGTGACCCCCAAAAGGGTTTTAATGGTAGACATTAGATCCCCCACTGCTTTTTGCAGTGTGGTCCACTTTATCTTTAGATCTGTCTTATTTTAGTCTCAAGCCTTACGACAAGCTCGCCAAATGGATGGATGGTTTGGATATAAACATCCCTCATGATGGGACCCACAGAACTTGCTGACGTAAGTACAACAGCTATATAGCTTTCGTGTTCTGGATGGATGCGGAAGCGGATTGGCTGGTGTACCACACGCCAGTTGGAAGCAGATTGCGTAGTGAGTAACTCACTAAGCTTAGCATACTGAGTAAACTCTGTGAGGTCCACCATGATTTATTTATTTTATCCGCTCTGTTCATTCATTTTCTCAGATAATTTTAGCCCTTGAGTCCAAAAATGAATAATATAAAATATTCAAATGGACCACAACACTGGAAACAATTGATTTGAACGTCTACCGTTAAAAATTTCTTAGGGGCCATCAAAGTTTTAGATCAAGCTTATATTTGTGTTAACAGTTCATTCATGTCTTAATGATCTCATGAACAGGTTGGATGACAAATAAACATCATTGTGGGGCCTAGTAAGGTTTCAATTGTGGAAATCATTATACCCACTGTTTCTATATTATGATCCACTTGATCTTTGGATATGCTTCAATTTTGGTATCAACCCTTTAAATTAGATGGAAAAATGGATGAACGGCGTGGATAGTCCATATGCATTCAAGTTGGGCCCAACTGAGTTTACTCAGTACGATAAGAGCCTACTGAGTAACTCGGTATGTAATTCAATTTCACGCCAGCTATATAGCTATTGTAGGTACGTGTCGTGCGAGGAAACATTGCGCAACCGACTTTCCACACTAGAGCCATTTTCAACGTGAAGGTTTTCTGATGGTGTGGCCCACCTAGATCTCGGACCTACTTCATATCTTGGCTCTTGGGGCCACACATCGTGGAGAACTTGATCCCTTAGATATTTATGGTAGTGGACCCCACATAATATAACACCTCGATTTTTTAGGGGCCATGTAGGAACTCGGCTCTCGAATTTTCAGGTGCCACGGGTGCCCTAATGGGCTTCGAATTCTACTTACATTTGGATGATCTCATAAACAATGGAGAGTTTAATAAGGCATGAAGCATAAGTAAGTCATAAAGTAGTATCAAGTGCCACTAAATATAAAAATATCTAAACCACAAATTCAAAATTATCTAAATAGGGAACTAGTCCCACCCATACATCACCCAAAGTGACTAGAGCCCCGGCCCATACCTCGTGGTAGCCCGAACTCAGACTAAAAGGATTTGCCAGGAGTCTGGAAGGAGGGAAGCTCCTTCACCTTGCTTAGTTCATCGAGCTCTGCCTCACCTGCATATAGTAAAGGGTCTGGTTGATGTTTTAAAACACCGTCCCAGAGTGGGAGTGAGTAGCTAACTCAGTTGTAACTATTAGCCTTAAGTTACAACAAGCATCAATTATATGATGAATTTAATGAAAGACATATATTCACAGATCCCTAAATAGTCTTGTTAATGTATATCATGTATTATGATATGATGCATGACCTCGCAATAACATTCCCTCGAGCGACTTCGTTTAAAGATTGCGCATGACCAACACTCCCTCATTGTGACCTCAACTACCGAGTCGCCAACCTAACTAGTGCAATGCGATTGTGATTGTACTATCCGAGTTTTTAATTAATTCCGTTCATCCAGCAGATTGAGGAAACTGGTACACCCTACGTATCATTGCCCTCAACGTGTAAGGCCAGGACCCCGAGATCCTTGATCCCATCGGGTTCTCCATCCCAATTTTAAGCACATGGGGAATGCTAAGAAGGATTGCTCGTGGTCACTACCGAGAGGCTTGTCACCCTAGCGTAGGCCGACAGCTCGGACACAGTGTCTCATTCCACCATGCTCGGCTCTCGAGTCAGTGGATCAGTTTTAGATGGTTATCAATAGGCTTTAGTTGTTGAAGGGTGTTTCAGGTTCCATATAGGCATGAGTAGACATGGTTAATGAACATGATTGGTCAGTAAGTGAACTAAACCGTGTGAGTTCAGGTGAGTACGTGATGGACGACGTCGAGTATAAGTGACCCATGTAGTCCAACTACTGTTGCCCATTCGCATCCACCCAAACCCGCTGGTTTAGCCGTAGGATGGTCCTACCAACGGGACCACCTTCTCCCACTTCAGGTCCCTGACCAACCCAGGGATTTATGACATTCAATAATATTCCAACAATTCCGGATTAGCCTTCTAACACTAGTAAAGTCATGCACTCATACATCAAACATAAAAATTCAGATTTTCTACAATGCAACTACTAATAAAAAAAATATGAAATTAATGTGTGTGCGTGTTGAGTGAGGTTACCAAAGTGATCAAGAGCTATACATCATTCATAGTACAAACATACAACAAGGATTAATGCTAGTATAAACATACAATAAGGATTTATGCAAGCACAAATATACAACAAGGATTTTACGCAATCATACATGCCACAAGGAAGGTTATACTAGAATCGCATATGAGATGAACATGCCACTCCAAATCAAACCCAATCATGTTGAAGAACAAATAACCAACACTTAACCATTTCATGAGATTTAGGGGAGACCTATCATGTAGGGTCTTGACTAGGTTCTCTTTGGATTATTCAAGCACATCGTTCTAACATTCATAATCATTAAACTCATAGTAAAATTGGTGCTAGGCCACCTAAGGAAAATAGTCTGCACCTACGGATCATCAGGAGCTTGCGGAGTCAACCTAGGGTTGCCAAACTCGTGGGTCGATTTGTAGAGATCCTAAGTCAAATGTACTTGCATGTTAGAATACATACAAGGCCTATCTTAACACAATGAGTTTCTAAGGAAGAAGAGTGATTACCTATCCAATCGGCGGAGAGTTGTTCTTGTGATTGTGGGTGAGGAATTTCTTGAGGAAGAGGGAAGGAGTTACAAGACTCTACCTCCCTTGGGCCCCACCTTCAACTACGGCTCACCCTTTCCCCCTTCTTTCTTCTCTCTTCTCTCCCTTCTCTCTTTCTCCTCCTTTTTCTTCTCTTTCTCTCTTCTAGGATAAATTCGTATGGGGAGAGGGGTGCCCAAATGAAACCCTTATATAGGGCTAGATTTGGTGTAAATGGCCCCAAGGGCTAGGTTTTTACTATTCTAGCCCTATGGGAGGGTCTTTCTAACCTCTAGGGCATACTATAGGGCGTACATATTGATATACACCGCAAGATAGTTAGATCTAATGATGATCTATGTATGGATATGCTCGACCCGTCATTTAAATACGCCGATCAACAAATATGATTAGAAGTCTGTTCAACGGTCACCAATGGTCGATCGGAGCCATTACTATACAGATATGAGCAGGGAAATATCCTTACTCCACGTGAGAAGTTTGGTCGTAAATCGACGGTCTGAAATCCTTAATTTTGTATAAGAGTAGACGACCCAATTCACTTAAGTTTTAGCTTCTTCCTTTAGGATATTTGCACTTCTCATGCACTCATCCTTTGGCTAAAGTTGAGCAACTCTGGATAGTACCCAGGTCCGACTCCCGCAATGGATGTCGAGCCTAGTAAGACCGACATTATTCTATAGTTTTGGAACTAGTGGCCGACCAACGAGCGGTCTAGAGCTTGTTCGGAAAATCGGGGTATTACTGGAATAAATTAGGTATTGAGACTCGTGGGCAATGATTAGGGTTTGGATTAACTATGTTCATAGTGTAACCTATATATAACTAGTGAAAGCGGAGATTTGGTCATGATTACTCTAAATCCTCGGTTTTAAGCTAAAATAGTAACGGGGTTGATTTGGTCTATTAGTCAAGATCCGAGCCTTATCTGACTCGGCTTCGGTTAGATCTTTAATTTAATTATGATTGTCTTGATTAATTAGCGATAGGCCGGTTAGATTTGGGCCCTATATGAGTAAATCATGGGACCGAACTTGATGTTCAAGTGATCAAGCGGATTCTTTGGCTTCCTAACAGTTAATTAATTGGACTTGTGCGGTTCTTTACTGGTACCACCCACGTATAAACTAATATTGAGTGCTAATGGTCAGTAAGTGATAATATAAGTTAATTTAAAAGAAAAAAGAATTTTTGAAAATCCAAAACATTGAAAATCTAGGACGTTACACCTAATCACCAAAGTTTGGATTCGAAACGGACATTCCGCTCTCTATAACAGCGGACGAACAAATCAGAGTTTCGGGAATGAGGGAGGTCTTCGCCTCATACCGTTCTTCAATCTAAACCATCCACTCTCCTGGGAAGGGAGTTCTAACCACTTCCATGTCAGCAGGAGAGGATGTTGGAAATTATATAGAATAATAATATTTATGTAAAATGTGGAACCCGAAAAATCAACATGATCTGAACTAAGGATAGACCGAAGCACATCTGAGACACTGTCCTTAAAGCGTTATTTTCCCCTACTCAAAAATATTGAGTATGCTGATAGGTTACAGGCAAACCACTTCTAGGATATGACGAACCTGATGTGGGTTTGTGTTCAGTAAACACGAAGATCCACTAATGAAACTCTTTTACACACTGTCTGGTAGAATTACAATAAAAGAAAAATCTTAAAAAAGAGAAAAGAGAATAGAATTTATGATTTAGACTACTGCACTGGTCAGTTCTTCAACCACTGGTTCAGTTGAACCATTCTAGACTACACCGCTGGTCTGTTCTTCAAGCAATGGTTCAAGCTTGCTGTCTTGCTGAATTTACTAAAGTATAGGAGACGAGTGGTTGTCTTAGTTCGTATGGGTTTGCTGGAGTGGGTTGAGATATTGTTTGGAATCCCATCCAAACCCTGTTTATATAGGCTGTGGTGGCTGGGGGTTATGGTCTAGGGAAATAACTCCCATGAAGCCATTTCTACCTGTTGGAATACTAGCTATTTTCTGACTGTTGTAAATGAGCCATAACCATTGCTACATGTGACTGTTGTGAGACAACGGCTAGCCGTTTTCTAGCTGTTAAGATAGCCATGCAGCAGTTACAACTGGTTTAGTTAGTCGCATCACGACTCACACACGTGTCGCTTCGATTTGCGAAGGGAGCGACACGATGCGCATGTGTGAAGTGCAAAGTGTGCCACTAGCACTTTTACAGCCACACCGCCTCACATGCCCATGCCCTCGCACCAAGCCTGTGACCGTGCCCGTGCCCGAGCCCGAGCCCGAGCGCGGGTGTTCCAGTGCACAAGTTCCATTCTCCTTTAGACCAAGTGGATAAGTATTATAATACTCCACACTCCTCATATAAACTATAAAAATTCTTTTTCTTTTTCCAACATGGGAATATTCCCAAAACCATGAAAAAGGTATTTTTCAAAACACTTTTTTGAATAAATATTTAATATATTTAGTATATATATTTTTTAAAATTAACTTTTTTGCAACAATACCCCACTTGATTTTTTTAAAATATATTTTTCTCGATTAAAAATTTCTGTCAGAATAATCAGCTTATATGCATAAAGAAAGATATGTTTCGATTTTAATCTTTCCTAAGTGTAAATATCTCAAAACTCTATTGAAATGACTGGTAGCCGTAGCGTTGAACCAGTTATTCCTAAATAAAAGAGTCGGAGAAACCACACACATATTCACTGTGTTAGTTAGAGCTCCCACAATCTTGCTCAACATAATTAATGGCCATGTGCTTATCTTATTTCGTGAATGATCCTGAGAGAAAACTCCTAACTCTCATGAGAGACGGCACCATCTCCACGTTCATATAAGTGAAATCCTTCCAGTGTCTTTATTACTATAAGACACTTATCCTTTAGACTTGATTTCATTAAGAGTTATAAGACTCAACCCTCTTTCGTAACGCTCAACACTTATATATTATGGATGAGGTTTTATAATTTAGTGCTGAAATTTTTTTCATATATTAGTGACTTGTTCTTACCCATTAAACTGAAAATTAAAGATTTTTTGACTTTAGGTTGGGTTACCATTACTGGTGAAACTTTGGTTAAAGAGTTTCAACCTCATCTCTCTAGATGTAGCATTTACTACCTCTCTCGATAGAGGTTTAGTGAAAGGGTCTGACAGGTTATTGCTTGATTTCACATAGAAAATAGCAATGATTTTATCTCGAATCAATTGTCTGACATAATCATGTCGAAGACTAATATGTCTAGACTTACCATTATATGTTCCACTATAGGCTCTAGCTAATATGGCTTCACTATCACAATGTAGTGACATAGTCGATATAAGCTTTACATAGAAAGAGATTTCTAATAAAAGATCCCTTAGCCACTCAGCCTCTTTGCCTGTTGCAGACAGAGCTATGAATTTAGACTCCATAGTGGAGTGCGTTATACAAGTTTATTTCTTGAATCCCCAAGATACAATTGTACCTCTTAAGGTGAATACCCACCCTGTGGAAGACTTGTTATACTCTGCACTCGATATCCAGCTCGCATCGGTATATTCTTCCAATATGAAAGAAAATTCTGAATAAAATAGTCCTAAGTCTTTAGTTACTTTTAAGTAACCAAGGACTCTACTGATTACATTCCAGTGTTCAGTAATGAGATTACTAGTAAACCTACTAAGTTTACTTACAGCATATATGATATCAGGTCTAGTGCATTGCATAATATACATAAGACTCCTTATAACACTCGCATATTCTAATTGTGTAACTGTTCTTCTGATATTTTCTTTTAACTTGATACTTAGATCAAATGAGGTTTTTACTTCTTTTATATTTAAATGGTTAAACTTGTTTAGTATCTTCTCAATATAATGAGATTTACACAAAGCATAACCCCCATAATATTTCTTAACTTTGAAACTTAGGATGGTATCAACTTGTCCAAGATCCTTCATTTTAAATACGGAAGATAAAAACCTCTTCGTTTTAGTCACACGTTTCATTTTATTACTTATTATTAACATGTCATCAACTTACAGATAAATAATAATCATGCAGCTACCATCTACTTTGGAATATATGCATTTATTAGCTACATTATGCATGAAACCATGAGATAGTATTTTAGAATCAAACTTCTCATGCCATTATTTTAGTTCTTGTTTTAATCTATACAAAGATTTGACTAATCTACATACTTTATTTTCATTTTCTGGTAGAATAAATTCTTCAAGTTGTTCCATGTATACCTCCTCATTGAGGTCACCATTTAGAAATGCGGTCTTTACGTTCATTTGGTGGATGTTAAGATGATGTATGGAAGTTAGCGCAAATAATATTTTAATGGATGTTATCTTAGCTACAGGAGAGTGTGTCAAAATAATTTATCCCTTCTTTTTATCTAAAATCCTTAGCTACTAATCGAGCTTTAAATGTTTGGATAGTCCCATCAGTGTGATATCTATTTCTAAATATCCACTTACAACCTATGGGTCTAGAATCTGGAGGTAAGTTTACTAGTTCGCATGTTTGATTTGACATTGTGGATTCCATTTTATTGTATATAGCTTTTTTCCAGAAAGCTGAGTCTCTAGAGGATACAACCTTTTTATATGTTTTAGGATTATCTTCTATAGTCATCACTATGGATATTTTTCTTATAACATTTTCTTTATCTCATTCTATAAGATGGAAAATAACGCATTGTGAGTCTATGTAGTCATCTCCTAGACTCTTCTCTATTCTTGTCCTTTGACTCCTATGAGGTTTAACAGGAGCTTTCACTATTTGTGGAGCTGTACTATCTGGTTCTCTATTAGGAGTTTGGATTTCATTATCCTTTGACTATAAGGATAGTGAGTTTTTAAAGAACTAAACGTATTTTGATTCTATTATTGTATTAGACTCTATGTCTAGAAGTCTATAAGCCTTACTATTTTGTGCATACCCTACGAAGGCGCACTTAATAGCTCTTGGTCCTAACTTAGTTCTTTTTGGATTAGGAGTTTTGCAAGACACCCCTACACTTTTAGATATCTTGGGTTAGGTTTTCTACCTCTCCATATTTCATATGGAGATATTTTATATTTTTTAGACAGAATTCTATTTTGTATATGACACATTGCAAGCAGTGCCTCACCCCATAGACTTAGTGGAAACTTTACTCTTATCAGCATTGAGTTGACCATTTCTACTAATTTTCTATTTTTCCTTTCAGCTATTCCATTTTGTTGAGGTGTGTATGGTGTAGTACGTTGATGTATTAGTCCATATTCTTCAGAGAAGTTATCGAATTCATTGGAGAAGTATTCTCCACCTCTATCGCTATGAAGAATTTTTATCTTCTTATTTAGTTGATTCTCTACTTCTGCTTCTATATTTTAAACATATTCAATGCTTCATCTTTACTATTTAACAGATAAATATACACATATCTAGAGTAATCATCTATAAAGGTTATGAAGTACCGTTTACCTTCATAAGTAAGAATGCCATTTAACTCACAGATATCACTGTGCACAAGATCTAATACTTCAGACTATCTTTCAACACTTGAAAAAGGTTTCTTCGTCATTTTGGATCGTATGTACACTTCACATTTATCGATTTTATTATCTGTGTATGAGATTAAACCATTCTTAGCCATGAACTTTAAGGTACTATACCCTATATGGGCTAGTCTATCATGCCACAGCCCAACAGATTCAATCATATACGCAGAAGTGCTACTTTCATTAAGAGAAAACTTAACTATTCTGTTACAAGTATATCCCTTTCCGACAAAATTTTCATTCTTGGACAGAATCATTTTTCCTGACTCGTACACCACCCTTATGCCTGATTTACCCAGAAGATCCCTAGAAACTAAGTTTCGCCTCATGTCTAGGATGTATAGTACATTAGTCAGAATCACTTTCTTCACAAAGGTGAATATCAGTTCAACAGTTCCTTTTTTGACGACCTTCGATCGGACTTCATTACCCATTTGGACTTCTTGACCATCGGTCAATTTCTCATAAGTTTTGAAGGCTGATTTGTTATAGCATATATACACTGTAGCGGTAGTATCATACCACCAACCTGAAACTTTGTCTTGGATGGTATTCACCTCAATGATCATAACCACAATATCGCCTTCTTCTGCTGTACTTACCTCTTTTTTAGATTTGCAATATCGACATACTCAAGCATAGTGCCCGATTTTTCCATAGACATGACATGAGCCTTTGAACTTTTTGCTATTCTTTTGGACGTTTTTCTTGAATTTTTCTTTATTGGGTTTGAAGGAATTCTCCTTTTCAGGATTCTTGTTATTAGTGTTCTTTACTACATGTACCTTGGACAAGGGATTTCCATTATCATTCTTTCTGTCGCGGTTATATGATTCTTCCTCAATTCTGAGGTGTTTCTGAATTTGTTCGTGTCTAGTCCTCAGTTTTATGCAACAACTTTTTATAGTTATTCCACATCGATGACAATTTAGCTATTATAGCCTCGACTTGGAATGATTCAGGAAGATTAATTTTGATAGCTTTGATTTTGTTTACTATTAGCTGCAGTTCTTGGATTTAGGACAGCAACGGTTTGTTATCTACCATGTTGAAGTCAAAATACTTGGCGATGAGAAATTTATTGGTACCTTTTTCTTCAGCCTTGTATTTAAACTTCAGAGTAGCCTAAATCTCCTTTGCTAATGACGTCTGTTGGTACAGATCGTACGGGCAGTCAGAGAGCGCATTCAGAATGTGTCCTGGACATAAGAGTTCATCTTCAGCTCATTTGGTGTGGGCAAGCACCTGTTTAGGTGTCTTTCTCGGATGTTGCAGGTAGTGCTTGTAAATTTGAATCTAATATGTAGTAGATCTTCAACGCCGTTAGAAGAAATTTTAGTTTATCTTGCCATCTTGTAAAATTGGTCCCATCGAACCGATCAAGACGTATCATGTCCTGATTCATCAGCTTGATGGATGAAACACTGTCACCTTCCATCACAAATAACGCTTTAAGATTGTTGGAAATTATATAGAATAATAATATTTCTGTAAAATATGGAACCCAAAAAATTAAGATGATCTGAACTAAGGACAAGCTGAAGCACGTCTGAGATGCTGTCCTTAAAGCGTTATTTATCCCTACTAAAAAATATTGAGTATGCTAATTATAGGTTACATGCAAACCACTTCTAGGATACGACGAGCCTGATGTGGGTTTGCGTTCAGCAAACACGAAGGCCCATTAATGGAACTCTTTTACACACTATCTGACAGAATTACAATAAAAGAAAAATCTCAAAAAAGAGAAGAGAAGAGAATAGAATTTGTGATTTAGACCACTGCACTGGTCAGTTCTTCAACCACCGGTTCAGTTGAACCATTCTAGACCACACCGCTGGTCTGTTCTTCAAGCAATGGTTCAAGCTTGCTGTCTTGTTGAATTTACTAGAGTATATGAGAGGAGTGGTTGTCTTAGTTCGTATGGGTTTGTTGGAGTGGGTTGAGAGATTATTTGAAATCCCATCCAGACCCTGTTTATATAGGCTGTGGTGGCTGGGGGTTGTGGTCCAGGAAAATAACTCCCATTAAGCCATTTCTAGCTGTTAGAAAACTAGCCGTTTTATAGCCATTTTCTTATCGTTGTACATGAGCCATAACCACTATTGCATGTGACTGTCGTGAGACAGAAGCTAGCCGTTTTCTAGCTGTTGGGCTAACCATACAGTAGTTACAGTTGGTCTCTTCACTAATGGCACAACTGTTACAATTTTTACTGCAATAGCTCTTTTCAGCCCCTCTATATATACTGGAGGACTCTCATTCAGTCATCTAGTCTTTCCCTTTAGCTACCCATCCGATTTAGCCAGTTAGTCGTACCGCGACTTGCTCCGGTTCGTGAAGGGAACGACCCTCTGTGACACGATGCGCACGTGCAAAGTGGAAAGTGCGCCATTAGCGACTCTACAGCCACACTGCTTCACATGCCCACACCCTCGCACCAAGCCTGTGACCGAGACTGAGATCGTGATGGTGCCCGTGCCCCTGCTCGAGCTTGAGCCCGAGTGCCAATATGCGCATGCTCATACTCCACACTCCTCATATAAACCACACAAATTCCTTCTCTTTTTCCAATGTGGGACTATTCCCAAAACCATGAAAAAGGTGTTTTTCAAAACACTTTTTTTGAATAAATATTTAATATATTTAGTATATATATTTTTTAAAATTAACTTTTTTGCAACAAAGGAAGGAAAGAAGGAGAGGGATTAGCGTCCGCAATTTCACCGGTTTTCACGGCTGTTTCCACCAGTTTTCACGTAGGTGTGCGGAAAGAGCATTCTCGCAATAGCTTAAAAGCCTTACGCCCACCGTAGATCTGATGGGCCAAGAAGCATCGGATGGCCAATCTGACCTACCTGTAGACATCAGAAAGAAGGAAAAACGGGTTGAGACAAATCCACCATGAAAACAGTATTAGATCAGATCCAACAGAACCATCCACTTGATAGTTAGATCTCTCTTATTTTTCGTCTCAAGACTTAAGACGATCAGAAAAAATGGATGGACGGTTGGGATATAACACATACCTCATGATCAGACCCAACAGAACTTGCTGACGTCAATACAGTAGCTGGTGTGAGGTACACTAGCCAATCCGCTTCCGATGGACGCAGATGGATGCGGATTAGATACAGGCTGAGTAGGGAGTCAGCTACTGAAGTGATGTCACCAAGTTTTGTGGGCCCCACTATGATGTATGCGTTATATCTACACCGTCCATCCATTTTGAGATATCATTTTAGGGCATGAGCTAAAGAATGACGCAGATAAAAAACTGTAGTGGACTCCACCACAAAAAACAGTGGGGAGAGTGATTCCCACAATTGAAACTATCCTAAGGCCCACCATAATGTTTATTTGAAATTCAACATATTCAAAAGTTAAAAAAGACACAAAATAAGGGAAAACACAAACATCAGCTTGATCTAAAACTTTTGTGGCCTTCAAAAGTTTTTAATGGTGGGTGTCACTGTCCCCATTGTTTTACGTGCTGGGGTCCACTAGAGCTTTGTATTTAACTCATTCTTTGGATATTGCCTTAAAATGATCTCTCCAAATGGATGAAAGGTGTGGATACAAAACATACATCATGGTGGGGCCCATGGAACTTGGTGACGTATGCTACTTAACCTTTCATTGGCATGTCTCGCTACTTAACCTATCAATAGCTAATCCATGCCCGACGCGGATTGCATCCTACCCCCGCCCCGTCTCTAGCTACGAACGGGCAATTCTGTGGGCCAGCCCATGGTGATGCATCTGTTCATCCAAGCTGACCATCTTTTTTCTCAGAACATTTAAAGGCACGGGTAAAAAAAATGAGGCAGGTCCAATATTCAAGTAAACCACACCAAATAATAAGCTCATGGGTTGTAGTTGTCCTGTTATATGGGTCGTGGTTGTCATGTTATATGGGTCGTAGTTATCATGGGTCATGGTTGTCGTGTTAGATAGTCGTAGCTGTCATGGTCGTGGTTGTCATGTTATATGGGTCATGGTTGTAATGTGGTAATGGTCGTAGTTGTCATGGATCGTGGTTGTTATGTTATATGTGTCGTGGTTGTCATGGGTCGTAGTTATCATATTATATGGGTGGTTTTCATGTGATATGGGTCGCGGTTGTTACATGTTCACTTCCTTTATTACCAAATGAAAGGAGAACCATTGGTATCATGACCTAAGGCCCACAATTGGGTGATCTAATCCATTCACCTTATCGGCCAAATCACCGTGGGCCTAAAAAGTCCTAACTTAGGTAATGTCCACTTTTAACAAACATCACAGTGAGCTTGAAAAGTTTCAAGAGTGGGTGCCACTGTCACCATTATTTCCTATTATGTGGCCCACACGAGCACTTGATCGGGCTGATATTTGGGCCCTATCCCTAAAATGATACGACAAAAAGGATGGGCAACATGGATTATACACATTCATCAGTGTGGGCCTTGATGCATGGTCAAATTCCCATGTCGTGGTTGTAATGCAGTACGGGTTGTGGTTGTAATGCGGTAAGGGTCGTAGTTTTCATGGGTCATAATTGTTATGTTATATGGGTCGTGGTTATCATGTTATGTGAGTCGTGGTTGTCATGGGTCGTAGTTGTCATGGATTGTAGTTATCATGTTATATGGGTCGTGGTTCTCATGTTATATGAGTCATGGTTCTCATTTTAGACAAAGGCCTATAAAATGAAGACGACGACCTATTTAACATGAAAACCACGACCCATATAACATGGCAACCAGGACCCATACCTGGGTCATGGTTGTAATGTGGTAAGGGTCATAGTTGTCATGGGTCGTGATTGTCATGTTATATGGGTCATGGGTCGTAGTTATCATGTTATATGGGTCGTGGTTCTCATGTTATATGGGTCGCGGTTGTTACATGTTCACTTCCTTTACTACCAAATGAAAGGATAGTCATTGGTACGATAGCCTAAGGCCAACAATGGGAAGATCCTTTCTGTCCACCTAGTCGACTAGTTTGCCGTGGGCCAAACAAGTCCTGACTTGGGCAATGTCCACTTCTAACAAACATCACAGTGAGCTTGAAAAGTTTCAACAATGGGTTTCATTGTCACTATTATTTTCTATTATGTGACCCACACGAGCTCTAGATCAAGCTAATATTTGGGCCCTAGCCCTAAAATGACATGGCAAAAAGGATGAGCGACATGGATTATACACATACATCAATGTGGGCTCCACAAGTTTGGTCCTTGCCCCCGTGCAAAAAAGGGTTCTGTACACGTAACTTTCTTGGCATTGAATACGACGTAACTTCTTAGTCCCTAGAAAACCGTACAACTACTGAAAAAGGTTAAGGGCATTTTGGTCTAAGTAATTTTCAGATGCTTGTCAGAAGGCCAATCTTAGGATATATGGGATGTCGTAGCTTTCTAGGTAATTCGCCCAAACTTTGAGGTCAGTGTTTTCAATTTCCCCCAAATTAATGTTAGTGTTTGAGAAAGACAAGGCCACCTGTCCTCGTCTGAAGTTTCTACCATGGAAATCTAACACGTGGAGATGTCCCCTTCCATGTATACGCCACCACCTTTGCATGAGAGAAAGAGAAGGAGAGGGAGAGAGATTTCATTGAGAGAGAGAGAGAGAGAGAGCATTCTTCGTTGAATTAACGAAGGGAAAATAGAGAAGAGAAACCTCTTTGGATTCTTTGAATTGAGAGAGAGAGAGTGTCCATCCCTTCACTGAATTGATGAAGGGAAGATAGAGGAGAGACTTCTTTAGATTCATTGAATTGAGAGAGAGAGAGAGAGTTCATCCCTTCATTGAATTGATGAAGGGAAGATAGAGAAGACAGACTTCTTTAGATTCTTTGAATTGAGAGAGGGGGGAGGGGAGAGAGAGAGAGAGAGAGAGAGAGATTTCATTGGATTCTTTGAATTGGAAGGGAATGTGGATGTGTTCTCTTAATGGGGTTTTCTAATATTACCAGTGAAATCCTGTCATTAAATGGGATAGTTCCGGTGGGCCTCCTTTTCTCAACCAACGCCAATCATGACCGAGTCATCTCGATATCGGTGTTCGTTGTAGTGCTCTGCTTCTGCATTCTTGTTGGCCACTTACTGGAGTAAAACCGATGGGTGAACGAATCTATCGTTACCATTCTTATGGTATTCTTCAATCCTCAATTCTCTCTCTCTCTCTCTCTCTCTCTCTCTCTCTCTCTTTTCTACATCTGGATTTCTTGCACCAACCATGTTATACCATGCACACCCAATTTTTAGGCTTGTGCAAGTGGGACCATGAGGGGGTTTTGTGATGTGGACCGTTGATTTTGGATGGCTGGGAATCTCCGTCCACTTTTTTTTTTTTCCAGTTTGTAGAAGTAGGGCCTATGGGGTTCAACGGTGCAAACCGATGATTTAGTGGGGCCCAATTTGCATGCCCTGCTCAATTGGAAACTTCCCATATAGAAATATCTTGATCCTTAAATTGTCAACCGCCTTGTATAACATCACAGAAGAGAATAAAGCATCGATCCATGTTTAACTGATAAACGGCCATGCTTCTTCAAATCTTGAAGATAGTTTTTAAACATGGGACATTCTTGTTGAGGCCAACTAATCGACCATGTTATATGATTCACACTCAATTTTCCAATTTTTGCAAGTGGGGCCAATGGGGGTTTTCAGTTTGGTGGGCCAGGAATCTTGGTCGTGCGACTTGGTTTTCCAGTTTGTACATGTGGGGCCTATGGGGGTGTAGCAATGCCAACTGTTGTTTTTGTGGGCCCCACTTTGCATGCCCTTGCTCATTGGAAACTTTCCAAAACCTAACCCTTCAATTGGTGGCTACCATATATAACATTATGGAAGAAAATAAGTATTGGTCCATGTTTAACTGACAAACAACCTCTTTAATTTCTTCCAATCTGGGAATAGTTTTTGAACATGAACATCATTGGTGAGACCCATTGTATCAATGGTTTGGATCTCTGGACAATACGGAGCGGAAAATTGTGGGACCCAATCGGTGGACTGCCAAACTTGAAATTCAGCGGGGTAAGCATGAAATTCAGTAGGGCAAACACGAAATTCAGTGGGGCAAGCTTGAATTTCAGCGGGGCAAACATGACATTTAGCCTGGCATACATGAAATTCAGCAGGGGTAAACATGAAATTCAGCGGGGCAAACTTTAATTTTAGCAGGGCAAACTTGAATTTCAACAGGGCAAACTTGAATTTCAACAGGGCAAACATGAAATTCAGCGTGACAAATTAGAAATTCAGCTAGGCAAACTAGAAATTCAGCGGGGCAAACTAGAAATTGAATGGGGCAAACTAGAAATTTGAGTGGGGCAAATACGAAGTATACAACATGAAATGATACATGAGTGGGGAACAATTATAGGTAATAAATATTCATTGATTTTAAATTTTATTCAGTTAAAATGTTACAAGGTATATTAAATAATGTATATAATACAATATCTCATAAAAATTCCTCCCATGCCCTTAAAAAATATCAACTACAGTTTACAGACAAGCAATCATATGCTATTAACTTTCTCCAATTGGCGATGAATTTTTACATGTTTGTTCCCACTACACAATATATTAATGAATTTCATTACGAATATGCTGCAGTCATAACCATTGTACTGTTTCAGCGCCAATTCATTAACTTTGGTAGTCCATTTCTTCCCTTCAAGTGTAGTGCTGTCTCTAGTGGCATGGAAGATAATGGGGAGTGCCTCAGTCAGCTTCTTGATCTTTTGCTTGTACTTTAATAATGCATTTATGCTTAAACTATTCATAATAATGATCTCTCTTTCTCTAGGATAGATGACCATCAAGAACCAATGCGAATTTTCATGGTTCATGGGCGCATACACCTATCCATGATTCAAAAAATAGTATATTAGTCAAAACACAAGAGAATACATTGCAGCCAGAGTTGATGTTTTGTGATGAATGCATTACCCATTCATAACTCCAAATCGCCTTAGCGTATGGTTTATCCTGCTGCTTAGCAACTGCGTAGGCCGTGCTCATCTCGCCTATTAGCGAGACACGTTCTAACGCTGACTTGGAGACTTGGTATGCGATCAAAATCGGCAAACGCCCGTCAAGGCATTGCTATTACAAACAGGATCAAAGATCAATAATGTAAGAAAATAAAAAAGAAAAATAGATTAAGGATTGTCTAAATTAAACGGTTACCGTAAAATACGTGGGACAGAACTTGCAATCCCAAGGATATACTATTGACGGGTCAGACTGCCTTTTCTCAAGGAAATCGATATATTTGTCGATAGCCTAATTAATAAGATAGTATGATTTAGCCATAAATTAATATAAGAAATAAATATATGTAAATTAATGCATATAACATCAGAATTAGTAATCCTTACCATGCTATCAACCCACGGATCCTTCACCCATATGATAGTGAACCAAGAAGATGCTGCCGAGTCCTTGTTCGCTTTATACCAGTCCTCTAGTTCTTTCAGTTCCTCCACTGATAGTATCCTGAATGGATCCATCTGTAAAGGAAATGGTATTGGAGAAGTAGCAAAAGTTGTTGTTTGCTAGGGTTTGAGAACCAAATCAGGGGTGGTTGTATCAAATGTAGACATGGACAAGTACGGAGAAACCTTATAATATGACGGCTTCAGTACCTTTTTAGTTCTCCTTTGATAGACGGGAGGAGAAATGGATGCATCTAATACATTACCCTCGGCAATACTATATGATTGTACATCCAACTCTCCATGTCCAAGTTCTTTCTCTTCAATATCATTTACTTCTCATCTTTTCTTCAACTCTTCACCCTCCTCCCTCATAAAATGTCTCCTTTGTGTACAACAATGTTCCTTCTCCTTATTGAACTCCTCTCTCTCCTTCGCTAACTTTTTTTATCCTCAAAAAACAATTTCTTCTCCCTCTTCTATTGCGCTCTCTCATTCAACTCTTCTCTCTTCATCTTCAATGCTTCTTTCTCTTTCAACAACGCCATCCTCTCATCAAGCCTCGCTTCTTTTCTTCTTAACTCTTCCTTCTCTTTCCTTAATTCTTCCCTCTCCTTCTTCAATTCCTCTTTCCTTCTTCAACTCTTCCATCTCAACTCAGAATTCATCCATAAAAAGAACATTCTTCATAATATCCCCCCTTCCCCTGGGTCCCTCTCTCCACGTCTTTCTCATCATTTTCATCTTCTTCGTCATCCTCCTCATAATCATTCTTATTACCCTCCTCATCATCTTCCTGAGTTTCAACAACATAAAAAATGTATCAATGGATATGTAAGCGTTGGGATACTTTTATAATCGCAGAAAAAATATAATTCATTTTTCATAACATCTCACCTAGAAACTGTCACGGGTTAAGCGAACGGTGTCCGTTTCCCATTCTCGTAAGGTTAGTTCTAAGGTCATTACTACCAATGTTTGCAAAAGAACAAAGAGTAATGTTAAATAAAAAGGCGTATACATCAAATTAAGTAAAGTAAATGCCGGAGAAATATATATACTTACAGCATTACTCTCGAAAATAGCATGTATTTTGTTGTACCTCCAACCCTTCCAGCCTCGATATTGAATGAAGTATGGAATTTAATGGGGAATATACGAAACAACACACTCTCGTAGGGTCGGTAATCTCTCTACCGACCATATCTGTTAGAATGAAATTGCACCAGGTTAAAAATCCACAATTAACTATAGACTATAATCATGTAGAAAATAAGAAGTGTTCTTACTTGTAGAGGAAGGATGCAACCACATACAGTGTAGCGAGGGGCACTTGATGCAACAACACCAGCTTCGATTCCTTGTGACATTGTATAGTATCCCAAACTACCCCAAGGATAGCTATAGAAATCATCTAGCGAGTCGACCAGGTGAATATAATACATATTGCACATGGTTTTCGGTTCGATTCTCCTAAAAAAGCACTTCACAATCGGAAGTAGGGCAACCTTCACGACATCCTTGTGCTTATTGATGTCAACTAATCTTTCAAACACATTCATTAAGTGCTTCTTTAATACTGGATATTCTTTGAAGTATTCGTCTCTTAATATACTCGTAATGCGACGATTTTTCGATACTATAAGCTCTCCAGTTTTAAGGCCCGTAATAAGGGCGAAATTCATCTTCGTGAACTGCAATCGTCTCCCCCTAATCTCATATATTAAATCACCTTTATATCTTATAAAAAGAAGGTGAAATAGAGCCCCTATAAATCTAAAGGATGTAACATGCAATAAAAATGAAAATGAGGATTGGCTAAACAAATTTAGCCTACTATCATGCATCTCCACTCCACCTTTCACCTTGTCAAACAACCATTTCAGTGTACACCTTAAGGTTGGGTTTGAGATTACAGTAGAATTTTCGTCACCTGTAAATATGAATTGAAAAACATATCAAACATAAAGTTTATAAGATAATCGTATTGTACAAAATCAAACATAATTGAAAACAATGTAGCATTTCATGAATTTGAACAAGCTTCATATGCAATCCAGATAGAAATTGAGCGAGGAAAAACTGGAAATTGAGCGAGACAAACTATTAAAATAAGCGAGACAAACTAGAAAATGAGCGAGACGACCTATAAATTGAGCGGGGCAACATAGAAATTGAGCGATGCAAACTGGAAAGATGAGCAAAGCAACTTAGAAATTGAGTGGGGCAAACATAAAATTGAATCGGGCAAACATGAAATTGAACAGGGCAAACTAGAAATTGAGCGGGGCAAACTAGAAATTCAGTGTGGCAAACATGAAATTGATCTGGGCAAACATGAAATTGAGCGGGGCAAACTAGAATTTGAGCTGGGCAAACTGAAAATTAAGCGGGGCAAACAAGAAATTGAGCAGGGCAAACTAGAATTTGAGCGGGTTAGGCATGAAATTGAGCGGGGCAAATTGGAAATTCGGCGTATTAAACTTGAAATTAAGTAAGAAAAATTGAATTTTGAGCAAGGCAGCTTAGAACTTGAGCGAGGTAAATTGAAAATTGAGCGGGGGAAACTGAAAATTGCGCGGGGCAAACTGGAAATTGTGTGGGGAAACCTAGAAATTGAGCGGGCCAAACTAGAAATTGAGTGGGGAAAACTTAATATCGAGCGAGGAAAACTGCAATTTGAGTGAGGCAACCTAAGAATGGAGCGAGAGAAACATGAAATTCAGCGACGCTAACTTGAAATTTAGTGATGCTAACATGAAATTCAGTGAAGGTAACATGAATTTCAATGAATTTGAAATGCAATTGAACTAGCTTAACACAATTAAAATGCAATTGAACTATCCTAACATGAATTTCAATGAACTTGAAATGCAATTAAACTAGCCAAACATCAGATTCATGTATTACTCGGGGAATTCAACTAATCATGGATCGGGAATGTCGGCGACAACTCGAGCATATTGCCGAGAAGTATGTCAAATAGACCAAGAACCTTGAATGTATGTGGACTATCCACGACATTCATCTGTTTTTCCATCTATATTAAGGGTTTGAGCTCAAAATTGTAGCATATCCAAATATTAGATGGATCATATGAAAGGAAATAGTGATTCAACCGAAGAAAAATTCCTACGCCCCACGATGATGTTTTATTTGTAATCCATCATGTTCATCGGATGATGTATACATAGATGAACCAAAATCCCAGATGCAAGCTTCATCCAACAGACAATATATTAAAATATACCCGTGGTGCGTGCTTTCTTCAGTGGAACGACCATTTTTAGAAGATGAGAAAATGTGGATGTATGGAGAGGATGCAATCCAATGGGAGAATGAAGCGATCTAATGGAGGAATTTTCATGCTGGAGAAAATGGTTTTTTGAAAGCAACGTGAGTGAAAGCAACGACAGTGAAGAGTAGGGGTATTTTTGTCCTCAAATGCTCTGTCCGTACGTGTAAAGTCTAAGTTGGGAAGTTAAGGTTTGGATTAGAGCTGGGCAGAAATGGACCGATCCGACAGATCCGACCTGATCTAACCCGAACCGATTCGAACCGAAGGCCAGGATTGATCGAGTTGGCCCAGTTAGATCCAACCGTAAATCGGATCGAGTTCGGATCAATAGTCGATCCGGACCGATCCGATCTGATTTGATCCGCACAATGTTTATTCAACACTGTTTCTTATAATGTTGTCCACTTGAGATTGGGATATACCTCATTTTTTGTTTAATACCATAAAATGATCTAGAAAAATAGATGGACGACATGGATGAAATAAATACATCATAGTGGGGTCCACAGAGCACTGACTACCCACTATTGGTTGGTGGCAAGGAGAGTAGCCAATCCGTCTTCTCACCCCTGGCGTATCGAGCCACAAGTTCTCTAATGAATGCGGGTTTCAAGTGAAAGCCTTTCATATGAAGTTCTTGCGAGGGATGCTAGGTGGGTCCCACCGTGATGTTTGTAATAAATCCACACCGTCCATCCGTTTTGGGAGCTCATTTTAGGACATGCGGCTAAAAATGAATTGTATCCAAAACTCAAGTGGTCCTTACGAGAGGAAACAATGTAGATTCAATGACCACCTTCATCGGTTTTCTCTCACGTCCGGCATACTCGAGCTTTGGATCCACCTATTTTTTGGTATCATGTCCTAAAATGAGCTCTCACAATTGGTGGACAGTGTGGATTTCTTACAAATATCACTATGGGCCAACATAGCATCCCAATATAGAAATCCTCGTCCCAATATTAAAAGAATCCAGACGCAGATTGGTAGGTGTACCACGCACCAGGCTAGACGTCAGGAAGTTTTGTGGGTCCCAACATGAGGTATGTGTTATATCTAAACCGTCCATCCATTCGGCAGGCTTGTCTTAAGGCTTGATCTGAAAAGTAAGACAAATCTAAAGATCAAGTGGACCAGCAAAAAGCAGTGGGAGTTGAACTTATACCATTGAAACTCTTTTAGGGGTCAAGAAGATTTGATTTGAGCCGCACCTAACCTAATCCGATTCGATTTTTCTGATAGAGTTGGACTCAGTTTAGGTCAGGCCATTAATCCAACGCATCCGATCAAGTCGGAGGACTCATACTCAAGTTTGGAGCGGAAATTGAAAATTTCGGACGAAGTAAAGTTGGGCCCAATCCAGCTGGACTCGACTGGATGCCCACCTCTAGTTTGGATCCTTCGTAAAAGACGCTGGGTAAAAGGTGGGGTCTACGGTGATAATTTTCACGGCAATTTTCAACAAGGGTTGTAGGGAGCCCGGACAACAAAAAGTTCTCTGGTCCACTTATGTTTTTTCCAAATCCACTCCGTCCAACATTTGAAACAGATCATTTTAGGATGTAATTATGAAAATTATTCCACTATAATACTTAAGTGGACCACACTACTGTGAAAAGTGTGGATATATAGGGATACCCACCGTTGAAACCTTCCTGGGACCACCGTGAGGTTTATATGCAATCAAAACCGTTCATAAGGTGATATCCACCAGGATGAAGGTAAAGATAAAATATAAGACTGATCCAAAAACTCTTTCAAGATCCACATGATACTGACACGTGTGAAAGAAAATAGAGATTGATGCACATGATACTGACACGTGTCAGCGAATGGTAGAGAATAGGTCGGCAACACGCATCTCAAGGTATAGAAAACCGCAGAAAACAGAGGGCATTGAATGAAGGGTTGAGATAAGTAACTTATTTACTCCGAATTTATTTCTATGTATGAACCGAATTTATTTTTATTTTTATTTTTATTTTTGGGTTAGTTTGCTAGTGCACACCCATGTCAGTACACACACTCCAATTTACTCGCCAGCTAGACTGCCGAACCCTACAGTCCCACGTGTGGCAATGTGACACCCGTGTGTGAGATCCAGTCCATTCTTCAGGTGGGCCCAGGCATATATGTTTCATGATGGAATTACAGGTCCGTATGATCATACCGTGGGCCATATGTGAACAATGAAATTGAACGTGGACCGTCCGTAGATATTGTGATTGGTATCAATCCGTAGGTATTGTTAACCGTTCATGGCTTAATTCAGGGGTGGCATTCATGCATCTCAAATTAAAATGCCCAAATGTGGGGCCCGCTTTAGATGGTAAGCGGTCGATTGATAGAGCAAAGTCAAAAGTTTTCAATGGTCCAAATTCAACGGGAAAATGCCTAACAATCAGAGGTGGAAATTCTCCAATCAATCTGAAGTTAAGTTCATGGACTATCTGATGTGGGTCCCACTATTTGGACGGTTTAACATAATCACATATATTCATACATATGAAATTTCTAGGTGTATGCTCATCCAAAATAGCTACTCCCAAGAGTAGATATGAAATGCAGGGTAATACACCTGCAACTATTCCCCATCATTTAGAAAATGGTGGTGACTCATCCTCCTCACACGTGGCACTCATGTACAACCATCCACACCGTCCAAATTATAGTGTAGGTTATGGATGGAGCCCACCTCAAAAATTACATTAATCAAGCAATCCCAAACATCCAATAATCGCTATCAAATGAACGGTTAAATTAAAGTAGTGAGTGATCCAAAATCTAAAATATTAGACGATATTAGTTTTCTGAGTCAACCCCCATCCACAGTTTGGTCAAAATTTTGGACGGTGAACTATTAATACAGCCTCTCCCATACATGCATGTGGGAGTGTATGTATTAGGAGTTATCCTTACAGTGTGGGCGCATATCTATGATGTGTTGTATATCCACTCTGTCCATCCATTTTCCCATACCATTTTAGGACGTGATCAAAAAAATTAAGTAGACCCAAGTCTCAGGTGGACCACACCTGAGGAAATAGTGATGATTAAACACCTACCATTAAAAACTTCCCAGGGTCCATTGTAAGCAGATCCCTAATGTTATGTTCCATCCAACCCGTTGTTAAGGTCAAACAGACCTAGATGAGGAGAAAATACAAATACCAGCTTGACCCAAAACTTTCATGGCCTTCAAAAAGTTTTCAATGGTCCTTTTCAAGCATTGTTGTCAAGTAGAGATTTGGATCTGCTTTAAGTTTTAGGATAATGTTCTAAATTGAGATGAAAAAAAAAAGATGAATGGCGTAGATATACAAAAAATTCATCAAGGTGGGCCCCACATAGGTAAGGGTAACACATCCTTAGCTGTTACCTAGTCTGTTGCCTAGTAACACCTGATCCACCCCCATAGGAATATAAAAAGGGTAGCACCTACGACCATGAGTTTGTGAAGAAGGACGGAGAAGATGAAGAAGAAAGGCTCGATCATGGTAGCACGTGTGGTGTTGTTGTTGTTGCTGCTGGTGTCTTCTTGTTTTGCTTGCACTGTGAAAGACGATGGATGCAAAGAATGTATTCTTAAACAGTTGAGGTGTGAATGTCCGAACTGCAGATCGATCTTACGTTGCATTGCTGGATGTCTATGGCACGGATCATCCCAAGCTAAGTGCATAAAGAAGTGTGATTCATGCAAAAGTGGGCCACGCTTAGCAACATGTAAGAAATGCATGAATGAATGCAAGTGTAGCTGTGTCACCTATTCAACGTAGGTGATCTTATGATCATGGAAAATAAAGGGTGGATTTTGTACCATCTTGCATGAAAGTGGGGTGCTCTCTCTCTCTCTCTCTCTCTCTCTCTCTCTCTAATGATATATCATAACTTGTGGTAAGTATTATCCTTCTTCCTAACGTTTGGATTTGTAGGACATCGATCAGTACCGTTGAAACAATGGGCCTTTCCGTGGAGATTATCCGGAACAAATATCTCAGCCACCCAGTTGGAATCAGTTGACAACCGATGGTCTGACTCAATATACAGGTGTGGCTCAGTTATTGAGTGGATCAGTGTGATTTCTGATATTGGTGATCTCCATATTTGGGGCTACTGTTTTGAAATGTTTTGAAATGGGTAACGTCTGCCGGCGTGTGGATGGACGAACGGATTCAATGGCAATATATATATATATATAATTTTTTTATTTTTATCGTTGAAGGAACTGATGTGATCAGAGTTGTTCATCAAACTGAGCCAAGAGGACCCAAGAGTATCTTAGTGGTATAATGATGTAGAGTGGGTCACGGACAGTTTCATGGCTAAGATTGATCAGAAAAGGCCCATCAAGGATAGAAGTGATCTGGACCATCAGACCTTAAAATGGGTGTATCTCGCAATCCAAAATGAGTTATTCAGCGTATCATATATGATTTTGGGATAGGATGAACTACTTTAGCCACCCAACCCTGTTATGCTGGGTTGCCCAAGCAAAATTTGCAAAATACCACCAGATCTATGGTTGAAATATCATTTTAATTTAGTTTTTATTTTAAATAGTAAGTTTTAATTTGATTATAACTCTTCATGAGCTTTAGGAGTTTGAAAGGTGCTTAGAATAACTAGGAGAATAGCATGTGAAGCCAAATAGGACACTATTTTTGGCCAAAAACGTCGTGTAGACATTGCAGACATTGCAACCGTCTATAAATAGTGAGTTTACAATATATAGTAAGTTGCTAATTCTAGGAGTTTTAGTTGTAGTCTGATTCAGTGTCCAAATGAAGAAAAAAGAGTAGTGCATGATCAATGGTCCAGATAGTGTGTGTGTTTCTACCCGCGCATAACACTGGCCACCCGTTTTAATGGGCTGAATCAGGTTGTAGAATTTTGTAACCTGATTTGGCTGTGATGATTATGCATGGTCCGAGCCTAAGTGGGACCCACTTCTATGAAAGATCTAGCTTATTAATTGAAGGCTTGTTTGGATGCAACCATAGAAGTATTTTTTATTTTATTTTATTTTAAATTTATTGAAGGCAGAAGTTAAATTATTACTTAGGAGAAATGATGCACATGATCTAAATGTACTGCACATGGTGATAGTACTTCACCACCATTCCAATATAGTGGTTACCTTCAACCGCACATCTGGCATAATTTGGCTGGGTGGGCCTTTAATCACCACGCTCCTTAGAGTGGGGTCCATTGGAGCATGTGGATGAAGCTGATACTTGTATTTTCCCTTCGTCAAGGTTTGTGTGACTCGATCAACTGGTTAGATGGCAAATAAACGGTATGGTGGGGCCAGGAAGTTTTCAAAGGTAGACATTCGGTCACCATTATTTCATGAGGGGGTGGGGCCCACTTGAACTTTGAATCTGTTTCCTTTTTGTGGCCGGCCCAGACCTTATGGTCAGTTAAATGTCAAATAAACATAATGGTAGGCCCCAAAGGAAGATTTAATGGTGGATGCTCTACCTACACTATTTCTTGCGGTTGATGTTCTATCAACACTATTACTTGAGGTGGGTCCACAGAGGTTTTGATTTTGGCTTTGAATTTACAGTACTTGCTTCTTTTTCCTTATCTACAGATGAGTGCCACACCGCTATTTAAAAATGATAGTAAAGTAGAATAAAAGTCTATGCCTGTTTGGGATCTGTACTGATGAGACCTTATTTAGTTATTCAAATAAATTAAGTTTTTATTTTGAAAATAATTTATTTGGTAAAATTATAATGTTACTGTTTAATTTTTTAGAATATGATAAACGGGTTCTTAAAAAGTATGAGTGCAAGAGACATCACTTTTTTTAGGAGCTTATTTGGCTCAAGCATAGGGATAGTTTTAGTTAATTTTGAGACAAATTTGTTCATAAAGCCATATTGAAGGTGAGGCCCACATAATGAATAATCTACATTAAGGTGGGCTCACATAATACACCATTCACATCAAATGTGAGCCCTATATGATAGATGACCCCATATCAAAGTGTGGCCCCACATGGTAGACAATTCACATCAAGTAGGCCCCCCCGATGGATGGTCCGCATCATAGGTGGGATCCAAATGATGGATGGTAGATATTGAAGGTAGGACCACATGATGGAAGGTTGACATCAACGGTAGACCCACATGATGAGCGACCCATATTGAAGGTTGGGCACCACATGAGAAATGGTCCACATCTAATGGGCCCACATAATGCATGATTCATATCAAAGGTGGTCTCACATGATGGATAGTCCACATCAAAATGTGGCTATGTATGATGGACTATCCACATCAAGTGGGCCCCATTATGATGGACGGTCCACAACAAAGGTGGGACCCACATGATGGATGGTGGACATCAAAGGTGGGCTCACATGATGGACGATTGACATCAAAGGTGGGTTCGCATGATGAACGACCCATATTGAAAGAGGGGCCCCACATAATGAATGATCCGCATGAAGGTGAGCCTATATAATGGACAGAGTGGGCCTCACATGATGGATGGCCCACATTAAAGTGTGGCCCCTCATGATGAGCAATCCATATCAAGTGGACCCCACCCAATGGACAGTCTGCATTCAAGGTCTAACATGATGAATGGCCCATATCTAAAGTGGCCCAACATGATGGATGATTCACATAGAAGGTGTACCCCACACGATGGATTGTGGACAGCAAAAGTGGGTGGCCACCCACTTTGAAGGTGGGGCCCACATGATGGATACATCAAATGTGAACTCCACATGATGGGTAGTTGACATTAAAGGGCACCACATAAAGGACATTTATCATTGATGATGGGGCCACATACTGGGTGACCTATATCAAGGTGGGCCCCATATAATGGGTGGTCCACATTAAAGGTTTGCCCCACACGATGGATGGTCCACATCAAAGATGGGCTCCATATGATAGACGATCCATGTCCAATGTCCCATATGATGGACAGTCCAAATGTCTTAAAGTACATGAAGATTGTGGTCATCCATTCTTTTGTCCTTAGGGCAAGGTCCATCTATAGTGAGATCCACCAAAATAACCGTCAAATTATTCTTATAATGGAGTTGTAATTTTAAAAAATGACACCAACTACGGTTTTAAAAAATTATTTGAGCATTTTACCAAACGTGCATATTTCAAATAAGAGACTTTTTGGGTTTTGAATCGGTGATTTTACCAAACAAGCTTATTATTAAACAAAAGTTAAAACAAAAAGAGTTTATTAGAGTAGCTCTTATTTGCAAAGTTCTAATTAGAATAGAGAAAAGATGTCAAACCAGCCGTAAGTCAGCTAAGCGTTTACTCGATCCTCTGGCCGAATTGACAATTGATACATAGGCACATAAAACTCGAATACATGGCTGTCATCTACTCAATTTAAACCAACAAAATTGTGGAACCTGTGGCCTTTGATTCATAGATCCATAATCAAATTGATTGAACTATCTCAACTTTAGATATTTAAACTATTTCATATTTGGCCGGCAACCTGCCAATCTTTCTCTTTAGAGGGGCCCAAAAGATACAAATATGCTCTTGAGGAGTATTTCTGGAAAATTGAATTTTTCCTTTCCAACTGATTCACGAGTGAAGGAAAAGATCAGATTGAAAAGACTCTCTTAACTAACCAAATATTATCTCTATTGAAACGTCATCTAGATGCATTCGTCCCATATTGTCAGATTATAATGCTCTTCATAGATCAAATTATCTCGTGGACTGGATTTCACTTAATTGTCCACAGTCCCATTGCCCGTGCTCTGGAAAACTAGTGAAGTGTTCAGCCACCTGGGGGTTATTTGTCATCTACCCTTCCTTGTCATGATCGCCCCTCTAAATAGTGGCATATCCATTCAAATCTTCCTCTGATGAATCGATTAAGTGTACTAATAAAAAATGCTCCTCATCTATTTATGTTACGCATTCAAGACTGAGAAACACTATACCGAAAAAAATTATTGGAGTTAGGTCTACATTGGAAAGGTCATTCTTTGAAGACCCATTACCTACCCTTCCTACAATTACCCCTTCCTCAGGAAGAAAGGGTGCTTGTGGTGCACCAATGTCATGCTAAAAATTCGATACTTGGGTTGGCCAAATCGGACTCCATATCCCAGGTCATAATTTTAAATTTAAGCATTCACATCATTCACGATCATTGATTTGTGATCCAATAGATCAGATCATTTTCAAAATTTACAAAATTATTTCTAATAAAAACTGACATCAATTGTGACTTTCAATTCGCGATCCCGTAAACCAAATCATTTTTAAAAATCTCAAAAATAATTTCAATAAAAACTGGCGTCGATCACGACCATCGATTCATGATCCGATGGACCGAATCATTTTCAAAAATATCAAAATTATTTCCAATAAAAATCAATATCAATCATGATTATCGATTCACGATCCGATAGACTGGATCATTTTTAAAAACCTCAAAAATATTTTAAATAAAAATTGGCATCGATCACGACCGTCGATTCATGATCCGATTGAACGGATCATTTTCAAAAATCTCAAATATATTTTCAATAAAAACTGGCGTTGATCGCGACCGTTGATTCATGATCCGATGGACTAGATCATTTTTCAAAAATATTTTCAATAAAAGCTGACATCGATCGTGACTATCGATTCATGATCCGATGGACTAGATTATTTTTTAAAATATCAAAAATATTTTCAATAAAAACTGGCATCGATCACTATCCGATGGACTGAATCATTTTTAACAAACTAAAAAATATTCCCAATAAAAATTGGCATCAATCGCGATGGACTGGATCATCTTTTTAAAATCACAAAAGTTTTTAATAAAAACAAGCATCGATTACGACCATTGATTCGTGATATGATGGACCAGACCATTTTAAAAAATCTAAAAAATGTTTCCAATGAAAACCAATGTCGATCGGGACCGTCAACTCGTGATCTGATGAACCGAATCATCTTTTGAAAATACCAAAAATAAATAAATTCAAATCCCTAGAGAGCCGCCAACGAGACAATCCTGATCGATCTCGGATCAGAATCTTGACCGCCAATGATGGACAAGTCTGCACCAACCCTAATAAAAGCCAGATCAAATTACAACCAACGATCTAGATCAGCCCAAAAACAATTAAGTCTGATTACCCAGTGAGATGATGGAACAAGTTAATCATCCATAATAAATTGGACTCTTGATCACGACCATTAATCAGACTTGCACCAAATGAACCATCCCCAACAGATCTCAGTCCTGATTACGACAACCAAAACCCTAACAATAAAGTACAAAATCTCAAAAATTCATAATCCCCAACCAAGTCAATTCAAGTCACAACTATCATGAGCACTAGTCTCTTGCATATTTTCAATAAAACTAGCTTACTTGAAATTCTATAGGCATCTCCAGTGGAGACAACCGAGTAAGTCGGACCCATCTCAAAACCATCTTGCAATAAAACTCCCATGGAGTATCAATGTAACACCCACCTCGTACTTTTCAGTACTCAGGTGTTATTGTGAAGATCCAACTTAGTAATATAAACCTAGTTCATGGAACATTCACATTTATTTTAGTCTAAACCTAACCATACATCTTAGGCATTGAAGCCTGAACCATCAGGACCACAATGTCTTGTCTCTTGACATGTCACTTGATCACACCAATAGGACCCCTTAGGGAACCATGAGTTAATCATTGTAACTCAGATCCATAGTTAAGTTAATCTACAACTGTTAATAGACAATCCATCATTGTCTATGATGACTAAATTATCCTAACACCTAAAACTACCACTCATTGTCCTTTTAAACAAGTCAGGCAACCTTTTGTTTTAGTGTGAGTCAGATTTGGAATAAATCTGACCATTTAAAGGAAACTGCATCTATAAATCGAGTCATCCATTCGTTGAGTGGTAAGATGGACCATCACTTCACTAGAGAAGTCTATTTTTTTAAAGATTTCGATTACCCTGTTAAACAATATAAGACCATACATCATCTTCTAAGGTTTGAATCGCCAAACCCACTTTTCACTTACTTCAAGACAAACTCTAAGTAAAACACAGCTAAGATTGTAAGAACTGAAGATTTGGGCCTTAAATCCCATTACTAATCGATTGTAAAATCTAACTTACGTTGGATTATAAAACTTAGGTAGGGTTGATAATTGTTGGATGATGTAATAATGGAACCACCCTTGATCAAATAAATTAAACACTCAATCATGAAGGGAACCATCGCGTCCCCTCTAGATTTGGCAGAAAGCTCAAAGAGTCGCAAATAATTAGGTTTAAAGTCAATCTAACCGTTAAACTCCCTTTAAAATGGACTAGTATCCTATATGAGTCTTGGAGATCAAATTTAAAGATGATCTAACCGTCGAGTTAATGAAAAACCTCCAAATAAGACCCAAGAGTCATGTGGTGAGGCCCACCTGTGGTTTAAATATGCCCCATCCCTGGTTAAGTGTCCCACAACATGACAAAATATATGTATAATGATAGTAATAATATTGTAATAGTAATATACAACACCCTAAATACATATTAGGACATATAATCCCTAATTCAACCACTGATTTTCAACTGAGTGGTCCTTAGGACCCTTCTAACCTCTGACATTCAAATTTGGAATCATCTAACCATTAGATTGATGGAAAACCACCATTAGGACTAGAGATCAATTCGTATGGCCCATCTAAGATTTAGATCAGCCCCGTCTTTGTTCAAAGAAATTAAGTGGGTCCTCCAAAGTAAATGGACGGAGTGGATTACATAAAATGCCTCAGTGGGCCCCACAACCACCTTATGAGTGCACCAGCGGTGCATTGGATCGAGAAGCTGGTCAATCGCGTGTTGAGCCGATAAATTCCAAAAACAGAGAATTTTTTTCTCTCTCTCTCTCTTCGGTTTGCACCAGCCGACGTACAGCGTCCGTTGGGGACGTGCTATGGGCCACCATCTCAGATCATATGCAAGATCTGAACCCTCAATCTGGTGCAGAAGTTCCTTTTGACTAAACCCTACATAACCCCAAGCTCGGGAACACGTGTGAATGCACACGATCCTTGGTGCAAACCGGCCCTGCAAACACAACCTTTCTAAAAACGAAAAGCTTCCGTTTCTCCTTCCGTATGCCAGCTTGGAAATCCGAGTGAGGTGAAATCCCTCCATCTTAGCCTTCTGTGAGATGCAATCCTAGCCCTTCAAAGCTAGGTTTTTAGAAAAGAAAGAGAATGAGAGAGAGGGAGCAGCCGTGGGTGCGCTGGCACGATCTTAGCCGCCCGTCCACTGCTAAAAGCTCCTCCAAATATATCTAGTTCATCCATTCCAACACCCTCATATGCAGGAAACCCTAAAAATCATGCTAACGACGTTGCCATTCGCTATTCTTGCGGCAACACAAAGAAAAACAGTCGTTTTCTTCTCCTTCCGAACCCACCAGCCTATCTTCGAAAATCCATGTCCCCAAGCTCCCATAGACCTATCCATACTACCCAAAAGCTTCAGTTTGGAGAGAGACTCAACCGATGGCAATCCGCCATTAACGGCAGCTCGCCTTCCTTGCCTTTCTCTCGCTGCCGCACCACCTCGACTCGGATTGAGATCGGTCTAGGTTGGATTGCAAGCCTTGTTGGTCGATGCAGGAGAAAGGAGGAAGATGGAAGAAGGAAGAAAGAAGAAGAAGGAGAGGATTCAAGGGATGTGGCGGTTGCACCGCACTGAGCTGCTGGGTGCCGCACTAACTGACCCGACCGAATTCGGTTTGGGTTGGTGTTCTCGCTGACCAGGGTTGAAAGAAAAATAAAGGAGAATATGAGAGAGAGAGAGAGAGAGAGAGAGAGAGAGAGAGAGAGAGAGAGAGAGAGAGAGAGAGAGAGAGAGAGAGAGAGAGAGAGAGAGAGATGAACTTGCATCTGTTGCACCATCCCGGATCAGCCGAGTCGTGATGGCGACTCAAGCCGAAAACGGACCCAATCCGTTGGCTTGGATCTGTCTGAGTTCATCCGCTCATTGTCCCATGATCTAGCGTGTTCAGAGCTGGTTTGGGAATCCAGCAAGGAAAAAAAGAGGGAGAGGAAGAAGGAAGATAGAGAAAGAGGCCAGAGCTGTCCTAGCCAAACCAAGTCAACTTGGTTTGAGACCGAGTTAGAGTGCTGGCCCATTGGCTGGTTGAGTCCAGCAAACTCTGCTGGATGTGGGGTTTGAGTGAGGAGAAAAGAAGAAGAAAAGGAAAGGAATAAAGAAAGAGAGAAGGAGAGACAGAGAGAGTAGATGGGTGGTTGTGTTGAGCCGAGTCAACTCAGCTCAAACCAAGTCAACAGGGTGAGAATTTTCATTTCTTTTCATCAATCAAATTCGTCATTAGTTACTTTTGTTATTAATAACATCGTTATTATTTTCTATCTGTTGTAACGATTAATGTTATTGACTAGAAATTATAATTAGTGTAATAATTAGTATTGTTGTTATTATTATCATCATAATGATTTTTATTACCATGTTAGCTAATATAAATTATAACACTAATGATTATTAGTGTCACATTAGCTAATATAGATTATAATGCTAATGCTAATAGTTCTCTTGTAATTATTAAGTTATATTGTAATTAATGGTACACCAACTAGAGCTCTAGCCCTAGAATCTAAGTTTAGGACTAAACTCAAGGATGAAACCCTAATTAGACATTATATCCTAAGAATAATTAATTTAAATCCTAGGTTAAGACCTTAAACCCAAATAGTGTGTAAAGCTGGATCTAACCGTACAACCTTGCGATTTATGATAGGATTTGATTCTAAGGGAACACACATTTCTTAGTAATGAAGCAGGTGGTTCAAAACCTAAGGTGATGATTTATTCTCCTTAAACTTTCCATTTTCAAATTAGTTAAGTAATAGTCTTTATCAAAATCACACATGTTGTTTTATAGGATGTCATCTCTTACATTAGTCATAGACTCTTAAGGTATGACATATATTTGACTTAATGATTGCATGTAATAGTTATTTACATGATGGCTTCCATTTAAATTTTAATCTATGACCTTTGCGATTATTATGTATCAAATGCTTCACATACATCTGACATGTTATGTCTATGTACTTTCACATGAATTGTTGTAAGTCGCTTATGAATCCCTATTCACTACACTTTCCAGTGGGTAACTCCCTCTTATGTACGTGAACCCATACTTAGGATGTAACAAGATGGGTTGTAGTAAGAAATGGGCCCTCAATTTCGAGGTTATATGGGATATGGAATATTAATGTGGAATTTACCATCTGTAGACACTGAAAATTCGACGCCTACGCAAATTTGACAAATTTGATGGTTTGACAGGTGGGGATTAGTAGGCTGATTTGTGGATATTGGAGTCGTTACTAGTCAATTAATTTTAGAATCCCGCAGTTGGTTAGAACCTATGAAAAACGCAAGGTTGGAGAAATTCGAAGATTCTCCTACCTTAAATTGACTCCTGATCTGTGAACCGGGATTCCGGGTAAAGGATTTCGGTTACAAAGTGGGAAGGTGTTAGGCACCCTCTTTGCCCGTATAAACGTATGGTCTCTATTTTATGTAGCAAAACAATCTCAAGAGATGGATGATGTGGTCGACATAGGACTAGGCGCACATATGAATTTTTGATGCGGCAAGAACTGATATTTTGACAAGCCACAGAGCACACGTCCAATGGTGTGTCTAGAAGGTGGGTGTGATGATGCTTATGCAAAGAGGTAAGAAACAAGACTAGATTGCTAGGAATTTCTGATGTGATAGGATCCGTTATACGACAAGTCACAGATCATACGTTCACTAGAGATCTAGAGGAGCAGGGGGGTTGAGGAGGGAATAGATGTCATGATGAATGTTTGCATAAAATAAGAGGATCTTTAGCTAGAACTTGAGTAGGCTAAGACATAGGCTGCACCATGACCAATCTGGGCTAGACTTGAGATTGAGAAGGTTAGAAGGAGGCTAAGAGATGGCTAGAAAAAATTAATTTTGGAGGCTTGGGAGCTCTCCCTCACCCTCACTCTCTCCCTTTCTCTTTTTCTCCCTCTCACTTAAGCTTGGAAATGAAGAGTAGTTGCTTTGAAATGTGAAGAGGAGAGGGCTATTTATAGCCTTCTCCAATGACATAGTTATAATTACTAGGTTTGAGAGGGATAAATGCAGATGTGGCAAGTGGTGAATGGTTGACGAGAGAGAAATGCCACGTGGTGCACTCCCATTGGATATTGGGATTGGTAAAACGATAAATAAGGTCGGATAAGGGGATAATTTTTGGAGAAAGTTGACTTTGGGACGCTGGGACGGCTATCTCCAGAAATTCACATGTGAGCCGCGAGTGGCATCACTCCGAGTATCGCCGGTGGTAGCAAACTACTGCCGGCGGTAGTTGGACTACCGCCCGGTAAGATGTCAGGCTGGGCTCAAGCATGTGAGCTTGTTCGATGCACTGGTTCATCCGATAGTCCCCTTTTTGGGGTTTTGGGGTTTAGATAGGTGGACTTAGGTTTGGGTAAAGGGTTCTGGTCAGGGCTATGTGTGGATTGAATGGTTTGGGCTAGGGTTTCAGGTTGTAGATTGAAACTTTGAGGTTTGGGTCAGGGTTTTGGGTTAGGTTTAGGTTTAAGCTGGGATTAGGGTTTAGGATTTAATCATGATTTCTGGATTGTCTTTAGCCTTCTCAAGATGTTTGCCTGGGTGGGGTGTTTACAGATGCCCCTCTTTAGTCGAAGTTGTGGGCAACCGAAGTCAAAGCAAGTGGACACCCCACCCTTCTGGTAAGAAAGGATAGCGATTCGAATATGTTTCCTACAATTGTATCATTACCAGTTGACTGTTTGGAAAAAAAATGACACGAGGGCTGATGAAAATGTTGTGATTGTCCCCTGTGCATTTATCGCAACTTTACAGGTCACCAATCATGGCCTTTTCACGTCCGATTGCTAATAGCATTGGAGGGTAAGTCTGAAAAGTAGGGCCTTTGCGCATTGGTATGACTTTATAAGGATTCCCGTACTGTTAGGTCTGCTATTCCTTTGCTACATAATCACCCTAGGAGTATTCGTTCTATTTGATCATCAAAGTGGTTAGCCACCTTGTGCGTTGGTGCGGCCTTACAGGGAACTCACTACACCGACTTGGACTCGATCAAATTTTGTGAACATCATGTACTAGGTATGTGCAGGTAATCTTTTGACATGTAATCTTCTGATTCTAATACTTTGGTTACAATGGATTGTTGTCACTTTGAGTTTGATTATTTTTTCCAGAGATAGATCCACTCATTTCTACTAGCATTCGTACGATTGTCCAGATATAGAGATCGGGCCAATCGTACATATATCATGTACAAATTCGATCATCCTTCAGGGAAATCGAGAGAGATCGAATCTTATTTAGCTGTTTATACTGACCGCAACTGGAGAAGATGGAGGATTCTTCAGTGTACTGCACGTCGCGTGCGTTTTTGAAAACTTTATGTTTGAAACTATCCCTTTTGGAGCTAGACTCCCTAGGAATTTTATTTGTATATATTTTTTAATTTTTTATTTTTAAATATCCGTTTGATTTCGCGGATGGGCATCATCGTTCAGTTTTTTTATTTTAAAAATTGATAGATGGCTTCCATTAATTAATGTGACTAATATTTTAAACATTTTTGAAGTTTTGAAAGATCCGTCCGATCTCCTGGATGGTCAAGATCGATGACATCCACTAATGGGGCATTTTATTTTAAATATTTTGAGTTTTTTTTTATTTTTTTATTTTTATAGGTTTTTTTTATCCAGCAGACCAAAGGAAGAACCAGTCACTATATCTCATCACAGGGGACATGCTCGCTGTCCCATGCGTTTTTGGTCGGGGGCGGCAGTTGGACTACCACTGGTCCAAGCTGTGTACTGGTCCGAACAGTGGGGCTTCTCCCTCTATTTGAAATAGATTTCTGGATGTCTAAGGACTCCATTGTGGTCCTTGGAAGATTTTTGGTGTAGTTTTTCTCAAATTTTTTGCTTGTATTTTCTCTCATTCTCTCATTTTTTAGGTGACTTGATCATCCATTTGAGGAGTTTTTGTTTAGATTTTGCTAGATCACCATTTTTCTTTGTTTGGAGAACTATTGATGGGTTTGGATCTTCTCTTGGACTTTGGGAGGGCCATGATTGGGACTGTTGTACCTTTTGATTAGATCTTAACCATTGGATCTTGTTGGATTTTCTGTTTTGGGCCAAGTAGTTAGCTGGATTTTTTTTTATATATATATATTTTGCTATTGGAGTGGGGTGTGATAAAAAAGGGGCCCCACCTTTTATTTAGAATATTTTATTTATTTTTTTGTTTTAAATTTTGAATGATCTGGACTATTGGATGGGAGATTTGGGGCCCATTTGAGTGCTTTGATGGTGTAAACCTTGATGTTGGTCACTTTGTGGATGATGTATGGATGAGATTTTTTGAGTGGGCCCCACATCATGATCTTGACGTGGCCAGATGTATTTGAATATGTGGTCCCAGAAATGGACTTGTGAAGGTGGCCTGGATTATGGACATGTGAAATGGAGAATGGGCTTTGAAAATGGGCCTTGTGATGGGTTTTTAAAACGAGCCTTGGAAATGGGCCTTGACATAGACTTCGAGACGGGCCTTGAAAATGGACTTCCGAAATGGGCCTTGGAATGGCCTTTTGAAATGGGCCTTGGAATGCCCTTTGAAATGGACATTTTGAAACGGGCCTTGGAATGATCTTTTGAAATGGGCCCTTTGGAAGAGGTAAATGCTATTTATGGTATGGATCCTTCTTCCATTGATGGTGGTTATGAGGATGGATTGATCGGATTTGATGGGTTTGGTGGGTCCACACCAGATGGGCCACCAGGGTTTGTAAATGTTAATGCGATGAGGGCGGATGGGTTTGATGGTAGGGATGGTGCGATGATGGTGACGGATGGTTTGGTTGGTGGAGCGATGGTTATAAGAGGTATGGATGATAGTATAGTGATGGTGGATGGTATGGATGGGATGGATCGTGTCCCAATGGGTTGTGGGTCCCACCGTGACGGTGTAGGCAGTTTGGATCTGACAGATGATGGACTTCTTGCAGATGGCTTGGTCAAATATTTGGAACAGACTTCGAGGTGGTGATGGGGCAGGCATCTGTTGTCGGGGATTAGGATACTGGTCCAGTCAGCTATTGGGATACTTTAGGTGTCGCTGCTCCTGGGGCATGTGCTTTGCAGACTTTTCCTGATGTGGTGATCGTTGGCAGCTCGAGCCCACTTGTTGCAGCTTTTCAGGATATTCTGTGGGATGCGATGGGCGAGTCCGGTTTCTTCCGCCACCATGAGATAGATCTGTTAGATGAGGGGATGCCCATTTTTTATGATTCTCCTGCTATCCTGAGGATCCAAATCGTAGAGGGTGTACCTATTCAGACTTGCTTATTGTAGTCACGCGGTTCCTGTGCTGAGCGACTGCACATTAAGATCAAGAGCTTGATTGAGTCTGAGATCTTCGAGCTGGGCTCTTTGGGTTTCCGAGAGATTCTTCACTTCCACCGAGTTCGCCTAGACTGACCACTATTGAGTGTGGCTTTGTATGATTGGGTTCTGGTGCTGAATCTATTTTGTTTCAATGATCTAGAGTCAGGCCCCTCATTGGAGGAGTTTGCATGTCTATCTGGTCTTCCTCTTACCCGGGAACCTTATGTTCCTTCATCTGAGTCGGTTTGTTCTGTTGATCTGATCTCTTGGTTTGGGTTCCAGCTGCTCTTCCTACTGCAGAAGGTTAGGCCGGTGAGCTTTCACTCGAGCTTTTATACGATCGCTGATTGCTGTTCTACCGCTCGCGGAGGTCCTGGGTTAGATCGCCAGCTTCAGTGCTTAAATGTACTGACATTTTGTGTCTTGGCTGAGTTTCTTTTCTCAGGCTGGCGGCAGTCATCGCTAATGGTTTTACTGGACGTATTTTGCCGCATTCTGTTCTGTAGGGATATCGTTTACGTGGTGATGGCGAAACTTTTTTTGGGGCTGACCGAGTGTTCTCTCGGTCGAACTCCTATCCTCAGAGGTTGATGCACATTCCTCCAGGTACTTTTTGCTCTTGTCCTCTTTCCTCTGCTTCGTTATCTTTTTTGACTTGTGCTTTTTCCCAGCTGTGGGAGCACATTTATATGATCCCTCTTCTTTTGCAGCCTGACTCTTATCACGCCCCAAACCTGAAAATCGGATTCACATGAATCCCGATTGCCAAATCCGGTGCCGACAGCCTCCATAGTACCCCATTCTCGGCTCCTGACAATCAAATGCCAGATTTCGATCCTGGGATCCTACAAGGAGGATTTTCAGAATAAATTTTTTTTGAAATGGAGCATAACCACAAACAGAACCAAGTCACAAAACAACATCACCACATATCTACTATATCAAAATCTTTTAAGTACAGTGCGGAAAAGGAAATACAAGATGATCAAAAGCTCCAAAATGGTCTGATACGTGCTCCTGCCTCAGCGCTGCTGCTGTCTAACACTACCTGCACGCAACGGTCGTGTATAAGCTTACAAAAGCTTAGAGGGTGGTGTAAGTGTGTGCGCAAGGTAAATGCCAAGTGTACAGTATCAGAGTAGTGCGGAAGTATGCGGTAAGTCCATGAATACAATCAACCATACCAAGGCTATGTAATGCAAGGCATGATGCGAGATATGAATATCATCGGCCACACCGATGCAATACAAGGCCTACATAACCGAATGTCATATGCGAAATGCAATCCAAGCAAGTCGGTACTCGTCAAGTACACAATCAGTACAGTTCCTCTCTGGATATCACCGGGGTCTAATACACTTCGCAGTGACTGCCACCTCCCTAGCTGCACAGTCAAGCAAGCGAAAAAGACCTCGCTATCCGCATGACCAGTAGTATGCCAATACCTACCCGACTTGTCGATGGCGGACTCATTTGTGAGCTGGTCAAACTCAGCCTAGCTTATAGCCCCCTCACTCAGGCGGATAAGGCCACATCCCCTTCCAACCGACCATGACACAGTGGGAGACGCTGTCTACTGGTATTCGGCACTCGGGCGCTCGTGTATCCACTCGGTATAGATGTTGGAGCATCTCTTGGTACTAAAAAGGTTCTGAGACTTTCACCCAAGGACATCCTAAGTGCCCACAGTGATAGAATAAGTATTTTCGGTATCCAATACGACCATCCACGATGTACCTGTGGAGCCACGACCCTGATGTCGCTAGGGCGTGCAGTAATCAAGTCACACATATGCGAGATGCATGAATCACACGTCAAATCATGCAGAAATCCAGCGCATACTGCGCGATCATGTAGGGCATGAGTGGTCTGCCCAATGACATATGCCATGATCAGTCGCTACTCAAATCAAGCATACATATGATGTGTATGGGCATGAGTCATGAGATTATACTAAGCATGTTATAAAGTGATGAATAGTAACAAGTATGGGCCTACCAATGGGCCTTAAGGAGGGTTACAATGCGGACATTTAACCAACATTGTACTTACAATGTGGACGTCAAACCAACATTGTTTCTTAGGCACGACTTGCCATAAGTGTCATTACATGAACCATGAGAGATCACTCATTGCAATGGACCCTAAGGTCATCTCGTTGGGCCTCGACCCATGGGCCTTAGATACACCAAATGGGCCGTATCATGGGCCTTACATTTATCAAATGGGCTACATTAATGGGCCTCACCAATGAGCCTTATGTACATTGCAATGGTCCACGATCCATGGACCTTGAAATACATCAAATGGGCCTACACACATGAGCTTTAAATATGTCAAATGGGCCACTCCATTTGCGCCCTATGCACATCAAATGGGCTTGATCCCATGAGCTTTAATATAGAATAAATGGGCTGGAATCCCATGGGCCTTATATAGAGTAAATGGGCCGGATCCCATGGGCATTGCATATGTCAAATGGGCCCAAACTCATGGGCCTTATATATGCCAAATGGGCTTAATCCCATAGGCCTTATGCATGCCAAATGGGCTTCATCCCATAGGCCTTATGCATGCCAAATGGGCTTAATCCCATATGCCTCATATGTGCATTAAGGTGGGCCCCAAATGAATAGCCATAAATGGATCAACATGGGCCCTATAAACATACCAAAGTAGGCCCATTTGGACCATAGATCTGGCTCATTTTTAGCCCAACCGAAAAAAATGAATTTTAAAGAAAATAAATGGACAGTTTAGATGCAACACATGCATCATGGTGGGGGGTCCACATGAGCTGAGGATCTTACTCATTCTTTAGCTCATGCCATGAAATGAGCTTTAAAAATGGGTGGACGGTTTGGATGCAGAACATGCATCATGGTGGGGTCCATAGATGGACGGTGTGGATGATACAAAGGGGGGGCCCACAGAGCTTAGTGACGCCACTCCAGCAGGCTGCTGGAGTGAAGTACACCAGCCGTCCCACCCAGGGACGGTGTGGGCCTAATACATGCATCAGTGGGTCCCACATGGGGCCCACCATAATGTTTATTTTCTATCCAGCCTGTTAATAAGGCCACAAGGACCTGGATGAATGGGGAACACAAATTTCAGATTGATCTAAAACTACAGTGGGCCTCAAAAGGATTTCAATGGTAAAGTTCAATCACCACTGTTTCTTGTGGTGTGGGCCACCTGAGCCTTGGATTTCGCTGAAACTTGGAGGGGGCCCACCTTAAGGGATGGCCCACCTCATGAACGGGCTGGATGACAATTAAACATCAAGGTGGGGTCCACGTGTAGAGCCGTGGGACCCTGCCCAGTGCCCGCCCGCCGCTGGCGCGGCCAACATCCTGACACAGCAGCAGTTGCTGCTGTGTTGATTTTTTATTTTTATTATTTTTGAAACCGAATTTTCTAAGGATTTTCGGGTGTGGGGTCCACATCTCGTAGATCCACTCCATCCACTGGCTTCCATGGCCCTAGACAAGTTTATCAAGACCAATATTGGGCTATTTTCAGCGTATAGGAAAGATCTGGATGGATTTTAATGGTAAAATTACTATTTTCAATGCTATGGCCCACTAAATGCTCCTATCAACCCCATCTTTCATTTCAATGCTTAAAATGACCTGCTAAATGGGATGGGCGGCATGGATTGAATACATACATCAAGGCGAGGCCTATGCAAGCGATTCACCTCGATGGCTTGTAGAAAAATCAAGCTAATATTTATTTTTTTTTTTTTTTCCTTTTTTTTTTTTGTTTGCTTGTTTAGGTGGGCCACCACAAATGGATGTACATTAAAGATGGGCCCAACCCATGGACGGCTTGGATAAAATACATATTGCATGGTGGGGCTCATTCAAGTGGGCCACATGGCTTAATCAACATACAAGAAAATAAATAAAAAAAAATGAGAGAGAGAAAGAGAGAGTAAAGAAGTGGGACACGCGTGATGGAGGGACCCCGACACTATGGGCCCTCCGTTTCAGTCATCCAATCATACATCAAAGGGTCCCATTGCATATGGGCTTTCCAAATAGAAGATCAACGGTGGAGATGTCACTCCACTAAAAGTGGACGGTCTAGATGACCTCTTTAATGCAAGGAAAGCAAACATCATGATGGGGTCCATAGAGAATGGCCCCATCATGGAAATGATTTTGATGGTTAAGATGGGCCATTGGCCACATCTTAGGGTCCCAAGTGAGATCCACACCATTGATCAGTGGGCCTCACTTAGCCCATCATAAAAATAAGTAAACTACCCTATAGAAACACCCACCTTATGATCTACTCGGTCCGTTGGAACACCTATCTTCTAGAGCTTCACTTTGATGGTGGAGATGAGAGATGGATGGATAGGATAGAGGTTTTGGGATGGGAAAGTGGGCCACCAAAGTCACATTTCTCCCATGGGGAAGGCTTGAACGTGGGAGTGCTTCTTGGTTGCTTGGGATTTGTTGAGAAATGAGAGTGAGAGGTGAGATGTAAGAGGGATGTGAGTGATGGATATGAGTGATGTAGTACTTGACAAGTATGGGTGGTGTAAGAGAAAGGGTGAGAAAGAGTTGACTTTAGGGGTTGCTTGGGAATGGGGTGAAAGGTGATGTGTACTTGACATAAAGTGATTGATGGGTGATTGATTGATGTGATTGATGGGACACATTGTAGAGATTCTCTTGGAAATGTAAACGCGCGGCGTTTTCTCGAAATAAACCCTGACCCACATCTCTTAGTCAGGGTATCGGATCGGACCGTGAGTCGCGGCGTTGGAACCACGGCGACGGTGCGGTCGTAAGGATATAAATCTCGGATTAAGTCGACTCAAATGTATAGGATACGTCCCATGGTCGTGCGTAATGTCGACTACAGGTCACGGGTTGATGGAGTTTGACGAGAAGGATCGCGGGAAGCGACGGAATAGTACGGATTAGGATATGAGTCTTACAGCTCTCCCCACCTAATAAAAATTTTATTCTCAAAATTTACACTACCATTGCAACTAACCATAACTCAAAGAGAAAATAAGAAACATAACATCATATATAATCAAAGCACCATACACAATATAATAAATCATCAAAAAGATGAGGATAACGCTCTCGAATCTCCGCCTTGCACTCCCAAGACGCCTCATCCACATTATGATGGCGCCACTGCACCTTCACTAAGGGAAAGACCTTGGTTCTGATGACCTGCTCCTTCCGATCGAGGATATGAATTGGCTGCTCAATATAAGAAGCATCCTCATAAACCTCCAACGGCTGCCAATCAATAACAGGAACGACGTCTGACCCATACTTCCTCAACATAGAGACATGAAAGACGTTGTGGACGCCAGACAACTGTGATGGCAAGGCAAGCCGATAGGACATGGCGCCAATGCGCCCAGTGATCTCGAAAGGTCTAATGAATCTAGGGCAAGCTTGCCCTTCGTCCCAAAATGAACCACACCCTTCATGGGTGAGACCTTGAGATACACATAGTCCCCAACGGCAAACTCCAAGGGACGACGCCAACGATCAGCAAAACTCTTTTGTCGGCTCTGAGCTGTGCGCATCCTCTGCCTGATGATGTCGATAGCCTCTGACGTCTGCAGTACAAGCTCGGGACCTAGGAGACATTGCTCTCCAACCTCGGCCCAACAACTCGGAGATCTGCACGGTCTGCCATATAATGCCTCAAAAGGAGCTATGCCAATGGTCGCCTGATAGCTGTTGTTGTACGCGAACTCAGTCAATCATAGGTGCTCGTCCCAACTACCCGAGAAGTCAATCGCGCAGGCCCGAAGCAGATCCTCAAGGATCTGGTTGACCCTCTCAGTCTGACCATCAGTCTGTGGATGATACGCGGTGCTGAGCTGCAAATCAGTGCCCATCGCCCTCTGAAAGCTTCTCCAAAACTGAGATGTGAACCTCGGATCTCGGTCTGAAACAATCGAGACGGGAACACCGTGCAATCTCATCGATAAACATCCTACCGAGCCGATCTGTATGCCAAGTCTCACAAAACACAAGAAAATGTGCCGACTTCGTCAGACGGTCCACAACAACCCAAATGGCGTCATGACCTCGCTGAGTCCTCGGTAAACCCATGACAAAATCGGTAGATATGTGCTCCCACTTTCACATCGGGATGCTCAACGGCTGCAATAGACCAGGGGGTCTCTGATGATCAGCCTTGACACGCTGGCAAGTGTCACACTCGGCCACAAAACTGGCTATCTGACGCTTCATCCCTGACCAAAAATACTGGCATCTCATATCGCGATACATCTTCGTCGAGCCAGGGTAGATAGAGAAACGCGATCGATGTGCCTCGGTCATAAGATCTCGGCGTAACTCAGGAATATCCGGGACACATAATCAGCCTCTGAAGCAAAGTCCACCGTCAGAACCAATCCACCAATCCATCTGACTCTCAGATGCTACCTCTGCTCGGTAATCCTGTAACGACTCGTCTGTCTGCTGAGCCTCGATCATCCTTACGACAAGAGAGGGTTGAATCGACAAGCTCGATAGCTGAACAATAGATGACTACAGACCAAACTCAAAGTCATACTTTGCTATATTCTCGAGCATCCTCCACTCCTGAATCATCATATGCGCCACCAGGCCTCGTGGCTGACGGCTGAGGGCATCGGCCACCACGTTCGCCTTGCCCGGGTGGTACTGAAGATCAAAATCGTAGTCCTTCAGGAGTTCCATCCAATGCCTCTGCCTCATGTTCAGCTCGGACTGAGAGAACAAATACTTCAAGCTCTTGTGATCGGAAAAGAGCTCGAATCTCACCCCATAAAGATAGTGCCTCCACACTTTCAGCGTAAAGATAACCGCTGCTAGCTCCAGATCTTGCGTAGGGTAGTTCAGCTCATAGACCTTGAGCTGACGGGACGCATAAGCCACTGGCTTCCCTTGCTGCATCAGGACAGTACCTAAGCCAACTCGTGAGGCATCAATAATTACAACAAATCCATCACTCCCAGAGGAAAGAGTGAGGACAGGAGCGGACGTGAGGCGGTCCTTCAACTCCATAAATGCCTGCTCATAAGCGTCGCTCCAAACAAACTCATCACCCTTCCGAGTCAACCTGGTCAACGGGGCTGCAATACGAGAGAATCCCTCAATAAATCGTCGGTAATAGCCCGCCAAACCAAGAAAACTGCGGATCTCGTATGCGTTCGTGGGCTGGTCCCACTGACGCACGGCATCAATCTTCGAGTGGTCTACAGCGACACCCTGCCTCATCACTACATGGCTGAGGAACTTCACCTCCTCCTGCCAGAACTCGCACTTCTCCAGCTTCTCGTAAAGCTGGTGTGCACGGATGGTCTGTAATGTAATCTCAAGATGCCGCTCATGCTCCTCACGAGTCCTCGAATATATCAGAATGTCGTCGATGAACACCACAGCAAACTGATCGAGATACGGACGAAAGACCTCGTTCATCAACTGCATGAACACTGCGGGGGCATTGGTCAGTCCGAAGGACATGACCCGGAACTCAAAATGACCATAGCGGGTTCTAAAGGCTGTCTTCAGGATATCCTCATCTCGAACCCGAACCTGATGATAACCGGACCGCAAGTCTATCTTCGAAAAGAACTGCGCCTCCTGTAGCTGATCAAACAAGTCGTCGATCCTTGGAAGCGGGTACCTGTTCTTGATCGTGACCTTGTTGAGCTCACGGTAATCTACGCAAAGCCTCAACAAGCCATCCTTCTTCTTCATGAAGAGTACCGGCGCTCCCCACGATGAACTGCTCGGACGAATAAAACTTAGCTCGCGCAACTCATCCAACTGCTTCTGCAGTTCCCGTAACTCCAATGGTGCCATACGATACGGGGCCTTCGAAATAGGTGCAGTACCAGGCACAAGATCAATCTGAAACTCAGTATGCCGACGAGGTGGTAATCCCGGAATCTCCTGGAACACATCAAGAAAACCACAAACAACCGGTAGCTGTTCGATACTCAAAGAAGCTGGCTCCTCAACGTCACACGACAACAGGCAAGAAAGATGCCCTCCTCTGGGCTCAGCAATAAACTGAAACTCTGGCACGCCGGGTATGCAGAATGTGACTGTCCTCGCAGATCAGTCTAATATGACATAGTACTCGGCGAGCCAATCCATGCCCAGGATAACATCAAAATCGGACATCGGTAATACAAATAGGTCGGTAGGTAAGAAGATATCCCCAATCCAAATGGGACAAGATGCGTAAAATCGGCCCAACACTATGGTCTTCCCTAATGGTGTCGATACTACTAAATCCTCACGGGAAGACTCCAACAGCAAATCGGTCGATTGACAGAAATCATCGGTGATAAATGAATGCGATTCACTAGAGTCAATTAATACACGTGCAATGCATGCAGAAACAGGAATAGTACCCTCGATGACCCCTTCTGATGACTGAGGGTCCTGCTAGGCAGCATAGAATCTGTCCTGAGCCTGTTGGGGAGGTGCAGGTCCCCTTTGAGGTCTCTGTTACTGCTGTGGTCGCTGTGGGGGCCTAATCTGCTGCCTCTGCTGCTCGGGGGAGGTACAGGTGGCTGGTGCTACGGTCGCTGCTGCTGTGGTGGCTGTCGTGGAGGTGAATGTGGTGCCCTCGGCTGTTGCTACTGCTGCGGATGGGGACACTCGTGCCTACGATGCCCTGTCCGACCGCATCCAAAGAAAGTACCTATAAATGGTCCTGAAGATGGTGTTGGAGGTATTGCTGGTGCTCGAAATGCTGGGCGGGTCGTGTGCCGCTGCTATGAACGGTGCTGCTGGTGGGAACTACTAGAGGGTGCCTTCCTCTTCTGATCTCCCCTCTGATCACGGGCTCTCTGCACACCAGCCCAATCTGTCTCATATATCAGTGCTCTCTCTACTATCTACTCAAATGTTGGGAGCATGTGTCCGATCACACGGCTCCAGAGGGCAGGATGTAAGCCGTTCTCAAAACGGAGGGCCTTTCGCCCGTCATCATCAACAAGATATGTCACAAATCTGGATAGTGCGACAAACCGAGCCTCATACTGGGACACAGACATGTCCCCCTGGACCAAAGTCTCAAACTCTAGTGCGCGCTGCTGTCCCACATGCTCAGGAAAGAACTTTCGGTCAAACCGGTATATAAAGTCCTCACATGTCCACTCAAAATCGACGGCTACTGATCGGGCCATAGATGCCCACCAATACTGATCCTCACCATGCAGAAGACATACAGCTAATGAAACTCGCTGTTAGGTTGTACATCTCATGGTGTCGAATATCTTCTCCACCTCAGAGCACCATATCTCTGCAGCAGTAGGGTCTGGCTCAACTCGAAAACGTGGAGGATCGTGCTGCCAAAAATTCTTGAGAAGAGCGCTCGCACGCTCCTGTTCAGCCTCGGCCGGTGACACTGTGGGACGCCTGCTCTGCCCTTGAAGAATGGAGGTCATCGCCTGCAACATCTGCTGTAGCTGAGTAGCACTCACAGGTACGGGCGGATCCACACCGGACTTAGGTAAATGAGTGGCATCCTCAGGCTCAAAGGCAGGAATATCTGGTGGTAGAGTAGGAGTAGCAGGTGCTAAAGCAGGAGCTGCAGGTGGTGGTGTGAGAGTCGCAGGTGGTGGAGCGAGATTCGCTCGAGTCGTTCCTCTAGCCATAACGTCTCCTACAGGAAGGAACAATGGCCTATCAGCCTTGAGAATTCTCGAAGGCACATACATTAAGGGTCTATGTTAAAAAATTGCTAAGTCATTTAGACTCGGAACCTATTTATAGTAGATATGTGATGTGATCTTCAGGTATTCCCAAGTTATAATTTGATACCAACTTCTGTCACACCTCAAACCTGAAAATCAGATTCACATGAATTCCGATTGTCAAATTCGGTGCCGACAGCCTCCGTAGTGCCCCATTCTCGGCTCCTGACAATCAAATGCTAGATTTCGATCCTGGGATCCTACAAGGAGGATTTTCAGAATAAATTTTTTTTTGGTAATGGAGCATAACCACAAGCATAACCAAGTCACAAAACAACATCACCACATATCCACTATATCAAAATCTTTTAAGTACAGTGCGAAAAAGGAAATATAAGATGATCAACAGTTCTAAAATGGTCTGATACGCGCTCCTGCCTCAATGCTGCTACTGTCCAACACTACCTGCACGCAACGGTCGTGCATAAGCTTACAAAAGCTTAGAGGGTGGTGTAAGTGTGTGCGCAAGGTAAATGCTAAGTGTACAGTATCAGAGTAGTGCGAAAGTATGCGGTAAGTCCATGAATATAATTAACCATACCAAGGCTATGTAATGCAAGGCATGATGCGAGATATGAATGTCATCGGCCACACCGATGCAATGCAAGGCCTACATAACCGAATGTCATATGCGAAATGCAATCCAATCAAGTCGATACTCCTCAAGTATATATATCAGTACAGTTCCTCTCTGGATATAACCGGGGTCTAATACACTTCGCAGTGACTGCCACCTCTCTAGCTGCATAGTCAAGCAAGCGGAAAAGACCTCGTTATTCGCCTGACTAGTAGTATGTCAATACCTACCCGGCTCATCGATAGCGGACTCATTTGTGAGCTGGTCAAACTCATCCTAGCTTATAGACCCCTCACTCAGGCGGATAAGGCCACACCCCCTTGCAACAGACCACGACAGAGTGGGAGACGCGGCCTACTGGTATTCGACACTCGGCCGCTCTTGTATCCACTCGGTCTAGACGTTGGAGCATCTCCTGGTACTAAAGAGGTTCTGAGACTTTCACACAAAGACATCCTAAGTGTCCACAGTGTTAGAATAAGTATTTTCGGTATCCAATACGGCCATCCACAATGTACCTGTGGAGCCACGACCCTGATGTCGCTAGGACGTGCAGTGATCAAGTCACACATATGCGAGATGCATGAATCACACGTCAAATCATGCAGAAATCCAGCACGTACTGCGCGATCATGTAGGGCACTCCGTCTCATAATGGGTCCCATAAGTGGTCTGCCCAATGGCATATGCTATGATCAGTCACTACTCAAATCAAGCATACATATGATGCGTATGGGCATGAGTCATGAGATTATACTAAGCATGTTATAAAGTGATAAATAGTAACGAGTATGGGCCTACTAATGGGCCTTAAGGAGGGTTACAATGCGGATATTTAACCAACATTGTACTTACAATGTGGACGTCAAACTAACATTGTTTCTTAGGCACGACCTGCCATAAGTGTCATTACATGAACCATGAGAGATCACTCATTGCAATGGACCCTAAGGTCATCTCGTTGGGCCTCAACTCATGGGCCTTAGATACATCAAATGGGACGTATCACATGGGCCTTACATTTATCAAATGGGCTACATTAATGGGCCTCACCAATGAGCCTTATGTACATTGCAATGGTCCACGATCCATGGACCTTGAAATACATCAAATGGGCCTACACACATGAACTTTAAATATGTCAAATGGGCCACTCCATTTGCGCCCTATGCACATCAAATGGGCTTGATCCCATGAGCTTTAATATAGAATAAATGGGATGGAATCCCATGGGCCTTATATAGAGTAAATGGGCCGGATCCCATGGGCATTGCATATGTCAAATGGGCCCAAACTCATGGGCCTTATATATGCCAAATGGGCTTAATCCCATAGGCCTTATGCATGCCAAATGGGCTTCATCCCATAGGCCTTATGCATGCCAAATGGGCTTAATCCCATAGGACTTATATGTGTACTAAGGTGGGCCCCAAATGAATAGCCATAAATGGATCAACATGGGCCTTATAAACATACCAAAGTGGGCCCATTTGGACCATAGATCTGGCTCATTTTTAGCCCAACCGAAAAAAATGAATTTATAAAAAAATAAATGGACAGTTTAGATGCAACACATGCATCATGGTGGGGGGTCCACATGAGCTGAGGATCTTACTCATTCTTTAGCTCATGCCATGAAATGAGCTTTAAAAATGGGTGGACGGTTTGGATGCAGAACATGCATCATGGTGGGGTCCATAGATGGACGGTGTGCATGATACAAAGGGGGGGCCCACAGAGCTTAGTGACGCCACTCCAGCAGGCTACTGGAGTGAAGTACACCAGCCATCCCACCCAGGGACGGTGTGGGCCTAATACATGCATCAGTGAGTCCCACATGGGGCCCACCATAATGTTTATTTTCTATCCAGCCTGTTAATAAGGCCACAAGGACCTGGATGAACGGGGAACACAAATTTCAGATTGATTTAAAACTACAGTGGGCCCCAAAAGGATTTCAATGGTAAAGTTCAATCACCACTGTTTCTTGTGGTGTGGCCACCTGAGCCTTGGATTTCGCTGAAACTTGGAGGGGGCCCACCTCAAGGGATGACCCACCTCATGAACGGGCTGGATGACAATTAAACATCAAGGTGGGGTCCACGTGCAGAGCCGTGGGACCCTGCCCAGCGCCCGCCCGCCGCTGGCGCGGTCAACATCCTGACACAGCAGCGGTTGCTGCTGTGGTGATTTTTTTTTTTGGAAACCGAATTTTCTAAAGATTTTTGGGTGTGGGGTCCCCATCTGTTAGATCCACTCCATCCACTGGCTTCCATGGCCCTAGACAAGTCTATCAAGACCAATATTGGGCTATTTTCAGCGTATAGGAAAGATTTGGATGGATTTTAATGGTAAAAATACTATTTTCAACACTATGGCCCACTAAATGCTCCTATCAACCCCATCTTTCATTTCAACGCTTAAAATGACCCGCTAAATGGGATGGGTGACATGGATTGAATACATACATCAAAGCGAGGCCTATGCAAGCGATTCACCCCTATAGCTTGTAGAAAAATCAAGCTAATATTTATTTTTTTTTTCCTTCTACGTCCAGCGTCCAGACGCTGGACGTTTTCTTTTTTTTTTTTTTTTTTGCTTGTTTAGGTGGGCCACCACAAATGGATGTACATTAAAGATGGGCCCCACCCATGGACGGCTTGGATAAAATACATATTGCATGGTGGAGCTCATTCAAGTGGGCCACATGGCCTAATCAACATACAAGAAAATAAATAAATAAAATGAGAGAGAGAGAGAGTAAAGAAGTGGGACACGCGTGATGGAGGGACCCCGGCACTATGGGCCCTCTATTTCAATCATCCAATCATACATCAAAGGGTCCCATTGCATATGGACTTTCCAAATAGAAGATCAACGGTGGAGATCCCACTCCACTAAAAATGAACGGTCTAGATGACCTCTTTAATGCAAGGAAAGCAAACATCAGGATGGGGTCCATAGAGAATGGCCCCATCATGGAAATGATTTTTATGGTCAAGATGGGCCATTGGCCACATCTTAGGGTCCCAAGTGAGATCCACACCATTGATCGGTGGGCCTCACTTAACCCATCATAAAAATAAGTAAACTACCCTATAGAAGCACCCACCTTATGATCTACTCGGTCCGTTGGAACGCATATCTTCTAGAGCTTCACTTTGATGGTGGAGATGGGAGATGGATGGATAGGATAGAGGTTTTGGGATGGGAAAGTGGGCCACCAAGGTCACATTTCTCCCATGGGGAAGGCTTGGATGTGGGAGTGCTTCTTGGTTGCTTAGGATTTGTTGAGAAATGAGAGCGAGAGGTGAGATGTAAGAGAGATGTAAGTGATGGATGTGAGTGATGTGGTACTTGACAAGTATGGGTGGTGTAAGAGAGAGGGTGAGAAAGAGTTGACTTTAGGGGTTGCTTGGAAATGGGGTGAAAGGTGATGTGTACTTGACATAAAGTGATTGATGGGTGATTGATTGATGTGATTGATGGGACACATTGTAGAGATTCTCTTGGGAATGTAAACGCGTGACATTTTCTCAAAATAAACGCCGACCCACATCTCTTAGTCAGGGTATCGGATCGGACCGTGAGTCGCGGCATTGGAACCGCAGCGACGGTGCGGTCATAAGAATACAAGTCTCGGATTAAGTCGACTCAAATATATAGGATACGTCTCACAGTCGTGCGCAACGTCGACTACAGGTCACGGGTTACCGGAGTTTGACGAGAAGGATCGTGGGAAGCGACAGAATAGTATGGATTAGGATAGGGGTCTTACAACTCTCGTCGTGAGGATGTGCTATCCCGGTTGCTTGATAGCCTTCTTTCAGGTCTTGAGGCCATTGAGTCACTGTATCGCCGTATGTTTTTCCAGCTCCGAGGATGAGAGATTAGTTGGGAGGCTCCTTGGCTCTGTCATTTACCGTTGATTTGTAGCACAGCTCACACTCCTTTACTATTGTTGGGTCTTCAAGGGTATTGCTCTTATCATCCCATGCTATTTCTTCGTCAGTTTAGTTTCTAGCAGGATGTCCCGGACTTCATTTTTTCTGGATTTAGGCATGCTCCTTTTCCTTCCGACTTGATCCCTTTATATCGGCGAGTCTGGATATCTTGGCAGGGTTCTTTGGATGCGGCAGCTCTGGAGTTTGAGTCTTGGGCTCCTCCCTTTGCAACAGTGTCGTATCAACAGTGGGTTGCTGGGCAATCACTTTATCATTAGGTTCCAGGCTGGCACTGGCGGATGAGGCTGTTGATCGAGATATTGCTTCGTCCTCTTCTTGTATTGATGATTCTTTGGAGGCATTTGAAGAGCGACCATTCATTGATCCGTCGTTTCTTCTTGTGACGAATGGCCACCTTATCTCTGAGATTACTGTTCTTCGCCATTCTTGTGAGGACATGGCTCGTCGGTTGGCTATTGGGAGATGATATGATGAGAGCATGCTCACTACGCATTGCTTGGAGAGGGATGAGATTTTTTACCTGCACATGGAGATAGAGAGGCTTAGGTAATGGCTGTCGATGTACGAGTGATAGGAGCTTACCTAGAGTTTCTAGTCTCGACTTGCTACTTGTCTTGTTATGCATGGATTTTTTTTTATTTTTTTGGTTTTTCGTGAAGAAAGAAAGTAATGTACTTGTAAGAAAGATGTTTTAAAGGAATGAAAAATTTTGTTTGTACCAAAATTTTCAGTGCTTCCTTGTATTTGGGTTTGTGCTTTGGATGAGTGGGATCAGAATATTAAACTTAGAGCATGTCGAATCCAGTATTCTGAGTTGTTTACTAGGGATCTCTATTCCTTGAGAGTAGCGCATATTAGGATCATGCCCCTTAGATTTGAGTAGATTTTGACAAAATTTTGATCCATAACTTATCTCTTCCTTATGCTTCTTTGCTCGTTGCCTTGACTTCTTCTGTACCTACACTTTTTTTATTTTCTAGCCATTTTTGCCCATAACGCCCTTTCGGGTTTATACCATGGCTGGCTTTCCCATCATTTTTTTCCGTGACGCCCTCTTGCATTTTCACTACGTCTCAGGTTTTTGCTCTTGCCTACCCCTTGGCAGCTATGCTCTTTTTACCCTTGGTGCCTTTTCAGGTTTTCACCAAGTCCGCTACATGCCCGCTGTTTTTACTCGAGGCGCCCTTTCGGATTTTCACCTTGTCCTTTTTTGCTTAGACATGTTTCTCTCTCTCTTTCTCTCTCTCTATCTCTCTTTTAGGAGTGCCAGGAGCGACGGAGAGACTTCCTTTATAACCAGCCAACTAGTTACCTTCTTATCCTTGTCTTTGATTTTAATTGTAAGCTTCTTTTGGTCGAATTTTGAGGATGTGAGATGGACTTATTTTCTTTTCCTTTTTGGTCTTTTCTTTTTTTAGATTTCTTGTCTTTTCTTCTTTTCTCTTTTTTTTTGTGCTTGTGCTTCTTTCTTTTTGTTGTGTGAGAAATGATAGGTGGATTTATTTTTTTACTTTTGTTAGGGAAAGTAATGGGTATAGCTTAGTGATTGTAATCGTTGACAAGGTTGGATATGGTTACCTGTGATAGATTTTTATGTTATCGGTGTTGATGGGCACGGGAAGATCTTCTCCTCTCATATTGGTGAGCTGAAGAGCGCTTCCTAGGAGTACTTCTCAAATGATCAGCGGTCTATCCCATGAGGGTTTGAATTTTCCTCTAGGATCTGGTAAGTGTGGCGATAAGATATGCTTCATGACCATGTCACCGACTTTGAAACTTCTCTTCCGGACCCTCTTGTTGTAGGCCCGAGCGATCCTTCTTTAATAACATTTGGAGTGGCTTAGCGCATGCATATGCTTTTCATTTGCCAGATGCAGTTGACCATACCCTGCTTGTTGCCACTCGCCTTCCTTAAATTGGCTTTCCAGCAATATCTGAAGTAATGGGATTTCGATTTCAATTGGCAGCACTTCTTCCATTCCGTATGCGAACTCATATGGAGTTGCGCTTGTAGCAAACCGTACAGACGTCTGATAGGCCCAGAGTGCGTAAGGAAGCATCTCCAACCAGTCGCGATATGTCTTCACTATTTTCTCCAGTATGAGGATGATAGTCTTGTTTGCGGCTTCGACCCCACCATTCATTTTGGGACGGTAGAGACTTGACCTATGACGTTGAATCTTAAACTTATCGAGGAAATCGCTCATCCTTTATCGATGAATGGAGTTCCGTTGTCTGTAATAACGGCTTGAAGGATCGAATATCGGCTTATGATATTATTCTTCATGAACTTGACCACATGAGATGCTACGATGGTGGTGTAGGATACTGCCTCTATCCACTTGGTGAAGTAATCTACTACCACCAAAATGTATTCATGCATGTTTGAAGTTTTGGGGCTGACCTTGCCGATAATGTCTAGTCCCCACATAGAGAAGGGTCACGGTGCCGTCAAGTTGTAAAGTTTAGAAGCAGGCAATGGATTTAATTTACGTGCTCTTGGCATTTGAAGCACTTCTTGACGTGTCTGAAGCAATCTGCCTCCATTGTCAGCCAATAGTAACCGAGTCGTAGGATCTTTGTCATCATGTGTCCGTTCATATGTGGACCACATAGTCCTTCGTGGACCTTTGACATGATCTATGCTACTTTTATTTCGTCTACACAGTGGAGGAGGACTTGGTTAAAGGATCGCTTGTAAAGAATACCCCCTTCCCCCCGTGATGGTGAACTAAGCGGCTTGCCGTTGGATTATGCGACAATCAGTTGATGTCGCTCTTTTTGGAAACTTTTGATGCTCGAGATATTCTTTAATATCTGTATACCATGGTTGGTTGTTTGGAGGGGTTTCGGCTTCATCTATTTACAGGCGGAACGCGGGTTCTTCTTGAAGTTCGACGGTAAGTTTCCATTCAGCAACTCCTTTCGGGATTTTCGGCATTGAGGGGAGAGTTGTCAGGGCGTCCGCAAATTGGTTCTTAGCTCGGGATATATAAGAGAATGTGATCTCTTAGAATTCCTTAGTTAGATTCTCTAGATAGATGAGATAAGGGATCAATTTTTCATCTTTAGTCTTCCTGTCGCCATTTGTTTGATTGATAATGAGCTGTAAATTGTTAAAGACTCATAACTTCTTCATGTTGAGGATGATGGCTTCTCTTAAACCAGCAATACATGCTTCGTATTCAGCTATGTTGTTAGTGCATTGGAATGTCAATCACCTGGATATAGGAATTGAAACGTCATTGGGAGAGTAGAGTATGACGCCTACTCCACTTCCTTTTGAGTTTGCAGCTCCATCGAAGAAGAGCATCCACTCTCCCGCCTTTCTTTCTTCTTCTTCCTCAATCAGGTGGATGTCCTTGTCTGGGAAGAAGGTCTTCAGTGGTTGGTAATTAGGCAAAGAGTGTGTTACTAGGTGATCGGTCAGTGCTTACCCCTTGATTGCTTTCTGAGTGACATAGGTTATGTCGAACTCGAAAAGCAGTAGTTGCCATTTTGCGATCTTGCCTGTTAGTGTTGGTTTCTCGATAATCGTTGTGTTGCCCATACTAGGGCAAGGTACATTTTTTCTAAGCTAGAATATTTGGTTTCATAGCTTGTAAATTGTCGGCTTAGGTAGTAGATCACTCTCTCCTTTCTTCTTGTGTCGTCGTGTTGGCCGAGGATGCATCCAATTGCTTCTACTGCAACAGAGATATATAATAATAACTACCTGCCCAAAATAGGTGGCATGAGCACTAAAGGGTTTAACAGGTACTTCTTGATCCTTTTGAAGGCTGCTTGGCAATCGTCATTCCATTCATTTGGTGAGTTCTTTCGTAGAAGCTTGAATATGGGCTTACAGACTGGAGTGAGTTGTGCGATGAATCGGCTGATATATTGGATCTGTCCGAGGAAGCCCCAAATTTCTTTTTCAGTCTTAGGCGACGACATTTCGATGATTGCCTTAGTCTTGGTTTTGTCTACCCGGATGCCATCTTCACTGACCATGAAGCTTAACAGCTTGCCTCTAGTTACACTGAAGACACACTTTTATGGGTTGAGGCGAAGCTTGAATTTGTCCAACCTGTCGAAGAGCTTCTTGAGGTCTTCAAAATGTCCTTCGATTGTGCGAGATTTAACAATCATATTGTCCACACAGACCTTAATTTCCTTATTTATCATGTCGTGGAACAAGGCAGTCATGACTCGCTTATATGTAGCTCCCGCATTCTTTAACCCAAAGGGTATAACCCGATAGCAGAAGGTTCCCTATGGTGTGATGAAAGAAGTCTTTTCACGATCTTTGATGGCCATTTTGATATGATTGTAGCCAGAAAAGCCATTCATAAAGGAGAATATCTTGTGTCCAGTAGTATTATCCACCAGCGTATCGATGTGAGGTAGAGGGAAGTCATCTTTAGGGCTTGCTTTATTGAAATCCCTGAAGTCGATGCACATTCTGACTTTGTCATCCTTCTTTGAAATTGGTACAATATTTGTGAGCCATTCCGGGTAGTTAGAGACTATCTGAAATCCCGCCTTATATTACTTGATGACTTCATCACGGACCTTCAAGGCCCATTCTGGCTTCATTCTTCATAGCTTTTGCTTGATAGGCTTCATGTCTGGCTTTGTTAGCAAATGGTATACCACCAAGTCTTCGTCAAGCCTAGACATATCCTCATAAGAGAAGGCAGAGTTGGATAACCTAGGTCTCAGGAATTTCATCATATTTTACTTGTTCTCTAGGCACAATGATCTACTGATGCTCGCTTCTCTAGGGAGTTCCGCTGACCCAAGTTCACAACTTCGAAATTATTTACCACAACGTCGGCCTTTGTTTCGAACCTTTTGAAAGAGTCCTCGAGTTCGAGAGCTGTATCATCATTTTTCTCATCCTAGGCTTCATTCAAACCCATCAGTTCGAAGTCTAACTCTAGATGGAAATCATACAAGTCAACCTTGAACTCCGATGCTGTGTGTGAAGTGTTTGGCACAATGATTTTTGAAAGTTTTTCTGTTGTTTTTATGTTTTGAGAATTTTCTATTTTTTTTTTGTGATTTTGAGGGATGTTTGATGTTTTTATACTTTTTGGAATATGTGATGTTTTTATGTTTTAAAATTTTTCTGATTTTTTTGTGTTGCCAAGAGGTCCCAAATAAGACGGTGTTGCGAACATGATTGGTCCTATCCTGATTTGGGGCACCAAATGCTATTTACATTGGCATTTTTTCTAGGTCGACATTCGTGGGTGGTTTGCTGGTTGATTCAATTATTACGGGGATAGCTGTCCATCCTGGTTCTTTCCCCCTTACGATCCTGTTGTTCCACTCTATCTGTCCCTGTGGGTCATTTGTCTTGATGACCATGATGTCTATTGGACTAGGCTCAGCGTCGGAATCTGATTCGATTTCTTTGCCCAGAAGTTGGAGCTCTTCTGGCTCCTTGGGTCCATCTTGCGATGAGACCTTGATGTCTGTTCAATCTAGGGAGGGCCATTTCCCTTTGTCTATCTAATGAATGGGCTGCTTCGGCCCCTTGTGTTGCTGAGCTATTGACGGGGATGTTTCTCCCTGACTGTGGGTGGAGGTGGGTGTCTCCTTGTGCTTGCATGTGTCTTTTGTAAGGGGCGCCTCTAGTTTTGGGTCCTCCGGGGTGGGCCTGCTTCCATACCACTAGCCTCATGTAACAGATATGGAGATTCTACCCCTAGTATAGGATGTGCTTTTGATATCCCGAGGATTTTGTCCCACCTTATCGGTGGCTAAATGGACTCCTAGCTAGAATGTTCTGTGAGTTTGAACCACTGAAGATGGTCCTCAAGGGAAATCATCATGTCCCCACAAACTGTCACAGGCCTGATGAACTTACTAGGTGTGCATTTGAATGGTTGCCTCTTCTTTGACCCTTCGGCCTGATCCCCTATTGTCGGTTGGTATCTCAGTCCCTGTCTTTATACGTTAGCATGTGCTGGCTTTACCACCATACCTTTCTCATGAAATTCGGTACGGTAGTTCAAAATTAATCGTTCAGCAAGGGGGATGACATATTCAGCAGCGAGATGTTATAGGTTGGCGATTGAGTTCACAATTTTAAATTTGAAACTGTGATATGATATGTCATCCTCTGCATGCTGAACCTCAACCATCGGGATGTCGGTTTCTGAGATATTAATCATCACCGGTAGGATAATTTCTGGCTTGGTCGGCATAGAGATGATTCGATTTCTTGAAGGGAATTTAATCATTTGATAGAGAGTGGATGGGATGGCTCCAACAGCATGGAGCCATGGCCGTCCCAATAGAAGGTTAAGTGAGGCAGGGATGTTAATGACCTAGAATGCGACAAGTGTCATATTTTGCCCAATTTATATCTCAATGTCGATTTCTGCCTCGACTTGCCTCTGGGAGTTATTGAAGGCTCGGACGCTCATAGTACTGGGTCGAAAGGAAGACAGTTTTATCCCTAAACATTTGGCAGTCCTCATAGGGTAGACATTCAAGCTTGATCTGTTATCTATGAGTATGAGTGAGACTTTGAAATTTTCGTAACGGACAACTATGTTTAATGAGCACCCATGTTTACGTCCTTCTGGGGGCAACTCATCATCAGAGAAAGTGATGGCTCATGGTGCGAGGAGTTGTCCGATCATATTTGCCACCATTTTGAGAGGTACGTCAGGGGAGATATGTGCATCATTCAATATTTTCGTAAAGATTTGTCGATGCGATCTTGATGTACATAAAAGTTTTCAGATAAAAATTTATGTGGGAATGGATTTGAGTTGGGTTGCTATGTCGTAAGCAACATCGGTTTTATGGGTGGTTCCCGACAAGGTTCCCCAAGTTTCTCTTGGGTTCTAGTTATCTCTCTTGAAATACCTCCCGTTGTTACCCACTTTAGCGCATTCTGGATAATGCCATGGGACTACTTTTAGGTTATAAGAGGGCACCGTCTTCCCTTCTAGGTATATCGTTGGTTCTTGAGGCTGAGAGATTGTTGTCGAGACTATTTATGGTGGACTTGATGATTTCTCTTGAAGTGTGACCAAATCTTGACGGGTTTTGACAACGGAGTTTTTTTCCTCCTATTGAGGTGTGGGAGGGATTCTTCGGGCATGTGCTAGTTGGTGAGGCATTAGGAATCTTAGTGTTTGGACCAGGGGTGCCCCTTGCAAAGTTACTGGGGCTAGATTCGGGAGGCCTATTGGAAGAATGAGGGGTTTGGAATTCGACCTATTTGGATTTGCTGGGGTTGGCGCTGAATGTGCCCCTTGGGGAGCGAGGTGTTGAGGATGTGACCTGGTGGGTGCTGCTTCCAGGAAGATGAGAGGCTGCATTGTTGGTGTTGCTTCAAGGAATACTTGTGGCCCAGTCGGTGGCGCCTGTTGGTATCCCCATGTTCGAGTTGTTGTATCGGACATGATTACTTGTATGGAATGATGTAGAGAGGAGTATGCGGGATGCCCTCCCTCAATGCGATTGACGGTAGAGGTGCTGGATGTGTTGGGTCCCACTTGATGCGATGACAGGGGATTTTGAAGAATATTAGCCTGAGCCATATTGTTAGCCTGCGGGGTAATTGCGATCTTCTGGCTTTCAATTAAATCTTGGACCATGTGTTTTAAAGTGAAGCAACAATCCGTTAGATGGTCAGGAGCCTGGTGATATGCGCAATACTAATTTTCATTGTATCCTGGTGGCAGGGGATTGGGTGGAAGTCTAGGCTGAAGTAGCGTCCAGAGTTATTTTTGCATTAGCATTGTCAAAACTTAACTGTATGTTTGCACTAAGGATGTGAACTTTCTGCCTAGCATTGCTTATTTATATGGGTTTTGCACATTTTTCTTAGGCTGTTGTTATTGTTGAGGCGGTTATGCCTGATGTCCTTGTTGGGCTTGCTGTGGTTGGTATTATTGGTTCGATGGCTGGTACTACCTATTTTATTTTGACTCCAGTTACGGAGCACACTAGTTACCTTGAGTATTGGTGATGATATTATTAACCTCTGTGATGCGTAGCGCGGGAACAATACTTTTTTCATTTCCATATCCGACAGGTTTCCCCTCGACTTTGTTTCTTTTGATTGAGGGGGCCTAGTGCGGCCATGGAGAAATAGTTCTAGCTCTGATCTTGGCTTTCACCTGTTCTCTAGCTCAGATGAGCTGAGAAAAGTTTACGTATGGATACGAGATTAGATATCCTGAAATGTTAAGATTCACCGAATGTATGATCATAGATATCTGCTCTTCGTAGTCGATGGGGTTTCTCATTCGGGCCGCCATCGCCCTACCTATGCTGGTAAGGACTCGTCATTTTTTTATCTTAGGACAGCCAGATCAAACCTTCTCGGAGCTATATTCAAGTTATATGAGAACCTATCAATGAATGCCTGGGAGAGTCTTTCCCAGGTTTTGATTTGATGGCTGTCTAGCGAAGTGTACCAAACCAAAGCATCACCCTTAAGGGATTTCTGGAAGAGCTGTATCAAGGCCCCATCGTTCCCTACTATCATTAAGTTCCCCATAAAATGCTTTTAGATGTGTTGTGGGGCACTCGCTACTGTTATTCCTTTTAAATTTGGGTATCTTAAAGTTTGGAGGTACCTGGGCGTCTGGGAAGGGACACAGATCCCTAAACTTGGTGGATGGGTGGTCCACTTCTTGCTTTCTCTGGAGCTGATTTTGTATCATTTGTAATTATTCTCGCAGTTCTTCGATTTTTGACTTGCCTTGCTGCGGATATCTTACCCCTTGCTGTAGGGCTTGTGCCGCTTCCTCTTCGTATAGATCGAGAATGGGGGTTGTTGGAAAGAAGATGGGTTCCTGGTGGCAGGAGGTAGTTGAAATTGAACGCCGCTCCCTTTCGGAGGAGGGTGTGATATTCGAAAATGGCTCCCGCTGGGGTATCTGTCAATTCTGGAATGTTACTCCCATTAGGAAGAGTGAGTTGGACTCGAAACTGGCCCCCTTCGTGGGCATCCGTCAGTTCTTGTCTGTGGTTCCCGTTAGGGAAAACTTATGCTGTAACTTAATTGTTTTGATGTGCTGAGTAGAGATGTGTGGGAGGGTTGTTCCCGTTTACTGGTTACTATTGGTCCTGTGCTGACTCTTTTGGGAGAGGGAGAACAGGATTTGTTGTAGGAATGAGGGAAAAGGCAAAAGGGGTCTGAGGGATTGATCTGTTCTGTACGTTAAGTTGTGCCGCCTGTGTGTTTGGTACTACACTTGGTACTAGGCGAAGTAGTAACTCATGTAATACTTTGAAGTTCTAAGACATTTCATTCAAGGCTGCTGTGACAGGAAAATCTGTTTGTACCACTAGTACTGGAGTGGTTGCATGGATTGGTTCTGACCCTGATGGTTCAGAAGTTGGCGGAGCCGCTGGTTCCTCATCATGGGTAGCCTGAGAAGTCATGGCTGCCCAGGATCGAGTGGTCATAGTTTGAATTGATGCTTAAACAAGTGTATCCAAAGGTTTTTTTGTATGAATGTAGTGATGATGTCCCTTGAGATTAAAGTACCATGCACTTTCGAGTCGGGTCTCATCTAGTGCGAGCTAGTAAGTTCCCTAGTGGAGTCGTCATTCCGTAAACACTGAAAATTCGGCGCCTACACAAATTTGGCGAATTTTCTAGTTTGACAGGTGGGGATTAGCAGGCCGATTTGTGGATATTAGAGTCACCACTAGCCAATTAATTTCATAATCCCACAATCGGCTAGAACCTACGGAAAACGTAAGGTTGGAGAAGTCTAAAGATTCTCCTACCTTAAATTAACTCCTGATCTGTGAACTGGGATTCCGAGTAAGGGACCTTAGTTACAAAGAGGAAAGGTGTTAGGCACCCTCTCTGCCTGTACGAGCGTATAGTCTCTACTTTGTGTGCAAAACAATCTCAAGAGATGGATGATGTGGTCGAGATAGGACTAGGCGCACACATAGATTTTTGATGCGGTAAGATCCGATATTTTGGTAAGCCACAGAGCATACGTCCAATGGTGTGTCTAGAAGGCGGGTGTGATGATGCTTATACAAAGAAGTAAGAAACAGGACTAGATCACTAGAAATTTCTGTTGTGACAGGATCCAGTATACGACAAGTCACAGAGCATACGTTCACTAGAGATCTAGAGGAGCAGGGGGGTTGAGGAGGGAATACATGTCATGATGAGTGCTTGCATAAAATAAGAGGATCTTTGGCTAGAACTTGAGTAGGCTAAGACATAGGCTACATCATGACCAATCTAGGCTAAAATTGAGATTAAGAAGGTTAAGAGGAGACTAAGAGATAGCTAGAAAAATCTGATCTTGGAGGCTTAGGAGCTCTCCCTCACACTCACTCTCTCCCTTTCTCTTTCTCTCCCTCTCACTTAAGCTTGGAAATGAAGAGTAGTTATTTTGAAATATGAAGAGGAGAGGGCTATTTATAGCCTTCTCCAATGACATTGTTGTAATTACTATGTTTAAGAGGGGTAAATGCTGATGTGGCAAGTGGTGAATGGTTGAGGGGAGAGAAACACCATGTGGTGCACTCCCATTGGATATTGGGATTATAAAATGGTAAATAAGGTCGGATAAGGGGGTAATTTTTGAAGAAAGTTGACTTTTGGATGCTGGGATAGTTGTCTCCGAAAATTCACCCATGGGCCGCGAGTGACGTCACTCCGAGTACTGCCAGGGGTAGTTGGACTAGCACTCGGTAAGATGTCGGGTTGGGCTCAAGATATGGGCTTGTTCGATGCACTGATTCGTCCAATAGTCCACTTTTTGGGGTTTTGGGGTTCATATATGTGGACTTAGGTTTGGATAAAGGGTTCTAGTCAGGGTATAGGGTATAGGCGGGGGTTGTATGTGGATTGAATGGTTTGGGTTAGGTTTTCAGGTTGCGAATTGGAACTTTAAGGTTTGGGTCAGGGTTTTAAGTTAGGTTTAGGTTTAAACTGGGATTAGGGTTTAGGATTTAACCATGATTCCCGGACTATCTTTAGCCTTCTCAAGATGTTTGCCTGGGTGGGGTGTCTACACCATCCATAAGGCATACGGCTTAAGTGGCTTATAAATGATCTCTTTTAACTGCACTGATTTAGTCTTGCCTGACCCTTTTGCCGTTTTGATTTGATGTCCATGCACCCTTTTTTTCGTTGCGATTTGACATTTGTCTGATGTTTTAAAGTTTACCCAATGTGGCTTTGATAGCCTATACCATGCGATGGTGATCCCTACTTATTGAATTTGATTGGCCCTTGGTCAACTGGCATCCATTAAACATCATAAGATGGAAAAAATTCATGAGCCGGGGATAGTAGTCATGGGACACTATGCCTAAGCTATCAGCCTACACTGGGTGACGAGCCCCCCGTAATGACCATTGAGTTACTTAAATTGGCAGATTGTAATTGAAATAATAATGGTTTGGTTAATCATGTATTTATGGCATATTGGCGATGACGGGTGCCTAATTCTGGATACTGTAGCAGGTGCCCTTAGGTTCATTGGGGTATCGTTTCGCTAGCTCCTAAACTACCTACTATCGACCTATTTTGATGACTTGGCACCATGTTGTATGAGATATGCTACGCTGGTTACCAGTCTTATACATAGGTGACAAGCCCAAGTCCGACTGGATGAGCATCCCCAGGTCGATGTTGTCATGCCCCAAACTCGGAAACCAGTGCCGACAGCCTCCATAGTACTCCATTCTCGGCTCTCGGCACCCATACACCAGGTTCCGATCCTAGGATGCTACAAGGAGGATTTCTAATTATTAATTTGATTCGTAATGAGCATAACCATAAGCATAACCCATGAACAATAACCATAAGAACACCATAACAAAATCCATTATGATAAAAAACTTTTGAGTATAATGCATCTAAAGGAAAATACAAGATAATGTAAATAACGAAAACTTCAAAAGCTCGACTACACGCTCCCGCTGCTACTATGCTACAGCTGCGTCCTGATGTCACCTGCACTCATCAATCATGCATAAACTTATATAAAGCTTAGAGGTCGGTGTAAGTGTGTGCGCAATATAATCGTGCTCAGAATGTAAGGTCAGAGTAAGGCAGAAACATACTGATGAGTACATGAATGCAATCAGCCGTATCAAGGCTATGCGGTGCAAGATATGAATGCTATCGGTCATGTCATGACCATGCGATGTGTGGTGCAACTCAAGCATACCGATCCTTATTCAGGTCATCAATATCAGTACAATTTTCAGTCTAGATAATCACCGGAGTTTAGTACACTCCAAATGGCACTGCCGCTCTCCTAGCCACACAGTCCAAGTGAGTATAAGAAATCTCACTATTCGCCTAGCCAATAGTCTGTCAATACCTATCTGGCATGTCGATAGCGGACCCATTCACGAGCTAGTCAGACTCAGCGTAGTATTGCTCCCTACCCTCGGGCGAGTAAGGCTACACCGACCATGACACAGTGAGAGACACAACCTCTTAGTATTCGACCATCGTGCGCTCATATATCCACTCGGTCTCAACGTTGGAGTCATCCTCTGGTACCATTAGGTTTAGGAATTTTCACCCAGAGATATCTATGGCGCCCCGATGCTTAGTAATAATATTTTCGGTATCCAATCCAGCCACCCAAGATGTGTTTATGGAGGCTATGGCCCTAATGTTACTAGGGCATATAATAATCACAATTACACAAGTGTAAGTGCATGAATCATACTGTTAGACATGCAACAATCCTGCGCATACCGTGCGCTCATGTAGGGCAACTCAGCCTATCAGGGAGCCCATAAATAATCTACCTGAAGGCATATGCTATGATCAGTCACTTCTCATATCAGGCATATATATGATGCATATGATCATAAATCATGGATCTATACGAAATATGTTATGTGGTGATGGGCTCTGATTAAAACGAAGATGGGTCTAGACAGCCTACACATTACAGGTATGGGCTTATCAAAGGGGCCCTAAGGAGAGTCATAATGTAGACATTTGACCAACATTATCCTTACAATGTGGACATCAAACCATCATTGCTCCCAAGGGATAGTCTGCTATAAAGGTCAACACACATACCATGATGGAATCATACTACAATGGGCCTTATGTACGTCCTAATGGGCCTCGATCCATGGGCCTCCAGTACATCAAATGGGCCTCATAATATGGGTCTCGTATATATTAAACTGGGCCTCAACATCGGGCCATAAATACGTCAAGATGGGCCTAATTACGTGGGCCTTGCATACATCACAATGAGCCTCATAATATGGGCCTCATATTTATTAAGGCAGGCCTCAACAACGAGCCTTATACAAACCAGGGTGGGCCTCAACAATGGGCCATAAATATGGTAAGTGGGCTACACCACATGGGCCATATGTATATCAAATGGGCCACACTCAAATATAAGTGGTGATAAGGATTTCCACTATTAGAATTTCTAAGGGTTTAATGGTGGACGTTCAAACCCATAGTTTTTCATAATGTGGACCACCTGATACTAGATCTGTCTTATTTTTAGTCTCAAGCCTTTAGATTTATTTTTAAAATGGTTGGACGGTTTAGATGCACTACATTCATCATGGTGGATCCCATAGGGGTGGAAAGGATGGACGGCATAGACGAGGTACATACCTTATGGTGGGGCCCACACTAATGCAAGGTGTGGATCTTAATACATACATCAGTGGGTCCCATTTAGGGCCCACCATAATGTTTATTTTACACCCATCCTGTTGGCAAGGTCACATAGGCTTAGGGCCCAGCATAACGTTTGTTTTCCACCCAACCAGTTGATAAGGTCACGTGGGCCTGGGGCCCACCGTAATGTTTGTTTTACACCCATCCTGTTGGTAAGGTCATATAAACCTAGGGCCCACCATAACATTTGTTTTCCACCCAACTAGTTGATAAGGTCACGTGGGCCTGGGGCCCACCATAATGTTTGTTTGCCATACAAACTATTCATTAGGTCATGTGGACCTGGGGTCCACTGTAATGTTTATTTGCACCCCAACCTGTTGGTGAGGTCACACGGACCAGGGCCCACAGTGTTGTTTATTTTCCATCCAACTCATTGATAAGGTCACTCAGACCTGGGTGAAGAGGGAAAACAAATTTCACAATGATCCAACGCTCCTGAGACACCTAAAAGGGCTTCAATGGCAGACGTTCAATTCAACCGTTCCCTGTTATGTGGGCCACCTGAGTATTGTATAAAGCTGATTTTTGGGGGGGCCACTGTCCCGAAGGGGACCTATCAAATGCACGGTGTTGATGATCGACACTCATCATGGTGGGGCCCACGGATGGGACCGTGGGTCCCTGCCAGGCCGTTTATCCGCAACGGGCGCTGCCTGTGCCTCTGACAGCAGCAACGTCAGTTGCTGCAATTTTTATTTTTTTGATTTGGGTTTTCTTGAGGTTTTGCATATGTGGGGCCCACATCAGGGAAATCGGACCCAGTCATTAGTTTCCATGTCTCCCTACACACCTATCAAGCCCAATATTGGGTCGATGTGCAGAAGTATCGAGGTGTATTTCAACGGCAAAGATTATTATTCTCAATGTTATGGGTCGCTAGGAACTCAGATTCAATTTACTTTTCGGCTCAACGCCTAAAATGATCTGAGGAAAAGGATAGACGGCTTGGATTAAGTACATGCATCAAGGTGGGGCTTGCATGAGTGGCCCACCCCAAGCGTATCTAATTAGTACACACTCATGTCAATTCGCACTTCATGTTAGCCACGCCCGTCTAGCATTCAGAGACGCTGGACGACATGGATATGAAACAAGCATCATGGTGGGCTCCACACACTGCCATGGTGGGGTTCACAAGGTTTGGATAAGTTGATATTTGTATTTTCCTTCATCCAAGTTTGGACAGCAAGGTGGGCTCCACCAGTGGATTGTAGTGTGGTCCACTAAATGGACAGCATGGATATAATATATATATCATCGGGTGGGCCATCAACAATGAAAGAGTGAGAGAGAGAGAGAGAGAGAGAGAGAGTAATAGAGAGAGATCGGTGGAGTGGAGGGACCCTGCCACTATGGGCCCCTCTTTAACACAAATACATACATCAAGTGGGTCCCATCATAAGTGGGCCCCTTAAAAAGAGAACTAACAGTGGATCACTCACCTCTAGGCCTTCTCCTTGCTCCCTTAGGCTCCTAAGCTCCTCGCCTTCAACTTTGATGGAGGTTGATGGGGTTTTGATGGTGTGGATGAGAGATGAAAGGGTGGGCCACACTTGGCTTGGGAGAGAATATTTGGACGTATGGAATTTTTGGGTTACTTGAGAGATTTGAGAAATGAGAGAGAGTGAGTGAGGTGATGGGAATGATATGGATGGGATGATATAAGGAAGGGGATGGGAGGGTATGGTTTAGTTTGAAATATTGGTAAAAGAAGAATGGATGAGTTTGAAAATTTATAAAGGAGAATGGTGAGGTGGAGAGAGAGAGAGTTGACTTTTGAAAAGGAAGGGATGGGTTGTTGTACTTAGGGCATGGTGTGTACTTGACATTGATTGATGGGATATATCGTAGAGATTCCCTCGAAGTTTGCAACGTGCGGTGTTTCTTCAGAATGAATGCAGGCCCACATCTCCTAGCCTGTGTATCGGTTCGGTGCATGATTCGCAGCATTGGAACCGCGGCAACGGTGCAGTCCCTAAGGTAAAGGTTTCGGTTCGATTCGACTTCGGTATGTAGGACCTGGCTTAGGACCGCGCACAAATGTCAAATACGGGTCAAGAGTTGCTGGAATTCGACCGGAAGGACCACAGAAGCCAATGAAACGGTACGGTCTAGGATATGTGTCTTACAGATGTGTATTCACGCATATATGCATTTAAAAAGATTGCATCATCTATTATTTTGAATGCCTTGATGTTTTCAACAATGCTTAGCTAAGGCGGGGTATAATCTTGAGGAAAATTCACACTGAGTTGGTCACTCATCCATCAAATATATAACCGTATAAGTAGCTGTCGAGGGTCAAATATTGCATATTAGACCCTAGTTATTATCTGGATTTACGAACATAATACCATGTAATGACCCACTTTAACCGTGTTTGTGATACAGAGTGTAATTACAAGCTCGGACTGAAAAAGGATGCTTAAAGTTGAGATTTAGTGCTCAAAATTCACAAAAGCATGGGACACATTCCACGGGACCAAGATCGATGGAATTACACGCCAGAGATTCGAGAAAATTGAGAAACTGAGGCTCAAGTGGCCCAAAATTGGCTCAGAATGCAAGATCACAAGGTTCTCACCATCCGATCAGCTTGAAACTTCATACATGGCTTGAGGACCATAAATGAACTGTACACGTCAAATTTTAGCTATTAAAGATCTTTGGAAGTGGGCCAACGGACTGATCAGCCCCTTAATTCATTAAGTGGGGCCCACCTGATATTTGGAACTGCCTCAAAATTGTTCTCGACGGTTAAAATAATATGAGGAAGAGGATGGACGGTGTAGATTTCTCGTAAACATCACGGTGGGCCCTGTGTATAAGGTGTGTGTACACTGCACAATGCACACACGCGTGCACCAGAGACAACGCACGCGGGTCAGCAATGCTGACCTGCACCGTTCTAAAACAGCAAGTGCTGTTTCCGTTTTCTCTTACGCACGCACGAAAGGCGTCCGTTTTGTGATCGACTGTGGGCCCCACCTATGGACCGTATAACTCATCTGATCCGACCATCTTGTAGAGAGCTGTAAACACTACAAAACCATATTGACTCTTTTCATTCATGCGTATACACGTGTGCGTTACAGAGGCCACAAAAGGGCTGCCCTGCAACATTCAAAAGTGATCCTTTTGTGATTTCTTCTCTGAGTAGTGCCAATGGATGTTCAAAACTACCTATTCTTGACTGAAATTTCGTTTTGAATGCAATGGACAGGGTGGATTTTTCATAAAATACTTCTGTGGGGCCCACCGATCACAACAGTAAAATAGTACGAAAGGTTTCTCACATCCTCGAAAACTGACCTTTCCAGGTGGTTGTGGCCCACCATCTTTGATCATATGACAGATCTGAACCATCTATCATGTAGAGGACCCAAGAAAGTCCCAAGGGATGGTATTTCTTTAAAATTTGAGCGAGGAAAGTGGCGATTTTTGAGGCACTAAACTTGGCTGCGAAAAGGCTTTTGCTGTGCATGCGATAGCTTTCTAAATCCGATTCAAGTCCGATTTTCACCACTCCAGCAGCTATACAAGGAGGTTTTGGACGTGGGGAGCAATTATTCAGACCTTGGGAGGAAGATCCAGAGCTTGGAGAACGGGTTGGACGTCTGCAAGAGAGAGGGTAGTGATTATTCTAATTGTTTTATCTTGAGATGTTTAACCCCATCATGTTGGGCTAAAACCTCTTAGCTAGGGCTAAGGGGTGAAGCTTGTAGCACGATGGGAGAGTTGTGATTTATGCCTTTGATTTAATTTTTGAATTACCTTGATTATAGTTTGATTAATGAGAATGCTTTCAGTTTTAAATGGTTTGTTGTGACTGAAATTACAATAGATCTGCGATGGCTTTGAATACTTCTCTTTTCCTTTTGATGTTTATGACGTTAGGACGCCCTGTTGTTCACCATAGTCTCCTGGGCATGGTTGGATGACGGTACCCTTCCTAATCTTCATACATGTGATTGGTTGGTAATTAGGTTAATTCTGTTGTTTGCCATAGTCTCTTGGGTATGGTTTGGTGATGGAATCCATTCTAATTCATATACCTTTTATCTTTTTAAAAACTAGATCAATGGTAGTTCAGTAAATTTCATGATTCTTAAAGCAGGCATAAGATCTCCCTGATCCCTACAAGTGGATCCTTTGAATCCCTAGTTCCCTTCCTCTGACTTTTCTTAAGATTTAGATAATTATTCCATCATTACTCCCTTAATTTCTATCTGATTGAGATTACACCTTATTCTAGTTCAAATTCTACTTAATTTTAGTGAACGTACAAGTTTCAGTCCTTTGGGATTCGACCTCGGTCTTACCGAGTTATTACTACATCATAACCCTGCACTTGGGGAGTGAACAAGTTTTTGGCGCCGTTGCCGGGGACTGACGGCTACGATTTTTTGAAATTAATTAGTTTTAGGATTAGTTTTAGATTAGATTTTCTTTTTATAATTTTTTAATTCTACGTTTAGAAGCTTAGTTATTTTCCTTATTAGAAATTTTTTTCTAACTTTAGAAACTTGCTATTCTTCATTCTATCTGATTTTTAGAACTAACCCAATTTTTCTGTTTTGTAGGCTTCTGAGATAGTTTCTAAATTGGTAACTTCGTTCTTATCTTCCTTTCCCTTTCTATTTCTAGTTTCTATTTCTCCTAACTTTGTTTCTTATTTTAGAATTTTTCTATAAATTTTTTGTAGGAAACTTTTAATTTAGTAAGCTCTTTCTAATTTCCTCTTTCTTTGGAATTTCTTCTTTTCTTTAGAAATTAGTTTACTTTTAATTAGGACTTTCTATTCTTAGAAACTAACTTGTTTTGTTTATTCTGCAGGTTCTTAACCTATGACTTCAAATTTGGTAACTTCTTTCCATCTTTCCCTTTTACTTTCTAAATTTCTACTTCTTTTCTCTTAGGTCTAGGTTAGAATTTAAATCGAGGGCTGAGTATGTTTTATGCCCCAGTGGGCATGCGACAACACTCAATCATGGGACTATTACCCAAGGACGAACACTACGTCTTGGCCGACTCATTCAAAGGAAAAAGGAGGAATATATCTCCTGAAAGAGGATGATGATCTTAACGCTAAGGTGGCTAATCTTACCAGAAAATTTGAGGCCATGGAAGGAAAGAAGGAAAAGGTTAATGAAAGTATTTGCGACATCTGTGATTGCAACATTCATACTACTGAAAATTGTCCTACAATACCTGCCATTCGAGAAGTATTGAATGAAAAATCTAATGCCGTAAATAACTATCAAAGACCTTTCAATGGAACAACCTCTAATACGTACAATCCTGACTGAAAAAATCATCCCAATTTCAGTTAGAGGAATGGACAAATTGCTACCCCTCAAGGTTTCTTCAATCAAAATCCAAATCAGGAGAGACTTCAATAAGAACCGGTTCAAAATTCTGTGCAAGAGCTGACGCAGATAATGCGAGATTTTATATAAAAGATAGATTCACGTATGACGGCTATAGAAAAGGGGATGCTTCCTGCACAACCAATCTCCAATCCTAAACCGTAATACGAGACAGGTAATCCCAGCTCTTCAAATCAAATGGGACATGCTAAATCCATCACCACTCTTAGGAGTGGGAAGGTTATTGATAAAACCCTTCCGGTTAGGCCCGAAAAGCCTCAAGAATCAAAAGAGGACAACAATGATGGATCTAGTGACGCCCCACAAAAATTTGAACCGGAACCTCTAGAAAAGCCAGTTGCTCCATTTCCCCAACGGTTGGTTGAACCAAAACGTCTCTCTAACTCTCAGGATATCCTAGAGGTGTTGAAACAAGTGAAAGTCAACATTCCTCTGCTTGATGTTGTAAAACAGATACCTTTATATGCTAAATTCCTAAAAGACTTATGCACGACCAAACGACGAAAAAGTGTTCAAAAGAAAATTTCCTTAATTGAGAACGTGAGTGTCATCCTGAAACAAGATGTGCCGCAAAAATTCAAAGATCCCGGTTGCCCAACCATATCATGTGTAATCGGGAACTATCGAATTGATCACGTACTTCTTGACTTAGGAGCAAGCGTCAATCTAATTCCCTACTCGGTATACCAACAGTTGGGTTTGGGTGAATTAAAACTCACTCGAACCATACTACAACTTGCTAATCGTTCTGTTCGTGTACCAAGAGGGATAATCGAGGATGTGTTGGTAGAGGTTGATAGATTTTACTACCCTTTAGATTTTATCATCTTAGACATTGAACCCATCAACGACACGAGCACTTAGATTCCCGTCATTCTTGCTCGCCCATTCCTGTCCACTTCAAATGTAATTATCAATTGCAGGAATGGTGTCATGACTATGTCTTTTGAAAATTTGACATTGGAATCGAATATCTTTTTCAATAACGGCAACAACTCAGAGGATGATGACGATTTCCACGATTTTAACATGATTGATTCTTTTGTGGAAGATAGAAAGCCTCTCACCTTATCCTCTGATCCTCTCGAGACGTGTCTGGCCCACTCCCATGATCTTGATGATGATATAATTAGGGAGACGTGTGCCATGCTTGATACTGCACCGGTACTTGAAGTTAATCGGTGGAAGCCACAAATTGAAGAATTGCCCCAAACTGATGTAGTGCCTCTACCGTCTAACCTCAAGCCACCAAAGCTTGACCTAAAACCTTTGCCCTCTGATCTAAAATATATTTATTTAGGTCAAGATGAGACATACCCGGTGGTGATCTCTGCCCACCTGGAGAAAGAACAAGAGAGTATGCTCATATCTACTCTCATTGAGCATAAGGGAGCTTTGGGATGGACGATAGCGGACCTCAAAGGAATTAACTCATCAATTTGTACTCACCGTATATATCTTGAGGACAATGCAAAGGCTGTTCGGCAATCACAACGTAGACTAAATCCAAACATGAAGGAAGTGGTTAAGGCCGAGGTTCTCAAACTATTGAAAGTGGGGATCATATACCCCATATCCAATAGTCAATGGGTGAGTTCAACTCAGGTGGTTCCTAAGAAGTCCGGGATCACCATCGTAACCAATGCCAATAATGAACTCGTGCCAACCAGAGTTACTACTGGTTGGAGAATGTGCATTGACTACAGAAAGCTGAATACCGTCACAAGGAAAGACCACTTTCCTTTGCCCTTCATTGATCAAATCTTGGAAAGGCTAGCTAGTCATTCCTATTACTGTTTCCTAAACGGGTATTCAGGTTATAATCAGATTGAAATCGCCCCTGAGGACCAGGAAAAGACCACATTTACATGTCCCTATGGCACCTTTGCTTACAGAAGGATGCCATTCGGGCTATGTAATGCCCCTGCCACCTTTCAGCGATGTATGATGAGTATCTTTTCTGACATGGTGGGAAAATATTTAGAGGTCTTCACGGATAATTTCTCTATTTTTGGTTCATCTTTCAGTGAGTGCTTAGCAAGTCTTAAATGTGTGCTGAAAAGATTTGAAGAAAAAAATTTGGTACTTAATTGGGAGAAGTGTCATTTTATGGTTCAAAAGGGAATTGTCCTTGGGCATATCATCTCATCCAAGGGAATCGAGGTAGATAAGGCAAAAATCGATCTTATCTCTAACCTACCTCTACCCAAGAACATCAGAGACGTGCGATCCTTTTTAGGACACGCAGGATTTTACAGACGATTCATAAAGGACTTTAGTCTCCTCTCTCGTCCTTTATGTAATCTTCTTCAGAAGGATGCACCATACGAGTAGACTGAGCAATGCCAAGAAGCTTTCACTAAGCTTAAGGGCATGTTAATCACTGCACGTATCATGCAGCTACCCAACTGGAGTCTTCCTTTTGAACTTATGTGCGACGCCTCTGATTATGCTCTTGGTGCGGTTCTAGGCCAGAGAAAAGATAAGCAGCCTTACGTCATTCATTACGCCAGTAGGACTCTAAATCCTGCCCAAGTGAACTACTCGACTACGGAAAAGGAACTCTTAGCCGTAGTGTTCTCTTTGGACAAATTTAGATCCTACCTGATCGGATCCAAGATCATTATCTACATAGATCACGCGGCACTTAAGTATCTTCTTTCTAAAAATGATTCTAAGCCCCGCCTGATACGTTGGATCCTTCTACTCGAAGAATTCGATTTGGAAATTAAAGACAAAAAGGGAGTAGAGAACGTAGTGGCCGATCACCTTTCTCGCCTTAATACCTCTGATTCCCTTGAGGCGACTCATATTAATGATATGTTCCCTGATGAACAACTGTTCAGAGTCTCTCATTCACCTTGGTTCGCTGATATTGCAAATTATCTTGCTACAGGTTCCATACCGACACATTGGACATCACAAGATAAGAAGAAATTCTTTACCAAGGTGCGTAACTTTTTCTGGAACAATCCATATTTATTTAAATATTGCCCATACCAAATCTTAAGGAGGTGTGTGTCAGGCGATGAACATCAGAGTGTCATCTCCTTCTGTCACTCATAGGCCTGTGGGGGTCACTTTTCTGCTAAAAAGACCACGGCTAAGATTCTACAGTGTGGCTTTTACTGGCCCACTATGTTCAGGGACACTCATGAGTTTTGCAAGGCTTGTGAGCGTTGTCAAAAATTGAGAGTATTGTCCCGTCGAAATATGATGCCCTTAAATCACATCCTTATCATAGAAGCATTTGATTGTTGGGGCATTGATTTCATAGGACCTTTCCCCCAATCCTTTGAAAATTTGTATATTTTTCTCGCTGTCGATTATGTCACTAAATGGGTCGAAGAAATTCCGTGCCATAATAATGACCATCGAATGGTCATTAAATTCTTAAAAGAAAACATCCTGTCGCGGTTCGGAACGCCTCGAGCCATCATTAGTGACGGGGGCTCACACTTTTGTAATAGACCATTTGAGAGCTTAATGAAGAAATACTGTATCTCTCATAAGGTGAGCACCCCATACCATTCACAGACAAGTGGACAAGCTGAGATTTCCAATAGATAGATCAAACATATCCTACAGAAAATGGTTAACCCTAACTGTAAGGATTGGTCAATCCGATTGACCGATGCCTTATGGGCGTACCGTACTGCTTTTAAAACTCCTATCGGAACATCTCCCTTTAGACTTGTCTATGAGAAAGCTTGTCACTTGCCTGTGGAATTGGAACATAAAGCATATTGGGCGATCAAAAATTTAAATTTCAATCTGGACAATGCTGGCTCGCTATGCAAACTTCAGTTGAATGAACTTAAAGAAATCCGGAACGATGCATACGAGAACTCGAGAATTTACAAGGACAGGATGAAGGCGTTTCATGATCAACATATTCTCCGAAAATTATTCACGCCAGGTCAGAAAGTCCTTTTATACGATTCTCGACTACATCTCTTTTCGGGTAAGCTTCGATCTCGTTGGACCGGACCTTACATTGTTGTCACTGCTTATCTTCATGGGGCCGTCGAGATAAGAGATCCCGACAATGGCAAGGAGTTTAAAGTAAATGGACATCGATTAAAGCCATTTGTCGAGACATTTGATTCAGAGGATATGTCCATGCCTCTGGTTGCTCCTGTTTACCAGGATTAATCTCCTAGTCTGATGGATGTATAGGTAGGTTTATCGCTTTCATAGGACTAGGATAGTTATTTTATTTGTCTGGTTGAAGACGGTAAATTTAGCGCTCCTGAGAGGCAACCCAGCTTTTCATTCCCTTTCATTTTTCTAGTTCAATGTTTGTGGGTAACATTGCTGCAAACCCTCACGAGACTACAACTCGTCCGCTAGGGGTAACCTAGGGGTTTAAAGGCTTGTTGCATACGCTAAATGCAATCGAGAGCACCTGCGAAAGTGGTATAGGTAGGATTTTCTTTTTATGATTTTATTTTTGTTATTTTGTTTTGTTGATTTCTCTCTTGTACTGACTCGCTTGTACGTTGATTTTTTTGGAAAAAGCCTTCTGATTCTCTATTCCAGGTACTATCCTCCCATCACTTCTCATTTACTTTCGTTGTCCCATGTGCATTGCATGATCATATATACCTTTTTCATTGAGGACAATGTAGATTTTTGGTTGGGGATGGGAGATTAGGCTTCCTAATCAGTATTTTCTTGGTCTTGAGCAAAAATTGTGAAAATTTTTAATTGAAAATTTTTAAATTTTTAGAAATTCCAGTGAATTCGATGTGATTTTGACAGATATGCCTAATTTAGATTTTCAAGATACGTGATGTTGGTAATTTATAACTCTTGGATTCAGTATCTAGTAGATTTCACAAGTTAGTTCGAATTGTTAATCCAAAATTAGAAGTTGTAAACATTGATTGAGTCATGATTTCACATGTCACATCTCGCTTTTACATTAAGGTTTCAGTTTGATATTGAATGGTTAACTTGGTAATCACTAAGCATGTAAGGAACCAGCCTGGACAATTTGTCCATCCTGATCAATGAAAAAAAAAAAAAACCAGATACCTTTGGAAAAGACTGACGAATAATCTTTAATATAGGTTTGCTCCCTATAGGTGTAGATTCGATCCCCATGGATAATATATGAAAAGGGTAGGGTGTACAGTCTTCATCATAGGTTTGCTCCATATAGGTGAGGCTTTGATTCCCCTTCTTGATGTACTTTTAATGAAAAAATCAAAAGTTGAAAGAATGACAAGAAGATCTGTGAGGCAAGTTTTTATTTTCATAAATTCTCTTGCTACTTACCAATGAGATCCTGAAATAGAGAAGTGAATTTTAATGTCGATAAGCCGAGATTACACTATACACCTATGAAACTCAATGTTTAGAATTATTCTAATTGATGGAGTAATACTTTGAACTTGATTATGAAATCTACCGAGTGCTTAAGTCCAGGAGAAAGCAATATCTAACATTCATGAATCTTAAATTTTTCGTATCTAATTCGTTTTTCAAAATATCACCCGATTTCATAGGAAATTATCCTGTAATTCTCAACTTATTTTTCGCATACTTTGCTCGGGACTAGCAAAATGCTAGTTGGGAATTGTGTTGAGGGTCAAATATTGCATATTAGACCCTAGTTATTATCTAGATTTACGAACATAATACCATGTAATGACCCACTTTAACCGTGTTTGTGATGCAGAGTGTAATTACAAGCTCGGACTGAAAAAGGATGCTTAAAGCTGAGATTTAGTGCTCAAAATTCACCAAAGCATGGGACACATTCCAGGGGACCAAGATCGATGGAATTACACGCCATAGATTCGAGGAAATTGAGAAATTAAGGCTCAAGTGGCCCGAAATTGGCTCAGAATGCAAGATCACAAGGTTCTCACCATCCGATCAGCTTGAAACTTCATACATGGCCTGAGGACCATAAATGAACCGTACACGTCAAATTTCAGCTATTAAAGATCTTTGAAAGTGGGCCAACGGACTGATCAGCCCCTTAATTCATTAAGTGGGGCCCACCTGATATCTGGAACTGCCTCAAAATTGTTCTCGACGGTTAAAATAATATGAGGAAGAGGATGGACGGTGTAGATTTCTCGTAAACATCACGGTGGGCCCTGTGTATAAGGTGTGTGCACACTGCACAATGCACGCACGCGTGCACCAGAGACAACGCACGCGGGTCAGCAGCGCTGACCCGCACCGTTCTAAAACAACAAGTGTTGTTTCCGTTTTCTCTTACGAACGCACGCACGGTTCCCATTTTGCAATCGACTGTGGGCCCCACCTATGGACCGTATGACTCATCTGATCTGACCATCTTGTAGATAGCTGCAAATACTACAAAACCATGTTAACTCTTTTCATTTATGCATACACACGTGTGCGTTACAGAGGCCACAAAAGGGCTGCCCTGCAACATTCAAAACTGATCCTTTTGTGATTTCTTCTCTGAGTATCGCCAATGGATGTTCAAAACCACCTATTCTTGACTGAAATTTCATTCTGAATGCAATGGATGGGGTGAATTTTCCAGAAAATGCTTCTGTGGGGCCTACCGATCACAACAGCGAAATGGTGCGAAAGGTTTCTCACATCCGTGAAAACCAACCTTTCCAGGCAGTTGTGGCCCACCATCTTTGATCATATGATAGATCTGAACCATATATCATGTAGAGGACCCAAGAATGTCCTAAGGGATGGTATTTTCTTAAAATTTGAGCGAGAAAAGTGGTGATTTTTGAGGCACTGAACTTGGCTGCGAAAAGGCTTTCGCTGCGCATGCGATAGCTTTCCAAATCCGATTCAAGTCCGATTTTCACCACTCCAGCAGCTATATAAGGAGGTTTTGGACGTGGGGAGCAATTATTCAGACCTTGGGAGGAAGATCCAGAGCTTGGAGAACGGGTTGGACGTACGCAAGAGAGAGGGTAGTGATTATTCTAATTATTTTATCTTGAGATGTTTAACCCCATCATGTTGGGCTAAAACCTCTTAGCTAGGGCTAAGGGGTGAAGTTTGTAGCATGATGGGAGAGTTGTGATTTATGCCTTTGATTTAATTTTTGAATTACCTTGATTATAGTTTGATTAATGAGAATGCTTTCAGTTTTTAATGGTTTGTTGTGACTGAAATTACAATAGATCTGCGATGGCTTTGAGTACTTCTCTTTTCTTTTTGATGTTTATGACGTTAGGACGCCCTGTTGTTCACCATAGTCTCCTGGGCATGGTTGGATGACGGTACCCTTCCTAATCTTCATACATGTGATTGGTTGGTAATTAGTTTAATTCTGTTGTTTGCCATAGTCTCTTGGGCATAGTTTGCTGATGGAATCCATTCTAATTCATATACCTTTTATCTTTTTAAAAACTAGATCAATGGTAGTTCAGTAAATTCCATGATTCTTGAAGCAGGCATAAGATCTCCCTGATCCCTACAAGTGGATCCTTTGAATCCGTAGTTCCCTTCCTCCGACTTTTCTTAAGATTTAGATAATTATTCTATCATTACTCTCTTAATTTCTATCTGATTAAGATTACACCTTATTCTAGTTCAAATTCTACTTAATTTTAATGAACGTACAAGTTTCAGTCCTTTGTGATTCGACCTTGGTCTTACCGAGTTATTACTACATCACAACCCTGCACTTGGGGAGTGAACAAGTTTTTGGCGCCGTTACCGGGGACTGACGGCTATGATTTTCTGAAATTAATTAGTTTTAGGATTAGTTTTAGATTAGATTTTCTTTTTAGAATTTTCTAATTCTAGGTTTAGAAGCTTAGCTATTTTTCTTGTTAGAAATTTTTTTCTAACTTTAGAAACTTACTATTCTTCATTCTATCTGATTTTTAGAACTAACCCAATTTTTCTGTTTTGTAGGCTTCTGAGATAGTTTTTAAATTGGTAACTTCGTTCTTATCTTCCTTTCCCTTTCTATTTCTAGTTTCTATTTCTCCTAACTTTGTTTCTTATTTTAGAATTTTTCTATAAATTTTTTGTAGGAAACTTTTAATTTAGTAAGCTCTTTCTAATTTCCTCTTTCTTTGGAATTTCTTCTTTTCTTTAGAAATTAATTTACTTTTAATTAGGACTTTCTATTCTTAGAAACTAACTTGCTTTGTTTATTCTGCAGGTTCTTAACCTATGACTTCAAATTTGGTAACTTCTTTCCATCTTTCCCTTTTACTTTCTAGATTTCTACTTCTTTTCTCTTAGGTATAGGTTAGAATTTAAATCGAGGGCTGAGTGTGTTTTATGCCCCAGTGGGCACGCGACAACACTCGACGTCTCGTGACTGAAAGAGGATTAGTTGAGGGGTTGACTGTCCATCGCATGACTAGACACCACTTGAATTCTCCTGAGTTAGAGGAGGTTATGGCTGAAAATCAACCTCAAGCACTACCCCAATCTAGGGTTGAGGAAGTATATGATGAGAATGAGATGCATCAGGCACCCCCGCCTCGTACTTTACGAGATTATTTACAACCGGCGGGGGTGAGTACACCCTCATGCATGATTTTTCCTACGAATACAGGACATATGGACATCAAGCCAAGAGTTATCCAACTCCTTCCTAAGTTCCATGGGCTTGAGTCTGAAGAACCATACTTACATCTGAAAGAGTTCGACGAAATCATAGCCACTTTATACTTCCCTAATGTATCTGAAGATACAATTAGGCTGAAACTCTTCCCATTTTCCTTGAAAGAAAAAGCCAAGACGTGGTTACATTCACTGCGTCCTAGATCCATTGGCACATGGAATGATATGCAGAGAGAATTCATAAAGAAATTTTTCCCACATCATAAGACAATTACCCTCAGAAGAGCAATCATGAACTTTGTCCAAGAGGAAGATGAAACATTTTTCCAATGTTGGGAAAGGTTCAAGGATCTGGTTAATGCATGCCCACAACATGGCTTTGAAATATGGCGCATTACGAATTTTTTCTATGATGGGCTAACATCTTCCATGCGCCAAATGGTCGAGACAATGTGTAACGGAGAATTCATCAATAAAAATGTCGACGAGGTATGGGATTACCTCGATAGTCTCGCTGAAAAAACACAATCATGGGACTATTACCCAAGGACGAATACTACGTCTAGGCCAACTCATTTAAAGGAAAAAGGAGGAATATATCTCCTGAAAGAGAATGATGATCTTAACGCTAAGGTGGCTAATCTTACCAGAAAATTTGAGGCCATGGAAGGAAAGAAGGAAAAGGTTAATGAAAATGTTTGCGGCATCTGTGATTGCAACATTCATACTACTGAAAATTGTCTTACAATACCTGCCATTTGAGAAGTATTGAATGAACAATCTAATGCCGTAAATAACTAACAAAGACCTTTCAATGGAACAACCTCTAATACGTACAATCCTGACTAGAAAAATCATCCCAATTTCAGTTGGAGGAATGGACAAACTGCTACCCCTCAAAGTTTCTTCAATCAAAATTTAAATCAGGGGAGACTTCAAGAAGAACCGGTTCAAAATTCTGTACAAGAACTGACGCAGATAATGCGAGATTTTATATAAAAGATAGATTCACGTATGACGGCTATAGAAAAGGGGATGCTTCCTGCACAACTAATCCCCAATCCTAAACCGCAATACGAGACAGGTAATCCCAGCTCTTCAAATCAAATGGGACACGCTAAATTCATCACCACTCTTTGGAGTGGGAAGGTTATTGATAAAACCCTTCCGGTTAGGCTCGAAAAGCCTCAAGAACCAGAAGAGGACAACAATGATGGATCTAGTGACGCCCCATAAAAATTTAAACCGGAACCTCTAGAAAAGCCAGTTGCTCCATTTCCCCAACGGTTGGTTAAATCAAAACGTCTCTCTAACTCTCAGGATATCCTAGAGGTGTTGAAACAAGTGAAAGTCAACATTCCTCTGCTTGATGTTGTAAAACAGATACCTTTATATGCTAAATTCCTAAAAGACTTATGCATGACCAAACGACGAAAAAGTGTTCAAAAGAAAATTTCCTTAACTGAGAAAGTGAGTGTCATCCTGAAACAAGATTAGCCGTAAAAATTCAAAGATCCCGGTTGCCCAACCATATCATGTGTAATCGGAAACTATCGAATTGATCATGCACTTCTTGACTTAGGAGCAAGCGTCAATCTCATTCCCTACTCGGTATACCAACAGTTGGGTTTGGGTGAATTAAAACTCACTCGAACCATACTACAACTTGCTGATCGTTATGTTCGTGTACCAAGAGGGATAATCGAGGATGTGTTGGTCGAGGTTGATAGATTTTACTACCCTGTAGATTTTATCATCTTGGACACTGAACCCATCAACAACACGAGCACTTAGATTCTCGTCATTCTTGGTCGCCCATTCCTGTCCACTTCAAATGCAATTATCAATTGCAGGAATAGTGTCATGACTATGTCTTTTGAAAATTTGATATTGAAATCGAATATCTTTTTCAATAACGGCAACAACTCAGAGGATGATGACGATTTCCACGATCTTAACATGATTGATTCTTTTGTGGAAGATAGAAAGCCTCTCACCTAATCCTCTGATCCTCTCGAGATGTGTCTGGCCCACTCCCATGATCTTGATGATGATATAATTAGAGAGACGTGTGTCATGCTTGATACTGCACCGGTACTTGAAGTTAATCGGTGGAGGCCACAAATTGAAGAATTGCCCCAAACTGATGTAGTGCCTCTACCGTCTAACCTCAAGCCACCAAAGCTTGACCTAAAACCTTTGCCCTCTGATCTAAAATATGTCTATTTAGGTCAAGATGAGACATACCCGGTGGTGATCTCTACCTACCTGAAGAAAGAACAAGAGAGTATGCTCATATCTACTCTCATTGAGTATAAGGGAGCTCTGGGATGGATGATAGCGGACCTCAAAGGAATTAACTCATCAATTTGTACTCACCGTTTATATCTTGAGGACAATGCAAAGGCTGTTCAGCAATCACAACGTAGACTAAATCCAAACATGAAGGAAGTGGTTAAGGCCGAGGTTCTCAAACTATTGGAAGTGGGGATCATATACCCCATATCAAATAGTCAATGGGTGAGTCCAACTCAGGTGGTTCCTAAGAAGTCCGGGATCACTATCGTAGCCAATGCCAATAATAAACTCATGCCAACCAGAGTTACTACTGGTTGGAGAATGTGCATTGACTACAGAAAGCTGAATACCGTCACAAAGAAAGACCACTTTCCTTTACCCTTCATTGATCAAATCTTGAAAAGGCTAGCTGGTCATTCCTATTACTGTTTCCTAGACGGGTATTCAGGTTATAATCAGATTGAAATCGCCCCTGAGGACCAGGAAAAGACCACATTTACATGTCCCTATGGCACCTTTGCTTACAGAAGGATGTCATTCGGGCTATGTAATGCCCCTGCCACCTTTCAGCGATGTATGATGAGTATCTTTTCTGACATGGTGGGGAAATATTTAGAGGTCTTCACGGACGATTTCTCTGTTTTCGGTTCATCTTTCAGCGAGTGCTTAGCAAGTCTTAAATGTGTGCTGAAAAGATGTGAAAAAAAAATTTTGGTACTTAATTGGGAGAAGTGTCATTTTATGGTTCAAAAGGGAATTGTCCTTGGGCATATCATCTCGTCCAAGGGAATCGAGGTAGATAAGGCAAAAATCGATCTTATCTCTAACCTACCTCCACCCAAGAACATCAGAGACGTGCGATCCTTTTAGGACACGCAGGATTTTACAGACAATTCTTAAAGGACTTTAGTCTCCTCTCTCGTCCTTTATGTAATCTTCTTCAGAAGGATGCACCATACGAGTGGACTGAGCAATGACAAGAAGCTTTCACTAAGCTTAAGGGCATGTTAATCACTGCACCTATCATGCAGCCACCCGACTGGAGTCTTCCTTTTGAACTTATGTGCGACGCCTCTGATTATGCTCTTGGTGCGGTTCTAGGCCAGAGAAAAGATAAGCGGCCTTACGTTATTCATTACGCCAGTAGGACTCTAAATCCTGCCCAAGTGAACTACTCGACTACGGAAAAGGAACTCTTAGTCGTAGTGTTCGCTTTGGACAAATTTAGATCCTACCTGATCGGATCCAAGATCATCATCTACACAGATCACGCGGCACTTAAGTATCTTCTTTCTAAGAATGATTCTAAGCCCCGCCTGATATGATGGATCCTTTTACTCCAAGAATTTGATTTGAAAATTAAAGACAAAAAGTGAGTAGAGAACGTAGTGGCCGATCACCTTTCTCGCATTGATACCTCTGATTCCCTTGAGGCGACTCATATTAATGATATGTTCCCTGATGAACAACTGTTCATAGTCTCTCATTCACCTTGGTTCACTGATATTGCAAATTATCTTGCTACAGGTTCCATACCAACACATTGGACATCACAAGATAAGAAGAAATTCTTTACCAAGGTGCGTAACTTTTTCTGGAACGATCGATATTTATTTAAATATTGTCCAGACCAAATCTTAAGGAGGTGTGTGCCAGACAATGAGCATTAGAGTATCATCTCCTTCGGGTAAGCTTCGATCTCGTTGGACCGGCCCTTACATTGTTGTCACTGCTTATCCTCATGGGGCCGTCGAGATAAGAGATCCCGACAATGGTAAGGAGTTTAAAGTAAATGGACATCGATTAAAGCCATTTGTCGAGACATTTGATTCAGAGGATATATCCATGCCTCTAGTTGCTCCTGTTTAGCAGGACTAATCTCTTAGTCTGATGGAGGTATAGGTAGGTTTATCACTTTCATAAGACTAGGATAGTTGCTTTATTTGTCTGGCTGAAGACGATAAATTTAGCGCTCCTGGGAGGCAACCCAGCTTTTCATTCCCTTTCATTTTTCTAGTTCAATGTTTATGGGTAACATTGCTGCAAACCCTCACGAGACTACAACTCGTCCGCTAGGGGTAACTTAGGGGTTTAAAGGCTTGTTGCATACGCTAAATGCAATCGAGAGCACCTGCGAAAGTGGTATAGGTAGGATTTTCTTTTTATGATTTTATTTTTGTTATTTTGTTTTGTTGATTTCTCTCTTGTACTCACTCGCTTGTACGTTGATATTTTTGGAAAAAGCCTTCTGATTCTCTGTTCCAGGTACTATCCTCCCATCACTTCTCATTTACTTTTGTTGTCCCATGTGCATTGCATGCTCATATACCTTTTACATTGAGGGCAATGTAGATTTTTGGTTGGGGGTGGGAGATTAGGCTTCCTAATCAGTATTTTCTTGGTCTTGAGCAAAAATTGTGAAAATTTTTAATGTGAAAATTTTTAAATTTTTAGAAATTCCAGTGAATTCGATGTGATTTTGACAGATATCTCTAATTTAGATTTTCAAGATACGTGATGTTGGTAATTTATAACTCTTGGATTCAGTATCTAGTAGATTTCACAAGTTAGTTCCAATTGTTAATCCAAAATTAGAAGTTGTAAACATTGATTGAGTCATGATTTCACATGTCACATCTCGCTTTTACATTAAGGTTTCAGTTTGATATTGAATGGTTTAACTTGGTAATCACTAAGCATGTAAGGAACCAGCCTGGACAATTTGCCCATCCTGATCAATGAAAAAAAAAAAAACAGATACCTTTGGAAAAGACTGGCGAATAATCTTTAATATAGGTTTGCTCCTTATAGGTGTAGATTCGATTCTCCATGGATAATATATGAAAAGGGTAGGGTGTACAGTCTTCATCATAGGTTTGCTCCCTATAGGTGAGGCTTTGATTTCCCTTCTTGATTTACTTTTAATGAAAAAATCAAAAGTTGAAAGAATGACAAGAAGATCTGTGAGGCAAGTTTTTATTTTCATAAATTCTCTTGCTGGTTACCAATGAGATCCTGAAATAGAGAAGTGAATTTTAATGTCGATAAGCCGAGATTACACTATACACCTATGAAACTCAATATTTAGAATTATTCTAATTGATGAAGTAATACTTTGAACTTGATTATGAAATCTACCGAGTGCTTGAGTTCAGGAGAAAGCAATATCTAACATTCATGAATCTTAGATTTTTCGTATCTAATTCGTTTTTTAAAATATCACCCGATTTCATAGGAAATTATCCTATAATTCTCAACTTATTTTTCACATACTTTGCTCGGGACTAGAAAAATGCTGGTTGGGAGTTGTGTTGAGGGTCAAATATTGCATATTAGACCCTAGTTATTATCTGGATTTACGAACATAATACCATGTAATGACCCACTTTAACCGTGTTTGTGATGCAGAGTGTAATTACAAGCTCAGACTGAAAAAGGATGCTTAAAGCTGAGATTTAGTACTCAAAATTCACCAAAGCATGGGACACATTCCAAGGGACCAAGATCGATGGAATTACACGCCAGAGATTCGAGAAAATTGAGAAACTGAGGCTCAAGTGGCCCGAAATTGGCTCAAAATGCAAGATCATAAGGTTCTCATCATCCGATCAGCTTGAAACTTCATACATGGCCTGAGGACCACAAATGAACCATACACGTCAAATTTCAGCTATTGAAGATCTTTGAAAGTGAGCCAACGGACTGATCAGCCCCTTAATTCATTAAGTGGGGCCCACCTGATATCTGGAACTGCCTCAAAATTGTTCTCGACGGTTAAAATAATATGAGGAAGAGGATGGACGATGTAGATTTCTCGTAAACATCACGGTGGGCCCTGTGTATAAGGTGTGTGCACACTGCACACTGCACAATGCACGCACGCGTGCACCAGAGACAATGCACAACAAGTGTTGTTTCCGTTTTCTCTTACACACGCACGGACGGCATCCATTTTGCGATCGACTGTGGGCCCCACCTATGGACCGTATGACTCATTTGATCCGACCATCTTGTAGAGAGCTGCAAACAGTATAAAACCATGTTGACTCTTTTCATTCATGCGTACACACGAGTGCGTTACAGAGGCCACAAAAGGGCTGCCCTGCAACATTCAAAACTGATCCTTTTATGATTTCTTCTCTGAGTAGCGCCAATGGATGTTCAAAACCACCTATTCTTGACTAAAATTTCGTTCTGAATGCAATGGACTGGGTGGATTGTCCAGAAAATGCTTCTGTGAGGCCCACCGATCACAACAGCGAAATGGTGCGAAAGGTTTCTCACATCCGTGAAAACTGACCTTTCCAGGCGGTTGTGGCCCACCATCTTTGATCATATGATGGATCTGAACCGTCTATCATGTAGAGGACCCAAGAAAGTCCCAAGGGATGATATTTTTTTAGAATTTGAGCGAGGAAAGTAGCAATTTTTGAGGCACTGAACTTGGCTGCGAAAAGGCTTTCGCTGCGCATGCGATAGCTTTCCAAATCCGATTCAAGTCCGATTTTCACCACTCCAGCAGCTATATAAGGAGGTTTTGGACGTGGGGAGCAATTATTCAGACCTTGGGAGGAAGATCCAGAGCTTGGAGAACGGGTTGGACGTCCCAAGAGAGAGGGTAGTGATTATTCTAATTATTTTATCTTGAGATGTTTAACCCCATCATGTTGGGTTAAAAACCTCTTAGCTAGGGCTAAGGGGTGAAGCTTGTAGCACGATGGGAGAGTTGTGATTTATGCCTTTGATTTAATTTTTGAATTACCTTGATTATAGTTTGATTAATGACAATGCTTTCAGTTTTTAATAGTTTGTTGTGACTGAAATTACAATAGATCTGCGATGGCTTTGAGTACTTCTCTTTTCCTTTTGATGTTGATGACGTTAGGACGCCCTGTTGTTCACCATAGTCTCCTGGGCATGGTTGGATGACGGTACCCTTCATAATCTTCATACATGTGATTGGTTGGTAATTAGTTTAATTCTGTTGTTTGCCATAGTCTCTTGGGCATGGTTTGGTGATGGAATCCATTCTAATTCATATACCTTTTATCTTTTTGAAAACTAGATCAATGGTAGTTCAGTAAATTCCATGATTCTTGAAGCAGGCATAAGATCTCTCTGATCCCCACAAGTGGATCCTCTGAATCCCTAGTTCCCTTCCTCTGACTTTTCTTAATATTTAGATAATTATTCCATCATTACTCCTTTAATTTCTATCTGATTGAGATTACACCTTATTCTAGTTCAAATTCTACTTAATTTTAGTGAACGTACAAGTTTCAGTCCTTTGGGATTCGGCCTCGGTCTTACCGAGTTATTACTACATCGCAACCCTGCACTTGGGGAGTGAACAGTAGCACAGGTGGCTTAAAAGACACTTATATCCAGGGTGATAAAGTGCAGAGTACAATTACTAGGAATGTATAGTTGTATCTGCCAGGAGGAGCTGCGCAATCTTGCAACTCAAGTTTACATGCATTTTATTATTTCTCTTATGTAAATCATGTAATTCTTATGTTGTTATTACAGAGACATTGGTTTGTATAAATCATTATGGGCAGCTACTCGTATATTCTAAATGTAGTGTAAATTTTTCTTTATATTTGATTTGTCCATCTTTCACTAATTTCTAACTTTAAAAGATTAAAAAAATATATATACCTGAATTTGACTATCTATAAAGGTTAACACTCAGATTTTTGGAGAATGAGTCACGTACTCGGGTTCTGAAAACTCGATGCGTTACAATCACTCCCCAAAGTGGGGCAACCTTAAAATCACAAAAATATTTTTAGAATCAAAGGTTTCAGACTTTTAAGGTATTAAGAGATCTTCCATATCTCTGGGTGGGAGTCAGTGAAAAACTGAATAAGATCTAATATCTCGCGGTTTCCCCGAGATTATCGAATCCGAATGCACATCAAAGTACGATCAGATTGAACTCTAGTGTAAGCTCCATCGTATTAAATGTCAATGCTAAGAAAAGATGATAGGCCAAGACTGGCTAGAACAAATCATCCAAATAATGAAAAAGACATATCGTAACCAAAGTGTTAAAACCAAAAGATTACATGGAAAAAAGGTCACACACACATACCTAGGCGTGGATGCTTAAGGAATTTGATTGAGTCCAACTCAGCATAATGAGTTCCCCGTAAGGCCGCAAAATGCGTAGGGCAAGTAAACACTTTGACGATCAAGCAAAACAAGTACTCATGGGGTGTTTAAGAAGCAACAAACATTTCAATTTGAGTCGGTACCCTCGTAAGGCCACATAAAGCGCATGGGCTCTAATGTACCTTTCCGATGTTAGTATCGATCAAGATCGAAAGTGTTGCGATTGGTGACCCATGCAGGGACAATCGCAACGTTTTCCTTAAACCCTCATGACATGTGCGAGTTATCTATTTCTAGGAAACTAAATGACTTGGACACAAAGGCAAGCAATGAATATAGACCGTAATCCATAACTGACTGGCAAAGGCAGGGTGTCTACTGGCTTTGGCATTCAGTTGCCATAACCTCTACCAAAGAGGGGCACTGTATACACCCCACCCTAGGTCAATAAGCTGATTAAATTTAAACCGATGAATGGTTAACCGAACCTCAACCCTAAACCCTAGGAACCCCAATAAACTCAACCTAGTCAGTCCATTCAAGCCAGTCAACTCAGTCGACCTAATTATAAACCCTAGGAACCAAGAACCCTAGAGCCTTGAATCAACTTGATGGATCAACTCACCTAGTTAACTTGCTGAGTCAACTAATCCGATTAGTCTACCCAATCTAATAACCCAGTCAACTCACCTAGTTAAACTCAAAACCAAGCCTGAACCAAAGCTCGGAATCAAGCCCAATCGAAGTACCATGCAAAACCTCAACGTAACGTCCTTCACATCAGAGCCTCCACACAAGTGAGGGAGGTTACCTACCAAAGTAAGGGGTCCAAGTGGGAATTAGTGGCAACTAGCTTGTCGCCGACCACGTGGCACTCTTCTTCTTTGGGGTGGAATCTCTCAAGCATGTGGATCCCATCTTTTTCAGACTCTAAGTATGCGGATGATGTGTATTTACTCTGGTGTCCATCTCCTTATCCAAAATTATCATTTTACCACCTCATCCAACCTAAAATTATCCTAATTTATCGAGTTCAGATTCTATAAATAGTCATTCTCATTCTCATTTCAAGCATTAAGAAGCATCCAGGAATAATCAAGTGGTGTGGAAAAGCCTCCTGATCCCTTAAGGCCTTAGCCATTTAGTCATCACATCCCTCCATCAAGGAGAGTGAGAGTGAGAGAAAGAGATTCCAACCCCGGTCTAGCCTAGCCTAGCCAGAGTCTGAGTCTCTTGAGCCATTTAAGCCTAATCTGATCAATCAGTTTCAATCAGTTTCATCAAATCTGAGCACTAGCATAGTGCAACACTCATTCCCTTCTCAACCCCCTTGCTTCTCAAATACATCATCACTACATCACATTTCATCATTTTCTTATATCTAATTGGTGGGAATATGCTCTGTGGCTTGCCGATATAATCAGATCCTACCCACCAGAAACCTAGTCAGTTAGCCATCATTTTGACATCAATATAGCATTGAGCATCCTACACATCACATTTTTATATACTTTGCACCATGCACTCGATCGGTTCGAACGTATTCTCTGTGGCTTGCTGATATAATCGAACCCTGCCCATCAAAAATTTGGATCAATTGGCCACCATTAACATTTCATTACATTACATTTTTTATGCGTGCGAATTAATCTTATTCCTCAAAAATAGGCAGATATTGTGAAGTTGAGAAGGCACATCAGTACGAGTAGAGTGGGTGCCTAACACCTTCCCTCTCTTTAATAGTGGTCTCTTACTCGGAATCTCTGGAACCGAACTTAAAAGTCATCTTCGAGTTAAGGATCTTTGGATTCTCAATCCTAAATGTTTCTACAAATTCTAACTGACTATAGGATCGAAATAATTGGTTAGTGGCGACTCTTGTCAAATATAACCCCAAGAAAAAAGCCCTCGAGTGAGACAACCCATGAAAAAGTGAGTCGATCCCTCACCCAGGATCTAGCGTCCATAGTTACATGTTGATTTATCTGGTTATCTTATCATTATTACTCGTATAGTGGTTTCTACCACATTTTCTTAATTGTGGAATTATGTTAGTTGATTGTACTCTTTGTGTATATATTCTTTGGTTAGAATTTCATTTTTGAATATATTTCTTTGTCTTACGAACTATACTTGATTTATGAATGTTGAGTGTGTAATTTTAAAGGGTATTCATCATTGCGATCACCATTATCACTATAAAAACATATCAATTGATGCACGTGTAGAGCGAGCGACAATGTTCACCTAGTTGATGGAAAGGCCTAGGGAGTTGAGGAGCTATGCGAGGTGCCGGTGGAGCATGTTGGGATCCATAATTAGTTGATAGATTTTCATTTCTACTTTTAATGAACTTTTAGTATTTAATTTATATAAGTCCTTTTTGGACACCACATTCGGATTTTTGGTATAATGTTAGATTGGAAATGCTTACTCGATGCATGGTTTAGTCTACTATTATTTGTTGTCAACTCTGAATATTGATGAGATTGTTTGAATTGAGACTTTCAATTTTAAAGTTAACACTTGAGATTTTGAAAAACGAGTACTGAATTTGAGTTACAAAATCCAGGGCATTATATTTTCCCACCTAATGCATTATGAATTTTTTCATTGCACGAATATATATATATATATATATATATATATATATATATATATATATATATATATATATATATATATATATATATATATATATATATATATATATATATATATATATTCTGCATTTATATTATCAGATGACTATTTGTGTTTTATATTTTTTTGTTCTATTTTAATTTCGATGCGATGAACCATGTCGGTAATTCTTAGTGGACCTGGCCAGCCCTTTATTTATGAAAAATCATACAGATATAACCAAGACCGAGCCATCGGCACACGAACATGAAAAGCAGCCGAGCCAGTGAATGACCCATGGGATATATGGCCTTACTTGACTGAGGAGGAGTTAGCTGCTTTGGACTAAACGCTAATTTCATTACTTCATTTTTTTAATATTTTATTTAATTATTTGAAATGGGTTGGATATAAACTTTAATAATTATTGGGTGATTAATTGTTATTTACTTTGAATATGGTTCCAAATGGACGGGACTTAGATGAATTTAATTTTGATGAGTTGGAATGTATATTATTTTCATATGTATGATTGGTGAGTGTGCTTGAACTTAGAAATTATGTTAAAAAGATAGTAATTATATTTTTGCGTAAATATATTAAGTGGAGTAGGTGGTGTACGAGTCACAATGTAAACCTTAGATTTCCACGATCTAAGATTGTGGGATGGGAAATCGGATTGGATAGTGAGTTACTCAGTATGCTCTTATCATACTGAGTAAACTCAGTTGGGCCCATCTTGAATGTACGTGATTTATCTATACCGTTCATCCTTTTTTCCATTTAAGCCCAAAATTGCAGCATATCCAAAAATCAAGTGGATGATACCATACGAAACAGTGGGGATAATGATTTACACCATTGAAACCTTTTTAGGCTCCATAGTTATGTTTATTTGTCATCCGACCTGTCCATAAGATCATAAAGACATGGATGAAGACAAACCACAAATATAAGCTTGATCCAAAACTCCTGTGGCCCCTAAGAATTTTTCAACGATAGATTTTCAATTCAACACTTTCCTGTGGTGTGGTTCATTTGAACATTATATATGCTTCATTTTTTGCCCTAGGCCCTAAAATTATTCGATAAAATGGATGGTCGGAGTGGATCAGATATATAAATCATATTGGACCTCAAAGAGTTTCCTCGGTACTCTTAACTGTAGTTACTCACTATGCAACGGAGGGAAGCGGATTGAACAGCGAGTAACTGACTAGGCCGGGCGTACTCGGTAAACTCCGTGAGGTCCACCATGATTTAAGTATTTTATCTGCTCGGTCCATCTATTTTACCTGATAATTTTAGGGCTTGAGCCTAAAAATGAAGCATATACAATGTTCCAATGGACCACACCATAATAAACATTTGAATTCAACATCTACCATTGAAGAATTCTTGGGGGCTACAGAAGTTTGGAATCAAGCTTATATTTGTGTTTCCCTTCATCCATGTCTGCATGATCTTATTAACAGGTTGGATGACAAATAAACATCCCTGTGGGGCCTAGAAAGGTTTCAACAGTAGAAATCATTATCCCGGCTGTTTCATGTGGTATGATCCACTTGATCTTTGGATATGCTTTGATTTTGGGCTCAACCCCTTAAATTAGATGGAAAAATGGATGGACGGCGTGGATAGACCACATACATTCAAGGTGGGTCCAACTGAATTTACTCGGTACGATGAGAACGTATTGAGTTACGACCCGTGTCGCAGGAAACGTTTGAATCCTTACAAAATGACTTGTCGGGAAACCGCCTTCAAGCCTTTCCATCGTATACCAGTTTATTTATTTTTCATTTGAATATGGACCGTCTCTTTTGATCGCTGCATTTTTGGCCATTGGCAGGATCTTGTGGTCTCAAATACTTTTTGGGTGGCCCTATCAATGACATATGGAGATTGAACGGCTTGTATTTATGAAACATGACTGGGATCATGCGGCTAAAGCGCCCACATGGATCTCGTGGTCTCAGATACTTTTTGGGTGGCCCTATCAACGATATATGGCCATCGAACGGCTTGTGTCTATGAAACATGACCGGGATCATGTGGCTCAAACGCCCACATGAATAATAATAATAATAATAATAATAATAATAGGGCATGGTCAACTGGGCCCACTTGATGTATTCATGAAATCCAATCCGTCCAAAATATGTGTAAGCGCATGTTAGTACCGGAAAGCTAAAATCAAACTGATCTGTGAATCACTTGGGACACAGATCAGGAAACATTTTGGGAGGAAACGTCCACCCTTAATTTTAGTAGAGTGCTCAGTGTTTTTTTAAAATGTGAAATCATGCCATTCAGATCGTTCATCTAGTCTGGATGAAGGGTCAGGATGAAAAATAGACTTTTTTAAAATTTAAATGGGCCGCTGGGAAATCAAGGGTGAGAGTTCCCTCTCACGTTGTTCCAAGTGTTGTGGCCTGGTTGAGGGATGGGTCAGGATAATTTTTATGAAGTAATATGAGGTGAGTCATCTGATGGACGGGTTAGATGGACTTCATATGTCATGTGGACCCCACATAATGACTCGAGCGCGCCTAAAAGCAATGGAATACGTCATGTATTGTAGCCAGAGAAACCTCGGAATTAATGTCTGTGTTTGAGAAAGACAAGGCCACCCGTCCTCGTCTGGAGTTTTCAACCATGGAAATCTAACACGTGGAGATGTCCCCTTCCAAGTATCGGCCACCACCTTTGCATGAGAGAAAGAGAAGGAGAGGGAGAGAGATTTCATTGACAGAGAGAGAGAGAGAGAGAGATCATTGTGAGAGAGGGAGAGAGAGAGAGAGAGTTCGTTGCGAGAGAGGGAGGGAGAGAGAGAGAGAGAGAGCATTCTTCATTGAATTGACGAAGGGAAAATAGAGAAGAGAAACCTTTTTGGATTCTTTGAATTGAGAGAGAGAGGAGGGGGGGAGAGAGAGAGAGTCCATCCCTTCATTGAATTGATGAAGGGAAGATAGAGGAGAGACTTCTTTAGATTCTTTGAATTGAGAGAGAGAGAGAGAGAGAGAGAGAGAGAGAGAGTTCATCCCTTCATTGAATTGATGAAGGGAAGAGAGAGAAGAGAGACTTATTTAGATTCTTTGAATTGACAGGGGCGGAGGAGAGAGAGAGAGAGAGAGAGAGAGAGAGAGAGAGAGAGAGAGAGAGTTCATCCCTTCATTGAATTTATGAAGGGAAGATAGAGAAGAGAGACTTATTTAGATTCTTTGAATTGAGAGGGGCGGAGGAGAGAGAAAGAGAGAGAGAGAGAGAGAGAGAGAGAGAGAGAGAGAGATTTCATTGGATTCTTTGAATTGGAAGGGAATGTGGACGTGTTCTTTTGATGGGGTTTTCTAATATCACCAGTGAAATTCTGCCATTGAATGGGACGGTTCCTGTGGGCCTCCTTTTCTCAACCAATGCCGATCATGACCGAGTCATCTCGATGTCGGTGTTCGTTGCAGTGCTCTGCTTCTGCATTCTTGTTGGCCACTTACTGGAGCAAAACCGATGGGTGAACGAATCTATCGCCGCCATTCTTATGGTATTCTTCAATCCTCAATTCTCTCTTTTCTTTTCTTTCTTTTTTTCTGCATATAGATGTCTTGCACCAACCATGTTAATACCATGCACACTCAGTTTTTAGGCTTGTGCAAGTGGGGCCATGTGGGGGTTCTGTGATGTGGACTGTTGATTTTGGCTGGCTGGGAATCTCGGTCCCCTCTTTTTTCCAGTTTGTAGAAGTAGGGCCTATGGGGTTCAGCAGTGCAAATCGATGATTTGGTGGGGCCCAATTTGCATGCCCTGCTCAATTGGAAACTTCCCATATAGAAAAATCATTATCCTTCAATTGGCAACCGCCTTGTATAACATTACAGAAGAGAATAAAGCATCGATCCATGTTTAACTGATAAACGGCCACGGTTCTTCTAATCTTGGAGATAGTTTTTAAACTTGGGGCATTCTTGTTGAGGCCCACCGATCGACCATGTTATACAATTCACACTCAATTTTCCAATTTTTGCAAGTGGGGCCAATGGGGGGTTTCAGTTTGGTGGGCCAGGAATCTTGGTCATGTGACTCGGTTTTCCAGTTTGTACATGTGGGGCCTATGGGGGTTTAGCAATGCCAACTGTTGTTTTTGTGGGCCCCACTTTGCATGCCCCTGCTCATTGGAAACTTCCCAAATAGATAAAACCTGACCCTTCAATTGGTGGCTACCATATATAACATTATGGAAGAAAATAAGTATTGGTCCATGTTCAACTGACAAACAGCCTCTTTAATTTCTTCCAATCTGGTAATAGTTTTTGAACATGAACATCATTGGTGAGGCCCATTGTATCAATGGTTTGGATCTCTGGACAATATGGAGCAGAAAATTGTGGGACCCAATCAGTGGCCTTTCCAATCTCATATGAAAGGCAACAATTGAACTCAACTATTTATCATGATAGCCCACTGTGACATCCAAACAGTCCATCGGTACAATTAGTTAGATCTTTATTTAAGGTGCATTTGGCTGCATGTGAATTCCATCCATCTAGTCTACATCCATAACTGACGCCTCAAAATATCATGATATTTGGTGCAACCAAACGTGCCCTTAGACGTATTCTGTTTCCAAATCCTTTCTAATTCATATTTTAATTCCTTCATTTTGTAAGAAGCCCTGTGTTGGCCAACAAAGTGCAACACCCAAATACATGGTGTGGACGCCGTAAGGTAGGAGGACCCACAAGCCTTTAGTCAATCGAAGATAGGTGGAATTTTAAGAACCCATCAAGTTAGCTAGAATGAACTATACCAAAGAGATTCAGGAAATCCATTTAAATCCTGCTAAAATACAAGAATGAAAGATAGATTTAGCCCTGCCTTCTTACAAATGGCACTTGCACTGGTGTGGTACACCTGTGTAAGATCTAACGGTCCATGGGGGGGCCTCATGGTTTGTGTTCTGGCCCAAAAATCAAGCAGCCTGCTTATCAGGTGGGCCATACCATATGAAACAAATGGAGTAAATAGACACTTAAAACAAAATTTTATAGTCATTCATATATTCTGTACACTGGCCTACCTGATAATTGAACTGACCTTAATTGTGAGCAAGGCATCTACATTGTGGCCCACTTGGACTGCTCAAAGCATGTATTGTCCCACTTGATAGACTACTCATATGGCACATATCTCAATGATACGGGTGGCAATGGGTTGGGCTGGGTTAGGTTTGAGTCATAACAAGGACAGATCCAACCTAAACCTAACACATTCATTAAAAAGGTTGAAAATCTCAACCCTAACCCAACCCATTTATAAATGGGTCAACCCAAACCTGACCTACTTGACCCCTTTAATTAAAAAACTAAAAATAAATAAATAAATAAATTATGTTGTCATTTTGTAGGAAAAAAATTATAAAATATCAACAACGTATTTAAAACATCTTAATTAATATAAAATCAAATCCTTACTATAAGAAAATTACAGCCATCATAATCAAGTTTAAAGTTTTTTTGAAGTTATATTATTATTACTATTGATTTATAATACATGTACATAGTTAACATTAAGTAAGGAGGCAAGGGGCAGACGATATTCATTGACCAGCAGGTCTGACCTAGTGAACCCAAACCCAAATGCAACTCGTTTAATTTCAGGTTGACAAAAAACAACCCTAACCCAACCCATATTGGAAATGGGTCAACCCACCGAACCCTAACTTTCCGGGTTGGGCCCAGGTTGGGTTGGCAGGCCAGCAGGTCAGGTTAACTTTTGTCACCCTTAACTGTATCACGACTCAAACGCATGTTTTAACAACCATGTCACATGCTGGCTGCACGTTGAAATGCCAATCAAGTGTGTCACACTCCATTTAGAGTGTGGTATTTTACATATATGATAGCTTATATAGAAATCAGATTCCTATTCATATCAAATGCACCGGTAAAGATCCCATAGAAAACTATTCTTTTTATACCTTGGATACTTACGCTTTTCATGACATTGTCAATATTAGTCGAAACCTAATTTGGTCCAAAATATCAAGAAATTTCATGATAATTGGTTAAACCAAATGCACCCCAACACAAGTGATAAGACATAAATCATATTTATATGTTTTTTTTTTTTTTTTTAATCTCAGGGATGTGTTGCTGGAACTGTAATCTTGCTTTTGAGCAAAGGCACAAAATCACACATCCTAAGATTCGATGAAGAATTGTTCTTCATATACCTTCTTCCACCCATAATCTTCAATGCCGGGTAAGTAGATTATCTTCTGATTATGTTCATGTCTCGGAATTGGAGGATAATCTAAGTTGTGTTTGGATGTACCCCAAATTGTAATTTGGCAGCACAGGTAGTTATCCACACTACTATGCATGTGGGGTGGTAAAAAGAATACCAAAATGCTTTTTCAGGGATATGGTTTTCCTGCCTTTTCGGCTCCAAATAAATTTCCTTAACATTTCATGTAGGACTGAATATTAACTTGGAGGAAAAACATCCCACCTACTTTTACCTTATGGGGACATCCAAACATGCCTTAATATGTTGTTTGAATGCATATGTTAAAGCTATATCTTCATTCCTACTTTCAGATTTCAAGTTAAGAAGAAGCAGTTCTTCCGAAACTTTCTTACCATTATGCTGTTTGGTGTGATTGGTGTCTTTATTTCATCCGTTATCATTGCAGCAGGTAGTATTCGAGTCCCATCTAAACTACATCTTGTTCTTGTGTCTTTTTGTAAGGAGTGCTTGTTCACGCACAATAGGATTTTGCATGCTGGAAAAATATGTGCCAAGAGTAGGATAGAAGTGTCACGACATTTAGATCATGCATTTGGTTGGATGATCATAGGGCGTTGATGCATCCAGACATGTAAAGAGTTTCATGATGTCCATGATCTGTACAAGTGGGTCATGTCAGCCTAACGCTCCGAAATGGGTGTTGTAACGATCTTTGTCACTTAAGTTTTAGGTACAACTGCCACTCCTAAGACTAGTGGGGAACGTGGTTTGGTGATTCACACGATTGATCTGATGAACCCCGCCATTGACGAGGTATGCTCGAAGATCCCCTCATTGGAAGATCCTAACCCTTTGATTAGTGGTCTACGAATAGATGGTTGAGAACAAAAATTAAATGATCCATTATAAGGCCAGTGGTTGAATAGGTGAGGTATTCGTATCTGGAAGATTGTTGGGGCATCCCTTATCCATGAGGGGGCCTATTAAATCAGCCTTCTGGATTCCGAAACTATGAGTGGCAGTTGTAAGACTCGATGCATCAGCACACTCAACTCGCCTTGATGCATCAGAACACTGGATTTCATCATTTGGACGCAAACTACCAAGAACATGGTTAAAAGACTCGGCAATGTGCCGTCCTTAGTCGAGTTGGGACTTTCCTAAGTCAACCAGAATCAGCCCAAGTCACCGAGTGGGGAGTGAATCAGATTCGTCAGAATCTTAAAACCATGACCAATAAATGTAACCTTTAGCTTATGATGCCCAAAGGCAAATGCATGTCCTAAGATGTGGCTGCAAATGCCGACTACTTATGTGCCGGCATTGTCAAAAGCTGGATATAAATGCGGCTACTGAGTCATTTTACTAAGCCCATGCTAATATTGGAGACATGCAATATCCAAGCAGTCTATCTGGCGGTAAGCACATATCCCTAGCCTGAATACCTGGCAGGTTTATTTTTCAGGTGGGCCACAGTGTGTGAAACTAATAAATAAACCGTGGCCCACCTGATGAGTGGACTGACCTGATTTTGGGCCAGAAAATCTACACTGCATCCTGCCTGATTGACTATTTGGATCTTGGACATGTTTTCCAAACATGCATGGGCCATCAAAGCACAAGTAACAATGTATGGATAAACAAGTATTTGGCTGTATGCCTGTATCAATGTATCATGCTGTGCTAGGTGGACAGAGGACCATCTCTCATCTGTTTCATCTTCTTCCACATTTTAATAATCCCCAAGCATTTATTTGTGATACTTGACAAGTGTAAGACACCCAAGCAGTGCATAAGGTGCCCCACCAAGAGGGTTAGGCTGAATCAGACAGTTGGCGAATGCACTGCACGGATATCCTACATGCATCCCAGGTTGGCATTTGCGCGTGACACTCACACACAACCAATTGCAGGGGGATCACTCGTTGTTGTTAAACGTTAAGGATATCCATGTGGACCTTTTCTTATGGCCCACCTTCCTTGAAATTCCTTTTGTAACCCTGACTTGTTTTTGTTGATCTAGGCAGTTGGTGGGCATTACCAAAGATCGGGTTCAATGGGCTCACAATGGGGGACTATCTTGGTGTGACTCTCGTCCTTATTCTCTGATAGGAGTATGTCATGTGGCATTAGATTATTTCTGCGATAATTGAATGAGTGATTTTAGAAGTTTGATTGAAGTTTTTATTATTTCTGTTTAGCGCTTGGAACAATCTTTTCATCAACCGATACCGTTTGCACCCTACAGGTGGATTAAATCTTTCTTGTCTCTTGCATCAAGTTTCATTATTCCTATTGCATCAGGAAAAGAAGGGACGACACACTCGACACCGGCCAGATGTGGGGCTCAGTGATGTGTTCACGGAATACAATCCATCCATCATATGCTTCACCTAAGAAAAAAAATACCAACCCCAAAAATCAGCCCAATCCAAAACCCAAGTGGGCCATAGCACATGGAACATGTCGAGAGGGGATGCCCATCTTTAATTACAGTGGGGGACTTCTATATTGCATATATAGGATCTAGTTCATTCAAATCCAATCCAGATGAAGGGTCAGGCCAAAACTCAGGTTGTTTTACAACTCAAGTGTGCCCCCTTAAATTTAGACCCGGATTGCGTACTACCCCCACCAGGACCGAGCTAGAGATGGATGGTCTTGGCACGGGCTCTGTGGGACCCACATTGATTTCTGTATTTTATCTACGTCTTCAATCCATTTTGACATTTTATTTTAGGGCATGAACCCAAAAGGAGGTATATTGAAGGCTCAAGTGGACCATACCACAAGAAATAGTGGGAATTGAACGCCCTAACATTGAAAACCTCTTAGGAGCCACAAAACTTTTAGATCAAGCTGATATTTATGTTTTCCCTTCATCCCAGTCTCTATGACCTTATCAACAGGTTGGATGAAAAATAAAAATCGTGGTGGGCCCTAGGAAGTTTTCAATGGTGGTCGTCATCATCACCATTGCTTCCTATGGTGGGGTCCACTGAAGCCTTGATCACCTCCTTTTTGGGCTCATGTCATAAAATGATATGTCAAAATGGATGGACGGTGTGGATAAAAAAACATACATCATGGTGGGCCCCACAAAGCCCGTGCCAAGACCGTCCATCTCTAGCTAGGTCCTAGTGGGGGTAGTACCCAATCTGAACCCCTTAAATTCAAGGGTGAACATCTCTCCAAGTTTGCTTGGTTTATTGTAGCCCACCTCAGTTTTGGATCGAAATGAGTTTTGGGCCTTAGGGTTTTCTTGAGGTGATGCAACTGATGGATGGATTGCATGGTGTGAATACATCATCTGGGTCCCACATCTAGCCAGTACCCTGTAAGGCAATGGTGGTACTAGTACACTAGAGTGTGCTCCGAAAGAGCATGGTCTCTTCATACACCTATTTGTATATCATGGCTCCAAATAGTGTCCGAAATCAGAACCAAGACGAGTCATGAGACCCGAATGACCGAAACGGACTGAAATGGGATGGGTATGGGAGAGGCATACCGGTTTTATTCTCTAGGCACATCGCACTCCAAACCTGCTATTTAAACCATGATTTGTGTAGGTAGGGGTCTAGGTTTGGTGATCCAGACTGTTGATCTGATGGGCCCTACCATCGAAGGTGGGTGTCCAAAATGTCTCCCTAATTAGGAGATCCTTGCACTAAGATCAGTGGCCTATAAAGAGATGGTTAAGAAAAAAAAAGTTGTATTAATTAGGAGATCCTTGCACTAAGACCAATGGCCTACAAAGAGATGATTAATAATAAAAATGCATCAATGGTCCAAGAGAAGGACAATGATTGGATGACTAGAATCTTTTAACCTCGAAAATTTATGGGGTCCGCCATGGAGCTTGGAAGATGTTGCCCCTTAAAATCCATTGCCTACCAACAGATAGGTAAGAAAGATATTTATACTTTAGTGTTCTAGGACATGGATTTGAGTAGTGGTTTTGAAGTGCAACTTGCGTAGAGACCAAAACCCGCCCTGACTCGCTCTGATTAGATCCAACTTGGTCCCATATGGGTGTGGCAACTTGTTTCATTTTGGACCAAAACTGGTAGGATTTGGATGATACTGAATCATGTTGGACAATATTTGAAACTAGGGTCCTGAATCCAGGCCCACCATTCAAATGCTCGGATCTTGCAATTGGGATCATGTTGGGTTGTTCTTCCATTCACTGTGGGGACCATGTGATAAACAGTCTAGGTCATTGAATCATGGGGTGTACTGGGACACCACTTATGTCCCGATGCATTAGGACACTACGTTCCAATCTTTAAGACATTTGTTTAACTGTTGCTGAAATTTCTATCTTAAATGCAGGTTCTACATCAGGACGAGACTCCTTTACTGTACAGTTTAGTGTTTGGGGAGGGAGTGGTAAACGACGCAACATCGGTAGTTCTCTTTAATACAATCCAAAAGCTTGATGTCTCTAAACTTGATGGCTGGGCCGTGGTTCAAATCATCAAAGATTTTCTCTACTTATTTACAATGAGCACTGGTCTTGGAATTACTGTAAGTTTGGATTCTTCAGTCATTTTCTCAACAAAGATGCTTTTCAAATAATAAGAACATCAATCCAAGTTTTTTTTACAAATTATAAGAACATCGATCCAAGTCTTATGTATTGGGTCTATCTATATAAGTGGGGCCCATAGTTCGGTGATCCAAACAGTTGATCTGATATGTCCCATGATGGATTGGCATGCCAAGAAACTCTACACTTTGGATCTCAACCCTTCTGATCTCTAGCATGCAAAGTGGACTGTTTGATGAAAATGTACAACGGTCCACATTCAGTAGAAAGAAGCCGAAAGATTGGATGTGTATGATCTTCCAATATGGAAGATTTTGGGGGCATGGTCCATCTATAATGGATATTATCAGACCAACGGTCTGGATCACTATGACTCCTCTTTGTTGGGATCTAGTGCTGGTTTTATTATTGTCATCCATTCCAAATATCTACTTTGATTTTGTTAGCAGATGTCTTTAACTTGAGGAGGCAGTGGTTTCATACTTCACTAATGCATTTTTTGCATCTTCATTGATCATTCGTCGTCTTTCAGGTCGGCCTTGTTACTGCATATGCTATTAAAGCTCTGTATTTTGGCAGGTAAGTGATTCTTTTGTAAGCAGAAGTGTATGATTTTCGGCCCTAATCACCCGCCCTCTCTTTGCCAGCTCTACGCTCATGTGGATTCCAACTTCAAGTGACCCACACCATTCATCTAGTGAAAAATCCCCCACCAACGTTCCCAACCATCTGATAATTGACCTGCAAGTGGACACTTGAAAAGAGAATGTACCCAACATCCATATACAACCACAAAATATCTGGATCACCGAAACATGGCCCACCTATACACAGTGCTTGGCTTGATGGAGATGTGGCTAAGAGAAATTGCCATTTTTAAAATAGTTTCAGTCCTTTTTATTTGTGAAAACATAAAGTTCCGTTAGTCATTAATGAGACACGAATTGTACTGAATCTTTAATACTTGTTGGCAGGCACTCGACCGATCGTGAAATTGCTTTAATGGTATTAATGGCATATTTCTCCTATTTGTTGGCAGAGGTGAGGGTGGTGAATCATTACTCTTCCCTCTATATAGCTGAAATTGCATGTGTAAATGTGGAGCTTATGGCCCGTGTGGCCGACACTGAAATCTTGATCTCTTTCTTCAACTATTCTTTTCAGAAAAACCCCACATACCATCATTTGCATTGGTGCTGAATATTTCGGGCAGGAATCTAGAAATGATCCTTTAGGTGCTCATTTTCATATTTCTTGAAAATTCTACCAGGAATAGAAATTTCAAGAGCACCTGAAAAATCGGGTGAACAAGTTTATAATTTTTACAGCTCCTGGGAATCCCTTTGAAATCCCACCACCCAAATGGACCCATAAACATAGTTAACAGACTCGATGACTCGGACCGACTCATTCAGTCCTGAGTCAATTCATGACTCGACCAGGTCAGGGCTGGAATTGGCCTGACCCATGGTATCGATCCAGGTTGGGTCCGACTGAGTCCGAGTCACATCAGACTTGTCTGAGTCTTAAAACCGTGCCCATAATGTTCACCTTTAGGAAAATGGCCAGCAACCACTGCTGTTTAGTTTGGGCGGTTTATTTCATTTCGCATTGGAGAAGTCACACAAAAGGAGTCATCATTCCCATTTCATCAAGCAGAACTAAATGCATGTAAGTTTCGAATTTTATTAGTATTTTCTTTGTGCAGCTGTTAAATTTTAGCGGGATTCTCACGGTCTTCTTCTGTGGAATTGTCATGTCGCATTACGCTTGGTATAATGTGAGTGAGAACTCCAGAATCACCACCAAGTAAGTAAAGATTTCTAATACGACCAACCAAGATTATTTAGTTCGTTTTTTATGTACTTTTTTTGGTTGGAGGATTCCTAAGAATTTAATTTGACATTGCATTCCAGCGGAAAGGGTTACTTTTGTAATAGTTATATGAATTTTGAAGTCGTGCATTCATGTTAAAAATGGATTCCCAAGAACTTTATTTTTTAGGTTGTGCCATCATGTTAAAATGGATTCCCAGGACATTTGTTTGCAGAACTGTTGGGGGACCGCGGAAGCACACAGAGATGAATCTAGGAGAGTAATCCGACACAATCCAAGCACGAAGAGAACACAGTGATGGAAAAAACCAAGGAACAAAGCGAGAGATGATCACTATGAAAGCAGAAATTACAAAGTAAAGAGCTTACCCGATTCGAACAACATCAAATCTCACCCTTGCTACACCCTTTGAAACCCTTGGATGAATTAGAAACCCTTAGAATACCTCCCAATCCCGTTTACACCCATATATATAGCCTATGGAATAATCCCAAACAAAATCGGAAGAAAATTCCACAGATCTGGCAGATCTGCAAAATTCTGCATGAAACAATTCAATGTCATCAAAACTTTTCCTTTGATGACATCGAAGCCACCTCGATGGCATCGAACAATGCTAAAACAATCCAGGGACAAAACATGGATTTTTCGGAAATCTTCAATTGTTTGACCCAGCTTCGATGGCATCGAACATGGACTTTGATGTCATCGAAAAATGACACTAATATGTCCAGCAACCAACTGAAAAAATCCGGAAAAAACCTCGATGGATCGAACACTATTCGATGTCATCGAAGGTGACATCGAACAGTCTGTCGATGGCATCGACAGGCCCTATATCTGAGTTGATTTAAGACATCAAATACTGACTTGATTTAAGACATCAAATACAACAGGAACTACACTAGATTGGCGAGGTAATGATCTGTCTAGATTGTAGATATAAATAATTAGGTTAAGAGAAATGTGAAGGCTACTTGTGGGAGCAAGATTTGTATTCTTTTTCTTCCCACGCATGTCACGGTGACACATGGGCAAGATCAGCTAAAGACAACCAGCCGGTCCTATCATCAGGTGGGCCACTAATGTAGGAGAGGAAGATATCACCATCTTCTTCTTCTTAGATAATCTCTGAATCCGAAAGGCAAAATAAATAAATAGATCTAAAACAGTATTATTAAGAATATGAATAAAATCTTTTTACAATGCACTTATATGAGTTACATAAGCCTAGGTATTTTTGTCTTTCTAAAAATAGTAAACTTTCTAAAAAATGATAAAAGATGTCTAAACTAACTCAAAACTCTTTCATATAACTCAAACAAGGACTTGATGCAAGATCCTCCAAATTGTAAAAGACCCTCCAAACTCTTTAAATAAGAAACCTAAAAAATAGTAAAATGGTAAGTTAATAAGAATAATAAATTTTGATGTAAAATTCAAAAATTGACGCAGGTATGGGTGTGATGAGGTGATGAGAAAGAGCACCGCCTTTCTCAAGTAATCAAAACCTTGAATCCACAAGGTGTAATGGCTCTTCAATCCACAAGAAAATAAAACTCAAAATATTTTATTCAAGTCTGTCTCTAAAACAAAATTACAATGCTTTAAATAGTAAAACGCAAACTCTAATCAAGAGTCCTAATTTGACTAAACTGAAATTACCTGAATTAGTAAAATATACTAAAGATAGAAAGTTTTAATTTAATCACGTAGGATGATTCCTAGCATGATTAGAAGTAATTCCTAAGAATACACCATATACTAATACTTAAAAATGAAGGATATACGTATAAATCAGAACCTATTAACAATAGAAAGCTTTTCCTAAAACTGCAATTTCGAAGTGGAAGGAGTCGTTTTCTTGCGAAACGGATGGATGCGACCCGCTAGACAAGTTAGGTTCACTCCGGATGGCCTGTTACAGTAGGAATTCATATATTATGCATCCCATAACTCGTCCTGAGTCAAAAGTTATGGCAATTTACGGTTCGCACTTGGAATGAGAATTTTTCTCAATCCAGAATGAATCTCTTCGATCCGGTCACGCCTAGGGCCCAATTACATCATGCCCCTCATAAGACTGGGCCTGGATCTAATGGACTACGTCTGCTTCCATTCGGCCTTCTTTTAGTTCATCTTTCCCAGGAATAGTTCTGAGGCCCACTCTACATCAAAACTGACCCCCAAAACGATTGAATTTTCTGAAACTGTTTGGGGGCCATTGCATTTCATTGGCTTTCTAGTGATACCTCACATACATGATTTTGGCATCTAGTCGGAAAGTTGTGGCCATCAGAAAATATAGCACATATTAGCCCATCTTGTCATGATTTCTTTTGATCTAGAACCTCTATTAAGACGTCCATGACCCATCCTATATCAGCTACACGTGTGTGAAAATGGATGGTTGATATATATGTGCAGGCCTGTAGATGTCCGAACTGGCCTGGCTTTTTTAGGCCATGCCACATGCACAGTCCAACCCACCTAATGAACAGCCTATGTCCACATGCTCATGCCTCTTTGGAATTTGAGGAGATCAAGTTTGGAGATCCACTTCTAGTGACAGCCATTTCAGGGAGACTAGAAATCCGCAATGACTTCTAGAAACTTCCTAGGATGGATGTAGGGTATATTTTGTTATCAAATTCGGTAATTTGGAATTCTCCTTCTTACACTACCATTAAATAATAGCTTTTAAATTTTTTTTAAAAAAAGATAATAGCTAACCATAAAATCTTAGAATACAAGCATGCATGCGCAACATAGTTACGAGTGATGCCAGTCAAGCTCATCAGTGAGTAGGCAAGCTGACTTAATGAATGTTTCAAGTCTGAACCTAGGCGAGGTCATCTTCGGGTTTCATAGTGATTCTGCTCAATTTCTTGCCGAGTCGAGTTGACTCGTCTGAGTTTCAAGTCAACTCACTGAGTTTTAGTACAACATTGCATTGCTGTATAACCAAAACTAAAAAGGGTGGATGTATTTATCAGCGTATGTTTTGTTGGGTGTAGGCATTTTTTTCGGGTGGTCTATGACATTTTTTCTGCCTAATGCTTTTGCAGGCATGCATTTGCAACGATGTCATTCATTGCAGAAACGTTCATCTTTCTTTATGTGGGAATGGATGCTCTAGACATTGAAAAATGGAAAATGAGCAAGACGAGGTGAGATATTCTTCTTTGTGAAAGCTCCATCTTCAGTTATGTTATGCATTTAGGGCCTGTTGGGTAGCAAGCAAATTGTTGTCTAGGACAGTCAGTCTTCGACTTGTTTGTGAAGGAACACAAAATGGACAATCGCTCATGTGGCACATGTGAGGATCTTGAAGATGGATGTTGCACATGTATCAAATGTACCATGCACACACAATGGCACGTGTGTGGTGTTGATGGTCGATAGTGGGTGCTACATGTGGACCATTTGCAGATGTACGATGGCACATGTGGTGCATGTGTATGGAATGTCATGTTCTAGTGGATAGGAACAGAACTTCTACACTTCTCTTTTCCAGGACAAGCTATCCTTTAAAAAAGAAAGTGGATAGTTGGGAACAAGCTATCCATATTTGTCCTCATTCTTCTTTGGGTGCAAAAATAGGGTAGACAAACTAGGGGTGCAACCTCAGTGGGTTGGGTCAGGTTCAAAGTCAACCCCAGCCCAACCCAACCTGACCCAAATTCCAACATCCGGTGCCCAACCCAAAGTCCTCTATAATCAAAACCCAACCCACCCCGACTGAAATACATGTGATTATTCTCAACTCGACCTAACCCGACCCAAATTCAAATTGGGTCGGCATTTTTCAACCGAAATCCAACCCGAGGACGTTGAGAACCAAAACCAACCAATTCTTAACTCGGGTTGGGTTAGCCAGTTTTGGGTTGACCCAAAACCAAGTTGCAGCCCGATGACAAACTAGGAAAATGCTGCTACCCCAAACAGACTTTCCAAGACACAACTTCGCTTGCAACCAAGTACGGACACATTACTACGCAAGTTTTCTTGGATAGGGCGAACTAGAGACGAGCCGTTTGCTAGAATGTGAGGTAGATGGAAATTTCACCATATTTGACCTTACTAAAGTTGATGATTTTCACTTCTGCTTAGGCTGCGTTTGCTTGCACCAAATATCATGAAATTTCATGATTAATGTCTAATTACGAAACTTCATTATGTTTGGTGGAACCAAAGTCAGCCTTAGATTGTTTGAAATGTAACTGATATCTAGATTGAGAATCATTTTACTCTAATACCATGTGATTGATCATCTAACATGCTCCACATATATGGACCATGGCCCAAAAAGACAGGCCAATTGGAGTAAATCCCGACCATGTAAAGAAGTGACCACTGTCCATCTTTTGGCCTCTGTTCCCATCAAGAGGTTAGGATCATCCGATCGTCCTGGATGAGGGGTTCATTTAACTTTTATATGTTCTGCATTTTAAACTTGGAATGATCTTATTCTTGCTTTGCAGTGTTCGGACAACCTTCGGCATCTATTCTACAATCCTCTTGTTAGTGTTGATTGGGCGAGCAGCATTTGTGTTCCCTCTCTCCACTCTATCCAATTGCATGAATTCGAGCGCAGAAAGGACAATGATTACATTCAAACACCAGGTGATATTTTCATCTTTTATCATTATGAGGATGACCTCTACTCACTTCGTCATAGAATGGACCATGATAGGCCACCACTCGATCCACCCAAGCTGGATGCATGGGTCCAATGTGTTGGATATGGGCCCGTAGGGATCACTTGTGGATAATTACTAGTGGCTGGATCTCACACAGTTAAATCTTGGAACATAGCACAACTTGGTTGGGACCAGATGTGGTAGGGATAAGCCTTATCGCATTCAAACTCCTCCTGGTCCTATAAGTGCATCCCATCCTAAGAAATTCCTCAGAGGGAAAAATAGAGAGGATAATGCGGGCGCATTTTCACACCGGGCTCGAGTGGGGTGGCCTGTGAGATGCAAGGGCACAATCGGGGTGGGCGGCCTGTGTGAGGCAAGTGGCTCGTGAGATGCAGGCTCCACCCGTGTGACTCGGGTGGCTCATGTGAGGCGGTACCCATATGATTTGGGGCCCACGATGGGGGTTCGATCGAGGGCCTTACCCATGAGACGTGGGGCCTGGGCAATGAGATAAAGGGATTAATTCATCGTACTTTAACAGTTCGAGCTTTTAGAGCAGGTGGTTAATTGTTCTACATCAAATTGGTATCAGAGCGGGAGGTCTCATGTTCGAGACTCCTCACCGGGGGTGATTAATGCGGGGGCATTTTCACACCGGGCTCGAGTGGGGTTGCCTGCCTGGGTAATGAGATAAAGGGATTAATTGGCCATACTTTAACAGTTCGAGCTTTTAGAGCAAGTGGTTAATTGTCCTACATCAGAGGAATAATGAGATAATCCATTTTTTAGTAGTCTGGCTCTAGACGATGTAAACCATTGTGTCTGATGACTATCTGACCATAGGATCAAAGGGGTGATTATATCTTTTTGCTCCCATAGTGGTTGGCGAATCACTTCACATTGGGTGTGCATTTTCAACGTTATGCGAAGGTCCCTAAGATTGTATAGATATCATTAGATCCCGTGGGCTCCCCATCGAGGTCTTCAACAATGATTTTTTGAATGAATTGAAGTGTTTTGTCAGACCAATCAAAGTGCCTGTAAATCCATAGTGGTACAGGTGGGCCCACCTTTTGGTAATCTAATCTGTTGATATGGTGAGACCAATCATGAAGCAGGCCATGCCCTAAAATTTTCATCATTAGATGATATGGAAATTATCCTATGGTTGTAGAAATCAGATGACAGTCGATGATTGCAACCAATGTTCAATATATGATTTGGACAGCTCAGGTGGTTTAACCTATTTGGTAACATATTTCGGGGACACCCCATTAATGGCATCATTTGGATCACCAAAAACTGGGCCCCACATTCTCTTCAATTACATTTAGGATCTTGGAACTTTATGCATGTGTCGAAATCATGAAATGGGTGTCAATTTTTATGTGCTCTTTAAGTTTACGACGTCCTTTTTATATAAATCGGCAGGTTATAATCTGGTGGGCCGGGCTCATGAGAGGAGCTGTTTCTATTGCTCTAGCCTTCCATCAGGTATGTGGTTGCTTCCATGTTTCTTGTTGAGGAATGCCAATTGACACCATGTCCTTCCACTCCATTTCTGATGGGGACATGTAGCTGACATGTACAAGATCCCTATCACTCATCTAGTGGGCCACACCATGTATGGGCTTTGCTCAAAAAACAGCACTGAACTGACTAGTCTAACCCCTTGATGGAAGAAAACAACCATTGCCCAGCTCTGATCAAGCAGTTAGGATTTGCCTGATCAACCTGGCTCGTGTACAGTCTACCTTGTGTTCACTTAAGGATGTCCTTTCCTAATTACTGATATTTCGCTATGTTATATATTTGTGCAGTTCACCTATTCTGGAGATGCATTGAATCCGGTGCAAGCAACCATGGTGACTGTAACGGTTATTATCGTCATCTCTAGTACAGTGGTAACATTGATTTCCATGACCTTTCCTCATCCTGTTATTGCATAATCATGCCACCACATGTCGCAACCCACCACATGTATGAAATCTGATACAACCATTAGGTGGGCCCCCATGTTGATGAACTAGCTCAACATGGAACCGGTTCACTCATCAGGTAGTGTGACAGAGGTTTGCTAATTCCACATGCATGCATGTGCGGGCTTTGTGTGTTGTAGTGTAACTGCATGTAAGATCTAAGCTTTTCATTAGGTGAGATAGACTTTTTTTTAGGTATGTATGTATGTATTCCATTTCACACCTCAGGTGGGCCACAAGGACCTAAACAAATGAATGGCTAGAAATAATTTCAGCCATCAAATTAACCTTTTATGATATGGCCCATCTGAACAATGAAATTGTCTCATCTTTTAGGTAGAAGATCTAAGCATTATTGACCTTATGGAAAGCTCAGATCTCGCACACGCCTTTTATATTTACCCACATGCCCACACGTGTATGATACATGTGTGAAATTAGAAATCTAGTTTGTTTGTAGACGATACCGGGCCCAAACTGGAGTGACCCTGTATTGTTGGTGAATGATACAATACAGAGAAAAAAAAAACACTGATTTAAGAACCATGATGAGCAAGCCTCATCCAACGCATGAGTGATGATTTTTGGACCACATCAACTACACGATCAGTCCCACCTGATGCATGGCTCACATGTTGTGTGTGTGTAGCGAGGTGCATGTGGGTTTGGCAATACTCTTAATAGGAAATGACCTCATTACACTGTTCGCAAAGGCCTTATCAGACGCTTGGCTGATATTCTGATTAACTGTTCAGTGGGCCAGATGCGAATGTAAACACACATGATGCGTAGATGTCTGTTGGTGGGCCATTTGCATTATTTGTACACTGGACTCATGTGTCACTTGATACACTTGACATTTGTTTGGTGACTAAATGAACGGTTAATATTTTCAGGTATTTGGTATTCTAACGAAGCCGCTGATAAACGTCTTGCTCCCTCACCATGCCTGTGGGAACCATCACTACATCCGGCCCGACTCCCCCAAAGACAATCTCCTCCTTCCATTGCTCTCCTTTGAAGCATCCACCTCCACCAACATTATCTGTGCAAAGAACAGTATATCTATGCTACTAGAGAGGCCTGTACACACCATACACTCCTATTGGAGGAAGTTCGATGACGAGTATATGAGGCCCATTTTCGGTGGGCCCTGTTAGTAATTAGGTAAGTATCTGCAATGCGCCTGTGATGAGATCAGTGAGAATGGCCCACCAGGGCCATGTCTCTCCATTAAGGAGTGTACATATTACTCTGAAAACTCATTGTTTATATTGTAATTTATGATTCCATATGATCTATATATATAGAACAAGGACCAGACCCACTTGATAAGATGCTGACCTGGTCCTGTCTTTAGGCAGACTCCGGTCGAGCTTGAGTGACATCTAATACGCCTAAGAGAGTGGATCATGCAATGTTGTCATGGGCTTTTTAGTACTTATTTGGTCGGAGGGGCATTTTGTCTGTTGATTTAGGCATTTTGTCCATTGTTTCAGATTGGTTTTTGGCAAGTGAGCTTTTTAGTACTTATTTGGTCGGAAGGGGATTTTGTCCATCGATTTTCAGCAAGTGGGCTTTTTAGTACTTATTTGATTGGAGGGAGATTTTGTCCCTTAATTTAGATTGGTTTTTGGAGAGAGATTTTGTCCCTTGATTCACATTGGTTTTCGGCAAGTGGGCTTTGCTTTTTAGTACTTAATTGGTCGGAGGGGAATTTTGTCCCATTTATTCATATTGCTTTTTGGCAAGTGGGCGTTTTTTAGTACTTATTTGGTGGGAGGAGGGGAGTTTTGTCTGTTGATTCAGGTTGGTTTTCGGTGAGTGGGCCTTTTTAGTATTTATTTAGTTAGATGGGGGGGGTCTTTATTTTTTTCTTTTCTTTTTTTACACGCGTACACACCACCACACACTCACGCCGTAGTGGAATTTCACCACCTATGGGTACTCGAACCCTCAAACAGGTGTTGAAACTCTTGAGGAGTCTACCACCGGAGTAAGAGTAAGGACGCCGGGGGGAGGAGGCGGGGCAGATTGATTTTCGGCAAGTGGGCTTTTTAGTACTTATTAGGTATGAGGAGGGGGATTTTTTTTCCGTTGATTTGGGCTTTTTAGTACTTATTTGGTCTAAGGGGATGTGTATGTATTGAAACACAGAGAAATTGAGTTTGGGTTTTAACTTAATTAAAAGGGCATTTTAGTATTAAACCTACTTTTTGAAGGTATTGTAACCTTTCAACCCTTGGATTAGTGGATGGTTCTAATCTAAGAATGATCAAGGATTGAAATATTTTAGTGTGGGTGATTTTCTCATCCATGGTGAGGCCAATCATACAAATGGTTTGGATCATTAAACAGACACAGATCCAACTCGGGTGTGTAGTTTAAACTCCATTGGCTCACCGGGTCCGAGTTGACTCGGTGACTGTATGGGATTCGGTTCATTATCTATGAAATAAGAGCTGCAATTCGCACTGTGTGGCCCACCGAAGTGATTGGGTCATTGGCATTGTGATGCATGTGGGTGAACGAATAGGTGTGTGAGGCCCAGCAAGGTGCCTGTGAGAAATCTACACCGTCCATCATTTTCTCCAGCTCATGTTGGGGCCTGATACCAAAAATCTCGGTATCATTGAAGCTCGTTTCTATAGTTGATCATTTAACAGGACTGTCCTTGAATGGGGCAGAATCCTCCGAAGCATCAGGCTCTGTGAGCTCCACCGTGGTGTTTGTGTGACATCCACTCCGTCCATCGGTTAAGTCACCTCATGTTCACTTTACATAACAAAAATCAGCAAAAATCATGTGGGTCATGTGCGGTCCTTTGATCAAGCTCATTTTTTAGGATGATTTGATTTTTCACCTTGGTGGGCGGTAACATCCCGAATTTCACGAGTCAAGCATGCACTTAATTTTCAATATTTTCGGGAGTCACTCATGCTTTGCGGAAGTGTAGTATATAGACACCTTTAGTCTAATATCCAAGCCAGCATAAAAACATACAAAAAAAAAAAAAAAAAGTAGACATCGAAATACATTTTGAAATAAATGCATTAGAATAAAGTAAATCAACTAAACAAGTAGCTCATCCACAATTGGGCCACAATATATAATACTCAAAAGCAAATAAATGTGTCAATGTGAAATCCAACTAAATCAAAACATTCGACACGCCTAGTCAAGTAGTGCATCCGCTACATCACTTCATCTGATAGCTAGAAGTATGAAAATTCCTCATATGAATTCATGTATACCTCTTCTAATGCGTCGGCTTTGATGATACCTGCATTTACAGCATCGTTTGATTTATGTTTTAAAATACCGTCTCAGGGTGAGAATGAGTGATAAATCAGTGGTTTTATTAGTTCTAAATTACGCATGTTATCAACTCAGCACATGTAATAATAAAGCATTTAAACACTCAGTTCCTAAGTACTCGTGTTAATGTGTATAAATGGGATTATGAAATAATGCATGCTCTCACAATCTAATAGTCTCTCACAAGCAACTTTGACGACTATTTCGCAAATGCCAACACTCTCTCATCACAAAACTACAGCACCAAATCACCACAACTTAATTTAATGCAATGCAGTGGATGTTTATGTTTAGCTGAGTAATTAATTAGTCTTATTCGTCTAGCATATTGGGGTAGCTAGAGTACCTCTATTTTGATCATTAGTCTCATCCAATTCACTAAGCGCGAAACAATTCTAGCGGCCCCTTGCCTATGTCCCTTGATTTGTTTGTGTTTATCACTCCCAGTTGAACACATATGATAGGCAAGTTATAAACAACATCGCTCAGAGTCACTATGGAAAGGCTCATTACCCTATCATAAGCCAACAACACGTACACGGTGTCTCATACCACTATGCTCGGCTCATGAAACTTATGAATTGTATCACTAATGGTTATAAATAAACTTTTTCAAAGGATATGGTGTATCTCAAATTTAGGCGGTCATGATAATACATTGTGAATATACGCGATTAATCGGTTATTAGATGTGTTCCGTTAACTTGGGTGAACCCCGGTGTAACCAGCATTAGGTGTAAACATCTCGTGTAGTCCAGCTACTGCAGGTCATCCATGTTCGGAACAAATCAATCGAACGAGTCTGAGGTGGCCGACTTAACTAGAGTCATTCCCATATTCCGTGATTTGTCGGCTAACCCGACTACTCAAGTAATCCTAAATCTCTGACAAAACTAGCTAACCGACAATGGTAATTACAAAAATAAAGCATGAATCTTAAACCTAGCAATTTATTTATTCAAACATTTCATCAAACATGTAAGCATCACTACATTGAAAACAGCATTTTATGAAATAAAAGTCAAAACATACATAAGTTAGCATATGTTTACATATTCACAAGCAAAAATAATTGACTAAAACCTAAGACTCGATAAACAGTAACCTATAAATAATAGTCTGTACCTTTGCAATGGGTCGTCCAGCTTAGCACTCTTAGGGTTGCGGTTTTGGGGAATCAACAAGACCTGAACAATCACTAATGGCTTATAAGGATTTTGGGGTCCCTCTACTCGCTCTAGGGTTTGGGAGTAGGAATCGGATTTTACTTTGTTGTTACCGGAAAGCTCCGAAGAGGGTTCCGATTACGCCACAGGTAGCGACCGAAAGAGGGAATATCATGTAAGAGGAGGGGTGTAAGATAAGCTAGAATTTATAGTGTTAGTTTGTGCACAAATGGCTCCAATGGCACTTTGTTCATCATACTAACTCTAAATGAGGTCATTACATACTAATGGGGTCCTATGGGAGGTATACGGGGCGATCTACGCCCTATGATAGGTGTCCTACTTGTTGAGAATGCGGAGCCACATCTAGGCCGCCTTCGACCGGTCGTATGACGTCTTCGACCTGTCGTAGGGGCCTGCTCGACCAGTCGTGGACCGACTCGACTCAAAGTCCAGCGATGCTGTTTTTTGTTGTTTTGGGCCCTAGAACTGGTCGTGGAGACTGTAAGACCAATCGTAGGGATCCTACGACCGGTCGTAGATCTCCTAGGACCAGTCGTAGGTTACGCAGATTGTTTCCGAAACTGATACGGATTGCGGATTTTGGTGTCGCCCTTCGCAAAGGTGCGGAAGGGAAGTTACCTAAACTATAAATAGGGGTTCCTAGGGGTTTTCTAGGTAGATGAGAAAGAGGAGAAAGTAATTCTAAGGTGTGGGCTAAGGAATTTCTCTGTTCTTCTAAGGGAGAGGTTAGTATATTGCCTTATAATCTTTGTTCTTCTTCATAGTGGAAGTTTGCATCCGTGATTTTTTACTCTAGTTTGGGGTTTTTCCACGTATATCTTGTCTTGTGGTTTGTTTGGATTGCTTTGATCTGTTTCTAGTTTATATTTTTCATCCGTTTATCGTTTATGGGTGAGGCCTGAGATTGGATCTCAGCCCACTACGTTGTTGGCGTGCTGCGCAACAACTGGTATCAGAGCTATTGGTTTAATTCTATCAGAGCGATGGCGGAAGATGAAAAAACTAGAATTGAGAAGTTTGATGGTTCAAACTTTACCTTCTGGAAGATGCAGATGGAAGATTATCTGTATCAGAAGGACTTCTACATTCCTCTAGAAGGAAAAAAGAAGAAACCAGAAAAGATGACAGATGATGAATAGTTTTTACTGGATAGGAAGGCTTTAAAAACGATCCGACTCTCTTTGTCTAAGAGCGTAACCTTCAACATATCAAAGGTGAAAATGACAAAAGAATTGATGGAAGCCCTAGCCACCATATATGAAAAATCTTCAGCATCCAACAAAGTTCATCTTATGAAACAGCTATTCAACATGAAGATGTCAGATGGTGGGAGCATGGCTGAACATCTAAACGAGTTCAATACAGTCACGAGCCAGTTGGAATCCGTTGGCATCATTTTTGACGATGAGGTCAGGGCGCTATTGATCTTATCCATTCTGCCAGACGGTTGGGATGGTTTGGTGATTGCTGTGAGCAATTCTTCAGGGTATACAAAACTGAAATTTGATGATGTGGCCAGTTTAATTCTCAGCGAAGAATCTAGAAGGAAGACATCAGGAGTTTCAGGGGACTCAGGGAATGCTCTAAACTTTGAAGGAAGAGGAAGATCGCAGAACAAAGGAGGTAATAAACACGGGCGTTCTAAGTCAAGGAAGAAGTCCAAGGGACCGAAAGACAAAGACGGGTGTTGGCATTGCGGCAAGAAGGGACACATGAAACGTGATTGTAGGGCGCTTAAGAAACAAGATGGAAGCTCTCAAGGCGGGAAGGATTCAGTGAATCTGTCTGAGGAGAGCGACACAGAGGCGTTGATCTTGTCTCTTAATGCGAGAAATGAGTCATGGGTTATAGACTCGGGTGCTTCGTTTCATGCCACTTCATGTAAGAAAGTTCTGCGTGATTATGTGTCAGGAGACTTTGGGAGAGTTTACCTGGGTGATGATGAGCCGTGCAATACTGTTGGAAAAGGAGACGTTCAAGTCAATCAGAAAGACGGAACGGTTTTGAAACTGAAGGATGTCAGACATGTAGCGAGTTTGAGAAGGAATCTGATCTCAGTGGGGCAGTTAGCCGACACCGGTTATGTGACGACATTCACCAGTGATTCCTGGAATATCACAAAAGGTGCCTTGGTGATATCTCGAGGTAAAAAAGAATGTACTTTATACGTGACTTTAAGATCGTATAATTCACTCGCAGTCGCATCAACTGGAGTGAATGGCTAGCTATGGCATCAGAGGTTGGGACATATGAGTGAGAAAGGGATGAAAGTGCTATTGTCAAAGGGGAAGCTACCAAGGCTAAATTCTCTTGACTTGAAATTCTGCGAGGACTGCGTATATGGCAAGCAGAAGAGGGTAAGCTTCAAGAAGATAGAACGCGCTCCAAAGATGCATCTATTGGAGCTTGTACACACTAACGTGTGGGGACTAGCACAGGTATCATCTCTTGGTGGCTCACGTTATTTTATTTCATTTATTGATGATACTAGTAGAAAACTGTGGGTTTATTTCTTAAAGCATAAATCTGATGTATTTGATGCGTTTAAGAAGTGAAAAGTTATGGTAGAAGATAAGACAGGTAAAACAGTAAAGTGTCTCAGATCTGATAATGGAGGAGAGTATTGTGATAAGAGATTTAAGGAGTATTGTGCAGCAAGTGGAATCAAACATCAGAAAATAATTCTAAGGACACCACAGCAAAATGGTGTGGCTGAGCGCATTAACAAGACCATCCTTAAGCGCGTTAGGAGCATGAGGTTACATGCAGGGTTGCCCAAGGCCTTTTGGGCAGATGCTGTAAATACTGTCGTATATCTTATCAATAGAAGTCCATCAGCACCATTGGATGGTGGGCTACCAGAAGAAACGTAGACTGGGAAAGAAGTGAACCTTATACATCTCAGAGTGTTCGGTTGCACTTCATATGTTCACATTGATGTAGAGCATAGAAACAAGCTAGATGCGAAGTCCAGGAAGTGCACGTTTATAGGCTACAGGTATGATGATTTTGGCTGCAGGTTTTGGGATGCAGAAAACAGAAAAATCATCAGAAGCAAGGACGTAGTCTTCAACGAAAAAGTGATGCATAAGGACAGTGTGCAAGAAAATAAGGCCGAGAAAAAGAAATTCGTAGAATTGGAAGAGTTACCGGACATGGGTGTTACAGCGCCACAGGATGATCGTGCACAGGAGCATTATGAGGCAGAGCCACAGACACCGGTTGTGAGGAGGTCTACTCGGGAGAGGAGACCCACGGTCCGATACTCACCCTCCTTACATTATCTACTGCTGACAGATAATGGTGAGCCAGAGTGTTTTGAAGAGGCATTACAGTCAGATACATAGGTTAAGTGGGAACAAGCCATGAATGAGGAGATTAACTCTCTTGAGTCTAATCGTACATGGGAGCTAGTCACTCTACCCAAGGATAAGAAAGCTTTTCATAACAAGTGGGTTTACAGACTGAAGGTGGAGCATGATGGTTCGAAACGGTACAAGGCGAGACTGGTTGTAAAAGGGTTTCAATAGAAGGCAAGTATCGATTTCACTGTAATATTTTCACCGGTAGTGAAAATGTCTACGATTCGCATGGTCTTGAGTATAGTGGCTATAGAGAACTTACATCTATAGCAGCTAGATGTTAAGACAGTATTTCTTCATGAGGACCTTGAAGAAGAAATATATATGTATAAGCCGACAGGATACGTGGCACCAGGTAATGAGAACAAGGTGTGCAGACTAAAGAAAAGTCTATATGGCCTGAAGTAGGCCCCGAGGCAGTGGTACAAGAAGTTCGATAGTTTCATGTCGAAAAACAGTTTTAGGAGATGTCATGCAGACCACTGTTGTTACTTGAAGAAGTTTAATACGTCATACATCATCCTTCTTCTGTACGTTGATGATATGCTTGTGGCCGGTTCAAGCATGAAGGACATCTCAGATCTCAAAAGACAACTTTCTAGAGAATTTTTCATGAAGGATTTAGGAGCTGCAAAATAAATCCTAGGCATGAGGATAAAGCGTGACAGGAAAAATAAGAAATTGATTTTGTCACAGGCAGAGTACATAGCCAAGGTACTTGATTGATTTAATATGAGAGGTGCTAAGCCGGTTAGCACTCCATTAGCCAACCACTTCAAGCTATCTAAGGAGCAAGGTACAAAGTCTCAGGAGGAACGGGACTACATGGCCAAAGTCTCATATGCGTCAGCGATTAGGAGTCTCATGTATGTTATGGTAAGCATGAGGCCAGACATTGCTCAAGCAGTAGGAGTTGTTAGCAGGTTCATGAACAATCCCGGGAAGGAACATTGGGAAGCTGTGAAGTAGATCCTCAGATACCTAGTGGGTACTAAGGATGTAGGGCTGTGTTATGGTGGATCGAAAATCAAGATACAAGGCTATGTGGATTCAGATTTAGCAGGAGATATCGACAGCAGAAGAAGCACTACAGGTTATGTGTTTACTCTGAGTAATGCTTCAGTCAGTTGGGTCTCTCAGTTACAGAAGATAGTATTTCTCAGTACGACAGAAGCAGAATATGTTGCGGCTACAGAAGCATGTAAGGAGATGGTGTGGATGCAAGGTTTTATGGAAGAGTTGGGTAAGAAGCAAGTAGATTGTAAGCTGTACAGTGACAGTCAAAGTGCAATACACTTGGCTAAGAATTCAGCCTTTCATTCAAGGACCAAGCATATTGTCATCAGATATCACTTCATACGTTCGTTACTAGAAGATGTATCGATTGTTCTGGAGAAGATTCATACAAGTGAGAATCCTGCAGATATATTGACCAAGGCGGTCACAAGGGAGAAGCTGATGCTCTGTTCAGCTTTGATTGGTTTTTAGGCTTGAAGACGGGGAGGTGGTGCAATCCGGATGAAGAAGACGAAGGTTTTGGCAATGTGTCTCCAAGTGGGAGATTGTTGAGAATGTGGAGTCACATCTATGCCGCCTTCGACCGGTCGTAGGACGTCTTCAACCGGTCGTAGGGGCCTGCTCGACCGGTCATGGACCGGCTCGACTCAAAGTCCAGCGATGTTGTTTTTTGCTGTTTTGGGCCCTAGGACTGGTTGTAAGGACTGTAAGACCAGTCGTAGGGATCCTACGACCGGTCGTAGATCTCCTAGGACCAGTCGTACTTTACGCAGATTGTTTCTAAAACTGATACGGATTGCAGATTTTGGTGTCGCCTTTCGCAAGGGTGGGGAAGGAAAGTTACCTGAACTATAAATAGGGGTTCGTAGGGCTTTTCTAGGTAGATAAGAAAGAGGGAAAAGTAATTCTAAGGTGTGGAAGGGATTTTTCTATTCTTCCAAGGGAGGGATTAGTATATTGCCTTATAATTTTTGTTCTTCTTCATAGTGGAAGTTTGCATTCGTGGTTTTTTACCCTAGTTTGAAGTTTTTTCACGTATATCTTATCTTGTGGTTTGTTTGGATTGCTTTGATCTGTTTCTAGTTTATATTTGTCATCCGTTTATTGTTTGTGTGTGAGACCTGAAATTGGATCTCAGCCCACTGCGTTGTTGGCGTGTTGCGCAACACTACTAAGGGATTTATGATCTGACACAACCATCTGATGATCGGGTGCACCAATTAATCAAGAGGGCCCTGTCTCAGATTGATGGTGACCGAGCGTTGATTGGGTCCCTAACCATATGGATTTGGGCAGGGTAATAATCTTGATTAGTACTGCAAATTTGGTTGTCACACAACAGCCTGAAAGCTATAACTTCGTGATCAAATGAGGGGTATTGATTTTACTAAAATTTCAGGTCATCACTTACACCCAGATCCAGAGCTCAACTGGCAAACTGAGTGGAGATACCTCGTTTCAACACTTGAGGTTTTGGCATCGATCCCTAGCGAGGGTGGCTAACATGGAGTGTGTGTACCGACATGGGTGTGTACTCATCACTCAATACATTTGCACATCCCATGTACCCAGCTTGTGGGCTCATAAATCTAATATGGAGAATCAGGGCACTTCTGGGATGAGTTAATCCCCAGTACTAGTCACATGCATTGGTTAGAGGTAGGATTAGGTAAGTTCACGACGTTAATCGCTTACGATTTGCAGAAACGGTTGTTCAACCCTAAATATTCTAAATCCACCGATTCTAGTATGGTTTGTCATTTTAATTTGACTAGTACGATACCAAATGTGTCGGCTCACGATCGTACCAGGGTTTTGGTACTGAATTTATTGAAATGTTGCATGGGCTCACCTAATGAACACGTTGGATGGCATATGAAAACAATGTGAGTTCAGATCTGATAACTTACGGACTCCATCCGCCTCGGGTCTGGTCTGGACCTGTGGTCCACTTGGTCGGGTCTGGATCCAGGTCATCGGATCTAATTGGATTGGATGCGGGAACCCATTTAGGTTTGATTTTTTAATATGCTGGGGTTCACAGGGTCTACGACTGGTCCATGATCTGTACACGCTCGTTTTAAATTCTAACAATTGTGGCCCATATCTTGATAATCCAGACCATTGGTCTTATCCAACACACCATGGATCTAGTCTACCCGAAAGAATTTTTCTCATTAAGATAGTTTTAACCTTTCGATTGTTCCCTGTTGATATACGGTTAAGAAGAGAAATAATAGCGGTCCACATTGTTTGCCAAAACTGAAAATCCACGTGCATCGTATAAAGGCGTGGGGGTGCTCCTCAACTAAATAGGAACTAGATGGGACCACGTGGCCTGCAAACAAGTGGGGTCCATTGTTAGATAATCCAGTCCATTGGTCTGTTATATCCTACCATGGATGGACGGTGGATACAAAATATCCTCAACAATATAACCTTTCTATTTGCATCTACAAAGAGGCGGTCATTAAATGTCCCATGTAGATGGTCCTAACATTGCTGAACGTTATTTGTGTTATACCTTTCTTCTTCTTTTTCGTTTTTTTTAAAAAAAAACTAATTAAGAAAGAACAAGTGTCATTGCATTGCATGAGAAGTATATAACATAATTAATATCTAAGAATATATTTTGAACGCGTGTTGCAGGTGTAACAACTGACACTGGTTGAATAATATACCTTATATAGAGGTGGAGGGTGACTAAATGGTGAAAGATGGAACATGATCCAGAGAAGAGCGGTGCCAAAGCATTTACTAGAACAAGTGTCTAATAAGATTCTAAAAGGCCGGAGTGGTGCCGAAGCAGTTGTTATAATATGAGAAGAAATATTTAGATAGCTATCTTAAGAAAATTTATAAATAACAGAGGAATTTAACAAGGTAAATTGTCTCATATCAATCCAATCCCACGGTGTGCGTGTGGTGTGAGTGTGTGGGGGTGTGTGTGCGTGTGTTAAAAAAAAAAAATCCAATCAATTTATTAATTATCACTTATAATCATAAGTATAATTTATCTTTTATGATCCTTAGCATAGTCTATCTTTAAAGTTCTTTAATATAACGAGTTGCCTAATCATATCTTACGAAAATTTATAAATAACAAAGGAATTTAACGAGATAAATTGTCTCATATCAATCAAATCAATTTATTAATTATCACTTATAATCGTAAGTATAATTTATCTTTTATGATCCTTAGCATAATCAATCTTTAAAGTTCTTTAATATAACGAGTTGCCTAATCATATCTTAGGAGTAGCAATAACTCAGTAATTATAATCCTTAGTTTTAATTCATGTCTAGGCTCATATGTTAAATGATTTCTACTAAAATATAAGCATGTTTTTTCTTAAAAGTGCTTTGTAGGTATTCCATGTAGTTGACTTTCAAGTGTTTTCATTAGTTTTACTTTTATATCGAAAATTCCTTTCATATGGAAGGCAATGTGCAAGTGCAACCTATTTACCATCCGTTAATCTAATCGCCAAGTTGTTTTAAACAACATCTTAAAAGTGGTTGAATAAGCGACCATTCTTCTCATATCCCAGTCATATATAGTAAATTTTTAGAGTATTTGACACTTGGGTCAAAGTTATTCAGATGGAATCGAGCCGCACAATCGATTGAATTATGAGAATTATGAAAACCTGGAGACAACACTTCCAATTTAAGACATTTTGGACACCCTCGATCCGAGGTGGGGCCTGACAAACCTACGGTCTGGATTCCCCACAGGCTCTGCGGTTAGAATTGAAGGCCTGTATATATTGTGTTGAGATGTGTCCATCAAACGTTGGGCTTTCAATGGGCCGTCACTGGGCCTATAAAATGCAAATTTTTAAATACACCCGGCCCAAAGAATTCAAAATCAGGGCCAAAAGAACCCTTCACCAGGCCCAGTGATGGCCCAAAGCAAAAGGCGAGGAACAGCATTATTTGGATTATGTATTAGTGGACCATCTCCAAACGGACCCACAGATTTAGAAAGCTGTAAATGGGCCGGGTTTGGGTCAAGCAAAACATAAGTTTCAATAGCGCCAATCAATTCAAAATTGGGCCAGATGAAACCTCGTTCTCGCCCGTTGACAGCCTAACTTGGAAGAGATACGAGGCTCACTCAATCAACGATGATATGTGCAAGCCTCACACACGTGCGCAGATTAGAACATTCATTAGGCCCCACCTAGCCGAAATTTCAGGTGGGCCCAAATGGGCCGGCCCAATTAGTTATCGTGCCTAAAACCGTAATTCGGATCTAGTCCTTGGGGAATGGAGGGCCATCAACAAGCTGGGCTCGACCGTGGCGGTGGTAAACCCAACCCATGTAAATATTGAGCCTGAATTTTAGGCCAGGCCTAAGCTCATGGCTCAGAAGATAGGCCCAGTTCTGACCCATTGAAAACAGTGGCCCACCATTCTAGTTTACGGTTGGATGCAACTCCTCTGAGTCAACCCTGACTCAGTTGAATCCAAGACGGTTCGGTGCCACAAGTCTTGCCCGAGATTGGACTGTTGGGCTGAGTCGACCTGGCCGAGTCTTAAATCCCCCCAAAAAAAATTTGTAGAACTTAGGCACGAGCCCAACCGTTTATTAATGGGCCAAAAATCAGCGCGTAAGTTAGCCAACGGGCTTGAAAATTAAACCCAAGCCAAGCTTGAGTGAGCCCAGGCCAAGTGCTCGGCCGACCGGCCCAGTCCATTGACAGCCCTAGGTGAATGGGAGAGGTATGTTTTAGGTTGGTTGAATGAAGGACAAAGAATAGAAGAAGTTCAAAGACATTCCCTTAACAAGGAAGGCATCTTGAACATGTATTTTAGACCCTTCGGGAAATCACTACTGTCCAAAATTGGACCATCTGATCCTTCCTTTTCAACCCATCTAAAACCAACATGTGATCTCGCCGTCCATCAGACGGTCCAGATCATTAAATTTCATTGCCCAAAAATCAGGTTCTTGGATCAAATGTTTGTTCCACACATACAACCTTTAATGTGGACCATAGCCCACTTTTTCGTTCATGTGTGACCCACTTGAAAAATATATAAAGTTGGGTGGGCCGACCTAGTGAAAGGTCTAGATGAGTAGGATTGAGAATCCAAGAGAAGCATTTGGTTGCTTTTATCCCCTGCAAATACAAGTGCACCACAACAAAGATTCTTACCTTGTGAAGAATGCATGGAAAGTATGCTTTGTTTTCTCTCATCCCTCTCCTCTCTTTCAAATCTTCTCTATAAAATCTACACCTTTTGACTGCCTCTCCCAACCTCAATTCTCACCCATCCAAACAAACCCCACCATGGAATTGGCCCACTTTCTTCCCATCAGACCATGTAACAAAATATCACAATTTGGCACCCTATGGAACATTGATGCAACATTTGCAACCTCTTCTATAGCGTCGAAGCGGGCCAGAAGACGATCGGTTCGGCTAACTCATGATCAATTCCATGTGGGCCCATTGGAGACGGGCCGAGACCCCAATCGGAGGAGCCTCTCTTCGATGAACACGGGTTTTCGACTCGTGCCACGGTGCACTCAGAGCTCAGAAGGAGGAGAGGGCGATCATCGGGCCACAGAGCCGATCCTTAAGCTCTACGAGGCGATCAAGAACAGAAATCTCCATGAATTGTTGGATCTCATCGGCGAGGAATGCCAATATATTAGTAATTTCATCTCCATATTACCCACCTCCAATGGGAAGAAGGTACATTTTTCATCACAATGCAGGAATATGCAATGCTGGATCCATGTTTTTGTTGGGCCCACAAGAGGAACATGTGGGACCAATTGTAGATGGGAGACAATCAAAGTCTCCCCCATCAGATGATCCTAACCGTCTGATTTGGTCCCTATTTAGTCATCAACATTGATTATTGAGTGTCCTCTTTCATTGGATAGCTTGGATCACCTTTTAAAAAAAAAAAAAAAAAGAAAAGAAAAAGAAATAGAACTTTTATATCAGATCAGCCAAAGATGAACAAACTTTCAGGTGGGAACCAACCAAAAGAAATAGGTATAGCTTGGATCACCTGATATAGGAGATATTAGAGAATGTCCATCCTTTGATAGGGCCTACAAAAAAGAAAAAAAAAAATCACTAGATAGAGCATCATATAACACCAAACTGCTATAATCATCATTGGATCAAGAAACATGGTGGGGCCAACATGGCATCGCCTTATTGGTCGATCAGATTCTAGACCACGTCAATGGCCTGATCAAGACCGTTTGTTTATCCGACACTAAGATATGTGATTTTCTTGTAGCAGGTTCTGGATTTCTTCTCTTTTCTGATGAGAGCATTAGGAAACAGCATAAACATTGTTATTCACCCCACACCGGAGGGCGGAATGGACATCGGCGTTGGTTGGCGCCTAGGTTCGTATATGGAATTTTCATCATTTTATTTGCAAAGCAGCCTCTACCTTTAGCTAGAGGGAGGTTAGCAATGTCTTAAAAGCTTTCAAATGAGAGGTGGGACAGAACATTTATTAACAACATCCCCAAGGCTTTTAAATGACGCGTGGACATCAAATCATTGGTCCCGTTGTCTCCAAGAAATTTTTGTTTCTGACATTGCCATGCTTTTAAATGAAATGTTTTAATGCTTTCACAGCTTTTAGAGGTTGTTTGTTTAGGTGTAAATACACGTAAACTATGGTAAACAAGCAACTATGGTTGTCGATGGAATTTCACATCGAAACTCAACATTATAACAAGTGGGTCCACCATCTATTCATCTTTTATTTTCCACATCATTTTAGGGCAGGAGCTGAAATATGAGGCAGATTCAAATCTCAAGTAAACCGCACTGCAGAAAATAGTGACGATGCCCGACTTCTCAGCAACTATAAAAGTTTTGAGTTTGCCTCATTTTTTTATTTTTTATTTTTACTCATGTCCCAAGATGAATAGACAATATGACAAAATGAATGAACGGTATGGATGAAACACATACATTATGGAGAGGTTAAGAGAGAATTTATGTAACACTCTTTCCAAAAACCAAATAAACTGTCATTACTTATTTACCATACTTTCCATGCATCTGCAGCTAATCGAATAAGCCTAAATAATATGTGTTACAACATATTAATTATTAATATATCCTCAAAAAGTATTTACTTTTTTATTGTGCTTCGCTGTAGAATGGAACAAGACTTATAAGCCCCTGGGTAAGGGGTATAGTTTTCTTATGAGCCATGTCTACCATGGAAAGGTCAAAGTAAGGTGAGCAAAAGTTCAATCCATATAAAATGATAGTTATTTCCTATTTCAAGCTGTTTGCATACGTGATTTCACAAAAGAATCATTAAAATTTTTAATAATTAAAATTCTCTTGCATAAGGGAAAAAAACCTATAGAAGTTTTTTTGAATTGCAATATAATGTGATACATTGGGACTTTTATTCTTCTTTTTTTTAGTTAGCTGTCAGGAATCAATACCAAGACTTCAGTGTTGAAACGAGATATCTTTCACACAATCTGCCACTTGAGCTATGGATCTAAGTGTTAGGACTTTTATTCTTTGAATATAGATTATCTTCATGTTATCCAAACCATTTCTAGCAGGGTTTCAACTTGAATGGTGGATGAATCACAATAAAAATCTCTAAAGGTAGAGCATATCAACTATTTAAACTTTAGTAGTTTTCCTTTGCTATGGAATCGTCATAATTACCTTCGTGTAATCGAGTGATTAAATTATTCAATTTAATTATTAATTTTTTGGAATCCCCCATACAAGAAGAGCCATATCACATAAATGAATTGGGTCACTGAACAAACTCTAATTTCAATAAATAAAGTTTAATGTATCATATTATAATTCATTGGATGCATTTGAGCTAATTGTCTAATAAATATGAGTATTTAACTTATCTAGATTGAACCCTAAATAAAAAATTCATTTTTAAATTGAGTCTTGACCCAACTGAGATTTTGTGTTTAAGTTTTTATTAAACAGAATTTATTTTTGGATATTTTAGACTTTAAATATTCTAAAACAGAATATAATGAAGTATTGTTGTATGAAAGTGCAGAGAGGTGCAGATGCTTGTAGGACCACTCATCCATGATCAATTTACTCAATGGGTAAGTTAACCATCTCTCTCTAGATTATTGAACAATGGGGCCCATAGTTCAATGATCCAAGCTATTGATATGATTGGACCCACTTCGGATAATCGGTGCATTAGGAATCTCCTGAATGGGAAGATCCTAACCCTTCAGCGTGTGCCCATAAAAAAAATAGATAGTTAAGTTAGAAGTTAGAAGAAGGGATCGTATTCAACCAAAAAACCCTAATATTGAATGGATATAATCTTCTGGTTAAGAATTATGGGTGCATGGACCATCAACAGTGAGTTTTGTTATATAAATGGCTTCCATCACTGAACCATGGTTACAAATCAATTTCTTCTGTTATTTTCAAATTTTGAGGATTTTCTTACAATATCATTGTCAAAATAAGATATTCAAGAACTTGTTAATATGATTGACCAATATTTGTCCAATATTCCTATAGAGCCTATCACTAAAATATCCCTAAATGGGGATAGAACTAAGTGGAGCCAAAAAATAATAATCCATGAGGTGAAAAATGAGAACTATTAGCGCCACACGAGGTTTATGGTTTAAAATATTTATTTAAATTATTAAATAATTTGAATTTTATATATATATATATATATATATATATATATATATATATATATATAGCCAATGCTTAGCTATGCACTAGATCACACGGAACTGGTGCGAACTTTTTTAAGAACCCATCATATATGATTTGACTCCAAAATAAAATCTGAACGGTTCACGTAAAACAGCACCTCATGAAATATCCTAGGCTCAATTTTTACTTTTATCCAAAACTCTAATGGGCCATGAAAAATGAAAACAGTTTCCTCCTTTGATTTGCATTTCTCTTTTCTATGGCCCACCAGAATTTTAGATGGTGAAAATTTATCCCTTGGGGTTTCATGGGATTCCACATCACATGAACCGTTCAGATTAGATGCCCATGACACATGTGCAAAGGCGCATACATGCGTAGGTGCACATGTGAGCATACCTCTCTCTCTCTCTCTCTCTCTCTCTCTCTCTCTCTCTCTCTCTCTCTCTCTCTCTCTCTCTCTCTCTCTCTCTCTCTCTCTCTCTATATATATATATATATATATATATATATGGGAAAAGGTACTATGCACTCGACCTCACGAGTCTGTCCCATAATTCGAGCTGTGTGGGCCCCACCGTGATACGTTTCGAACATCTACCCCATCAGTCAGATGCGCCATTCCATCGTGGACCTAGGTCTCAAAAATCAAGTCAATCCGTGACTTGTGTGGGCCACACCATATACAGAAGTGGAGAGGGGCCGTGCACCATTAAAACATTCATAATCATTTTTTGGGCCCACCGAGATGTGGTTTGCAAATCCAGCCCATCCATTATGTGTGTCTCACTTGGATGAGGGTTTAGACCAAGTTTCAAACGCATGCAAATTTCAGGTGGGCCCCACCAAGTGCTTTTATATGTTTTAACAGTGTCTTCACATGATTTTAGATGGTATGGCCCACCTAAGTTCCGTACAGGGCTGATTTTTGGGATATCCCATAATTTAAAGGGGACCCATCAAATGCATGGTCAACACGCATCATGGTGGGGACCACACAATACTACCTCACGAGAGCTTATGGTGAGGTCGGACACATAATACCTTTTCCATATATATATATATATATATATATATATATATATATATATATATATATATATATATAGGTTTGCTAACATTCTCACCTTTCCAAAACCATTTAAATTACACATAGGGTGACCTAACAATGTCCCAAAACCTTTTAAATGGCACTAGGTGATCTACTATCAATCCAAGCCATACATTTATTTATATGAAGTCATGGTATAAAAAAGTATGTCCATTTAAACCTTTTAAATGACACATGAGGTGACATAATTTCAATCAAACTCATGGATAGAAATCACTTTGTATTTCTTATTATTCTAAAGTAATACTTAGATTTGATAATTCAAACCCATGAGATTTATGATTTGTAAACAACTGAATTGGCCCCATTTTAAGGGTTAGGATTATCTGATTCCCAATCAATCAAATAAATAAATAAAGCAAATTATCAAACGGCCATGATCTTCCAATCAGGCAAATTTACTTATCATCCGGCATCCATGTTGGGGAGTCGTATCCGCGGTCTGGATTATTAAAAAGATTGGAGCCACATGCATTAAATCAGTTTCATCAGCATACTACACTTCTGCTGCTGAGTAGGACCATACGATTATGTAAATGTGAGGAGCATGGTTTGGTGATCCCAACCGTTCATTTTGTGTGCCACACTTTAGATTGGAAGATCCTAACCGTTAACTATGTGGACCGGTGCTGTAGTTCTTCTTGTAAATGTTTACTTCCAGGCCACCATATCAAACAGTTAAATACCACGATGTTTTTGGATCACAAATCCACGGCTCGTCCCAACAGAGAGATGGTTTAGATCAGTAGATCATGGGCCCCACATGCCTCTTTCTGTGGATAAAAAATCCACGGTGGGTCCCGACAAATAGACAGTTTAGATCACTAGTTCACGGGTCCCACTTGTTTCTCTCTGTGGATCACAAATCTACGGAGGGTCACAACAGATAGACGGTTTAGATCACTAGATCATGGGCCCCACATGTTTCTCTATGTGGATTACAAATCCAGGTGGGTCCCAACAGATAGACGGTTTAGATCACCGGATCATGGACCCACATGTTTCTCTCTGTCATTAATGCGGTTACTGTTTGGCAGAAATTGTTAGGATTCCTGGGGCCTATCTTACATAAAATTTCTTCAACAACAGGCAAAGGTAGGAAAGCATTCGTGTATTGGTTTCTCACGGTAGCCTTCATGACTACCTTATTCATGGCAGTCAAGTACTCTCTATTTTGATTCCCAAGAATCCATAAAAGAATCCGGACCGTATATCAGGTGAGATACAGCTTCAAGATCATCTGACCAGAATCTGTGGGTCCGTAGACTATCAGGTAATCCACAAAAGGTGAAATGAAAGATATTAGCATTGTTTTTGTTCCTGTACGGCCTAGATGATAATAGATCAGCCTAAGTTTCTTGACCACGTGATCTTCTAGTGGGACTCACCTGCTAAAACGGTCGGATGACATTCTCACCTACGATGTATATAAACTCAGATGTACATGTATGTACCATACGAATTTCTTTGAGAAATCTACGGTGGAGTCTGTTGATTGTGTTTTGAAATGTTCGATACTCTGGCAGAGTGTGATACTCAGGCACTTTGAAATTGCACACGCGGAAGACAGGTATTTCAAATTATTCAAAATCATAGGATATTAGTGACAGTGGGTCCCACAATACAGATGGTTTAATCAGTGTTAACATATCCTACGTATATAATTCTGTGATCCTGCATGTCAAGCGTCATATCCTGCCTTCCCTTATGAAATATCGGCCCAATAGCCGCGCAGTGGGTGGATACCTGATTGTGGGGCCCACCTTGATGTATGTGACTTACATCCACACCGTCTATCCGTTTTGCAGCTCATTTCAGGAAATAATCCCTAAAATGAACCAAATCCAAATCTTAGGTAGACCACACCTCAGGAAACAATGGTGATTGATTACCCAACATTAAAAACTTATGGGGGACCACTGGAATGTTTATTTTTCATCCAACCTGTTGATAAGGTCACAAATATCTGGATGAAGGGACTACAAAAATATCAGCTTGATCCAAATCTTTTGTAGCCCACAAAGTTTTTAATGGTCAATCACCATTGTTTCCAGTAGAGTTATCCACCTGAGATTTGGATAAGCTTTATTTTTGTAATAATGACCTAAAATAAGCAGCTTTATTTTTGTAATAATGCCCTAAAATGAGCTGTCAAAACAGATGTACAACATGGATGTAAGACCTAAATAGTCAGAACCAATGGAAACGCATAATAGGAGGTCAAGGTCGAATGTCCGAGGTGACCTACATAATCATACCAAGGAATAATCTTCAGACCTGAATCCTCTAATGAGTGGTGGTCGAGCTTTCTCCTTAATCATTGAGTAAATCACCTACCTGCTGACTTGCCCTTGAGTGTTGAGACCAAGCTTCCTTCCATAGTGAAAATAAGATGAAGTCAGGATGACTATTCTTTTTATTTTATCATTTGGTATAGGGCTTCCCTAAGTGTAGAAGCTCGGAATCTTATCCTGTGCAGAGCTAAATTTTAGAAATTTTTATTAAGAGATGATCCAAGCAACAACTCGAAAATGAATAGGACCATGGTAGGGCTCCGATGGAAGCGGAGACTTCATCTTCTCATAGCCAAGTTTGGGAAATAGACTATTTCCCCAACAGTGGATTACAGCTCTGATGATTAAGGAGCTCCCTGGTCATATCTAGCACTAGTTGATCACACGACGAGCATATATGTGTGAGCTGACTCTTTTTTTTTTTAAGCAAATTCATTTTTACCTATAATACATCTAATCCGTCCATCAGGTGACCCATGTAATTTTCATTGTACAACCCAAAGATCAGAACGATCCAAAACTCACGTGGGCCACTTCACGGGAAACAATATAAAATCACGCAAAGAAATCACAAGGTGTGGCCTGTCCGATTTTCAGATCGTTCTAAAATTTGAATTTCCCTTTCATACTGGTATGACAGACCTGACGAACGGTTTGGATGGAATACAAACCTATGCTGGGGTTTCCCTCTCCATTGTTCCCTTTAGTGTGGCCCACCCGATCTGTTGATCATGTTGATTTTAAGTAAACATACACGGACTAGATCTCTCACACACAACAAGGTGAGCCCCACGATCTCAGGCGTTGTAGCAACGGCATACTCATACTAATTGAACAATCGTGGCCATCCAAATGATGGGTAAAAGTAAGACAGCCAGAACTGCAAATTCAACAAACGGTTGAGATCGTTCAACTTATGTGAATTTCAAGCTACGGTCCAACCAGAATGAGGGCCACGGCTTGGATGGTCCACATGGGAAGAGAGCTGCCAATGAATTGTGAACCTGATTCATTTTGGGCCTAGGTTAGCCCAAGCCCAACCCATTTTTTTGTTGGGCCTGATGTAAGGCCCAGTACCCTCCATGATTTCAGGGCCAATAGCAATGTTGGCAAATCTGGGACCAGAGCTCATGTATGGGGCACCTTTGTACAGGCCCAGCCTTGGGTAGGGCTCAGCCCAAACCTGGTTTGATTGGGTTAGGTTCAAGTTGGGAATTCTCAACCCAGGCTGGGTTAAGTTGGGTGTGGATTGAGGACTTGGGCAACCCAACTTAACTAAGGCCAGCATCAGGTTAGGTTTGGGTTGCAGACTCGGCCCAATCTTAACCTGACCTAAGCTTGGGTCGAGGATTTGAGTCAACCCGGCTACAGTCAAACCCAACCTATTATCACAATTCACATGTCTTTTGTGACATTTGAAGATGATTTAACTTTTCCAATCTGACTGGGCTTTATTCTTCTTTTTCTCTCTTTCATGCCGCGATTTAGATGTAATTAGTTCTTTTCATCTTTTGACTTTGTACAGTTGAATAATAAATAACCCGTTGCCTAATCCAACTTGACCTGACTTTACTCAACCCAATCCAAGACAGGTTATCCTAGAGGTGGGCATCGAGTCGAGTCGGACCAAGCTGGGACTGATCCGACTCGATTCAGTTTTAAAATAAGCCAGTCCTGGACTCGACCCGACTTGGTATCGAATCCAGCATGCCCGACCTAATTCAAGTCCGAGTCTATCTTGGACTAATCTGAACTGAGTCCGACTCAATCACAAGTACCGAGTCAGGTCGAATCGGCACCAAGTCAAATCGAGTGCAACGGGCATCCACAAGCTAAAATCACAACTCAAAACCTAAGGACACTTGTGCCTAGATCTGAAACTTAAAATTTAAGTTTACACACACACACACATGTATGTACGTGTCCAGTTCAAATCAAGTCGAGTCATTACCAAGTTAGATTTCGGGTCGAGTCAAGTTGAATCATTGGGTGACTCGAACTTAAGTCAATTTGAGTTCAGATTGGATGAAGTTAACTTGATTCAGATCGGACTCAGCCACACGGTATGAAGCGAGTTGGATCTAAATGAGTCAGACAAGTCAAGTTTGCCGAGTCAAAGTCATCCCGTGCCCAGCTCTAGGGTACCATTGATAATCTTCCAAGTTGGGTTGAGCTCGGGTTAGGCTAGGCCATGGTTTGACCCAATTTACATAGGCTTGAACTTTGATTGGGTCTCAAGTTAGGTTAGGCTACGATTTCACTCAATTTGATATCAGTTAGACTCGGGTTAACCCTAAACCTGGCCCAACCAACCCACGTTGCACTCTAGAGGGCAGGAAAGAGATGATGAGGTATTACCAATTATCCTGAGAGCATCAACTGATGTGTTTTTTTATTTTTCCCAATTTGTACAAGTGGATCCATACCATTGATATGATGGTCCAATGACAGATGGGCCACATTACAAAAATTTCCAAACATTGGGTGACTCTAGCCATTGAATTGTTAGTCACTAAATGACAATTTATCTCTCTTTCTTTTTTAATCATCTTATTTATGGCCGGCCATTGAACTGTTACGATATTTCTCAATTAGAAAAAATCTTTTGGCATGGACCATTTAAAGTGGGACTAATCGAGAGAAACGAGCCCCATTCGATCCACGTTCTATTGACTAGATCAAAGAGGCCCACTGACTACTTCGCACGTGTGACCATACGTGCCAACATCAACCATAAGCCCCACGTGTGGGGAGAAAATAAAACTAGCATGATGTGAAAATTCATTGCCAATATGTAATTTATTCAGGTGCATACCAAAAGATGCTGTGGACCTGCAACATGGTGGGGTCCACTCCTGTTCCAACACAGCTGTTCATAAGGTGGGCCCCACCATTTTGACTTATCAACGGTGGCCACACGTGTGCGTTGAATGTGGACATCCGTCCATCCTTGTAACGGCCCTTTTCCCTCTTACGTGTAACCACGCCTGATATTTGGACAAGGGGCGCATACATCCTCTGATGAACGATCGGGATCTCGTACATGTGTGCGATGTTGGCACGTGTAGCTTTAGATGCTCTTAAAACCACCCCATCTTTGCCACTTGGCGGTTTTCATTTTCATTTTCTTTTTTCTTTTTTTTTTTTAATATTCTGAGGTTTGCAAGCGCACACGCGTGTGCAATGAAGCTCATGCACACGCAACATTTATGCCAGCATGGAAATATAGGTACAAGATCTAATCCATCCATCAGAACGGAATTACTAAATTTATTTCATTTTCCAATAATCAGATTGAAATTCTGATCTTATGAGCCACAATTATTTTTTAAAATGTACGGTTCTGAAAATTTTGACTGAAGTTTCTTTACCCGTCCACCTTTTTTTCCAATATTGGAGCCTATATGCTGGTTGGACCCTCTCTTATTTTTGGCAAAACATGTAAAAATTCGGACCAACCTGATGGATGGCTTAGATCTCGCACGTATGTGCCATGTTGGCACATGCGTGGCATGTACAGGATCTTTTTGAATTTTTTAGATGATGTAGATAGATTATCTTCTGTGTGTAGAAAATGTCAGGAATCTAATTTAGTACAAGGAAAGCTCTCATGCAACCATTGTATGCAAATCCGACCATACCACACCCTTTTTCTGCCAACGTGCCTCACGTGCATGACATCTGAACCGTTGAAAATGTGAGTCCCACCATGAAGATCGTCTGGAGTGAAAATCCGGCACACCCTTAATCAGATGGTCCAATGCATTGAGATCAACAGATAGACGACGATCGGATCCAACTCAGCCTGATTTTGGTACCGGGAAATCTTCCATGATGAGTCCCATCTTATCCACGGATCGGATTTAGATATATTTGATAGGTGGGGGGGAAAAGGGTGTTGTATGTTAAGCTTAGCATCCAACGGCTGTATGTGATCGGTCCTTTTTAAAACAATTGATTTAGAAGAATCATTCGTCGACGTATGGCGGTCGTCCGAATGCAAACATCCCCAGGTTCCTTTCAACGGCCCCAAAAAAACGCGCATTTTAGCGGGCGGTAACTACGTTTCAACAACGTGCGCCGCAGATGCGTGGATGGGTCCACGCGCACCCTCGTAACGTGCCTATCCGTTGCCATCTGGGCATTCGCTGGAAGACGTCCACGCCTTGTACAGCGTGCGTCCCGTGAAATAGGCGTTATGCTGTGGTGACTGATTCATCCACCACATCATGTGGTACATCTCGATGTAGACCGTCCAATTCATGACCATGGATGGAGCTTGCCCTGGGAATCACATAAATTAGCCGATTATGACCGTCTGATTTCGCTAGATGAATTTACTGTTTGGATTCGCATATAGTATTGTATCGTATTGTATTTGGGTACTGTTCATGTATACATTGGATGGTTTTCAAAATACATCCAAATCAAACAGATACTAATCAATGTTTGGATAAGAGGTATTGTTTGGCATGGTATATAATACGTTATACAAATTAATGTTTGGATAAAATGTATTATGTTTGTGTATTGTACAATCTTAACTGAGTCGGCTAGTTTATTTGACGTATGAAACTTTCTAATTTCTAGTTCAGATGATTTTCATGTTAAAATGTATTAAATAAACGGTCTCAATCTTACATTGCATAGGTACTAAATATCTTTAATCATACAAATTTCAAACTTTCATTCGCTACTGAATATAGTGCAATGAATACGAAGTATTAATAGCAACAGGTCTCAATGACAATACTCTACCTGTGGTTTAAAAATTTGATTGGAGTTTGTATTCACACGCATGGGATTCAACTCCTATTCACTCCGATCCAAACATGGTGAACATCATGTTATAACTTTTAATACGATACAATACATCCAAAATGCATATCCAAACAGGCCCTAGACTGATCAACTTTTTTTTACCGTCCACTTGATGGACGCCAATTTTGAGTGGTTGTGATTGTTGGGGGATTTTGGGATATTGAGGGACCTGCTTTGGACGGTCCGATCAGGGTGAGCGTGTACCGTGTGTAAGGTGGATGAGTCAACACACTTTTTGTGAGTCGTGGAAAATAAAACATTTAGCCTAGTCCAAATAGCACCGGAAAATATAAAAAATGGAAAGGATCGTGCTAGCTAACAACTCATCCACCATACATCATGTGACCTACATGCATCCTTGTCCTCATCTAAGCCGTCTACGTCGTGGTCACCATAACGGACGAGGCACACAAAATCCACACGAATAAGACAATCATAACTGTTTAATTAATTCGGACCTCCGACCATTTTGTTTCTGAGACGTCCATTTGATGGACAAGATTTGCATAGACAGCTTCACCAAATCAAAGTGAATTTCAGGTTATTCTACATCTACAATCAGCCCCATCATGTGGACGGTCCAGATCACATCATCGTGCCAGTTGTAGCGAATCTAGAAGAACTTCCACCGGACCTGATATTTTAAAAATGAGAAGATCATGTCTTGGATTTGGTAAAACTAATGGGTTTACCATATTTTAAGGAGAATTATCAGACAAAATCCTTGAAATTGCCTCAGCGTTTGACTTGGGCTCATAGACAAGAAATGATCCAGTGCTCTATAAGTTACAGTGCTCCCATTTTCATGAGGAGAATTTGAAAAATACATTCGATTGATCCGGACTGTCCATTAGGTTCTGCACACATTTCATGGGCTAAAATCTGAGAAATCGTACGGGTCAGATGATTGAATCCATCCACAATTTGGGCTTCTTTACTCTAGCCATTTATTTTCCAACCCTTCAATCGGATGGTTACAATTCTCTGAAAAATGTCATTATTTCGAATATAAACAATCCATGATAGCCCCTAACAAATTGATGGATCAAATTTTTGGCTGGACGTATTTCTTTGTGAATGATCTTGACCGTCCATTTATAGGACATCGATCAGATGGTCAGAGGCATTCCTTTGGTGTGATTTTTACATGGTAGCCCATGAAACTTGTGTTGGACCTAATGAACGGTGCCGATTGAAGACTATCATATATGCGTATGCATAAATGCACAGGGAATCTTAATGGGCAGGGCCTCATGGGAGGCCAGCAACATCTCGGAAGCTTTTAAATGACACTTGGGACAGCCAATCATCGATCGACATTGACCATTCATTTATACCACTACTCGGAACACAATGCTAAAAGATAGCGTTGATTGAAAAATGGACGGTCAAGACTGAGTGGAGAAATAAAATAGGACCCACATGAATAATATAACATAACTGGCACGAGTTCTTGTATAACTCGCAATTATCAAGGAAATGTTGAGACGGGTGTAATGCATTTGAATATGATCCAGCATAAATACATATCCAGGCCAAGGTGGGGCCCACCTCGGATCAGCCAAGACAGCTGGATGGGAAGAGAACGGTCTGGATTGCGTCATAGAGAACCTATGGTGAGAGTATAAAGTATAAACGGTATCAGCGTCTGTACCCACACGTGGGATCCAAGTCGGACCCGTCTTGTCCAGTGATCATGATCGGGCCCAACTGCGGTCCAGCGAACTCGCACGTGTGTACGAATAGCGGTCAACCCACCAAACCCAACTAGGAAAGCAAGTGACGTACTCGAACGTGTGGGTCCGACTGCTGATGTGAACCAGACACAAAGTACGTGTGGACTTTTTCTTTTTCCTTTCACACGCGTGAGACTGACATCCTTTTCTGGGAAAGGGACAGCGAAAGGAACGTAAGCCATTTCCACGATGCCTAACAGGGGGCGGATTATGTAGGTGTGGGTCCACGGTAATTAGTAGGTGAGTCCCTGACCATGGGCCCACCTTGATGGATTATTGTAAATCCACTCCGTCCATCAGTTTTCTCAGATCATTTTATAGAATGAGCCAAAAAAAGAAGCAGATTGAAATCTAAATTCAACCACATCACCAGAAATAAGGGGGATTGAATGCTTACCGTTGAAAAATTTTGAAGGGCCACAGATGTTTTGGATCAAACTGATATTTTTGTTTTCTCTGTGGCATCATCAACCGTTTGGATGACAAAAAGACATTCAATTGGGCCCTTGGATGTCTTTAACGGTGGACGTTCAATCAATTGTTTTCCTGTGCTGTGGTCCACCGGTAATTTGGATCTGCCTTATTTTTCTATCCAATCTCTAAATTAAGCTGGAAAAATAGATGTGCGGTGTAGATAAAGCAAATACATCATGATGGGGTTCACAGCTTTGACATCAGCCAGCTTTTCTTAGGGTTACTTAAGAAAAACAGCACCGACCGTTAAAACCCTGCAACTTAACTGCAGGGGTCACAGGTTTTGTATATGCCATCCAATCCATTCAAAAGATGGGCCACACTAAAAATCTGGCAATTCAACAACTCAGGTGGGCCACATCACCTGATTTTAGAGTTTTTTATTTAAAGTTTGTGGCGTAACCTTACACGGTGTGGCCCACCTGTGTCTTGAATCAACCTTATTTTTTGTACTCCGAGTAGAACATGAGGGGATGCATACGATGAACGGATTGGATGTAATTAAAATATCACCAGGATGAGCTCTACATCATGTTTGTATTAAAAAAAAATGAGCCATTACAACCTTGCTGTAGGATAAGATTATTCTACTACTGTCGTAGAGGAACCGGCTCTCTTATACTAATGTTAGTGTATCATGTGAAATTCGTGACAATGACCTGCTATTTTAAAGTAAATAAAAATAAGTAGAAAAAGGATTGATATGATACACAACCCAAAAAAATCTCTTCGATTAGACGGCTGAGAAGATGACTACAACAATGGCTTGGATTCATCTGAGAAAATATCCCTACATAGATATCGGGAGCGGATTGCCGCACAGTGCCCAGGCCTGTGATGGGGTCCACAGAGATTTCCATGACAAATCCATTCCGTTCATCTGTTTTGAAAGACCACAATAGGACAAGATTCTAAAAATCAAGTATCTCCAAAACTCAAATGGGCCACACCAAAAAACTAATCGGAACAACAACATCCACCATCCAAACCTTCTCGGAGTTGAAATTGATGTTCATATGCCATACAGAGTGTTCATAGAGTTATTACCACTCAATAAACGGTAAGAACGAATATCATCTTGATCCCCACCGTTTCATGTGGTATGGCCTACGTTGTGTACGGAGTGGATTTGTCACGGATATCTCTATGGGCCCCACACAGCCACAGGCATAAAGATATCTCTATGCCCGGGGTCACAAGCAATCCGCTACCATTGATAGCTTGGGCTTTAGGATGATGGGACGCAACAGGTGTAGAATCACCGAACCATGGACCCACTTTTCAGAATTCAAAATTGATCCACACCGTTGAAAGAAGTGGGCCACGTATCATTTACTTCTTTAAGAGTAGTAAAGGCAAGAACGGTTGAAATGAGGCCATTTTTTGCAAATCTTTTCGTGATTTCGATGGAAAGAAAGGTGCCTTTCGTTCTAAAAATCTTCACTCTTTTGCAAAACAACCCTTTTTGAAAAGTCAAGATGCTCATCTGTCCTTTCTTTCCAAAGACATTCTTTCATTGGAATGGCCCACCTCACTGGTCGTGCCCCATACTCAGGCTTTTTTGTGTGAGGCCAGTGACCATGGCCCACCGTTCCATCAATCTGGATCGAGAGATCATGACTTGATGAGACTTAATTAAAGTCTAGCACGCTTGACTCCCCGTGATTTGTTTCAAGTGTTGGACGGTCCCATCAGGACCGTTTGATTGACTGAGATACGTGGATTTTTATTTTTTTTTCTGGCGCAAAGATCTGTAGGTCAAGCTTAGCCTACAATGCTATATGTGGGGCCCAGCGTGATGTTCATATGGTGTCCGATGTGTCCATCTTGTGTGTTACTAGTGTTCTCGTTGGCGCCCAAAACTTATGGCATACCCAAAACTCAGATGGGCCACCACATGGAAAAGTTGGGATGGGACACCGACAGTTAAAAACCGTCCAGATTGTATATCAAAAATCTATACCAGTGATCTTATCAAAAATGCAAAATAAAGATCGTTGGACTAAGCTTCGAGTTGGGTAATCCTGACCCGATCCGAATCGATCCAACGGCTTGGATCGGTGCAGATCGAATAAGTTAGGCTAGATCCGAAAGTTTTTCGGGTTGAGTACGGATCCATGCCTACCTGAATTGATCCAATCTGGAATCCAATCCGTTTGGATCTGATTCGGTCCGATCCGACCCAATCTAGATGAATGTGTTTCATTCAATCCGTTCATCCATTTTTAAAGTTCATGTTATGGCTTGGTACCAAAAATAAAAGGAATATAAATCTCAAGTGGACTACACCACATGAAAACAATATCGGTTGGATATCCACCATTAAAATCCTTGTAAGGCCTACTATATTGTTTATTCGATATCCAATCTGTTGACTAGGTCATACAATCCCCGATGAAGAGAAAAAACAAAGATCAGCTTGATCCAAAATTTTTATGGCTCTCAAAATATTTTTAATGGTCGACTCTCATTTAACACTATTTCCTGTAATGTGGTCCACTTGAGATTTGGATATACTTCATTTTAAAACTCATACTATAAAATGATTTGTAAAAATATATGGACGGCATGGATGGAACACATTCGTCATGGTGGAGCCCACATAGCACTGACCATGTCAGGGGGGTAGCCAGTCTGTTTCCCTCTTTGTGCACCCACCCACCATGATGTCTATCTGACATCCCTTTGCTGCTATAGGTATGTGTCATGTGAAGACGAGCACTGACGCTCCTCGAGCTCCAAGTTGTATGAACAGTCCAAAGGATATCAAAGTTACATGGCCCACAGTGATGTATTTATTATATCTACATTGTTCATATATTTTTAGATATCATTATAAAGCATTATCCAAAAAATAAATAATATTCAAAGGTCATTTGGACCACACCACAAATAGTAGCAAAGAATGATTTTCACCATTAAACAATTCGTGTGGTCCCCGTGATAGTTAGATCTATCTTATTTTTCGTCTCAAGCCTTAAGACAAGCTCGACAAATGGATGGGATGTTTGGATATAACGGATACCCCGTTATCAGACCCATAGAACTTATATACAGCAAGTCATATTCTTGCGTGAAAAGGACGGCAGGGCACGTCAAACACTGTAAGTCTGTAATACGTATGGTGAAATCACAGACAGTTTTTTCATAGTCATGTGGGATCCACCTTGATATATATGTTTTATCTAAGTCGTTCATCCATTTTAACATATCATTTTAGGCCTTGAGCACAAAAATGCGGTATATTGAAAGCTGAAGTGGACCACACCACATGAAACAGTTGAATTCAATTCAAACGATCCAAATCATATCCAACCTGATCCGACTCGGTTTCCTTGACCAAGTCAGACTCGGTTCGGGTCAGGCCAATCATGCATCGGATCGATCCGAGTCAGGTGACACAGGCTCGGTCCTGAATCGGATCAGGTTCAGATCAGGCCATAGAGATTTCAGATCGGATCGAGTTTACCCATTCTGATCCAATCCGGACCAATGCCCAGCTCTAACTAAGTTCAATCATAATCATGTCAAGAATGCACATTGAAAATTCTTAGACTAAGCTTAACCGCGATCCTATCCCATGTGCCATACGAGTACTTTAAGTACGATCTAGGCCCCCATGTGCGATTCTCCCATTCCCCATCTTTCTTCCCATCATCTTCCTTTCCTACCTCCTACCTATCCATATTTTTCTTCCCCCTCTCCACCTTATCCATCTTCCTTTCTTACCTCCTACCTATCCATCCTTTTCTTCGACCTTTCCTCTTTATCCATCTTCCTTTCCTACCTCCTCCTACTTATCTTCTCTCATGGTAGGGCCTCACAATAAAGCCCTTCGAAGTAAAAACAAGTTGTTTTTTCGACCATGAACCTCTACCCACTTCAAGGTCGGCTGCAGATTTTCACAGTCGACCATGACTACCATTTTTCACATTTTTCTTGGAAATTTTGGATTTTCATGCTCCCCACTCTCAAAGTAAATCTCTTCTTAATTCCATCCACCAACTGAAGTGGTTTTTCAGGCGATTGTGCATGAATTGCAATCTTAGAAGCTTGATCATTCAAATTTGCACAATATGGAAAATTGACCTAAGGTTTTCATTTCAGTTTTCAAGTTCTAAAACGCATCAAACTAGAGAATTTGGTCCTAAATTTATGTTTATAATGTATTTAATTTCTTACATTGTCAGATACTCTTAAAAGAAAAAAAATCACCATTTTTCATGGTAGCATTGTGCTCCTCACGGTGGCGTTGCAGTTCAGGTTGCCCAAACTTCACAGTCTCACTCAGTCAGGCGGTTTTGGTTGACCCAAAATCACTCTTTTAATCCCAAAAGCATGCACTCAAATCGAGAAATTAAAGGTAACGTCCAAGGATGCCTGATTTTCAAGTTAACAAAATTTCAGGGCGTTACAGGCTCACTGGAGAGTGACCGAAGAGTAGTCCCTGTATAACTACCTTATAATCATTTGAACTTTTAGAATAGGCGATGGTCTCACTCTTTGAAAAAAAAAGGGGTCATTGAAAACACACCAAAATGGAGAGAATGTCACCAGAAACACGCTGGATTTTTGAAAAAATGGGTCAACAATGTCCAATCACCTTCTGTGGTGGTGGTCCTTTTTCTGTAAAAAAAAAAAATTTCTTAAAAAAGTCAAATGTGGTCCAACCTTCCATCTTAGCTCCATATATACATTTTTGAACTAATTTTGTGGGGCACGTTGTGAGTTCCTATTGAGATGCGGAGTCACATATGAGCAGCACTACTTGACCAGTCGAGTGGGCTGCTCGATCGGTCGAGGGCTGGCTCGACTCAAAGTCCAGTGAGCTATGATTTTTTGGGTCTGTGGTGCTCGACTGGTCGAGGGTTCACTCGTTGGTCGAGCAGCCTGCTCGACCAATCAAGGTTACGTAGATTTGTTTCCAGATTTTGCACGGACTGCAGATTTTTAAGTCGGTTTTCACAGAGGTGCGAAAGGGAAGTTACCTAAACTATAAATAGGTCCCTAGGACTTTTCTAAGGTTATGGGAGTTATTTTAAAGTGTGGGCAAAGGGTTTTCTCTATACATCCAATGGAAAAAAGTTAATATATTGCTTGTAATCTTGTTTTCTTCATAGTGGATGTCACGCCCCAAACTCGGAAACTGGGCTCATAAAATTTTCGATCGCCGAATCTAGTGCCGACAGCCTCCGTAGAACTCCATTCTTGGCTCCCTGCTCCCTACTCCCAGCTCCCATTCACCTGGTTCCGATCTTGGGATGCTACGAGGAGAATTTTCAAGATCGGTTTGAATCGTGATAAGCATAACCAAAGACATAACCCAAAAACAACAACCAAAAACTCCGTTACATTTCCACTATGATAAAAGACTTTACAAGTACAATGAGCATAAAAGAAAATACAATGATGATAGACCAAAAGCTCCAAGATAATCTATCACGTGTTCAAGCTTTTGCGCTGCTGCGATCCAACGTCACCTACACGCAACAATCGTGCATAAGCTTATAGAAAGCTTAGAGGGTGGTGAAAGTGTATGCGTAAGGTAGTAATATGATCATACAATATCAGAGTAATGCAGAATATGCAGAGGGATCCATGAATATCATTAACCATACCAAAGCTATGCGATGCAAGACATGAATGATATCGACCATACGAAGGCCATGTGATGTGAAATGTAACTCAAATATACAAATCCTCATCTAAGTCCACATATTAATACAGCTTAGATCTGGGATATCACTAAGGTCTAGTACACTCTAAACTAGATCGTCGTCCCATCGGCGCAATAAGGTAAGTGGAACACCCCTCACTATCCGTCTGCCAATATCAGGCTCGGCTCGTCGATAGCGGACCCATTCCTCGAACTGGTCAGACTCAGCCTAACTCTGCCTCCTACTCTCGGGTGGGCAAGGCCGCACCCCCTTCCAACCGACCACGACACAGTAGAAAGCATGACCTTTTGGTAATCGGCACTTGGCGCTCCTGTACCCACTCGGTCTAGATGTTGGATCAACCTCTTGGTACCATAAGGGTTTAGAGACTTTCACCCAGGGATATCTATAGCATCCCATGTAGAATAAAATTTTTATTATCCAATCTTGTCAACCACGATACGCCTGTGGAGGCTACGGCCCCGATGTCTTTAGGGCGTACAGTAATCATGTCATACAATGCGAAATGCATGAATCACACTATCCAGTCATGCAGTAATCCTGCGCATATCGTGCGCTCATGTAAGGAAACATCGCCTAACCCGGAGCCCATAAACAATTTACCCGAAGGCATATGCTATGATCAGTCACTTCTCATATCAAGCATACATATGATGCGTATGATCATGAGTCATGGAACTACACTAAACATGGAATAAAGTAGTGAACTATCCTTACAACGCAGATGAGCCTAGACGGCCAATACACAACAAGTACAGGCCTATCAATGGGCCCTAGGGAGAGTCATAATGCGGATATTTAACCAACATTATACTTGCAATATGGACGTCAAACCAACATTGTTGCCAAGGCACGATCGTCGTAAACATCATTACATAATCCGTGTTGGGATCACACATTGCAATGGACCTTAGGTACATCTCATTGGGCCTTAAATACATCAAATGGGTCATATCATATGGGCCTTTTATTCATCAAGTGGGCTACATCAATGGGCCTTATGTGCATTGCAATGGGTCATAACCCGTGGGCCTTAGAATGCAGCAAATGGGCCTAAACTCATGGGTCTTATATATAATAAATGGGCCACATCAATTGGACCCCATATGTACATTAAATGGGCTTCAACCCATAGGCCTTAATACATCTCAATGGGTCTTAACCCATGGGCCCCTAATACATCAAATGGGCCTCAACCCATGGGCCTACATATATATATATATCAAAGTGGGCCTCCACCACAGGCCACAAATATGTTAAGATGGGCTTCAACTAATGGCCTTATACAAATCTCCAAAATGGTTGGACGGTTTGGATGAAACTCATGCATCATGGTAGGTCTCATAGGGATGGAGGGCATAGATTAATCACATACTCCATGGTGGAGGTCCATACTGATGAAAGGTGTGGACACAATGCATACATAAGTGGGTCCTAAGTAGGACCCACTAAAATGTTTATTTTCCACCCGACCTAGGCCCAACATAATGTTTATTTTCCATCCAAACTGTTCATAGGATCACATGGGCCTAGGGCCCACTGTAATATTTATTTGCAATCCAATCCATACATAAGGTCATGTGGACCTTGGGCCCACCTCAATATTTATTTATCATCCAACCTGTTGGTAAACACATGTGGACCAGGGGGCCCACTGCAGTGTTTATTCGCCACCCAACCTATTTATAAGGTCACATGGTCAGGGTGGGGGATTGGTCCCAGATATAACACATAAATCATGGTGGGTCCCACCGTCCAAGGGTGGACGGCGCGGACAGAACACAAATCAGGGTGGGCTCCACCGTCCCACGCTGTGGACGGTGGAATGAATACATTACAGTGGGTTCCACCATCCGCTAGATGGTGGTAATACAACACATGCATCACTGTGGGCTCCACGTGGGGCCCACCATAATGTTTATACACATCCAATATGTTGATAAGGTCGTACAGACCTACATGAAAAGGAAAAACAAATTTCATCTTGATCCAAAACTCTTGTGGCCCATAAAAGGATTTTAATGGTAGAGGTTCAATCCCACTATTTCCTATGGTGTGGGCCACCTGAGATGTGGATGGGACTGAAATTTGGAGGGGGCCCACTGCTGGGAGTGGCCCACCTCGTGAACGGCGTGGATATAAGATATACATCATGGTGGGGCCCACATGTAGGACCGTGGCCCCTCACCCGTCAGCCCATACGCAGCAGCGTGCTGCTGTTGTTATCAGGGGCAACAGGCGCTGCCCCCTCATGCATGTATTTTTATTTTTATTTTTTTGGTTGAAATCCATTTTTTTAGGGTTTTTCAGATGTGGGGCCCGTGTCTTGAGAATCCACTCCGTCCATTAGTTTATAGGACTCAAAACACACCAAACAAGTCCAATGTTCGGCATTTTTGCGTGTAGAAACAACAAGGTGGGTCCTAATAGCCTTGAATGGTAGAATACACAGTTTTCTATGGTATGGCCCGCCTGGTTAACAGATCAGCTTCATTTTTCGGCTCAACGCCTAAAATGAGTTGGAAAAAGGGATGAACGACATAGATTGAACACATATATCAAGGTGGGGCCTGCATGAGCTGGCCCACCTAAAAGCTTTCTCTTTTTTTGCTACTAACGTGAGTATGCCCACGTCAGTACACATACTCCATGTTAGCCACCCCACACGGATCAATACCAAGACCTTCAGTGAAGAAACGAGGCATCTTCACTCGGTCTCCCATGTGAGTTATGGAGGTGGGGCCCACGTCAGATCACACTTCACTGGCGGCCACACCCCACTGTTAGCCAGAATAAGGTGGGCCCCCCTCTATGGACGGTTGGGATAACATGTAAATATCATGGTGTGTCCCACATAGATGGGGTCCACCGGTAGATGGCATGGATGAAATACACTCATCATAAGTGGGCCATGATCATAGAGAGAGAGAGAGAGATCGGCAAGGATAGAGGAGCCACGCCACTATGGGCCCCTCTTTGATACAAGACCTACATCAAGGTGGGTCCCACATAGATGGACCCTTAAATCAAAAGAAAAGAAAAAAATGAAAAACAAAATCTAATATCACCCACCGCTTGATTTTCTTGCTCCCTCGGCTTGCCGGTCTCCTTGTACTTCTCTTTGATAGAGGAAGATGAGAAATAGATGGCTAGGATGGGAGATCTTGGGATGGAAAGGTGGGCCTCACACATACATTTTTCTCTCCATGGGAAGGCTTGAACGTATGGGGATTCTCTTGCTTGGAATAGAGTTTGAGAATGAGAGAGAGAGACTTGTAAAGGGAGAGAGAGAGAGTTATGAGTGATGGAGTGATGGATGTGGTGGTGATGGGTGTAAGAGACATTTTTTACTTTTGTGGCCATTTGTGTAAGAAAGGCATGGGTTTTATAAGAATTTTTTTACTTTTGTGGTTTCTTGGGGATGGGTGTGAGGTATGTGTACTTGACATGTACTTGACATGATGGGATTGATTGATTGATGGATTGATGTGACAAGTCGTAGAGATTCTATTGGGTTTTGCAACGCGTGGCGTTTTCCTCGCACCGAACGTTGGCCCACATCTCCTAATTAGGGTATCGCCTCGGCGCGTGAGTCGCGACATCGGAACCGCAGTGACGACGCAATCACTATGGTAAAGGTCTTGGGTTAAGTCGATATGGGTTGACAGCATACGAATCAGGGTCGAGCGTAAATATCGATTAAGGGTCGAAGGTTGCTGAAATTCGACCGGAAAGACCGCGAAAGTCTATGAAACGGTACGGTCTAGGATACAGGGCTTACAGTGGAAGTTTACACCCGTAGTTTTTTACCCTTGTTTGGAGTTTTTCCACGTATATCTTATCTTGTGATTTGTTTGGAATGCTTTGATTCTTTTTATAGTTTATATTTTTTCTTGTTTATCGTTTATGGGTGAGACCAGAGATTGGATCTTAATTCACTGCGTTGTTGGCGTGCAGTACAATAACTGGTATCAGAACTATTGGTTTTAGTTTTATTGGGAGCGTTGACGGAAAAAGGGAAGATTAGTATTGAGAAGTTTGATAGTTCAAACTTAACCTTCTGGAAGATGCAGATGGAGGATTATCTGTATCAGAAAGATCTCTATATTCCTCTAGAAGGAAAAGAGAAGATACCAAATAAGATAATAGATGATGAATGATTTTTATTGGATCGGAAGGCTTTAGGAACGATCTGACTCTCTTTGTCTAAGATCGTCGCCTTCAATATATTCAAGGTGAAAATCACGAAAGAATTAATGAAAGCCTTAATTATGATGTATGAAAAACCCTCAGCATCCAATAAGGTTCATATTATGAAACAACTATTCAACATGAAGATGACAGATGGTGAGAGCGTGATTTAACATCTAAACGAGTTCAATACAGTCACGAGCCAGTTGGAATCTGTTGCATTATTTTTTAGGACGAGGTCAGGGCATTATTGATCTTGTCCAATTTGCCAGATAGTTGGGATGGTTTGGTGATTATTGTGAGCAATTCTTCAGGATCGACAAAGCTGAAATTTGATGATGTTGCCGGTCTAATTTTCAGTGAATAACCTATAAGAAAAGCATCAGGAGTTTTAGGAGATTTAGGGAATGCTCTAAATGTTGAAGGAAGAGGAAGATCATTGAACAAATGAGGCAATAAACACGGACGTTCTAAGTCGAGAAAGAAGTCTAAGGGACCGAAAGACAAAGACGGGTGTTAGCATTGTGGGAAGAAGGGACACATGAAATGAGATTGTAGGGCGCTTAAGAAATAAAAAGGAAGCTCTCAAGGCGGGAATGATTCAATGAATCTATATGAAGAGAGTGACATAGAGGCGTTGATCTTGTCTCTTGATACAAGGAATGAGTCTTGGGTCATAGAATTGGGTGTTTCGTTTCATGCCACTTCGTGTAAGAAAATTCTGCATGATTATATGTCAGGTGACTTCGGGAGAGTTTACTTGGGTAACGATGAGTCATGCAGTATTGTTGGAAAGGGAGACATTCATATAAATAAAAAAGACAGAACGACTTTGAAATTGAATGATGTCAGACATGTACCAAGTTTAAAATGAAATTTGATCTTAGTGTGACAGATGGCCAATACCGGATATGTGACGACATTCACCAGTGATTCCTAAAAGATCACAAAAGGTGCTTTTGTGATATCTCAAGGCAAGAAGGAATGTACTTTATACGTGACTTAAAGATCATATAGTTCACTCGCAGTCGCATCAACTGGAGTGAATGAGCAGTTATAACGTCAAAAGTTAGGATATACGAATGAGAATGGGATAAAAGTACTATTATTAAAAGGGAAGCTACTAGGACTGAAGTATATTGACTTGAAATTCTGCGAGGACTACGTGTATGACAAGCAGAAGAGGGTAAGTTTCAAAAAGATAGGACGCACTCCAAAGACGCATCTATTGGATCTTGTACACACTGATGTGTGGGGACCGGCTCAGGTGTCATATCTTGGTGGTTCACGTTATGTCGTTTCTTTTATTGATGATACTAGTAGAAAACTGTGGGTTTATTTCTTAAAATATAAATTTGATATATTTGATGTATTTAAGAAGTGAAAAGTAATGGTAGAAAACGAGATAGGTAAAATAATAAAATGTCTTAGATCTGATAATGGGGGAAAGTACTGTGATAAAAAATTTGAAGAGTCTTGTTTAGTAAATGAAATCAAATATTATAAAACGATTACAGGGACACCGCAACAGAACGTGTGGCTAAACGCATTAACAGGACCATCCTTGAGCGCGCCAAGAGCATGAGGCTACACACAGGGTTTGTAACATCCCGAATTTTTCACTGTTTCGAATTTTTAAAAATCCTTAAATTTTTTTTTAATTAACTTAACATCACTTATGACCATTAGCACTCAATATTAGTTTATACAGGGGTGATACCAGTAAAGAACCGCACAAGTCCGATTAATCAACCGTAGGAAGTCAACGAATCCGCCTGATCGCTTGAACATCAGGTGTAGCCCCATAATTTACTCACATAGGACCCAAATCTAACTGACCCTTCGTTAACTAATTAAGACAAGCATAAGTAAATTAAAGATCTAACCAAAGTCGAGTCAGATGAGGCCCGGATCTTAACAGTAGACCAAATCAGCCCTTGTAATGTCCCGTCCAACCAGCACAGTGTCCTGGGGCGTCCACATAGGATTTACCGCAGGACCATTTGTTTAAATCACTCATGGTGGGGTACCACAAGTTGATTAACCTAGGATTAGCTCATTAGAGTAGACCGGACAGGTCATGATAGGGCCTAGTGCGAGCCGTCAAGCCAGATGGCCTATTTACACTTAACAACAGCCCGTGTGGGTCACCCAACGACTGAGGAGGGTCAAAAAAATTTAAAAATTTAGAAAATCATATATCTCACTGGGCTTGTGGTCCATCGTGGATTGCAGACCCAGTGGACACCTAGAATTGGGATCTGGCACTTGCCAAATGCACCCCACCAATGCCAGAATTGGAATCTGACACTTGCAAATAAAATCGAGACTCTAGGCTTTTCAGTCGTCGAATTTCTTTTAAATTTACACCGAAAGTCTAATGTATTTTCCTACGCCCGTCCACAAAATCTGGAACCCGATCATGACACGGTAACCGTTGATCGCAAATCAGACCCATACGATCAAACCAAATATCCGATCGACCCCAAAATTTGTATGATCCTTCATTTGACCATGGACCACTTACCTTATAAATTTCATGGCCAGGGGATCACCAGAACTGCCCCAACGACCGAAATGAACCCCACAAGGCCATTTAAAGATCGGGATCGCTTACTCAGATCCCGTATCCGTTCATCTGATTGCTTTCAAATTTTATATGGCCGCTCATTGGGCCATGAGGTATCCACACACCAAATTTGGTGGCAGGGGGGGTGATAGAACTACCCTTAACACAACAAGTGATCCTAGGTAGCTATTTTAGGGATTTTAGAAAACTTAAGGCCAAAGAGGCCAAACCTAGAGATAAAACCCTAGCTATCTCATATACTCCCCATTTCTCAATCTATCTCTCTCTCTCCCTCATAACTTCCCTTTTTACTACAACAAACCCTCCCTCATTACTCCACCATCCTCTAACAATCAAAGCCCCTTCTTCATTACTTTCATCTCCAACAACCCATCTCTTCCTCTTAGCTCTTACCATTCTCCAACGATTGAGAAGAGTAAGAGGGAGAAAAGGAGCAAGAAGAGAGTCAAGGTGGACTCCAAATTCATGTGGGGCCCAAGAGCATCAACCCCATTAACACCCTATCCTCTTCCAAGGGAAACCCATCATCAAAACTCTAGGAAACGTCCGCCGGTCTCCTAGGTAAGATCCTCCATATCTTTTTTCTTGAATCTCATGATCTAAGGAGGAATTTACACAAGATTCTAACATGCAATTGTATGCTCTAGGGATTCCGGCCGTCCGGCCCCCAAATCCGAGCTTTTCTAGGTCGGTTCGAGACTCCAACGACCCCATAGGTGCGGACTATTGCACTTAGGTGGCCTAGGACCAATTTTAGTATGTGTTTAATGATTTTGGTTGCTTGGATGCTATGTTAGGAGAATTTAGAGAAACCCTAGGATTTGCATGTTTGTTAGAATGGTATGTTTGGCTCTCATATGATGTTGTTTTTGCTCCTCACATGACTTTGTGTATGAACAATTGCATGCTCATGCCTTGTTTAATTTTCTCATATGATGTGCCTTATAACATGTATGATTCATTGATTTTTGTGTATTTCGGTTCTAAGGGGAGTAGGAAGTGCTTAACTTCCTTATCTGTAAGACCCGTATCCTAATTCGCACTGTTCCGTTGATTTTCGAGACCCTTCTCGTCAAATTTCGGCAATCCGCGACTTATGGTTGACGTTGCGCACGACCGTAAGTCGTATCCTATTCATTTGAGCCGGCTTAATCCGAGACTTGTATCATTGCGACCGCACCATCACCGCGGTTCCAACGCCGCAACTCACGCACCGATCCGATACCCAGACGATGAGATACGGACCCACGTTCAGTTCGAGCAAAAACACCGCGCATTACAAATCCCAAGGAATCTCTACAATATGTCCCATCAATCACATCAATCAATCCCATCAATCACCTCTCATGTCAAGTACAAGCACCCATACTTCCTTTCTCCACAAGTCAAGCAACCACCCAAGTCAACTAACACATCACCTCACCCATCACTCACATCCATCAACCATCACCTCACATCACTCCATCTCTCATTAATCACACCTCTCTCTCTCATTTCTCAACACTCCAACTCCAAGCAAGAGAGAGCTCACGTCCAAGCTCTCTTCCATGAGAAAGAAGAGATTTTAGTGGCCCACTTCCCATCTCCAAATCCCATCATCCTTGCCATCCATTTCCCATCTCCACCATCAAAGTGAAGCTCTAGGTGACCGGCTATCCAACGGACCAAGAAGATCAAGAGGTGGGTGCTTTGATAGAGTGGTTTTCGTGTTTTTAAGGTGGGCCAAGTGAGGCCAACCGATCAATGGTTTGGATCTCACTTGGGACCCTAAGATGTGGCCAATGGCACATCTTGATCATCAAGATCATTCCATGATGGGGCCATTCTCCATGGACCCCATCATGATGTTTACTTTCCTTGCATTAAAGAGGTCATCTAGACTATCCATTTTTTTTTGTGGAGAAAGATCTCCACCGTTGATCTTTGAATTGGTGGGCCTACTTGTATTAAGGCCCACTCGATGTATAATTGAATGCAAGGGAGGGCCCATAGTGCCGGGGTCCCTCCATCACGCGTGTCTCACTCTATTTCTCTCTCTCTCTCTTTCCATTTACTTGTATGCGATGAAATGGCCGTATGGCCCACTTGGATGGACCCCACCTTGAAGTAAGTATTTTATCCAAGTCATCCATGTGTGGGCCCACCTTATATGCATTGTAACCACACCACCTACTATGTAGTGGCCCACCTAGGTAAGGCCCATTTAACCTTTGTATCCAGCCAAAAGAGTCCAGTGACGCTGGACGTCACTGGGATGAGAGCACAAGCTATGGCTTATTTGTAAGCCTTTGGAGAAGGCTACTTGTTTAGGCCCCTTCTTGATGAAGGTATTCAATCCATGCCGTTCATCCCATTAAGAGCTCCATTTTAAGCGTTGAAATGAAAGATGGGGTTGATCAGAGCTTTTGGTGGGCCATCGTTTTAAAAATGGTATCATTACCATTGAATTGTACCAAAACTCTTCCTACACGCTGAAAAATGACCGATATTGGTCTTGATGGATGTATTTTGTGCTTGGGAATACAATGGACGAAGTGGATTTACTTGGGGTGGCCCGCACACCTGAAAATCCTTAGAAAATTAGATTTCAAAAGAAAAATAAATAAATAAATAAATAAACAATTAAGCAGCAGAGGCGCTGCTGCCTCTGCCGTGCAGGACGCCAGACGCCCTGCGTCGTCAGCGGGCGGGTGGGAGAAGCAGACCCACGGCCCCTGCCGTGGGCCCCACCTTGATGTTTATGTTCCGTCCAATCCGTTCATGAGGTGGGCCACTCTCTGAAAAGGGCCCCCTCCAAATTTCAGAGAAATCCAACGCTCAGGTGGTCCACACCGTCTGAAATAGTGCGAATTGAATTCCACCATTGAAACCCTGTTGGGGTCCACACAAGTTTTGAATCACGCTGAAATTTATTTATTTATTTATTATTTTATTCATTCAGGTCTGAGTGACCTTATCAACCGTTGGATGACAAATAAATGTTATGGTGGGCCCCACGTGGGACCCACTTTTACCGTTTGAAGCAGCTGATGCTGCATCGTACAGCAGCTCCATAGCTGCTGTACTCACGTCAGCAGGAACAGTGGGAATGGGTTGGCTGGCCCCACATGATGTATATTTTGTATCTATGCCGTTCAGCAGGTGGTCCACCTTCTGAGGTGGGCCCTCTCCAAAAACGGGGCACATCCAACGCTCAGGCGGCCCACACCACAAGAAACAGTGGTGATTGAACCTTACCATTGAAACCCTTTTTTTGGGCCCACTGCAGTTCGGGATCAATCTGAAATTTGTGTCTCCCGTTCATCCAGGTCTTTGTGATCTTAGCAACAGATTGGATGGAAAATATAGGTTATGGTGGGTCCCACATGAAGCCACAGTGATATATGTGTTATATTGCCACCGTCCGTATGGACGGTGGACTTCACTGTGATGTATGTGACTATCCACACTGTCCACTATTTGGACAGTGGGACCCGCTATGATTTATATGTTCTATCCACTCTGTCCACTTGTGTATGGGTGTGTGTGTGTGTGTGTGTGTGTGTATATATATATATATATATATATATATATATATATATATGTTATATTATATAGAATGTTATATATATTATATATGTATAGATGTGCATTGGTGGGCCTTCATGTGGGCCTCCACTATGATGGATGAGCAGCATCCAAACTGTCCTCCTATTTTGAGAGCTCATTTCATGACGTGAGCCCAAAGGAAAATGAGCCAGATCTATGGTTCAAATGGGCCCGCTTTGATATGTATATAGGGCCCATGATGATCCATTATGGTCATTCATTTAGGCCCACCTTGGTGCACATATAAAGCCCATGGAAATAAGCCCATTTGGTACATATAAAGCCCATGGGATCAAGCCCATTTGATGTGCATGGGGCGCAAATAGAATGGCCCATTGGACCTATTTAAAGCTCATGTGTGTAGTCCCACTTTGATGTATTTCATGACCCATGAGTCATGGACCATTGCAATGTACATAAGGCTCCTTGGTGAGGCCCATTAACACAGCCCATTTGATGAATGCAAGGCCCATGTGATTCGGCCCATTTGATGTATCTAAGGCCCACGGATCGAGGCCCAACGGATGTCCTTAGGGTCTATTGCAATGTGTGATTTTTCATGGTTCATGTAATGATATTTATAGCGGGTCGTGCCTAAGGTACAATGTTGGTTAAATGTCTGCATTGTAACTCTCCTTAGGGCCCATTGTTAGACCCATACTCGTTACCATTCATCGCTTTATGACATGCTTAGTATAATCCCATGACTCATGCTCATACGCATCATATGTATGCTTGATTAGAGTAGTGACTGATCATAGCATATGCCATTGGGCAGACCACTTACGGGACTCCTTATGAGACAGAGTGCCCTACATGATCGCGCAGTACGCGCTAGACTTCTGCATGATTTGATGTGTGATTCATGCATCTCGCATACGTGTGACTTGATCACTGCACGCTCTAGCGACACCAGGGCCGTGGCTCCACAGGTACATCGTGGATGGCTATATTGGATACCGAAAATACTTATTCTAGCACTGTGGGCACTTAGGATGTCCTTGGGTGAGAGTCCCAGAACCTTTTGGTACCAGGAGATGCTCCAACGTCTAGACCGAGTGGATACACGAGAGCCCGAGTGCCGAATACCAGTAGGCCGCGTCTCCCACTGTGTCGTGGTCGGTTGGAAGGGGGTGTGGCCTTATCCGCCTGAGTGAGAGGGCTATAAGCTAGGCTGAGTTTGACTAGCTCGCAAATGAGTCCGCTATCGACGAGCCGGGTAGGTATTGGCATACTACTGGTCAGGCGGATAGTGAGGTCTTATCCGCTTGCTTGACTGTGCAGCTAGGGAGGTGGCAGTCTCTGCATGTGTATTGGACCCCGGTGATACCCAGAGAGGAACTGTACTGATATACGCATTTGAGGAGTACCGACTTGCTTGGATTGCATTTCGCATATGACATTTGGCTATATAGGCCTTGCATTGCATCGGTGTGGCCGATGGCATCCATATCTCGCATCATACCTTGCATTACACAGCCTCGGTATATTTATGGACTTACCACATACTTCCGCATTGTTCTGATACTTTACACTTGGCGTTTGCCTTACGCACACACTTACACCACCCTCTAAGCTTTTGTAAGCTTATGCACGATAGTTGCGTGCAGGTAGCGTTGGACGACAGCAGCGCTGAGACAGGAGTGCACATCAGGACCTTTTGGAACTTTTTGATCACCTTGTATTTCCCTTTCTGCATTGTACTTAAAATTGTTGTTATAGTGGATATGTGGTGATGTTGTTTTGTGACTTGGTTATGTCTGTGGTTATGCTCCTTTACAAAAAGAAAAAAATTCATTCTAAAAATCCTCCTTGTAGGATCCCAGGATCGGAATCTGGCATTAGATTATCAGAAGCCGAGAATGGGGCACTACGGAGGCTGTCGACACCGGATTCGGCAATCGGGATTCATGTGAATCCGATTTTCGGGTTTGAGGCGTAACAGAAGTTGGTATCAGAGCATAACTTGGGAATACCTGAGTAATACATCACATATCTACTATAAATAGGTTCCGAGTCTGAATGGTTTAACGATTTTTCGACGTAACGCTTAATGTATGTGCCTTCGAGGATTCTCAAGACTGATAGGCCATTGTTCCTTCCTGTAGGAGACATTATGGCTAGAAGAACGACCCGAGCGAATCCCGCTCCACCACCCGCAGCTCCTGCTTTACCACCCGCTACTCCTACTCCACCACCAGATAGTCCTGCCTTTGAGCCTGAGGATGCCACTCATTTTCCTGAGACAGGTACGGATCCGACCGTACCTGTGAGTGCTACTCAGCTGCAGCAGATGTTGCAGGCGATGACCGCCATTCTTCAGGGGCAGAGCAGGCGTCCCACAGTGTCACCGGCCGAGGCTGAGCAGGAGCGTGCGAGCGCTCTTCTCAAGGATTTTCGACGGCACGATCCCCCACGTTTTCGGGGTGAGCCGGACCCTACTGTTGCAGAGTTATGGTGCTCCGAGGTGGAGAAGATATTCGACACCATGAGATGTACTACTCAGCAGCGAGTTCCATTGGCTGTATTCCTTCTGCAGGGCGAGGCTCAGTATTGGTGGGCATCTGTGGCCCGATCAGTAGCCACCGATTTTGAGTGGACCTGGGAGGACTTTATAGACCGGTTTGACCGGAAGTTCTTCCCCGAGCATGTGCGACAGCAGCGCGCACTTGAGTTTGAGACGTTGGTCCAGGGGGACATGTCTGTGTCCCAGTATGAGGCTCGGTTCGTCGCACTATCCAGATTCGTGACGTATCTTGTTGATGATGAGGGGCGGAAGGCCCGCCGTTTTGAGAACGGCTTGCGTCCTGCCCTCCGGAGCCGTGTGATCGGACACATGCTTCCGACATTTGAGGAGATAGTAGAGCGAGCCTTGATATATGAGACAGATTGGGCCAGTGTGCAGAGAGCCCGCGATCAGAAGGGAGATCAGAAGAGGAAGGCACCCTCTAGTAGCTCCCATCAGCAGCATCGTTCGCAGCAGAGGCGCACTACCCGCCCAGCGTTCCGAGCACCAGCAGTACCCCCAGCATCATCTTTCGGATCATTTACAGGTACTTGCTTTGGGTGCGGTCGTTCAGGGCATCGTAGGCACGAGTGTCCCCATCCGCAGCAGCAGCAACAGCCGAGGACACCACATCCACCTCCACGATAGCCACCACAGCAGCCGCGACCACAGCACCAGCCTCTTGTACATCCCCCACAGCAACAGAGGCAGCAGGTTAGGCCCCCACAGCGACCACAGCAGCAGCAGAGACCTCAGAGGGGACCTGCACCTCCTCAGCAGGCTCAGGGCAGATTTTATGCCGCCCAGCAGGACCCTCAGTCATCAGGAGGGGTCGTCGAGGATACTCTTCCTGTCTCTGCATGCATTGCACGTGTACTATTTGATTCTGGTGCATCGCATTCATTTGTCGCCGATGATTTCTGCCGATCGACCGGTTTGCCGTTGGAGTCTGCCCGTGAGGATTTGGTAGTATCGACGCCGTTAGGGAAGACCGCAGTGTTGAGTCGATTTTGCGCGTCTTGCCCTATTTTGATTGGGGATATCTTCTTGCCCGCCGACCTATTTGTATTGCCGATGTCTGGTTTTGATGTTATCCTAGGCATGGACTGGCTTGCCGAGTACTACGCCATATTAGACTGCTCTGCGAGGACAGTCACGTTCTGCATACCCGGCGTGCCAAAGTTTCAGTTTGTTGCTGAGCCCAGAGGAGGGCAGCTTTCTTGCCTTTTATCGTGTGCCGTTGAGGAGCCAGCTGCTTTGAGTATCGACCAGCTGCAGGTTGTTTGTGATTTTCCTGATGTGTTTCAGGAGATTCCGGGATTACCACCTCGTCGTCATACTGAGTTTCAGATTGACCTTGTGCCTGGTACTGCGCCTATTTCGAAGGCCCCGTATCGTATGGCACCATTGGAGTTACGGGAACTGCAGAAGCAGTTGGACGAGTTGCTCGAGCTAGGCTTTATTCGTCCGAGCAGTTCACCGTGGGGAGCGCCGGTACTCTTCGTAAAGAAGAAGGATGGCTCGTTGAGGCTTTGCGTAGACTACCGCGAGCTCAACAAGGTCACGATCAAGAACAAGTACCCGCTTCCGAGGATCGATGACTTGTTTGATCAGCTGCAGGAGGTGCAATTCTTTTCAAAGATAGACTTGCGGTCCGGTTATCATCAGGTTCGGGTTCGAGATGAGGATATCCCGAAGACAGCCTTTAGGACGCGATACGGTCATTTTGAGTTCCAGGTCATATCCTTCGGACTGACCAATGCGTCCGCAGTATTCATGCAGTTAATGAACGAGGTCTTCCGTCCGTATCTTGATCAGTTTGTCGTAGTGTTTATTGACGACATCCTGATATATTCGAGGACTCGTGAGGAGCATGAGCGACATCTTGAGATTACATTGCAGACCCTCCGTGCACACCAGCTTTACGCGAAGCTGGAAAAGTGTGAGTTCTGGCAGGAGGAGGTGAAGTTCCTCGGCCATGTAGTGACGAGGCAGGGTGTCGCTGTAGACCCCTCGAAGATAGATGCCGTGCGTCAGTGGGATCAGCCCACGAATGCATCCGAGATCCGCAGTTTTCTTGGTTTGGCGGGCTACTACCGACGTTTTATTGAGGGATTCTCTCGCATTGCAGCCCCATTGACCAGATTGACCCGGAAGGGTGCCGAGTTCATTTGGAGCGACGCTTGTGAGCAGACGTTTATGGAGTTAAAGGACCGCCTCACGTCCGCTCCTGTCCTCACTCTTCCCTCTGGGAGTGATGGATTTGTTGTATTTACTGATGCCTCACGAGTTGGCTTGGGTGCTGTCCTGATGCAGCACGGGAAGCCGGTAGCTTATGCGTCTCGACAGCTCAAGGTCCATGAGCTGAACTACCCTACGCACGATCTAGAGCTGGCAGCGGTTGTCTTTGCACTAAAAGTGTGGAGACACTATCTTTACGGGGTGAGATTCGAGCTCTTTTCCAATCACAAGAGCTTGAAGTATTTATTTTCTCAGTCCGAGCTGAACATGAGGCAGAGGCGTTGGATAGAACTCCTGAAGGACTACGATTTTGATCTTCAGTACCACCCGGGCAAGGCGAACGTGGTGGCGGATGCCCTCAGTCGTCAGCCGCGAGGCCTGGTGGTGCATATGATGATTCAGGAGTGGAGGATGCTCGAGGATATAGCAGAGTACGACTTTGAGTTTGGTCTGCAGTCATCTATCGTTCAGCTGTTGAGCTTATCGATTCAACCCTCTCTTGTCGCAAGGGTGATCGAGGCTCAGCAGACGGACGAGTCGTTACGGGATTACCGAGTGGAGGTAGCATCTGAGAGTCAGACGGATTGGCAGATTGGTTCTGACGGTGGACTTCGCTTCAGAAGACGATTGTGTGTCCCGGATATTCCTGATTTATGCCGAGATCTTATGACCGAGGCACATCGATCGCGCTTCTCTATTCACCCTGGCTCGACGAAGATGTATCGCGATATGAGACACCAGTATTTTTGGTCAGGGATGAAGCGTCAGATAGCCAGTTTTGTGGCTGAATGTGACACCTGCCAGCGTGTCAAGGCAGACCACCAGAGACCCCCTGGTCTATTGCAGCCGCTGAGCGTCCCGATGTGGAAGTGGGAGCATATATCTACCGATTTTGTCTTGGGTTTGCCGAGGACTCAGCGCGGTCATGACGCCATCTGGGTTGTTGTGGACCGTCTGACGAAGTCGTCACATTTTCTTGTGATTCGTGAGACTTGGCATACAGATCGGCTCGCCAGGATGTTCATTGATGAGATCGTGAGATTGCATGGTGTTCCTGTCTCGATTGTTTCAGACCGAGATCCGAGGTTCACGTCTCAGTTTTGGAGGAGCTTCCAGAGAGCGATGGGCACTGATTTGCAGCTCAGCACCGCGTATCATCCGCAGACCGATGGATAGACCGAGAGGGTCAACCAGATCCTTGAGGATATGCTTTGGGCTTGCGCGATTGATTTCGCGGGTAGTTGGGACGAGCACCTGCGATTGGCTGAGTTCGCGTACAACAACAGCTATCAGGCGACCATTGGCATGGCTCCTTTTGAGGCATTATATGACAGACCGTGCAGATCTCCGAGTTGTTGGACCGAGGTTGGAGAGCGGCGTCTCCTAGGTCCCGAGCTTGTGCTGCAGACGTCAGAGGCTATCGACATCATCAGACAGAGGATGCGCACAGCTCAGAGCCGACAGAAGAGTTTTGCTGATCATCGGCGTCGTCCCTTGGAGTTTGTCGTCGGGGACTATGTGTATCTCAAGGTCTCACCCATGAAGGGTGTAGTTCATTTTGGGACGAAGGGCAAGCTTGTCCCGAGATTCATACGACCTTTCGAGATCACTGGGCGCATTGGCGCTGTGGCTTACCAGCTTGCCTTGCCATCGCAGTTGTCTGGCGTCCACAACGTCTTCCATGTCTCTATGTTGAGGAAGTGTGGGTCAGACGTCGTTCCTGTTATCGATTGGCAGCCGTTGGAGGTTCGTGAGGACGCTTCTTATATTGAGCAGCCAGTTCGTATCCTCGATCGGAAGGAGCAGGTCCTCAGAACCAAGGTCATTCCCTTGGTGAAAGTGCAGTGGGGCCACCATAGTGTGGATGAGGCGTCTTGGGAGCGCGAGGCAGAAATCCGCGAGCGTTATCCCCATCCTTTCGATGATTGATTGTATGATGTATTATGATGCTTGATTATATATGATGTATGTTCCCTATTTCTTTTTTTTGAGTTATGGTTAGTTGCGATGGTAACGTAAATTTTGAGGACGAAATTTTTATTAGGTGGGGAGAGCTGTAAGACCCGTATCCTAATTCGCACTGTTCCGTTGATTTTCGAGACCCTTCTCGTCAAATTCCGGCAATCCGCGACTTATGGTTGACGTTGCGCACGACCGTAAGTCGTATCCTATTCATTTGAGCCGGCTTAATCCGAGACTTGTATCATTGCGACCGCACCGTCGCCGCAGTTCCAACGCCGCAACTCACGCACCGATCCGATACCCAGACGATGAGATACGGACCCACGTTCAGTTCGAGCAAAAACACCGCGCGTTGCAAATCCCAAGGAATCTCTACAATATGTCCCATCAATCACATCAATCAATCTCATCAATCACCTCTCATGTCAAGTACAAGCACCCATACTTCCTTTCTCCACAAGTCAAGCAACCACCCAAGTCAACTAACACATCACCTCACCCATCACTCACATCCATCAACCATCACCTCACATCACTCCATCTCTCATTAATCACACCTCTCTCTCTCATTTCTCAACACTCCAACTCCAAGCAAGAGAGAGCTCACGTCCAAGCTCTCTTCCATGAGAAAGAAGAGATTTTAGTGGCCCACTTCCCATCTCCAAATCCCATCATCCTACCCATCCATTTCCCATCTCCACCATCAAAGTGAAGCTCTAGGTGACCGGCTATCCAACGGACCAAGAAGATCAAGAGGTGGGTGCTTTGATAGAGTGGTTTTCGTGTTTTTAAGGTGGGCCAAGTGAGGCCAACCGATCAATGGTTTGGATCTCACTTGGGACCCTAAGATGTGGCCAATGGCACATCTTGATCATCAAGATCATTCCATGATGGGGCCATTCTCCATGGACCCCATCATGATGTTTACTTTCCTTGCATTAAAGAGGTCATCTAGACCATCCATTTTTTTTTGTGGAGAAAGATCTCCACCGTTGATCTTTGAATTGGTGGGCCTACTTGTATTAAGGCCCACTCGATGTATAATTGAATGCAAGGGAGGGCCCATAGTGCCGGGGTCCCTCCATCACGCGTGTCTCACTCTATTTCTCTCTCTCTCTCTTTCCATTTACTTGTATGCGATGAAATGGCCGTATGGCCCACTTGGATGGACCCCACCTTGAAGTAAGTATTTTATCCAAGTCATCCATGTGTGGGCCCACCTTATATGCATTGTAACCACACCACCTACTATGTAGTGGCCCACCTAGGTAAGGCCCATTTAACCTTTGTATCCAGCCAAAAGAGTCCAGTGACGCTGGACGTCACTGGGATGAGAGCACAAGCTATGGCTTATTTGTAAGCCTTTGGAGAAGGCTACTTGTTTAGGCCCCTTCTTGATGAAGGTATTCAATCCATGCCGTTCATCCCATTAAGAGCTCCATTTTAAGCGTTGAAATGAAAGATGGGGTTGATCAGAGCTTTTGGTGGGCCATCGTTTTAAAAATGGTATCATTACCATTGAATTGTACCAAAACTCTTCCTACACGCTGAAAAATGACCGATATTGGTCTTGATGGATGTATTTTGTGCTTGGGAATACAATGGACGAAGTGGATTTACTTGGGGTGGCCCGCACACCTGAAAATCCTTAGAAAATTGGATTTCAAAAGAAAAATAAATAAATAAATAAATAAACAATTAAGCAGCAGAGGCGCTGCTGCCTCTGCCGTGCAGGACGCCAAACGCCCTGCGTCGTCAGCGGGCGGGTGGGAGAAGCAGACCCACGGCCCCTGCCGTGGGCCCCACCTTGATGTTTATGTTCCGTCCAATCCGTTCATGAGGTGGGCCACTCTCTGAAAAGGGCCCCCTCCAAATTTCAGAGAAATCCAACGCTCAGGTGGTCCACACCGTCTGAAATAGTGCGAATTGAATTCCACCATTGAAACCCTGTTGGGGTCCACACAAGTTTTGAATCACGCTGAAATTTATTTATTTATTTATTATTTTATTCATTCAGGTCTGAGTGACCTTATCAACCGTTGGATGACAAATAAATGTTATGGTGGGCCCCACGTGGGACCCACTTTTACCGTTTGAAGCAGCTGATGCTGCATCGTACAGCAGCTCCATAGCTGCTGTACTCACGTCAGCAGGAACAGTGGGAATGGGTTGGCTGGCCCCACATGATGTATATTTTGTATCTATGTCGTTCAGCAGGTGGTCCACCTTCTGAGGTGGGCCCTCTCCAAAAACGGGGCACATCCAACGCTCAGGCGGCCCACACCACAAGAAACAGTGGTGATTGAACCTTACCATTGAAACCCTTTTTTTGGGCCCACTGCAGTTCGGGATCAATCTGAAATTTGTGTCTCCCGTTCATCCAGGTCTTTGTGATCTTAGCAACAGATTGGATGGAAAATATAGGTTATGGTGGGTCCCACATGAAGCCACAGTGATATATGTGTTATATTGCCACCGTCCGTATGGACGGTGGACTTCACTGTGATGTATGTGACTATCCACACTGTCCACTATTTGGACAGTGGGACCCGCTATGATTTATATGTTCTATCCACTCTGTCCACTTGTGTATGGGTGTGTGTGTGTGTGTGTGTGTATATATATATATATATATATATATATATATATATATATATATATATATATATATATGTTATATTATATAGAATGTTATATATATTATATATGTATAGATGTGCATTGGTGGGCCTTCATGTGGGCCTCCACTATGATGGATGAGCAGCATCCAAACTGTCCTCCTATTTTGAGAGCTCATTTCATGACGTGAGCCCAAAGGAAAATGAGCCAGATCTATGGTTCAAATGGGCCCGCTTTGATATGTATATAGGGCCCATGATGATCCATTATGGTCATTCATTTAGGCCCACCTTGGTGCACATATAAAGCCCATGGAAATAAGCCCATTTGGTACATATAAAGCCCATGGGATCAAGCCCATTTGATGTGCATGGGGCGCAAATAGAATGGCCCATTGGACCTATTTAAAGCTCATGTGTGTAGTCCCACTTTGATGTATTTCATGACCCATGAGTCATGGACCATTGCAATGTACATAAGGCTCCTTGGTGAGGCCCATTAACACAGCCCATTTGATGAATGCAAGGCCCATTTGATTCGGCCCATTTGATGTATCTAAGGCCCACGGATCGAGGCCCAACGGATGTCCTTAGGGTCTATTGCAATGTGTGATTTTTCATGGTTCATGTAATGATATTTATAGCGGGTCGTGCCTAAGGTACAATGTTGGTTAAATGTCTGCATTGTAACTCTCCTTAGGGCCCATTGTTAGACCCATACTCGTTACCATTCATCGCTTTATGACATGCTTAGTATAATCCCATGACTCATGCTCATACGCATCATATGTATGCTTGATTAGAGTAGTGACTGATCATAGCATATGCCATTGGGCAGACCACTTACGGGACTCCTTATGAGACAGAGTGCCCTACATGATCGCGCAGTACGCGCTAGACTTCTGCATGATTTGATGTGTGATTCATGCATCTCGCATACGTGTGACTTGATCACTGCACGCTCTAGCGACACCAGGGTCGTGGCTCCACAGGTACATCGTGGATGGCTGTATTGGATACCGAAAATACTTATTCTAGCACTGTGGGCACTTAGGATGTCCTTGGGTGAGAGTCCCAGAACCTTTTGGTACCAGGAGATGCTCCAACGTCTAGACCGAGTGGATACACGAGAGCCCGAGTGCCGAATACCAGTAGGCCGCGTCTCCCACTGTGTCGTGGTCGGTTGGAAGGGGGTGTGGCCTTATCCGCCTGAGTGAGAGGGCTATAAGCTAGGCTGAGTTTGACTAGCTCGCAAATGAGTCCGCTATCGACGAGCCGGGTAGGTATTGGCATACTACTGGTCAGGCAGATAGTGAGGTCTTATCCGCTTGCTTGACTGTGCAGCTAGGGAGGTGGCAGTCTCTGCATGTGTATTGGACCCCGGTGATACCCAGAGAGGAACTGTACTGATATACGCATTTGAGGAGTACCGACCTGCTTGGATTGCATTTCGCATATGAAATTTGGCTATATAGGCCTTGCATTGCATCGGTGTGGCCGATGGCATCCATATCTCGCATCATGCCTTGCATTACACAGCCTCGGTATATTTATGGACTTACCACATACTTCCGCATTGTTCTGATACTTTACACTTGGCGTTTGCCTTACGCACACACTTACACCACCCTCTAAGCTTTTGTAAGCTTATGCACGATAGTTGCGTGTAGGTAGCGTTGGACGACAGCAGCGCTGAGACAGGAGTGCACATCAGGACCTTTTGGAACTTTTTGATCACCTTGTATTTCCCTTTCTGCATTGTACTTAAAATTGTTGTTATAGTGGATATGTGGTGATGTTGTTTTGTGACTTGGTTATGTCTGTGGTTATGCTCCTTTACAAAAAGAAAAAAATTCATTCTGAAAATCCTCCTTGTAGGATCCCAGGATCGGAATCTGGCATTAGATTATCAGAAGCCGAGAATGGGGCACTACGGAGGCTGTCGACACCGGATTCGGCAATCGGGATTCATGTGAATCCGATTTTCGGGTTTGGGGCGTGACATTATCCACCCACACAACACACACACACCTTGTTTATGATATGGTTAGCTTTACATGTTAGTAGAAATTTAGAATTTTATGTTGAAAAGCATGAGAACTTGATGTTGTTTATGTTAGATGATGCATTGATAGTCGGCATATTCTGAATCACCTCCCAAACCCTTGGGTTGGTCAGTAATTCGAGGAGAGCGAAGGCGGCCCCGTTGGTAGGACCGCCTTGAGGCTAAACCCATGGATTTGGGCGAGTGCGTGTGGGCGACAGTAGTTAGACTATATGAGTTGCTTGCACCCAATGCCGTTCCGTCATGTACTGGCCTGGACTCGTGCGGTCTAGTCTATGGGCTGATCAACCCTGTTTGTTAACCCTGTATGCTCGCATATGTATGGAACCTAAACCACCCTTCAACCATTGCAGCCCATTAATAACTCACTTAAAATTGGTCCACAGTCTCGTGAGCCGAGTATGGTGGAATGGGACACTGTGTCTGAGCTGTCGGCCTACGTTGGGGTGCCACGCCTCCCCGTAGTGACCGCAAGCGACCCCTTTCTCTTGGCACTCCTCATGTGCTTGAAGTCGAGGATGAGGAACCCGACGGAATCATGGACCGCGAGGTCTTGGTCTCACATATTGGGGGGTCTTGGCTTCGCAACCAGTTTAGGGCATTGATATGTGGGGTGAATCAGATTCTCAAACCTACTGGATGAATGGACTTAACTAATAACTCGACTATCACAATCGCATTACATCACATTAGTTAGGGTGGCGACTTGGAAGTCGAGGTCGCAATGAGGGAGTGTTGACATACGCGATCGTTAGATGGAGTCGCTCGAGGGAGTGTTATGGCGAGGGCATGCATCATATCATTTTGCATGCATGCATTTTAAATAAGAGTTACTAGGTGTTGTTGATTATCTGCTTTTCATTAAATTCATATTATAATTGATGACTGTTAAAACTTAAGATTAATAGCACCCACTGAGTTGATCACTCACTCCCACTCTGGGACGGTGTTTTAAAACACCACCCAGACTCTTCAGTAGCTGCAGGTTGTGCTGAGTTCGCCTGGCGGCGCGAGCTTAAGCGAGGAGGATGATTTCTCCTACTTCCAGTTGATGGGCGGTCCTCCACCGGCTTAGAAGACTGGATTCTGGGGTGTTGAGTCGTGGGCTCAACGCACCGTTCTTTGGGCATATGATTCCCTTTGCGATTTTGTTGGGCATCACCTTGTGCGGCCCATTTATATTCTTTTTGAACATATTTCATTGATTTAGGCAGTTGTGCAGCAAATTCCAAGAGAATCTCTACGAAGTGTCAAATCAATCACATCAATCAATCCCATCAATCATCTCTCATGTCAAGTACAAGCACCCATGCTTCCTTTCTCCACAAGTCAAGCAACCACCAAAGTCAACTAACCTCTCACTTCACCCATCACTCACTTCACATCACTCCATCTCTCATTACATTACACCTCTCTCTCTCACTTCTCATCACAATTCCAAGCAAGCAAGAGCCTCCCACGTCTAAGGCTTCCCATGAGAGAAATGTGCATTTTGGTGGTCCACTTCCCACTCCTAAAAACCCATCATCCTAGCCATTCATCTCCCATCTCCACCGTCAAAGTGAAGCTTTAAGAGACCGGCATCCCGACGGACCAAGAAGATCAAGTGGTGGGTGTTTCCATAAACTAGATTTTCATATTTTTATGATGGGCCAAGTGAGGCCCACCGATTAATGGTGTGGATCTCATTTGGGACCCTAAGATGTGGCCGATGGCCCATCTTGATCATCAAAATCATTCCATGATGGGGCCATTCTCCATGGACCCCATCATGATGTTTACTTTCCTTGCATTAAGAGGTCATCTAGACCGTCCATTTTTAGTGGAGAGGGATCTCCACCGTTGATCTTTTCTTTGGATGGTCCCATGTACAATGATAGACCCACGGTTCGATACTCACCCTCCTTACATTATCTACTTTTGATAGATAACAGTGAAACAGAGTATTTTGAAGATGCATTACAATCAGATACATGGGTTAAGTAGGAGCAGGTCATGGATGATGAGATGAACTCTTTTGAGTCTAATCGTACATGGGAGCTAGTTACTCTATCCAATGGTAAGAAAGCTCTTCATAATAAGTGGGTTTATAAACTGAAGGATGAGCACGATGGTTCGAAACGGTACAAGGCCAGATTATTTGTGAAAGAATTTCAACGAAAGGCAAGTATCGATTTCGCTGAAATATTTTCACCCGTAGTGAAAATGTCTACGATTCTCATGGTCTTGAGTATAGTAGCTAAAAAGGACTTACATCTAGAGCAGCTAAATGTTAAGACAGCCTTTCTTCATGGGGACCTTGAAGAAGAGATATATATATGCATCAGCCAACAGGATATGTGACACTAGGAAAGGAGAACAAAGTGTATAGACTGAAGAAGAGTCTATATGGCCTGAAGCAAGCCCCGAGGCAGTGGCACAAAAAGTTTGACATTTCATGTCGGGAAACGGTTTTAGGAGATGTCATGCAGACCACTGTTGCTATTTGAAGAAGTTTGATATGTTGTACATCATCCTTCATCTGTATGTTAATGATATGTTTGTGGCCGGTTTAAGTATGAAGGACATCTTAGATATTAAAAGACAAACTGTCTAAAGAATTTGCCATAAAGGATTTAGGAGCTGCAAAACAAATCATAGGTATGAGTAGGTATAAGGATAAATCGTGATAGGGAAAACAAGAAACTGATTTTGTCATAGGTAGAATATATAGCTAAGGCACTTGATCAATTTAATATAAGAGGTGTTAAGCTGGTTAGCATTCCATTAGCCAACTACTTCAAGCTTTTTAAGGAGAAAGGTGTAAAGACGCGGGAGGAACGGGACTACATTACTAAAGTCTCATACGTGTCAGCTATTGGGAGTCTCATGTATGTTACGATGAGCACGAGGCCAGACATTGCTCAAGTAGTGGGAGTTTTAGTAGGTTTATGAACAACCTCAGGAAAGAGCATTGGAAAGCTATGAAGTGGATCCTCAGATACCTGGTGTGTATTGTAGACATAAGGTTGTGCTATGGTGGATCAAAAATTGAGCTACAAGGCTACGTAGATTCAAATTTGGCAGGAGATATCGACAGTAGAAGAAGCACTATAGGTTATCTCTTTACTATGGGTAGTGTTGCAATCAGTTGGGTCTCTCAATTACAGAAGATGGTATCTATCAGTATGACAGAAGTAGAATATGTTGCAGCTACAGAAGAGTGCAATGAGATGGTGTGGATGTAAGGTTTCATGGAAGAGTTAGGTAAGAAGAAAGTAGATTACAAGTTGTATAGTGACAGTCAGAATGCAATACACTTGACTAAGAATTCAGCTTTTCATTTAAAGACTAAGTGTAATACCCTGGATTTTTGCCAACCTGGGATTAGACGTCTTAAGGCAATGGGTCGAGCATAACACCTTGGTAACCTCTCAGAACCCAATTCTAAAGCCAAAGAAATCATGTAGAACCTAATTCTTTAGAATTTAACATGAATTAGATAGCGCCACACTAGATTACCTGTGAAATTAGCACCAACCACTTTAAATACGATCTGTAAGACCCAAAATCTCTAGAATCGTTGACGCTATGTTATCTTAAAATTCAGGATCAAACTCTAAACTGGTTTGTTCTCAGGAACCCTTTGAAACTTTATATTGGATCTAGACCGCGTGTCGAAAGTCCGATACCTACAATCTTAAACCGTTATGACCGCTTAGCTGGACTTGACAATCGTTTCGAAAATCAAGCCCAACCGAAGTTATGAGGTTATTTCATTGAGCCTGGACTGAAGAGAGTGAGAAATGGATAAAGGTTTAGGAAATTAATTCCAAATCTAGCACGTGTCTTTGCGCGTTATTATTAAGCATTTTGACCATCAGAATTCAGCCAAATTTCACCCTCGGATCAGAAAAAATTTCTCTTTCATATCATGAGACTTGTAGACCTGATTTAGGTACGATGACCGCTGAATTGAAACCAGACCGCCACGTGCAATCTAGGAACTCTACCGGTCTGAAAACTTGATGTGATCAGGATCCGATATGCATGAGCTTAAGTCCGACCGCGTTCGACCAGGGGACCTCCCGAAATGCTCTTTTGGATCGAAAAAGTTCCGATTTGGTTATAACTCAAGTATACTTTATTCCCAAGTCTATTTAGGTTAGTTTTTAGCCTATATAAGGGCTTTAAACCCTCTCATATCTCTCCCATCCGAATTTGCTTGAAACCCTAGATTGAGAGAGAGAGAGAGAAAGTGAGAGATTGTGAGAGACTTTGTGAGAGAACTTCCTGTCGTTTGCTCCATCCTTTGCACGTACTAAAGCAGTGTGTTCAAATCACTTTCTCGGTGATTCCAACGCACTTCTAGGTAAGAAAAATCCTAACCACTTGCTGTTTTAGGATTCCTTCGATTCAAATAGCGAAGTAGCTTATATACCTTGTGCATTAGGTTGCCTTTACGCCGTTGAGGAAGCGTATGCGTTCAAATCGAATCGATACACATTTAGGGCAAAAGGTCTGGATTTTAGACGCTTTGATTGACTGATTTCAAAGCTTTCAATGTCGTTTAATAGTAGATTATCGACGAGCACGCCGTTTGACATATATAACATGCTGTCCGTTTTCCATTTCGACTGCGTATGGAAAATATGAGATTTATGGTATTTTAGTCATTTGTAGGAAATACTGTTTACGTCCATATTTTGCTAAAATGTTTGTCATGGTTATTTGTCATGTTAGGATACTAGGAATGCGTGCATGATCTGTTTGGCGAAGAGATTCACCCTAATGCGCACTTTGGGTCGACATACGCTATGTAGACTAAAATGTGTAGACTAAGTTTTTGTATAAATGTTTGTATTGGTATGTATTGAGTAAATGGTGTTGTGAATTAATTTTGAGATTGTATTCTCAATTAACATGCTGATGTATATGATTTCCACCACGTTTGCTATATGAATTGATTTCATTACATATATGGAATGCATGTTTTAGTTGATTTTCTTACGTAGTAGGATATAACATGTGTCAACATGCTTGCATTGTTTATATTTTTTTCGGTTACTCACATATGTTTACTGATGTTGATACACAAATGCTTGAGGCTATGATCTAGTCCAGGCAGTCGGTAATGGATTGAATTCGTGGTTAGTTTCAAATTGTCATGAAAGACGCGTCGATGAACGCGAGTCGTGTTATGGGTTGGCGGCAGTGGTTAGGCCATACGAAGTGTTTTATACACTTCATGTCGCTCAGCTCGAGATGCGCTCGTACTAGTCGAGCTCGTCAAGCAACCCGACTGACCGTTGATTGTTCATCTTGTATGAGTCATAATGCTTGAACCTAGGGTACTGAACTTACCAGTGGAACCCTTGATAACCTTGGTACCTCGATCCACTAAGACTCATGAGCCGGGCATGGTGGTATGGGACACCGTGGTCGAGCTGTCAGCCTACGCTGGGGCCACAAACCTCCCCGTAGTGACCAGTGAGCACCCTACTCTGAGTAGATTATGGTGGTATGGGACACTATATTCTTGTCGTCGGCCTACATTGATAAGGTGATGGGGGTGCGGTGCAACGAGTGCGAGCAACAGCCCTGACAGCCCTTTGTAGTGACCTTGAGTTTATCCTGACACTGCATGGGGGCGACGAGTCCTAATGCAGTCTTAAGGATATAAACTAGGCCTGTATTGATAAGATGATGGGGGAGTGGAGCAACGAGTGTATGCAACAGCCCTGACAGCCCTTGTAACGACCTAGAAATATAACATCGTATGAGATTACTAGGAGTGACGACCCTAGACAGGATCTGTGTTAGGATTGATATAAGGAAAGTATCCTAGTTTCCCAATCCTACTGCATGAAAAGGACTAATAACAACTTGGTAATCATTATCCATATTGCATTGCATGTGCCTGGAAGATATGGAGCACTGCGGGAAGAAAGCATGCCGCGGGCGTAAGATAGTGCCGTATGAGGGAGTATGTCGGTGAGGGCATCCATCATGTTATTTCATGCATGTATTAACAACAGTATCTAGGAATGTTTGATTATTTACTTTTCTATTAACGCGTGATTGATTTGATAACATGTTAATCTTTGCTCTATGATTCCACTGAGTTGATTACTCATTCCCACGTTACGGGATGGTGTTCCGGACACCCACCAGTCCCTATTTTAGTTTCAGATGATGGCGTTGCATGTAAAGCGAAGCCGGACTTGATGATGATGAGGAGGATCTCTCCTTTATGCGTGTTCTGATCGACGGGATTACGAGAAGGTTGATTAGACGCCTTGACACTTGTCATTTTATATTTTTAGAGCACTCATGTATATTCTTTTCTTTCCATTTTTGGAGTATACATGTATTTAACTAACCTGGTAACATGTTCACACTCTGGAGATTTACAATTAATTATATATTTTATGTATTCATCACAGTCTTCCGCTTGCTAATTTAACTGTCTCCGGAGTATGATATGTTGTTTTGGCTTAGTCTCAATCTTGTTTAATGCCATTCTACAGACAACATGCATTTATCATTATATATGTTGTATAAGTGACGTTCTGAAACTCGGGAGTTGGGTTTCTACCCGACTCCCGATTTTCGAGATGCTACACTAAGCATGTTGACATCATATATCACTTTATATGTTCATTACTGGAAGATGGATCGATTGCTCTGAAGAAGATTCATACAAGTGATAATCCGGCGGATATACTGACCAAGGCGGTCATAAGGGAAAAGCTGAAACTCTGTTCAGCTTTGATTGGTCTTCAGGCTTGAAGACAGGGAGGTGGTGCACTCCAGATGTAGAAGACGAAGATTTATGACGATGTGTCTCCAAGTAGGAGATTTTTGAAATGTGAGGTCACATCTGGGCAGCGCCACTCGACCAGTCGAGTAGGCTGCTCGACCGGTCGAGGGGCCCAGTCGACGGGTCGAGGGCTGGCTCGACTCAAAGTCTAGCAAGCTATGATTTTTTGGGTCCACGGTCCTCGACCGGTCGAGGCCCTTGCTCGACCAATTGAGGGTCCGCGTCGATGTTACGAAAATTCATTTTCGATTTTTGCATGGATTGCGAATTTTTGAGTCGATTTTCCCAGATATACGAAAGGAAAGTTGCCTAAACTATAAATAGGGGTCCCTAGGGTCTTTCAAGGGTTATGGGAGTTATTCTAAAGTGTGGGAAAAGGGTTTTCTCTATACGTTCAAGGGAAAAAGGTTTGTATATTGCTTGTAATCTTATTTTCTTCATAGTGAAAGTTTGCACCCGTGATTTTTTACCCTTATTTAAGGTTTTTCATGTATATTTTGTCTTGTGGTTTGTTTAGAATGCTTCGATTCTTCTTCTAGTTTATATTTCTTCTTGTTTATCGTTTGTGGGTAAGACTGGAGATTGAATCTCGGTTCACTGCATTATTGGCGTGCTACGCAAAAGTTCCTTCAGAAAATCACATCGACCATTCAAAGGAGAGATTAATTTCATGGTATGACCCAAAGAATAAGGGAAAAAAGATATCAAAGTGGACCACACTACGGAAAACAACTCGAAAAAAAATGTCATTATTATCTCTATTTATGGGCCACAGAGGTATGAGATGAAGTTGAAATCAATGCCCTCTTAAATCCTGGGATGTCTTGAATAAAATGAGCAAATCATATCTCCCAATGAGTGAGCTCAAGCATGGTTCGGTGAGACTTACAATTCTTTCTTTGAAAATTACTTTTTATTTTGTAAGACAAGCCACCTTCAAACAACGAAGCAGCTAGCAAAAGGTAATCTAGTAAAGAAAAAATTAAAAATGCTCTTATTCTAGACAAAGATAAGGGTTAGGGAAGTGGGCCCAAACCTTAGTTTCTTTGTACTTTAATGCTATGTATGTATGTATGTAATATCCTGAATTTTTACTGTTTTGGATTTTCAAAAATTCTTAAATTTTTTTTATGTAATTAACTTATATTATCACTTACTAACCATTAACACTCAATGCTAGTTTATACACAGGTGATACCAGTAAAGAACTGCACAAGTCTGATTAATCAATCGTATGAAGCTAACAAAGCTACCTGATCACTTGAACATTAAGTTTAACCCTATGATTTACTCACGTAGGGCCCAAATCTAACCGATCTATCGCTAACCAATTAAGACAATCATAACTAAACTAAAAATCTAACCAAAGCCGAATTAGATAAGGCTCGGATCTTAACTAATAGACAAAATCAACCCCGTTACTCTTTTAGCATAAAACTGATGACTTAGAATAATCATGATCAAATCTTCACTTTCACTAGTTATAAATAGGTCACACTTTGAACGTAGTTAACTCAAACCCTAATCGTTGCCCACGAAAAATCTCAGTACCTAATTCATTCCATAAATGCCCCGAATTTCCAAATAAGCTTTAGATCGCTTATTGGTGGGTCACTCGTTCCAAAACTATAGAATAATGTCCGTCTTACTAAGCTTGACATCTATCGCAAGAGTCGCACCTGGATACTATATAGAACCGCTCAACTTGGACCGATGGACGAGTGCATGAGAAGTGCAAATATCCTAAAAGAATAAGCTAAAACTTAAGTGAATTGGGTCGTCCACTCTTATGCAAAGTTGAGGATTTCGAACCGTCGGTTTACGACCAACCTTCACACATGGAGTAAGGATATTTCTCTTCTCATATCCGTATGGTCGTGGCCCCGATTGACCATCGGTAACCGTTGAACAGACTTTTAATCATATATGTCGATCGGCGTATCTAAATGGTGGGTCAATCATACCCATACATAAATCGTCATTAGGGCTAACTATCCTATGATATATATTAATATGTACGCCCCATAATGGGCCCTAGAGGTTAGAAAGATCCTCCCATAGGGCTAGTATAATAAAAACCCAACCATTGAGGCCATTTACACCAAATCTGGCAATCTAAAAGGGCTTATTTGGGGCACCCCTCTTCCCATACGAATTTTCATTTTCAAAGGAGAGAAAAAGGAAGAGAGAGAAGAAGAGAAGAAGAGAGAGTAGGGTGGGGGAGGCTTTAGTGCTTCCCTTCATCGATCTCCCCCAATCAAGCCCTAGCATCCATCATTTTCCTCCATCGAATCCACGTCGTTCGTGATTGAAAGGTAAGAAACAAAACCTACTTTCCAACCTAGGTTTTTCTAAAATAAATTGCATGAATCTTACCTAATTACTTCTAAATTGATATAGGAATCATTTTCTCCAATTTTTTAAACCAAGGAGTGCCATACGTTGGGCGAAATGTCACAAGGTGCGGACTATTATTCCTAGTTGGCATAGCACCAATTTTACTATGAATCTAATTATTTGGATTATTTGGGTGATGTATTTGGATAATTTAGTGAAAACTTAAGCAAAACCTTACCTTTTAGATCCTCCCAATTAACATGGAATGATTATGGCATGTTTGATGTTTATCAACATGATTGGACATGAATTTGGTGATTTGCTTGTTCATTTCTTGCTTGATTTTTGCGCAATGATTCTTTATAGCATATATGTTCCATTAACCCTTGTTGTATTTTTGTGCTATGAGATATATATATATATATATATATATATATATATATATATATATATATATATAAATGTTTGGTCTCTTCATTAACCCCACATGCTACAGATACACGTTTAATTCATGTTATTGTTAGTAGTTGCAATTGTATAGAAATTTGAAGTCTGTGTTTGATGTATAAGTGCATGATGTCACATGTGTTAGATGATGAACTCTAAATTGTTGAAGCATTATTTAATATCATCAAACCCCTGGGTTGGTTAGGAAACTGAGGTGAGAGAAGGTGGTCTCGCTGGTAGGACCATCCCGCGGCTAAACCAGCGGGTTTGGGCGGATGCAAATGGGCGACAGTAGTTGGACTATGTGGGTCGCTCGTACCCGATGTCGTCCATCACGTACTCGTCTGAACTCGCACAGTCTAGCCCAATTACTGACCAACTATGATTGTTAACCATGTTTGCTCATGCCTGAATGGAACCTGGAACACCCTTCGCCCACCGAAGCTCATTGATAACCATTTGAAACTGATTCACCGTCTTGAGAGCCGGGCATGGTGGAATGGGATACTATGTCTGAGCTGTCTGCCTACGCTGGGGTGTCGAGCCTCCCTGTAGTGACCGCGAGCGATCCCTGTAGTAACCCCAGCACTCCCCATGTGTTTGAAATCGGGAATGGGGAACCCGATGGGATCAAGGATCGCGAGGTCTTGGCCTCGTGCGTTAAGGGACCTTAGCCTCACAACTAGTTAAGGGTATTGATATTGTAAGGTGTACTAGTTTTCCTAATCTACTAGATAAACAGAATTAACTAAATACCTAGTTAACATTATTCATGCATTACATTAGTTAGGTTTTGGCGAATCGACAATTGAGGTCGCAATGAGGGAGTGTTGGTCATGCGCGATCGTTAAACGGAGTCGCTCGAGGGAGTGTTGTTGTGAGGTCATGCATTATATCATAATACATGCATATGCATTAACAAGATTGGCTAGAGATCTATGAATGTATGTCTTTCATTAAATTCATAATATAATTGATGTTTGTTGTAACTTAGGACTAATAGCACCCATTGAGTTGATCACTCACTCCCACTCTAGGACAATGTTTTAAAACGATAACCAGACTCTTCAGTAGTTACAGGTGACGCGGAATATGAGGAGCTTTGCAGCACGAGCTTAGATGAGGAGGACAAGTTATCCTATTTCCAGTTGATGGGCGGTTCGCCGTTGACTTAGCAGGCGGACTTAGATCGCTGAATAGGGAACTCAGCGCATCACTCTTTTGGACATAGCAATTTATATTTTTGTTAATCCTTATTTTAGAGCATGATTCCAAAAATAAGATAATCCAAATCTCAGCAACCATACCATAGGAAATAGCTATGACTGTCTATTAAAAATTTCTTGTGGGCTGTGAAAGTTTTGAATCGAGTTAGTATATTCATGGCCCTTCATCCAAGTCTTTGTGACTTTATAAAAAGGTTGGATGACAAATTAACATTTACGTGGCCCACGAGAAGTTTTTAATGGTGGGAATTCAGTCAACACTTGCTTCCCGTGCAGTGGTCCACAAAATATTTAAATTTGATTCATTTTTTGAATGATCCCCTGAAATGAGATTTCAAAACGTTTGGATGGCATGGATGTCAGGAACATATATCAAGGTGGGCTCCACGTTCAGGGATCCCACCAACCTGGTGGATTCCCAGATCCACCGAAGCCGCGCCCATGAAAAGGATACAAACACAGGTGGTCCCGCCTGATAAAAAACAGCAGCCACCGTTAAAACCCTCCAGCTTAAGTGCCGGGCTCACCATGTATTATATGTGTCATCCAATCCATTCAAAAGACGTGCCATGCTGAAAATAAGGCTATTCAACAACTCAGATGGGCCACATCACCTAATTTTAGATTATTATTTTTTAGAAGTATAAAGTTTTAGGCATGTCCTTGCATGGTGTGGCCCACCTATTTTTTAAATCAACCTTACTTTTGTCGTCCAACGAGAAAATGAGGTGATGCATACGATGAAAGGATTAGATGTCATGTAAATGTTACCATGATGGGCTCCACATACGGTGTTTGTAAAAAGACAAAAAAAGAATAGAAGGCCTCTCTCATATTAATGTTAGCGTGTCATGTGAAATTCGTGACCATGACCTGATATTTCAAAAAGAAGCAGAAAAGGGAAATATATGATACACAACCCAGGTGTTGCAAGCAGTTTTCAATTCATTCAAGAGGGGCCCATTGTTTAGTAATCCAGACCATTAATCTGTTACATCCCACCTTGGATGGACTCCAATCCAAAAATCTCTTTGTTTGAACAATCTTAGCCTTCTGATTTCTGGCCTAAATACAGACGGCTGAGAAGATGAATACAACAATGGCCCAGATTCAACTGAGAAAAGATCCCTACATTGATAGCTCAGGCCTTCCATTTAGGATGATGGGACGCAAAAGGCGTAGAATTCAAAATTGATGCACACCGTTGAAGAAGTGGGCCATGTATAATGTAATTCCTACGAGTAGATAAGGTATGAACGGCTGAAAATGAAGCCATTTTTAACAAATCTTTTTTGTGAATTTGAGGTAAAGAAGGGTGCCTTTCATTCCCAAAATCTTCACCCTTTTTGAAAAGCCAAGATGCCAAAGACATCCTTCCATGGGGATGGCGCATCTCACTGTCATACCCCATTTACTCCGAGTCTTTTGTGTGAGGCCAAGGACCGTGACCCACCGTTCAATCAATCTTGATCAAGAGATCGTGACCGGTGGAGACTAAGTCAAGCAAGCTTCACTCCACGTGATTGGTTTCGAGTGGTGGATGGTCCCATGAGAACCGTTTGTTTGATTGAAATCGGTGGATTTCATCAAGAGGCTGAATCCGGTGCAAAGCTCTGTAGGTCAAGCTTGACCTACAATGCTATGTGTGGGGCCCAACGTGATGTGTGCATGGTATCCAAGCCGTCCATCGTGTGTGTTATTGGTGTTCTCATTGGGGCCTATAAAAATTGGACGACCCAAAACTCAGGTGGGACACCATAGGGAAAGTTGGGATGGGATGCCCACCGTTAAAAACCGTCCAGATTGCATGTGGGGCTCTGCATGTTTTGGAGCTAACGAGAACATGATGGGCCGGACATGATGGACGGATTAGGTCTCAATCACACGTCGCAGTGGGCCCCACTGTACACATGGCAGACAGTTACCTCAATCCAGGCCGTCCAAAATCACTTGTCTCAGTTAGGTGGGCCATAACCTTAAAATGAGATTGATAAGACGACCCTACCTCTAACCAGCGCCCATTTGTTGGTAGACTAATCATGCTTGTGGTTGCATCGGGATACTAGGGTAGTCCAATCAATCAATCTGATACGTTAATCACGTCCAACACAAGTTCCAAGGCCTACCAAGCAAAATCACCATATTAGATGATCCAAACCATCCGTTAAGTTGACATTCTTTTCCAAGAGATGGATCAGATGGTTACGATGAAAAGGATTCTTTAAAACCATAAGCCATACATGATAAGACCCAACAAATAGATGGTTCAAATATATTATGGGACCCACTTTCTTCTGTTTTTTTGTTAAAGATAGTGACCGTCTATTTTATAGACTACCAATCGGACCGCTACAATATCTTGATCAGTGTGATTTTTGTACAATAGTCCACAAAAGTACATGCTCAACACAATGGACGGTTCAGATCATGGAATCAATGGACCAGCAAAGCAAACCAATGCAACTAAGAGTAATATAACTTATAGTGCTCCATAAGCCCTTGATCATTGCTCTTGCATTGACTCCAAAGTCATTCACAAACATTTATTATGATTCTAAATGGGTTGTTATCAAAGAAAAGATGGGTTTAAATTGCAGATGATCGTGACCCATGGAACATACGGTCAATCTCGACCATCGTGACCGTTGTTTTCATGTTGACATGGGTGGATGGTGAAGTCTTTGTTGTCGATACCGCAGCACAAATTAGACTATCTCCTAAATTTGAAATTCTTCAAACTTTATTTAAATGAAGTAAGATATTCTTACAATCATCTCATTTTAGTTAAGAATAATTATCAATAATTATGTATAATAATTATGTATTATCTACATAAATTATGAAAAGCTTATTCTACAACTTTGAATTTAGATTTAACTTTAGTCTGTATACGGAATCCAACCCATCAAGTGGGCTGCCCCGAAGTAAGATCAATATAGCCATTGCATGGGCCGTCATATGAATTTGAAAATTGTTGTTGTCGGAATCTGGCAAATAAACATGATCAATTGGAGATGTGCACACATCGATGGACTTGCAAAGAAATAAGAAGATGTGAAGAGCAGCAGTGTCGATGATAGTTGTGAATCATCCGATGTAGCCTAGTAGATTGGGATTAAAGAATTGCATTTGTGTTTTTTTTAGCTTAGCCCCTTTTGTTTGTGGGGGTCATACTTATAAGGTCTTTGGGCAGTTCTAAAACAACCATATCTTCATGGGATACATTGGATATGTTGGAAAGTCCCTATTGGGATGAGAATCTATTTCCCTAAAATGTCATAAAAACAACCTTGGTCAGAGTGATCTTCGACTAGCATCGTTCCAAATCCTACCTTTTTGGGTCAAGGGCAAGATTCCCTCCGGATTTTTTGTCTTGGCTGTGGCCATGATCGATCTAGTCAGCTTGAGATGTTTAAGAGTTCGCAGCCCGAGCTCCTTGCTTTGCCGGTCCTTTCCTCGTATTTATAGATGTACTTGGTGAGATGAATCTTCCCCTACTAAGCTACATCTTTGGACAACTCAGCTCGAGTAGGCTCAGGGGTTCATCTCTTCGTTGAGAGAGTCACTTGTCTTATCTTTGAGTTATGTGCTTCCACAGCTCAGGCTAAAAGGCTGTTCTGGGTCTTTGGTTGCCTTGGCCTTAAGTCACTTGTTGATTCTTCCCGTATGATGGGCCAATTTAGTTTTGCCCACAACAAAAATCTTTTTAGTAGAGATGTCATTGTTTTTCATATGGTGTGACCTGCTTAATGATTGTATAAATTCGATCTCTACAACATCCAATCATTATGGTGGGACTCACTTGGTGAGTGAGTTACACCAACATCACTTTGATCCTATACATACAGTTGAATAACATTTACAAGTTCCATACATACTACTAACTTCTACATACATGCTACTGACCTCTGCATCGGATAAATAAAAGTTATAGAGAATCTTTTCATGCACACATTTGGTATATTTTCATTAATTTTTGTTGTTTTTATCTCGCTTTAGATATGCTAATTTGAATTGAGTTACTTTGATTGCTCGTGTGTGAAATAAATATGAATCTGAACGAGGTCACACGTGCGTTTTTATTTGTCTAATATTTGGGAACTTGGGATCAGAGTCTATGTACTTGGGTGTCGATTTTTTAACGTTACAGTGACACCATTAACTGCTATTAAGATTTTGACGGTAGCACCATCGAGGTCTGTTAAAAAACTCTCTCTCTCTCTCTCTCTTTAACGGTGGTATCATGGAATGCACGATGGCATCATGAAAGCCGTCCACTCTTTGCAAATTTTAAACTTCCACTTGGTTAGGTGGTTTTGGTGGACTCAAAATCACTCATTTTGATCTTAAACACATGTGAATACATGTACGGGCATGCACTTAAATCAATAAATCAAAGGTAATGCTCAAGAATGTCCAATTCCCCAGTTAGCAAAAATTTAGGGCGTTATAATGTGACACTCATGGGAGTTATCGATCCCATATATGTATTCAGTTAGTGGAAGTAAAGTGTGATTTATTTTTCATATACATGTACAGAGATATCATTTATAAAGTTTTGATGATTATGATATAAAGTTTATTTTTTATTCTCCTTAAGTATGCTCTATTTGTTTGAGTAGGCATAACTAAAATCTTATTTCATTAGAAACATTTGAAAGCTCAAAGACCTCTTAGGATAGGTACATATGATCACACTACGTATATAGTTTTCATAGCGCATTTCTCTATCTTAGATCTATGTCATTAAAGCTGGTGGTATTCATGACCGTACTTAGTCTCACTTCACAAAGATTAAATGTTGTGATTACTACTGCGATCCAATATTAGTAGTCTTGATGGACCTGATTGTACAAGCATTACTCGTATTTTTCAATAACTGCATTGGTTAATCATTTAATTGTTTTCTTCAAAATAATAAAACATGTTTTCAAAGTGTTTTCATAAATAAACCTTCGACATTGATCAATGTAGCCCAAGTATCATGAGAGTGTAAGAGTTATATAAGGTGGGCCTAGTTGATCAACGATCTAAATCTCCCCATGGGTTGGATATCATGATTTGGCATACTGGTGGATCCACTCTATCCGTGATTAACCTAAAATCGTGTAAGGGGTGGTGCATTACAACTATGTTACATGCATATTTTTTAAAATTGGATTAGGATTGCTAAATTCGTGTGGAGCCTAAAGGAGAGGAGTTTATTTAAGTTTCAAACTCCTCACCCTCAATAACTATTTAAACACGGTTGAGTGCCAAAACCTATACATGTTTTGAAGCCTATTCATCCTATCTTAATGCTTCAAAAAGAGTGTAAAGTGTAGAAGATCTCGACGATCCATTCAGCAATATCTTCCCCAATCAGGTACATCATTTATTCAATCTATTTGATCTCCAAACTTGATACATAGCATAGTCCGTTCCAATTTCATATAAAGTATTACATGCGTGTGTTAAAAAAAATCTCCATTGGAGATAGCACGAGGAGTATTTGGCCAATTATACCCTTGCAATTAGTCATGGGAGATACTTGAATTAATAACTTTTGAGATGTAGCCTACCCTTTCTATTTTATTTTTTTTCTATCATTTCAATCCATTCATACACATAGTCCACTCTCATGTTTTGGAGCATAGCTCATTCATGCTACATCCTTCCAGGAGCCTGCACATGTAAAGGCTTTACCGGTACATGTGATGACTTTATGACATTCACTTCATGCAACTATCTTGTAAGCTCATATCAAAATGTTAGTCTAAAAATAAAGTGGATTCAAAAGCTAGGGTGAGTCATGGCATTGGAAAAGGCAAGATAGGTTGCAAAGGTTGAGCATTTAATGCTGACGCAAGGATAGTACTATGTGGGCCCCACTACATTGTAAGTATTTCACCAATGCGCTTTGCGGACCCCACCATATTATATGAATTCTGTCCAAGTTGTTCATCCATTTTGCATTTTAGACCATGAGCCCAAAAATGAGAGAGATCAAAATATCAGGTGGACTACGCTACAAGAAAAGGTAGTGATTGAAGGCACCACTAAAAACTTATTATAGGTCACAAAGCTTTTGGATTAACCTTAGGAGTCGTTTGGCACCGTGGATTGGAGGGGATTTGAGGGAGTTTTCAATCCCCTTTTTGAGGGGGTCTGTAATCCACGGTGAGAGTTTGGATTACACCTAAAATCATTTCAATAGTTGCATGTGTGACATGTGTGTTACTATACACTATCATTTTATTGGGCACATGACCTACTAATACTGATTAGCACTATCCAAATATTGTCCATGTAAATCAATGATTAAAAATCGTTAGTTAGTCACTTAGACATGATCTTGTGCTTGTGGTCCACCTGAGACTTGGAATTTCATTGTTTTTGAGCAAAACATATATTTCAACGAGCTTATCACAACCACTGTGTCAAAAATTACCTATCTTACTAATTAGAGATATTAAAGTTGATTTAGTAATTAAATTCAAACCTCCGTAAATATACCATAAATAGGTACTTTAGGATTAAAGTTGATTCACACCCTAGGGTGCTAAACACATTGGGAGAATTGCGAATCCAGGGGGTAATCCTAGGGGTTATGAATCCTGGGTTTCCAAATCCACACTCCTAGGTAGGCCCTTATATTTATATTTTTCTTTGAATAAGTCTGGGTCACCTAATAAACAAGTTGAATGGCAAATAAATATTAAAATCGGCTCAAGAAGTTTTTAATAGTGGGCATTCATTCATCCCTGTTTTTCTATGCATCACCTCATCTGATATTTAAAATTACCTCATTTTTTGGCTCATATTCTAAAATAATAATGTGGATGGTCACGTGGATAAAACACATATATTATTGTGAGGGCGATGTATCACCGTCCAATATTCTCATAGCCTATTGTCTTAACATGTAGCCACACCTTCTGTATGTTTATCAAAATTTCTATTTTTTATTTTATTTATTTATTATAAATTTTATTCTCCTCCCTCAGGCCCACCAACCGTCTGAGCCATTACCTGTCCTTACTACTAACCAAACTAATGCAATCTCAAGATGAGTGGCCACCAAGCAAGACCCAGAATGCAATTGCATCCGAAAGCTTAAAAAAATGACGGAGGGATGTTACCGTGATTCCAAAACCCAACGAAATTGAACCGTCCATTTAAGGAGGCCCACCATCATAGGCTATGGTGTTCGTATCACCAATCAGATAATTAATCTGTTCATTCTGTGGCCCCCAAACAGACGGTTGAAAATTGGCCAATTATGCACATGTAACATCAAAATAGAATCCTTGATAGGATCAATATAAGTATTGGATCTCTCATCCAAAGTGAGCCCCATAAGATTAACGGCTCTGATAATCTTATGGTAGCCCCTATTCAAAATTGAGATTGATTGGGTACTAGAACTCACTGTGCACACGCGGGTTACCGAAACGTGTTGATCAGGTCGTTGCTAAGTGCTAACTGGCGCCGGACTTTCAGCGAATCATATATAGGATAAAAGCTTTGATACTCTCCAAGACGATGTAGATGATACGCAGGCACTTAGAAATTGCATACATGGAACATAAATAACTCAAACTAAAATTTCCAACTCATATTTATTAGTTTATACATATCATGAACGAAAAATTTAGGTTTATTTGATTATATGACTATCAGATTGGTGGGCATTTATTGGACGGTTAAAAATGAAAAAATATTCAATGGTCCTATTTCAACGAATAAGTGTCCAAGAATCAGAGTTTAAAAGTCTCAAAACAATCTAATTTTCTGATTATAAGTTCATAATAATGAATTACACAATTTAGTCGGTTTAATATGAATTATTTTTTGCCACGTGGATAATCGTTGAGTGCCTGTGTATCAAGCTTCATAAACCACTGAGTATCATATAACTCCCACCAACAAAAACCGCGTGCTGACGGGTCTCATCTAGGCAATAAAGATTCACCACGTGGAAAGTTGTCAGGTCAGAGGCTCCGCAGACCAAACGGGTGACCGGATAAAACAGTCTTCCGTACGAATATTAACCGGGTATTCCGGTCAATTGTCAGTGGGACTGAGATTCGGCTAGGATAGGAGGAGGGAGCCGGCTCAAAGATAGAGAGCCATCTGACCGAACACGTGGCTGCAGATTCAGGGAACCTGACATCTGTCATCTGGGCCGCACGCACTTCTCTAAAAAGATCAGAAACTTAGGATCATCCAACAGATGTGAGTTTGTACCATTGTCTAGTACAAACAGTGGGCCCACAAGATAGACGGTACAGATCTCCTATATCTGCAACCAAATCTGTTTATGGGACGTGATGCTCGTGCATTGCATAGGGTCCTGTCCTGATGCGCTATTTATACCAACAAGGCCTATGATTTGGAGATCTGGGCCGTTGATCTAATCGGGCCTGCAATGGATGGGGGAGTTCCCATAAACGGAGGCCTGTAACCTTTTGGTCACTGGCCATCAATAACAACGGTCCAGGAGAAATTTGAAAGATTAGGTGGCTAAGATCTTCAGGTCTCAACTATTTTTGGGGTCAACTCATATGTGCAACAGGATCTATGTAATTAACGGTCAGGATCAGCGGACAGTGGCAACAGGGCACTCATATTCATTGTTACGATGAATCAGGACCATGCAATTACTTTTCTCATTATTGTTTCCGTCTGACGGTCTTGAAGTCGATTTATTACCGTCTGTCTGTCATTGACTAGATCCGTACTTTGGCTAATATGAGTGACTTTAATGCGCCCTGGGAGCACTGAGAGTTGGTGCGCACAATATAATCCCCGTGTCCATCAGGTCCGTTGCCTTATTTTATCCATCCAAACTAAAAATCATGACCGTCCATCAGGTATGCTGTCCCATTTTATCCATTGAATCCAAAACCCATCACCATTCATAACTCAGGCTACACCCGGGATGCCGATTTCCTAACAAAGCTTTTGTAGGAACTTCTTGAGAAAGTTATGTGGGCCCACTGTGATTTGTTGTTTTGAGAAATCCACATCGGCCATCCGTTTTTCCGGATAATGTAAGACGTGCCCAAAAATGAGGCAGATGGGCCACAGGATAGGAAAAAGTGTGTAGGGAAATACCTACCGTTGAAGCCTCACTAGAATCCATCGTGATGTTTACGTGTCATCCACACCGTCGAAAACATAACAATATCAGCCTGATCAAAAGTTTCTCTGACCCCACAAATGTTTCATGGGTGTACGTTCAATCCTCACCGTTTCATGTCTTGTGGCCCACTTGAATGAAAGAATTTCCCAATATCACAGTACTCCAAATATCAGGTTGGCCATGTTACGTGAATTTAGTATAATTTTACAGGGAGGCCCACCTAAATATTAAATCAGCTTGAGTTTTGGAATCAACGCTAAACAAGGGGTGATTCATCTGATGGACGGTGTGGATTTCATCCACGTCAATTCGTTTTACCGTGCTAGGTACGCATACCTTTTCTTTTATATTAATGGGAGTAACTACAGCATAGCAATCATCCCTTCATACTGACAGCTGCCACGTGGTCATGCCAGCATGGAGTGGTCCCCACATGTAACAACCGTTCGATCTTTTCCGTTTTCTGCACATGTGACGGCAACCGTTAGATCGAAAGGAACGACGTCGGTGTAGCCTTTTTACACCAAATGGAAGGTCTCACCCGCAACTAGCTGTCGATGATGCTATTAGCCTATAACCGTGTCAATACCTGCGTGTGGGGCCCACCGTCGTCTGGGTGGAATACAACCCTGCATTGGATTTTTGCCACTGGGAAAATGAAAACGACCCTAAAACAGCAGGGCGCGGAAACGGATTGGCTACTCCCCTGACATCAGCCAATGGCTGATGGTCGGTGCTTTGTGGCCCCACCATGATGTATGTGTTTCATCTATGCCGTCCATTTATTTTTCTAGATCATTTTATTTCACGAAAAAAAAAAATGAGCTATATCCCAATCTCAACTGGACCACATTACAGGAAACAGTGTTGAATGAATTTCGACCATTAAAAACTTTTTGGGTGTATAAAAGTTTTGGATCAAGCTGATCTTTGTTTTTTCCCTTCATCTGGGCCTGTATGACCTAATCAATATATTGGATGTCAAATAAACATTACAGTGGGCCTTAGGAGGATTTTAACGGTGGACATCCAATCACTATTGTTTTCGTATGGTGTGGTTCATATGAGATTTAAATTATTATAATTATTTGGATCAAGCCTAAAATTATCTGTAAAAATGAATGAACGGAATGGATGAAGCGCATACACGTGGCAGCCCACCGGATTGCACCCAAAACCTCTAAATTATTTTGGTGGCCCACCCAATGGTTGGATCGCAAATCACCTTGACACGGTTATGCAACACACATCACAGTGGCCTCACACGCAGCTAGTTGCACCGTTTTCACATTAACAACTAATTGCGGGAGAGGGACGCGGATTGCCGGAGTCCGGGGTAACAACTTGGTCGACGTGTCCCTGAATGTGAGAAACGGATTGGCTACTCGCCCTGCCACCCGCCAATGGCTGATGGTCGGTGCTCTGTGGGACCCACCATGATGTATGTGTTTAATCCATGCCGTCCATCTATTTTTTAAAGGTCATTTTAGGGTATGAGACCAAAAATGAGGTATATGCCAATCTCAAGTGGACCACATTACAGGAAACAATGTTGAATGAGATCAACCATTAAAAATATGGAGGCCATAAAAGTTTTGGATCCAGCTGATATTTGTTTTTTCCCTTCATCTAGACCCATATGACCTTGATGTCAAATAAACACTACAGTGGACCTTTGGAGGATTTTAATGATGGATATCTCGTCACTATTGTTTTCCTGTGGTTTGGTCCACTTGCAATTTTTTTCCTTTAATTTTTTGGATCAAGCCTTAAAATGATCGGTAAAAGTGGATAAATGAAATGGATGAAACACATACATCATGGTGGGGCCCGCAGAGCATTGATCACCAACCACCCTGCGAGTGGCAGGGAGTAGCCAATCCATTTTCCTAAATGTGGACCTACCTCAATGGACGTACTGTATATCTAAACCCTCTATCCATCTTGTCAGTTCATTTTAGGGCATGAACTGAAAAAATAAAGCAAATAAAGAATCTCATGTTGTAACGTCTCAAATTTTAAGGGTTCGAGGGTCGAGTAAGGCTCGACTCCTGAGATTTCGAACATCACTTATGCTTTGCGAAAGCTGGTTTCTCGGTTATTTCTACATTAAGCAATTAAACATATATAAGATTATACTAAACAATATATTATACTCTGGAATAAACATGATTAGAGCAGAAGATTAAATTAAAACGCATGTAGTATGATTATCCAGAGTATGAGTCCAACCGCGTCCAATATACAATTCCAAAATCAACAAAAATGTGTCATCTAGTTAAAATCGATCGCTCAACTCTCCCTATTGAGAAGTGTGCAACCTACATCGGTCCATCAGAAAATAATAAATAAGAGAACTCCTCCTCATCCATGCCCGCCTAGTCCAATGCATCAACCTCGGTGATCCTTGCATGTATATCAGCATCTGGTTGATGTTTTAAAGCACCGTCCCAGAGTGAGAGTGAGTGATCAACTCGATGATTTCATAAAGCATGGGTTACACATATTATCAAGTCTATTAATATAGAAACGATAAAGCAACGTAAAACAAACATTTCCTAATTACTCTTCTTGATGTGAATAATAGAGTTTATGAAATGATGCATGCCCTCACTATACAAAACTCCCTCAACACGCGACTCCGACCACTTGGTTCGCAAGTAACAACACTCCCTTAACACACAACTCTAATGCCTGTTTCGTCATATTCTAAACTAATGTAATGCGGTGAATGAACATGTTAGCCGAGTAATTAATTATACCTATTCATTCAGTAGTTTGGAGAAGCTAGGATACCTCCATTTTGGTCATTGGTCTCAACTGATTCACCAGACGTGAGCCGACCACAACGGTCATACCCATGTAATCCCTAATCTGTTTGGGTTCGTCACTCCCAAATAAATACATACGAAAAGTAAGTTGTAAAAGTAATGCTCGCAGTTGTTATGGAGAGTCTCGTCACCCCAGCGCAGGCCGATGGCACAGACAAAGTGTCCCATACCACCATGCCCGGCTCGCAAGTCTTAAGAATCGCGATAATAATGCTTAATAGTAGACATTTGCAAATGGTAAGGGGTGTCTTAGATTCAAACAATTGCAATCATACATGGTGAACATATATAGGGTTAGCCGGTTCTTTGGACAACTTCAATTGATACAAATGAACATCGGCATAATTAGCATGGAGTGTGTAAGCACCTCGCGTGTCCCAGCCATTATTGGTCATATATGTTCGACCCGAATCGATCGAACTTGCCTAGAGTGGCCAAACTAATTTGGTCAACTTATATCCGGTAATTTACCGACTAACTACACTACTCCTGTAGTCTTACTTCTTAATCTAATCAAGTTAATGAATATTAAAGATGATTGGATTCACATTTAATCATTAAAATTAATAATCTACTCATTCAGGCATTTCATCGAATACGTATGTGTCACTATCTTAAGATTTGTAAATCATGGACTGAAATCGAAATACACATAGGTTAGCATGCAAATTACAAGTCGGTAACATAAATCATTCACTGAACAATAGAATTAATAAATGACAACGTAAACATTTATGGTCCGCACCTATTGGTAGCACATCTGACTAGGACTCGCTCCTAGGAGTGTATTTCCAAGGAAGAATCATCAGTCATTTATACAAGTACATAAGTTCATTAGGGCTGTGGAGGACCCATTTAGAGACTTATATCTACAAAGAGGTTCATAGTTTTACCCTAGATCATCGTCGAAGATGTTTTGATAGTAAGGACGATGGAGGTTAGGATAACGAGTCAAGCGGAAGAGGGGCCACCCTTCATAGCAAGCCTTCCATCGATCTCTTTCTTCCTTATCTCCCTCATTTTTCTTATCTTTCTCACCTTAGGGCTCTCAATTTCGGATTGGGAAGAAATTGGGAGATTTGGGAGCTATTTATAACTCCACATGGTGTGTAGATGACCTAAGGGCCACTTTATTTGATACTTATACACTATGAGCGGTCATTTTTAATTAACGGGGCCACTAGGAGGGCTCGCAGGCTCATATATGCCATGTAGTAGGTTCCTCACTAATGGAACATTGCTAGGACAATTTCGGTATGATCGGATACGTAGATCGGTCATGGGAAGCCTATGTCAAATCAACGGTCGATAATATTCAATCGGGGCCGCATTTATACGGATGTATGAGGGGAATTATCCTTACCCCATGCGTGAAGTTTGGTCTTAAACCAACGGTCTGAAGTTCTCAACTTTACAAAAGAGTGTACAACTTAAATCACTTAAGATTCAGGTTATTTCTTAGGATATTTGCACTTCTCATACACCCACCCTTCGACTCAAGTTGAGTGATCCTAAAAACTATCTGGGTTTGGCTCCTGCGATGAATGTCAAGCCCAGTGAGGCAGATATTATTCTATAGTTTCGAAATTTGTGGCCCGCTAACAAGCGGTCTATAACTCGTTTGGATAATTATGGCATTTTTGGAATGAATTAAGTATCGAGATTTTTTGTGCACGATGATTAGAGTTTGAATTAATTAAGTTTATAGTGTGGCCTATTCGCAACTAACGAAAATAATGATTCGAATATAATCACCATAAACCACTATTTCTTAGGTTAAATGATACTAAGTTAGTTTGGTTTATTAATTAAGATCCAACTCTTAGTTGTCTCTACTTTGTGTAGATCTTTAATTTAGTATGATCATCTTGATTATTCAGTGATAGGTCGACTAGATTTGGGTCTTATGTGAATAAATCACGAGGCTAAACTTGACACTTAAGTAATCGGGCGGATTCGTTGGCTTTCTACAGTTGATTAATCAAATTTGCGCGATTCTTTATTGGTACCGCCCATGTATGGACTTACCACGAGTATTAAGGGTCGGTTAGTAACAACGAAAGCTAATTATAATGAAATATTTTCAAGGATTTTTTTTTTTTTTAATTCCAAATAGTGAAAATCCAGAACGTTATACATGTCCAGCACGCCACAAGAAATAAGTGTAATTGAATAACCATAGTTAAAAACTTTATAAAGTTCATTGTAATATTTATTTACTATCTAACCGGTTGATAAGGTCATACAAATCTAAATAAAAGAAAAATATAAATATCAGCTTGATCAATAATTATTCTTACCCATACAAAGATTTTAATGATCAACAATCACTATTTCTTATCATTTTTTAACCAACGATTTGTAACGCTGAATTTTTGCACTTAACGTGGAATTAGAAAAATGTTTCGTGTTTAGTGGTGTTTGTTAATGTGTTGTTAACACTGAAGAAGGAAAGCGCTAAGTGGTTTTTCACTGATTTCTTTAAGTGATGGGAATCTAGCTTAATGGTGAATGCAGAATGCGCTATGTGAATTTTCTATTAAACAAAAATTTTTGCTTCCAAAATTATCCCTTTTAAGTTACTACAGATTGACTACTTCCCTGCCATCAACCTCGTGATTGATGGTCGGTGCTCTGTCGGCCCCAACATGATGTATGTGTTTCATCCATTTCGTTCATCCATTTTTAAATATCAATTTAGAGATTTATTCCAAAAATGAGAGGGATATAAATCTCAGGTGGACCACACCACATGAAAATAATAGCGATTGGATATCCACCATAAAATCCTCCTAAGGCCCATTATACTGTTTATTTGACATCTAATATGTTGATTAGGTCATACAGGCCCAAATGAAAGGAAAAAACAAAAATCAGCTTGATCCAAAACTTTTATGGCCTCCAAAATGTTTTCAATGGTCGACGCTCATTCAACGTTGTTTCCTGTAATGTGGTCCACTTGAGATTGGGATATACCTAATTTTTTGTCTCATACCATAAAATGATCTTTCAAATAGATGGACTGAATGGATAAAGCACATACATCATGGTGGGGCACATGGAGCATTGGAATGTCAGTGGAGTAGCTAGTCCGTTTCCGGTGCATGTCATGCGAAGACGTAGCGCTGACGCTCTTGGAAGCGAATTTCCTGCGAAAGCCTTTCGCATGAAGTTCCTGCGCTTGAAACTTAGGTGGGGTCCACTGTGATGTTTTTCAGAAATCCACTCCATCCATCCGTTTTGTAAGCTCATTTTAAGAGAAGAAATTGAAATTGAGCAGGATACAATACTCAAGTGGGCCGTACTAAAGGAAAATGTGAAAACACAGGTAATAACATGATTCAAAACTTTTTTGGCCCCACATATATTTCAACTATGGACATTCAATTATCACATTTTCGGCCCACTTGAGCATTGGATACGGTTCATTTTTAGCCTCATATCATAAAATGAACTAAAAAAATGGATGGACAGAGAGGATTTCTCATAAACATGATAGTGGGCCCCACTTGGGTTCCCAGTGCAAGACAGGTTTTTGCAGGAAATTCGCATTTGACGCTACTCGCTCTCCCGGTTATATAAACGGTTCAAAGGAGATCAAAGTTACATCGCCTTACAATGATGTATTTATTATATTCACAACGTTCATCAAAATTTTGAGATTATTTTATGGCATTAGCTAAAAAAAAAATAAAATCATATCCCCTTGATCTGAAACTTCTGTGACCCCCAAAAGGTTTTCAATGGTAGGCGTTCAATCCCCCACTGCTTTTTGCAGTGTGGTCTACTTTATTTTTGGATACGTCTTATTTTTGGGCTTAAGACTTATGACGAGCTCAAAAAATTTATGGACAGTTTGGATATAACAAATACCTCATGATGGGACCGACAAAACTTGTTGACGTCAATACACCAACTATAGTTGGTGTGTGGTACAAAAACCAATCCGAGAAACGGATTGGCTACTCCCCCTGCCACCGGCCAATGGCTGGTGGACGGTGCCATGTGGGCCTCAACATGATGTATTTGTTTCATCCATGTTGTCCATTTATTTTGCTGGATCATTTTATTGTATGAGACCAAAAATGAGGTATATCCCGATCTCAAGTGGACCACGTTACATGGAACAATGTTGAATGAGCGTCTACCATTAAAAACTTTTTGGGGGCCATGACTTAGGCCACGTTTGTTAAATTTAAAGTCTAAAGCCTAAATCAACAGTGTTGAATGAGCCACATGATAGGAAATAAGATGTATCCAAAACTTAAATGGGCCACATGATAGGAAATAGTGGGGATTTTGTGACCACCGTTGAAACATTTATATGGCCACAAAAGTTTTGTTAAGGTTTAAGTTCATGTTGTTTTCACTTCATCTCAGTCAAAATGACCTTATAAACAGTTTGGATGGAATTTAAACATCAAGGTGGAGTCTAGGAAGGTTTCAACAGTAGACATTCCTTTTCCCACTGTTTCATCTCATATGGCCAACTTGAGTTTTGGATATTCCTCTTTTTGGTTGAATGTCCTAAAATGAGCTCGAAAAATGGATGGGCGTGTTGGATTTCTCACAAACATCACAATGGGCCCCGCCCAAAATCCTTCGTTGGAACTTCATGCGATGTCCATATGCCAGATTTACCACTAAAGCCTCTTGCAGAATTCCCTGTGCTGGAAATGTAGGTGGGCCCACCTTCATGTCTGTGAGAAATCCACATTGCCCATCAGCTTTGTGAATTTATTTTAGAACATGGGACTAAAACTAAGGTGGATCCGATAATCAAGTGGGCCTAAAACATGAGAATTGAATGTCCTGATTTGAAATATTCATGAGGCAGCATAAGCAATCTATCTAACTTTTCATGAATGATGATATTTTATCCGTTTTTTTAGGAATAATGATATTTTAATTTTTTCTTAAGTACTTTAGTTTATTTGAATTAAATAGAATAATTTTATTCTCGTTTAATAAAAAATAATTTCTTTATAATGTAAAACATTTCCAAATAGGAGATATGGGCAAATGCGTCAAATTAATATATTTCAGACATTTCGGATGTTTGTTAACCAACAAGCTGTTTCAAATTTAGTACATAAACTTCAGACTTTATCCATAATTACCAAATAAGTTTTTTGACTTTAGCTTTTAGATTCAGGCTTTAGATTTCAAATTCAGGCTTTAGATTTCAGATTCAAACAATTTTTATTTTTTTTTTACACACGCACACACACCCCTACACACTCACGCCAGTGGAATTTCACCACCTATGGGTACTCGAACCCTTGACCAGGTGTTGAAACTCATGAGAGTCTACCACCCGAGCAAGAGCAAGGACCCCCTCAGATTCAGACTTCAGGGCCTATTTGGGAGCATGGATTTGTAATCCCCTAGATTCGGAACCCCTTAGATTAGAAACCCCTTGGATTTGCAATCCTCCCAGTGTGTTTGGCATCGTGGAGTGTGAATCAACTTTAATCCAAAAGCACCTATCCATAGTACATTTACAGGGAATTGAATTTAATTACCAAATCAACTTTAATATCTCTAATTAGTGAGATATGTAATTTTTGATATAATGCTTGTGATAGGCTTGCTGAAATATATGCTTTGCCTGAAAATGATGAAATTCCAAGTCTCGAATGGGCCACAAGCACAAGATCATGTCTGAGTGACTAACTAATGATTTTTAATCATTGATTTACATGTATGATGTTTGGACGGTGCTGGACAATATTTGGACGGTGCTGATTTACATGGACAATGTTGGGATGGTGCTGATCATCATTAGTGGGCCATGTGCCCAGTAGAATGATAGTGTATATGACACACATGTTACTCCTACAACTATTGAAATGATTTTAGGTTTAATCTAAGCTTTCACTGTGGATTGCAAACCCCCTCGAAGAAGGAATTGAAAACCCCCAGTTACTTTATGCTACTAAACAACTAGGGGATTGGAAACCCCCTCCAATCCCCTCCAATCCACGGTGCCAAACAACCCCTTAGACTTCAAATTTAACAAATGGGGCCTAACAAACAAATTTTAATTGTCCATTTACACGGGGAGCCACAAGCAGAGTGATTAACAAATGATTTTTAACTGTCTATTTACATGAGATAATGTTTGGACAACATAAATTATCATATTAAACTAATTATAAAGGTACATTTGATAATCTAATTGCTTTGGGATATAATTAGTGGGTCATTTGCCTAAGGGGTCGTTTGGCACCGTGGATTGGAGGGGATTGGAGGGGGTTTCAAATCCCCTTTGGTTGTTTGGCAACATAAAGTAACCGAGGGTTTAAAATCCATAGGGTTTCTAATCCCCTCTTTGAGGGGGTTTGTAATTCACAGTGAGAGCTTGGATTACACCTAAAATCATTTCAATAGTTGCAAGTGTAACATGTGTGTCACTGTACACTATCATTCTATTGGGCACATGGCCCACTAATGATGATCAGCACCGTTTAAACATTGTCCATATTAATCAACGATTAAAAATTGGTGGTTAGTCACTCAGACATGATCTTGTGCTTGCGGTCCATCCGAGACTTGAAATTTCATCATTTTCAGGAAAAACATATATTTTGGCAGGCTTATCACAACCATAGTGTCAAAATTTATATATCTAACTAATTAGGGATATTAAAGTTGATTTAGTAATTAAATTCAAACCCCTGTAAATAGACTATGCATTGGTATTTTTGAATTAAAGTTATTCACACTCCAAGGTGCCAAACACACTAGAAGGATTGCCAATCCAGGGTTCCAAATCCACGCTCCCAAGCAGGCCCTAATTGTTGGGGATATTGACCTGCGAAATCACACAGATATACATCTAAGATAGTAATTCAATGGCACCAAGCACACACAAGAGAACTCAGATTTAACGTGAAAAACCCTTGAGGGAACAAATCACGACACAAAGCGACAGATCTCCACTATGAAAACAGAAATTACAAAGAGAAAGGACTTACCCGATTCGAGCAACCTCGAATCGCACCCTTGCTACACCCTTTTAATTTTCCTAAAATCCCTTTAGAAAGCTTTTCCCATACCCTAGAAAAATCCTAGGAACACCTATTTTTAGTTTAAGCAACTTCCTTTCCGCACCCTTGCAAAAGGCGACTCAAATTTTCGCAGTCCGCATTGGATTTGGAAACGAATCCGCGTAACTACGATTGGTCGAGCCGAGGCTACGACCAGTCGAAGGATCCCTATAACCGGTCGAGCACCTCGGATCCCAAAAACACTGCTCGCTGGACTTTGAGTCGTGCACTGCTCGACTGGTTGAACAGACTCCCACGACCGATCGTGGCTGACCCACGACCGGTCGAGCAACATCAGAAAAAAATAGATTTAAGACTTTTTTTGCTAACAATCTCCACCAAGTCTTCAATCTTCAACCGTGTAGCTCCTTGACCTCTTCTCTTATCTCTGCATCATATCATAGTTTCTCATGCACACTCCATTTTCCTTTTACGCCATCGCCAAGCTTAGAGAAGTTTCACAAAACTTGAACTTCTCTACAGGAACGATCTAGGAGAGCACGTTCGTCGGATCAGAATCCACGTGCCCAACCATCCTTGCTCTTGTCTTCTCAAAAGGAAAGACGTAGTCTTCTTACCATCTCACCGCTACCCAATATTGCTTGCCAGAATACTTGCTCACAACACTGACAGCCTATGAAATAATCGGTCTAATCCAGACCCTGGTATACACTGCTAACTGCATTCGAATAAGGCTCATGAGATATCCTGCTTTTCTTCATCTGTTTTGGGATAAATCCTGAGGAAAACTTGAGGAGAGATACGTAGGGAACGCTCTCCGATTTTACCTGACCCATCACACCCTTGATCAATACCTACACACAAGGTATTTATCCTGTGATTATCAAAGCTTACTCCTCCTTCAGTCTCAATGCCGAGAAACATCTTTGCAGCCCCCCAATCCTTCATCCTGAATGTCTCACTTAACCGAGTCTTCAGTACATTGATTTCAGACATGTCGTAATTGGCAATCTATATGTCATCAATTCCTGATTCACTATGAAGGAATCAAGTCACTGCCTAGGCGACAGGTCGAACCACGACCTCCTGCAAAGTCTTTTCTCAGCCCCTTTAACTTCGAACCGCTCTGGTTGCTTCATGTAGATCTGCTCTACACTTTCTCTTACAGAAGTGCAAACTCCACATCCATCTTTCCAGCTTAAGATCACATTGGCCAACCACCGCCAATCATGGATCCAATAGACACCTACTATACCGTCGGTGCGAATATCTATGAGAAGTCGATCCCTTTTCTCTGAGCATAACCCTTCGCTACCAACATCGCCCTGTATCTATGTTGTATCCTCTTGAAGATCCACATGTATCCAACCACTCTCAGGCCCACTGGAAGCTCCACCCGCTCCCATATGTCGGTCCGGTATAACGAATCCATCACATCGCCCATAGTCACCTTTCACTTTTCAGTATCAGCTCACCTAGAGCCATCTGAATAGAAGATGAATCCCCTGCGATATTGGAGTCGTCAATGTACCTCGTCGATATCCTGCGATCATGGCGTGTGATTCTTCTCACCGGTGGCTGCTCCACCTGCTCTATATCCCTATCCATGCGTCTCAGCCTTCCTGCCCTGCCCGCTCGTGTGGCCATGCCCAACATGCCACACATATGCAGAAGTAGAATCCGCCACATCCACTGCAGCTCCACCTTTTAAAGTGCTCCCGATCAACTTGTACAAGTTACCGAGTCGTTGCACTTTCATGATTAACCGTGCTCCCATAGATACTTTAAGAGCACCATCAATACTTGTGTACTTGCATCCTTTTGCCCCAAGCACACCAAGAGAAATCAGATTCCGCTTCAAATCAGGAACGTGCCTCACATCTGTCAAGGTACGCTCCACCCCATCAAACATCCTGATGCGCACAGAACCAACAGCCACAACATTATAGGCAATGTCATTACGCATAAATACCTGTCCACCATCGCACTCCATGTAGCTGGTGAACTAACTCCGATGGGGAGTTATGTGAAAAGATGCTCCTGTGTTTAGCATCCACTCGTCTTTACAATCATTGTATGACCGTCTGAGCGAAGACACAGATAAAACATCACCATCACTTCCATCTGACGTGACAACGTTGGCCTCCCTGCATGAAGCCTCAGAATCTTCCCTCTTCGATTTAAAATTTTCACAATCCTTCTTCACATGTCCTTCCTTCCCACAATTCCAGCACTTTACCTTTCCTTTACCCTTGCCCTTAGATTTGGATCTAGAACCTGAAGAACACGTACCTTGTCCAGAATTCTTACCCACTGTAAATAGTGCATCAAAAGATGTCCCCATGTCATTGTTGAGTTGTCTCATAGCCTTCCCTTGAAGGGCTGAGATAACGGTGTTGACACTCAGGGTTTTATTCATGCCGCACATAGTGTCTTTCAATGACTCATAAGATGCTGGAAGAGAATTCAGCAACATACATGCTTGTTTTTTATCTTTCATTACTTCCTCTATATCAAGTAATTTACAAACTAATTTATTAAAGTTACTGATGTGAGCCTCCAGATCTCCACCCTTTGCAATCTTAAAGTTATACCATTGCCGCTTTAAGTGTAGGCGATTTTCAGAGGATTTTTTCGCATAAACATCCTTTAACTTCGTCCATAACTTAGCTGCAGTTTCATCCCTCATGACATTATAGAGAACCTCATCCGTGAGATATAAACGGATCGATGATAAAGCTTTCTTATCAAGAGTATTCCAATCAGCATCAGTCATAGTAGACTTTTGTTCATCAAGAGCACCATCTTCGCCTTACTTGATTAAGGAACTCATCATCTTGATCTTCCATAACTCAAAAATATTTTTCCCTGATTACTTCTCAATCTCATACTTAACGCTCGCCATTATTACTAATCCCTCAGATTCAGATCTATGCCCCAACGATAGCTCTGATACCACTTGTTGGAGATTTTGACCTGCGGAATCACACAGATCTAGATCCAGGATAACAATTCAATGACACTAAGCACACACAAGAGAACTCAAATTTAACGTGAAAAACCGTTGCGGGAAAAAACCACGGCACAAAACGACATATCTCCACTATGAAAACAAAAATTACAAAGAGAGAAAAATTACCCGATTCGAACAACCTCGAATCTCACCCTTACTACACCCTTTTAATTTCTCTGGAACCCCTGGAATACCTATTTATAGTTTAACCAACTTTCCTTCCGCACCCTTGCGAAAGACGACTCAAAGTTCCGCAGTCCACATTGGATTCGAAAATGAATTTGCATAACTATGATTAGTCTAGCCGAGGCTACGACTAGTTGAAGGATCCCTACGACCGGTCGTGCATAGGCCATGACTGGTCGAGCATCTCGGATCCCAAAAACAATACTCGTTGAATTTTGAGTCATGTACTGCTCGACCGGTTAAACAGACTTTCACGACCAGTCGAGGAAAAAAAAAAGATTTAATACTTTTTTTTGCTAACACTAATAGATAAACAATTTTAGTGAGTATAAAAAATAAAAAGACATCATATCTAAATGAATGGATACATCGATTGGACTGTTCGAATGAATCACTGCACGCAGCGGAGCATTTGTCAATCACCCAAAAGAGAGACGAGAGAGAGAGACGGCCACCGTGCTAAACCGAAGGATGGGACGTTCATGTAGGGCCGTAGTTGGGTGGGTGAACCCAGTGCCATGGAGGTGAGCGGTGTAACGAGTCCGTGGGGCTACCGTTTTGTATGTACTTCATCCAAACCGTCCATCCATTTTTACAGCTCATTTTAAGGCATGAGATCAAAATTTAAGCATATTAAGATCTCAAATGGACCACACAACAAGAAATTTTCAACCGTAGGTATTCAACCCCCACTATTTCCTGTATTTTGATCCTCTTAAGGCATGGATATGCTTCAATTTTGAGTTCGTACCTTAAATGATATGGGAAAACGGATGGACGGCTTGGATAAAAGACATAAATCACGGTAGGCCCCATGGAGTCTTACACCGCGCAGCTCGCGTGGTGTTGAGTTCACCATGCAATCCGCGTCCGGTTTAATGATCTAAACCGTTGATCTTATCATCAAAAAAACATATGGGCCTCCTGAAAAATCTTCAAGATTGGATGTTCATGACCGTTCAATTAGAGGTCCAAAAAACATGTGCAAAGGAAAAATAGTTCATTTAAATCAAGAAGCATCAAAGAAATATAGGATCCTACTCATCTAGACGCATGTTTTGGTAATCTAAACCGTTGATCTAATGGTTCCACCTTGATTGGGCAATCTGAAAAATATCAAAGATTGGAGGATTAATGACCTTTGACCAGTACAACCTAAAAAATGGTCCATGTAGGGATTCTCGGATGAACGGTCTTGATTAGAGAACAATGCACTCATGTTTGCGGAATCCTGTGTGCCAGCAAACGATGAGCTGGACCCTGTAATTTAGTTGAAGTATCCTGTGGCACATGGGTCCACCTGAAATGATTAGGACCAGATGAGGTGAATTCTATTTTCAGCTGCACATTTGCATCTCCAAATAGAATCGCAGATTTTGTGCTTATGTGGAGTACGTGTACAAGATCTAGACCGTTCATCATTATGGACCGAATACAAACGTAAAATTTCAAAAATATATTTATACCGTTTATTATTTAGATTAATTAATTGAAGAAAATTTGACTTCTGTTTTCAGCGTGGCAGATGGTCTATTTACAACATAAGATTACTGTCATCCGATATTTGAAATAGATTTTAAATTTTATTTTATAATATTCAACGAGGGGGCCCACCTGATGAACGGAAAGGATCTTACATAAATTGCTGCACTACCAATTGCCAGGCACTTGTGTTTGGCGCGTATGGTTGGCCAGGACTTCTGGTGCAAAAGGTAGACTACACCGTGCAGCTGGAAGAACTGGGATGCTCGGAGCCATCTTGAATCAGTACACGTGGCAGGGTGATGTGTCAATCAGGACCGTTCATTCAGTGGCCCTCACTGTTGGACGGCCTATATTCCGAAAATCACACTTGGGAGACGACTGTAGCCATCTCTTCTATACCTTCTCTAGCACTTATTTTTGACGGCTAGAAGTTGTCCTTTTCTACCGTTGCTTTGCAGGCCACTTTTCAAATGGCTGAGATTGTCCCAATCTATATGAATTTTGAAACATTTCCCATCCATAGTAGGACCCACTAGATGGACAGTCCTGATTGACAGATCAGATAGATCTATCATTCTAGTTCTTCGGGCCCGAGTGCATCATCTTCCAGTGCATAAAACTAATCGGTGGGCCGGACCTTTTGATCAATCAACGGCCTGCATATCGATTATAAAAATATCAATTCTCAACCATTGGATCAACGCGATGAAATGCATCCAACCGGTGAAAGATCCAAGAGACCAATATTAGAGCTTTTCTACCGTTGAATGAGAACCGTTGTCGTACTTCTCTTCTTAGCCGTCTATCCTTAATCCACAAATGCAAATCTAAATATGGTTATGCCAGTGACTGTTTATGGGTTATTCAATCCACGTTAGGACACAACAAATCAATGGTCTGGATGTTACAATTTCAAGGCCCAAAGATGCGGGTCCCACACCGCACTGTCCGAAAACCGCCAATAGCTTCAGACAGGCACCAGCAAAGAGCCAATAACCGTCCCGTCTTAGCTCGCTCGAGTCCAGCCGAGCCGACAGGAGCCGACCACCGCATCTGAACGTGAAGACACGCCCGGGCAGAGAAACCGGCTTCCCACTACATTAATACTGCTAGAAACGCAAAAGGCGATTCGCGGCCAACCCAATCGAAGAGGAGATCACATCCAGCAATATGAATACTAGATCCAAACCATCCATCATCTGTGGCCCACCTTGAAAACGTATCAATGCAAAAATTCAAACCTATCAGTCCAAGTATCATGTGGATGACGTAACACGTGCCTCGAATACCAACAACTAGTTTTCCATTTTTCGCACACGTGTAAAACCCACCTGATAATGATCCTGAGCATGTCACAGGTTCCCATCGTAGTCATCAGATACCCTCTTGCATATCAAGTGCTATTTGATACGCATGCCGCGAATCTTCTTTCTATCTCACACGCGCGAATATTCTTTTTTCGGCTAGTTCCCTCTGTCTCCTCACTTACCACCATTTTCCATGCTCCTTCGCTTCTTTCATCATATATCACAACACTCTTCACAAGCCTACCTGTAAAGCCCCCCCCTCTCTCTCTCTCTCTCTCTCTCTCTCTCTCTGTCTCACATATCCTACGCACCGTCTCTTAGCCTACGCACTCTCTCTCTCTCTCTCTGAGAAAAACCCCTAGAAATCTCACCATCTGATCCGACTCCGAGAGGCAAACCGTAAATTTTCCCGCACCGCCGAGGGTTCTTCGGAGAGAATGCCGATCTTCCGCTTTCTCGTCCTCCTCTCTCTCCTTCACTCATCTCTCGTTTCCTGCCAGAGATCCTCCAACTCCAGGTGGCTCACGTTAAATGGTACTTTCTCTCTCTCTCTCTCTCTCTCTCTCTGTCTAAATCCGTTTTACTATTGGAACATGCTGTTGAAATTTCCAGCCCCTCCAGAAATTGATAGTTCCGCGTCTCTTCAGTGTAATGTGGTCAGTGTCCGTTGCGGGCAGTTGCTAGAAATAGCTCAGAATGACGGAATTACACCTTTTGGATGGTGTGGGAGTATCGGTTTTAGGGACTTCAGCTCCTAAAAATTCTGGGTTTTTCTGGGTTATGATTGTTTTTTATTTTATTTTATTTGAAAATCTAACTGGGGCTTTTGCTTTTATAGGATCTCTGTTATGACGAAAATGCCCTTGAAAAAAAGGAATTATTTTCATTTTGTAAAATGATGATAAATTTTAGGTTGGGTGATATTAATTGTGTACTGAGTAGGGGCAATTTGGTCACAATGATTTTTTTTTTTCTGCGAGGGAATTTGTGGATCTTCGTTATGATCAATTAGCCGTTGTGGTAGTTGTTCGAAAGAGCTCAGAATGACGGAATTGCCCCTTTTGGATGGCGTGGCAGTATCAATTTTAGAGGGTCGGCTCCTGAAATTCTGGGTTTTTTCCCTCTTTGTTGTGATTGGATTTTCTATCTGGTGTTTTTCGCTTTTTTTTTTTTTTTTTTTTTTAAATTTTTTTTTTTTATAAAAGAATCTCCGTTATGACCAAAATGCCCATGGATAATTTCTAATCTATATATGCATCCAGGGCGTTACTTTTGGAAAATGATGAGAAATTTTAACTTGGGTGTTGTTATTTTTATGTGCTGGAATGAGGGTAATTTGGTCACCACCAGTTTTTTTTTTTTTTTGCGAGGGATTTTGAAGATCTTTGTTCTGACTAAATTACCCTTGTGGGTGGAAATAGCATTTCTTTTTGTTTTTTGAAAGGTGAGAAAACTCACACACTCTTACACCCACACGCCACGCACGCATGGGTTCTTGAACCCATGACCTCAGAGATGAGACGCCCAGTGTCTACCACTGAGCCAAGACCCAGCATTTCCACATTAGCTATTTATAGAAGCTAGTTGTTTTAGATAATCTTATAATTTTTAGATGAAATTCCTTAAGTGGGAATTCATCTGGATCATCCATTGCTTTGGCCCTACTTCGGATGGCCTGTTTGCTGAAGCATCCATCAGTCAGATCGTCCTGGCCACCAATCAAAGTAGTTCTGCCTATTGAATGCTGATTGTTTGGTGGATTTTTTTTTTCTCTCTAAACTGCTCAATTTGAATCCATGGAGCCGTCCAATTGGTGTCTAGGCAAACTCAGTCACGTGCTAATTTTGGGGTGTTGCCTATACATGGTGGTCTCCAGCGGCTTAACAGTTCTGATCTCGAACATCTATCTCACATGTGTATAGAGATTGTGTACCATAGACTAACCTAGATATTAGAGTTTATCACTAGATTCTTCCTTTTCTTGTGATAATTCCACCTAGTAAAGTTGACTTCTCCTCTCCACCCCTAACTCATAATTTCTTGTTGTAAATACTTTGAATGGTCTTTCTAGTGACTAAATTACCCTACTGGAGGTGGAGCTAGCCATTGTACAATGTGTGAAGTATCAACTCGCATATTTTACTAAGGTACCACATGCTGCGTTTCTAGTTCAACCCAACTGCAGTACATGTGGCCCACCTAATTGCAACCTAGATAATTCGTCCGATGGACCCGTCAGCCCTCTTTCGGTCTGGTGACTCATTTCGATGGCCACCGATACTAAGACAACTCAAATGAGCAACCAAGTTGACTTGTTTTCAACTCGGTTGAGTTGTCTTTGTTTAAGACCGCAGTTAGAACCATGCATGGTTAGTAATAAGTGTTATTTGTGTTGGGGGTCTTGCACAAAACCTTAGGATCTAGCCTCCCAAAACAAACCAAAATTATGGGGATAATAAAGCAATGAACTAAATCAAAGCATAAACCACACGATACCAGAGAATTTTACGTGGAAAACCATCAAAGAGGTAAAAACCACGAGAACTCGTCCAGATTAACAATCCACTATAAAACAGAACGTTACAGCCGATCACAAGCACACACCGCTTGGATCAAACCTTCTTCACTCACAGGAGTGGATAAACAATAAGAGAGAAAAAGAAAAACGGAGAGATCTCACCGATCACGAAGACATAGAAGCGCTGAGACGTGGACTGCGAAGTAAATCACCTCTACGAGCAGAATCTCCCTTCCACAAGCTTCCCCTCTCTCTCTCTCTCTCATCTTTGATAGCCCTAAGCCCTCTTAGAAAATCTTTAGGAAACCTTAGAATACCTTAGAATACACCCCAATCACACACACACCCCTTTATATAAGAATAGAAAGAGGTATAATCAAAATAGGAAACAATTTCTGCAGAATCTGCCTTTCCGCAATCGCATCTGCGTAACTCTTCGATGACATCGAAGGTCTCTCGATGACAGCCTTCGATATCATCTAAGGTCTTTCGATTATATCGAAACAGGACCAAAACTGTTCAGCGACCAGCGGTGAAAAATTTCGACAATTATCGATGTCATTGAGCAACCTTCGTTGACAGCCTTGGATATTATCTAAGGTCCTTCGATGATATCGAAGCAGGACCAAAACTGTCCAGTGACCAACGGTGAAAAAATCCCGACAATTATCGATGATATCGAAATTGGTTCGATTTCATCGAACCTAGTAATGAGGAGAAAATCCCTATTAGTTTGAAGTCTTCAATATGTGCAGTAAATAGGAGCTTGATTGATCGATCGGCCTCGTCGATCAATGAGTGAGCCCCTGATTTTACAGATTGGTTGTTGGATACTTTTCGACAAGTTCGATCGATCGAACTCTCAGCTCAATCGATTGATTGACATAATTCGGAAAAATCAAGTTTATTCTCTAGACAGTTTTGAGCATGTTCGACACTCAAACTTTGGAGCTTATCAATGCTTAGATTGACGACGTGCGTGTGTTTGCATAATTGCACGGATTTTCCTTCATATTCGGCTGTAACGTTATATATATGGGCGTAATGCGGGATTAGGGTATTCTAAGGAGGGCTAAGTTGTTTCTAGGGTTTGGAGAAGAGAAAATAAGGGTTTTTCGACGTTGTAAGTGCATCCATCTCTTGTATTTTCGCTTTCATAACGGATTTTGCTATCGCTTTATGCTGTGGTTATTTCCCGTAAGGGTTTTCCATATAAAATTCGTGTGTTCCTGTGCATGCTTTGTTGCGTTTATCTTTCACTTATTTGATTTGAATTCAGGATTTGCTTCCGTGGTTCCCCAACAAGTGGTATCAGAGCTATATGTTGGGGATCCAATTTTGAATCTGAAACATGCTGATGAAGGGATCGAACGTTTAGTATGAAACTGAAAAGTTCACCGATAAAAACAATTTCGAACTGTGGAAGGTGAAGATGAGAGGCGTTCTAGTTCAACAAGGATTGCAACATGCACTCCTTGGTAAGGCAAAGCGTTCTGCGTCCATGAACAATGAAGGGTGGGATGAATGCGAAGAGAAAGTGAAAATCTTGATTTAATTATGCCTATCCAACAAGGTCCTTTATAATGTCATTGATTAAAAGACCACTGCGAGACTTTAGACTAAGATAGAAAGCTTGTACATGACGAAATCTCTATTGAATCGTCTGTATCTGAAAAATACAATTCTATAACCTAAAGATGGTGGAGGGGACTAATCTTAATGATCACATCAATGTGTTTAATCAGATACTTTGCAAACTGACAAGTGTGGAAATAAACATTGGTGAAGAAGACCAAGCCTTAATTCTGTTGAACTCTTTTTCAGAGTATTACGATAGCTTCATAGATACCATGTGCTAGGGTAAGGAGACCATAGACTATGAGACTGTCATCTTAGCCCTTAAGTCGAAGATGTTGAGAAAGAAGGATAGTAGCGCGAGTTCCTTTACAGATGTGTTGGTAGCTAGGGACATGAATTTTGAGTGGGAGAAAAAAAAACTTGCGATCACGGTCCAAGTTTAAGGGCAAGGAAAAAATGAAGTGCTGGAATTGCGGGCAACAGGGGCATATGAAAAAGGATTGCTGGAATCCTAAAGCCCAGAAGGGAGATAAAGTAGATGAAGCGATGTAAGAGGCCAATACAATAGAATCGACTGAAGAGGTGGGCAGTAGTGATGTTATGACCGCATTCAAATCTGGCTATTTCAACGATGAGTGGATTTTGGATACGTGAGTGCCATTCCACATGACCTCGCATCGGGATTGGTTCACCACATGCAATAAGTGTGATGATGGCTAGGTGTTTATGGGCAATGATGTTGCTTGTAAGGTCGTTGGAATCAGATCGGTGAGCATCAAGATGTTTAATGGGATGAAACACATTCTGACAGATGTGAGAGACGTTCTTGACCTACAGAAGAATATGATCTTTCTGGGAGCTCGCGAGGCAATTGGGTGTAAATTCATCGATTTTGATTATCTTGAAAGTTTGAAAAGGGGCACTCGTAGTGATGAAGATCACAGTAGAGCGGTAACCTTTATAGGTTGATTTACTGTATCGGGTGGAGTTGCAGTGTTTGTAGTGGAGTCCACGTTGGCACGTTTGTGGCATACGCGTCTAGGCCACATGAGTGAGCGCGGCATAAATTTAGGATCGATGTCTAATTCCAGCATTTAAAAGTGTTGATTTTAATATATGCGAGCATTGTATATATGGTAAACAATCACAATTATTTTTTAAGTTGGGTAAACATATAAGTAAAGGTGTTCTGGATTATGTGCATTTTGATGTATGGGAGCCGTCGCCCATTGTTTCTGGAAGGGGGTCATCGTTTTTTGTATAATTCATAAATGACTACTCAAGAAAAGTTTGGGTGTACTTCATGCACTACATATTCGAGTTTTTCTCCACCTTCAAGGTGTGGAAGGCGGTGATAGAAAAATTGTTAGGGCGAAAATTGAAAATATTAATGACAAGCAATGGTGGTGAATTCACTTCAAAGGAATTCAGCCAGTTTTGTAAAGATGATATGATTGTAGAGCATAACACAATCAAACACACACCAGAGCAGAACAATGTAATGAATCGGACTCTCTTGGAGAGAGTCTGTTGAACAATCCCAAGTGCAGGACTGCGCAGTAGTAATAACTTAGTGATTTAGAGCGGGTCGCAGACAGTTTCATGGCCAAGATGGATCAGAAAAGGCCCGGTCGACGATAGAGTGGTCTGGACCGTTGGACCTTAAATCAGGCGTATTTCTCAATCCAGAATGAGTTATCTAACGTAAAATATATGATTTTGGGGTAGAACGAGCTACTTTAGCCAACCAACCCCGCTACACCGGGTTGCGCAGCCCGGATTTGCGAGAAACCCCCTGATCGACGGTCGTTTCCCTGTTTTATTTTCGTTTTTACTATAAATAGTAAGTTTTAGTTTGCTTATAGCTCTTCATCTGTTGGGCTTTAGGATTTGTGTCCAACATGAAAAGTGCTTAGAATAATTAGGAGAACGGTTTGGTGAAGCCAAATAGGACACTTACTATTTTTGGCCGAAAACCTTGCGCACTAGTAGACATCACGACCGTCTATAAATAGTAAGTTTACTATTTATAGTAAGTCACGGATTCTAGGAGTTTTAGTTGTAGTTTGAGTCTGATTTCTTTCCTATTGCTTGGTTCCCTTATTTAAAGGGATGTGAACTCGTTTTATTTCATTCATTAATCAATTTCGAATTTTATTAGAATTTATTTTTATTCTCTTGCTTTCTTTCCTCGTGGATTCAAGAAGTCTCTATGAGGAGTCTAGAGAAGCTCCGTGGATTCGGAGTAGTTATCCTTGAGGAAGACGGTGATCGACCTCATCACGTTCATCCCTGCGTCAATTTGGTATCAAAGAGAGGTTTTCCCTCGGCCTGATGGCAAACAACGAAGGTATGAATCAAAATCCTGTGGACGGTGATCCAGAGATTCGTTATCTTTTGGAAAGAATGAAAGCTTTCCATCGGCAGAGTCAGTTGACCATGCAAGGGTTGCAGGCAACCCTCGATCGTCTTGTGGATGCGCTACTTCCGCCCTGAGCCCTAGGTGGTGCTCCACCACCTATGGTCGCTCCACCACCTGTGGTGGTTCCACCACCCGTGGTTGCTATACGATGTGACCTCGATTATCATAGAGCATTACCAGTGGCAAACCGTAGGGCTACACCAGATGATTCTAGTTCCAGCGATGAAGACATTAATGAGGGTTTTGCCCGACGACCAATCCATGGAGGGGATCATTTAGATCGTGCTGAAAGAGACTATCGAGGTAAGGCGGAACTTCCTAGTTTTAACGGTTTATTACGTATCGAAGATTTTCTTGATTGGCTAGACGAAGTAAAGAGATTTTGATTATATGGATGTGCCAGATCATAAAAAAGTAAAATTGGTAGCGTTTAAATTAAAATCTGGCGCTTCTGCATGGTGGGAACAATTACAACTATCACGAGCCCGTCAGAATAAGGCGCCCATCGCATCATGGCCTCGGATGAGACGTCTTCTTCGATCACGATTTCTCCCCAGTGATTTTGAGTAGATATTATTTCAGCAATACCAGAATTACCGACAAAGAAATCGAACTGTTACAGATTACACTGAAGAATTTCAGCGGTTGGCTACATGAAACGATCTGTCAGAATCTGAGTCACAGAAGGTGGCACGATTTATAGGTGGGTTGCGACCGGCAATTCAAGACCGAGTTCAGATGTACCCAGTCGGGACCATGGATGAAGCAGTTCAATTGGCGGGAAGGGCAGAAACACAACTTGCAAGAGCTCCTGCTCGTCCCTATCCTTCAAATAGACCCCCCATGACGGGTCCCACAGAATCCAGTGCTGGCTCGAGGAAAAGATCCTGTAGGAGAATGTCCTCAACCTCCTCCACCCGCAAACTGTGATACAGGGAGCGGACCATCCAAACCTCAACGGGCAGCACCCACGATAGCGGGCCGGAGTAGGATTCCAAATCCTTATGCTCGGCCAAGGCCGAACAATTGTTACTGCTATGGCCAATTAGGCCATTTATCAAACACTTGTCCTCAACGTCCCGCAGCACACTTGACTATAAATGAAGGGGGGCACTGAAGGTGAGGCCGCGGAAGAAGATCATGACTTTGATGAATATGAACAAACCACTGAAGAAATAGCAGGTGGCGATGAATTGACGAGCAAGGATCGCGGCGAATCTCTAGTTGTGAGGCGACTATTGTATACCCCACGAACGGAAGTACACTCACAGCGACACAATATATTTCGTACTCGGTGCACTGTCAACGGAAAGGTCTGTGACGTGATCATAAACTGGTAGCAGCGAGAACATCGTTTCAAGAGTGATGGTGGACAAGTTGCAGCTACCAATGATGAGACATCCTTCCCTGTACTCAATTGACTAGATAAAAAAGGTGAATGAGACCAAGGTAATTGAACAATGCACTATCTCGTTTTCAATTGGTAAACATTATAAGGATCAGATACTTTGTGATGTGATCGATATGGAAGCTTGCCATATGCTATTCGGTCGACCTTGGCAGTCGGATTGTGATGCGACCCATCGGGGACGAGACAACGTTTACATATTCGTAAAGGATAGTCGCAAAATCATTCTTGCCCCTATGGCACCAGAGAACCACCCTGAAGCCTCTAAAGTGGAGGGGAGTTCTCTCTTGACCATTCGGGATTTCATGGAGGAATCTAAGAAAACCGGCGAGGTATACGCCGTAGTGGTGAAGGGTGAGGAAAATGAACCGTCAAACATCATTCCAAGTTTATGACTGTTGTTAAATGAATTCAAAGAAGTCTGGTCTAAAGATTTGCTTGATGGATTGCCCCCCATGAGGGACATCTAATATCACATAGACCTCGTCCCTAGGGCTAGCCTGCCCAACCGTCCGCATTATCAGATGAGTCCGAAGGAGTGTGAGATACTCCAGGGGAAGTGGAGGAATTGATTCGTAAGGGTCTATTGAGAGAGGGCATGAGCCCATGTGCTGTACCAGCATTATTAACGCCAAAAAAAGATGGAAGCTGACACATGTGTGTTGACAGCCGAGCAATCAACAAAATTACCATCAAATATCAGTTCCCAATACCGCGGTTGGATGACATGCTCGATATGCTAGGAGGGGCCAAGGTGTTCTCTAAACTAGATCTAAGGAGCGGGTACCATTAGATTCGTATCCGACCCGGTGATGAATTGAAAACAGCATTCAAGACAAAGGAAGAGTTATATGAGTGGCTGGTCATGCCATTTGGCCTATCAAACGCACTAAGTACTTTTATGCGTTTGATGAATCAAGTTTTAAAACCATTCACTGATCGATTTGTGGTGTTATATTTTGATGACATATTGATATATAGCCAGGATGAGGCGGAGCACAAGAAACATCTTAGGTAGGTGCTGCAGGTCCTACAAGATACCAAGTTGTACCTCAACTTGAAAAAGTGTAGTTTTTTAACTAACAGCCTGTTGTTTCTAGGATTTGTTGTAACGTCCATAGACATTCGAGTGGACGATGAAAAGGTACGAGCTATTAGAGAATGAAGGATCCCAATAAACATTCATGAGGTGAGGAGTTTTCACGGGTTGACGACTTTTTGTCGTCGATTTGTGCGAGACTTTAGCAACATAATCGCGTCTATAACAGATTGCATGAAAAAAAGGTCCGTTCCAGTGGATCGATAAAGCTGACAAGAGCTTTCACGAGATCAAGCATCGTTTGTCTACAATACCGGTCTTGGTGCTTCCTAATTTCGATAAATTATTTGAGGTTGAGTGTGATGCTTCATATGTCGGAATTGGAGGAGTATTCTCACAGGAAGGCAGACTGGTAGCCTTCTACAGCGAGAAGCTCAGCGAAGCCTGAAAGAAGTGGTCAACTTATGAGCTTGAGTTGTACGCAGTTGTTTAGGCGCTGCGACATTGGCGGCATTATCTGATTCAAAGGGAGTTTGTTCTGTACACTGACTATCAAACATTAAAGTTTATTAATAGTCAGACTAACATGAATCGTGTGCATGCTAGATGGGTTGCGTTTTTACAAGAATTTATGTTCGTTCTGAAGCACAAGTCAGAACAGCAGAACAAGGTGGCTGATGTACTTAGGCATCGTGCATCACTACTTGTTACGATGAGCAACGAGGTGGTTGGCTTTGACTGTCTCAAGGAGCTGTATGCCGAGGATGAGGACTTTAAAGATTCTTGGTTGAAGTGCCAAGAAGGTCACCCCAGTGACCTTCATATACATGACGATTTTCGCTTCAAAGGGAATCGATTGTGCATCCCCTAAAGTTTTCTGAGGAAGTAGATTATTCAGGAGCTACATGGAGGTGGCCTCGGTGGACACCTTGGGCGAGACAAGACGCGAGCTCTTGTGGAAGAGCGGTATTACTGGCCGCAATTAGTATGTGATGTGGGAAGAGCCGTACAACCTTGTCATATTTGTCAGACCTTTAAGGGGCAATCTCAGAATACGGACCTCTACACCCCATTACCTGTGCCTGACAGTTCTTGGGAGGATGTATCAATAGACTTCGTGCTTGGTCTTCCACGAACACAACGCGGCATGGATTCGGTGTTCGTGGTGGTAGATCGTTTCTTCAAGATGGCGCACTTTATCCCATGCAAGAAGACTCTCGACGCAACACACGTGTCGAATCTATTCTTCAGGGAGGTCGTACGGCTACATGGGGTCCCCAAGACCATTACTTCTGATCGTGACACAAAATTCATTAGCCACTTTTGGCGGATTTTATGGACTCGATTCGATACACGACTTCATTTCAGCAGTGCTTACCACCCACAGACTGATGGGCAGATTGAAGTTGTGAATCGTACGTTGGGAAACCTCCTTCGCAGTATTGCAGGAGAAAAGTCGAAGCAGTGAGACTTGGCCTTATCTCAAGCAGAGTCTGCGTTCAACAATATGGTGAACCGCTCGACAGGAAAATCGCTGTTCCGGATTATTTACGGACGAGTGCCTCGCCACACACTTGACTTGGTCCCTTTACCCAAGCACCCAGGCATGAGCATTGCAGCAGAACATATGGCAGATAAGATTATGGGCATCCATGCGGAAGTGCAGGGCAAGTTACATGCCTCGAACGAGAAGTATAAGGAACAAGCGGACAAGCATCGACGACAAAAGGTGTTCGAGGTGGGCGATCGCGTTATGGTCCATCTGCGTAAAGAGAGATTTCCAACCGGGACGTACAACAAGTTAAAAAATAAGAAGATTGGACCCGTCCCAATCATTCGAAAGATCAATGACAACGCTTATGTTGTTGATCTTCCAGATGACATGGCGATCTCAGAGACTTTCAATGTCGCGGACCTGACCGAGTATCACAAACCGGAGCAGGATGTGAACTCGAGGACGAGTTCTTTCGAAGTGGAGGGGACTGATGTAGAGCGGGTCGTAGACAGTTTCATGGCGAAGATGGATCAGAAAAGGCCCGGTTGACGACAGAAGTGATCCGGACCGTTGGACCTTAGATCGGGCGTTTCTCGCAATCCGGAATGAGTTATCTGACGTAAAATATATGATTTTGGGGTAGAGCGAGCTACTTTAGCCAACTAACCCGCTACGCCGGGTTGCGCAGCCCGGATTTGCGAGAAACTCCCAGATTGACGGTCGTTTGTAAGTTTTAGTTTGCTTATAGCTCTTCATCTGTTGGGCTTTAGGATTTGTGTCCAACATGAAAAATGCTTAGAATAATTAGGAGAACGGTTTGGTGAAGCCAAATAGGACACTTATTATTTTTGGTCGAAAACCTTACGCACTAGTAGACATCACGACCGTCTATAAATCATGAGTTTACTATTTATAGTAAGTCGCGGATTCTAGGAGTTTAAGTTGTAGTTTGAGTCTGATTTCTTTCCTATTGCTTGGTTCCCTTATTTAAAGGGATGTGAACTCGTTTTATTTCATTCATTAATCAATTTCGAATTTTATTAGAATTTATTTCTATTCTCTTGCTTTCTTTCCTCGTGGATTCGAGAAGTCTCTGTGAGGAGTCCGGAGAAGCTCCGTGGATTCAGAGTAGTTATCCTTGAGGAAGACGGTGATCGACCTCATCACGTTCATCCCTGCGTCACTTAGACCGAGGTCGATCCACATGAATTTGGTTGAGAATGTAATTAAAACTAATTGGGTTGATTTGGGTTTTAATCCAATGAGGAATAAAAGAGGGTATAAACAATAAATAAAAACACTGATTCAAGAATCCCCACTTAACAAATTCTGAATTTAATTCGTCTTCTTAAATTGATAATGCAAATAGAACTAGATTCCAATTTATTCTAATCGGAAGATAAAACCATAAATCTAATCATAAACATCCAATCAAAGATATATGAATCGAGATAGATTAATCTCTCATGAAGATCTAGTTAATTGATCACAAGGAATTAAAATAACCTATTGTACTCGGAGTTAACATTAGTTCAATCAATTTTACTGATCAATTCCTTCTCCAATCTAGGAAATTAATCAAAACAATCACAATTTCAACATTCAAAACCCATAACTTGAATTTAAAATGAATTAAATATCAAAATTCATCAAGAGGTTCATTCCTTACCCTTAGCAAAAAGAGATTAACTTATCATGACTAACATCTTAAACGAAACAAAAGAAGAAAACAAAAAATCAAAATAGAATCGAAGTTTGGACGAAAGAATGACGCCGAAAGAGCTTCATATCCACAATCTCTCCATTTAAAACCCTAGGATGAGGCTTAGGGTCGTCCAAAACACTTTAATTTATAGGTTTAGAAACCCAACTTCCGCATTGCCTCAGAATCTTCTCGAATTTACGCAATTGTTGTCACTGTTGATCGATCGATGGCTCTCAATAACAACCAACAACTGATTTTCAAAATTGTATGTCAGGTCGGTCGATCGAAAGTAACAAAATATGTCTAGTAAGCTTTTCGAATAAATTAGAGTAGTGTTGATCGATTTAACCCTGTCCACCAATCGATCGATAGGTCCAAAAGTGTCCAGTGAGTTTTTGGCATAATTCAGTAATGTTCGATGCATCTCCTCAATAAATCGAGATCGATTGAAGGCTATGATCGATCAATTGATGATTGTTGAATATTTTCTGTTCTTCACTCTTTTATCTTAAGTTGCTTTCCTTTGGCACTTCTTTTCCTTGAATCTTTGGGTCTTCAAGTCTTTAATTTCAATTCCCAAATCTTTAATTTTACAACTTGTATTCTTTTTTAGCCTTGATTCATCATTTAAAGCATGTATTCGGCTTTGGGTTCAGAATCACCTCGCATGCAGAATACATATCTAATCGGGTCAATTAAACACCTAAATGCATGGGAAACTAGTGCTTATAAGAGGATAAATATGCAATTTTTGAGTCTCAACAAAGCTCAAAGTATGTTGAGCAATGCTGGGTTAGGCAAGGAGCTATGGGCAAAGGTCATTAACATAGCTTGTTACCTAGTGAATCGATTTCCGTCAACGCCAATCTGTCGTAAAAGTCCAGAAGAAGTGTGGAGTAGTCATGAAGTTGATTACTTAGGGCTGCGAGTATTTGGTTGTGATGCTTACTCTCATGTACCGTTCGTAGAGAGATAGCTAGACCAAATAGCTAAGAAGTGCACTTTTATGGGCTATATTGATGGTGCGAAGGGATATAAGCTATATGACAGGGTCACATAGAAGATCACGATTAGCTGCGACGTTAGGTTTGCTGAAGATTCCTTGTTCCGCAAGGATGAACACAATGAAACAGAAAAATCAACGGTTATTGACGTTGAAGTTGAAAAAGGTGAGACATAGGAAGAAGTTGAGCCATAGGAAGAGGTACAGGAATAGGTGGAGCAACCACCTTTGAGGAAAATTCACCACGAGATCACATATTACTGGCTAGATACAAAGATGGCTTAAATATTGCATTCACTCTCATTACTGATGAGGGAGATCTGTCTACCTTTCAGGAAGCACTAGATGATCCAGATGTTGAGAAGTGGATGACGGCGATGCGAGGCGAGATTGACTCTTCGTACAAGAATGAGACGTGAGAGCTTCCCGTTGGGCATAAAGTGATTGGTTGTAAGCGGATTTACAAGAAGAGGCAGGATAGATACAAGGCGAGATTGGTAGTGAAGAGTTGTGCTTAGAAAGGTGTCGACTTTAGTAAGATCTTCGCTCTTGTTGTCAAGCATGTATCTATCACATTTGTGTTGGTGTTGGTTGTCGAATATAACCTAGAACTGGAACAAATGGATGTAAAGACTGCTTTCTTACATGGGGAATTGGAAGAGCAGATTTACATGAAGCAATCAGAGGGGTTCGAGATACAAGGACTAAAGAATAAAGTTTGCAGGTTGAGAAGATCGCTATATGGCCTGAAACAGTCACCTATGCAATGGTATAAGAAGTTGATACTTTCATGTTGAGTCAATGGTTTACTAGAAGTGAATGTGATCACTGTGTCTACTTCAAGACACTAAGTGATGAAAAATTCATCTTATTGGTATTATATGTTGATGACATGTTTATTGCTAGTTATAACATATCTGAAATCAGTATATTGAAGACTCAACTAGCAGGGATATTTGAAATGAAAGATCTGGAGGCTGTAAAGAAGATTCTTAGCATTGATATATACAGAGATAAGGAGATGAGCAAATTACATTTGTCTCAGGCAGAATACCTTGAGAAGGTGTTGCTCAAGTTTGGGATGGATAGGGCAAAACCAGTTAGCACACCTCATGTTGCTTACTTTAGGCTTTTTTCGGACCAATGTCCCATTATAGATGAAGAAAACCAACATGTCTCATGTACCCTACTCGAGCGCAGTTAGCAGTTTGATGTATGCCATGGTCTCTACGAGATCGGATATTTCACATGCAATCGGTGTTGTGAGCAGAAACATGTCTGTGAAGAAATAGCATGAGAGTAATTATGAATTTCTTATTATTATTTCCCTTGAAAGAACGTTACATATATAGATATTTGGAGAGTAGCAGTATTGTTTACAACTCTTACAATAGACGAGATAGAGAGAGTCCTAGTGAAAGAATAAGATGTATAGAGAAAGTGTCCTTTTAGAGATATTCTTCAACACTCCCCCTCAAGTTGGGGTCGAGATATCGACAATGCCCAACTTGCTTAACTAGCTTTGAAACTGTAGTTTTCCAACGACTTTTGTGAAGCAATCTGCCAGTTGGTCCTCCGTTTGTACAAACGGAGTAGATATTAACTTAGCCCGAATCTTTTCCCCGATGAAATGACAATCTACCTCAATGTGTTTTGTTCGCTTATGAAACACAGGATTAGTGGCAATATGAATGGCCACATGATTGTCACATAAGAATTCAATAGGATGATCATCAAGAAAGCCCATGTCTTTAAGTAATGCTTTTATCCAAATAAGCTCACACGTGGTTGAGGTCATTGCTCTATACTCCGCTCGACACTTTGTTATTTACTTTTCCATGTGACTAAGTTACTACTAACAAATGTATACATACCGGTTGTAAACCTTCTATCAAGAGGGACAACCTGCTCAATCAACATCTGAGTAGCTTGTAATCTTTAGATTCATATTACACTTCATTAGGACTCCTTTTCCAAGAGAACCCTTTAGATATCGGAGAATTTGATTTACAACTTCCATGTGGACGGATGATGGCTTGTGCATGAACTGACTGACTAAAGAAACGGCTTGAGCAATGTCTAGATGGGTAGTAATGAGGTATATGAGTCGCCCTACCAGCCGTTGATACTGTCCGATATCTTTTATGGGCTTTCCCATTTCTTTAGAAAGACGAACATTGCAGTTGAATGATGTATCGGTAGGCTTCTTGTCTACTTCCGCAAATCTAATGTGTATTTCCTCTATGGTAAGAAAATTCCCTTTTTTGAAGAAGCTACGTCTATACCCAAGAAGTAATTCAATTTACCAAGATCTTTTATGTCAAATTGTATCTTAAGATTGTGCTTCAGTCGCTGAATGGCTTGATCATCGTTGCCTGTGACTATAATATCATCGACTTATACTAGGATTATTACTCTTTTTGAAGCTTTCTGCTTGACAAACATTATGTAGTCGGCTCTACTTCGTTTATATTTAAAAGCAATTAGGGTCGTTCTAAGTTTTTCGAAACAGGCTCTTGGCGACTGTTTAAGCCCATAAATTGCTTTATTTATTTATTTTAAACTTACATACTATACCATGCTTCTCCTCTCGAGGATGTCTAGGAGGTTTTTGTTGGAGGACCACGGTAGCACACAGATGAATCTACAGAGCTTTGATACCACTTGTTGGGGGACCGCGGAAGCACACAGAGATGAATTTAGGATAACAATCCAATAGCACCAAGCAAACATAAAGAGAACACTGGGATTTTAACGTGGAAAAATCCTTTTGGGAAAAAACCATGGCACAAAACGGCGGATGATCACTATGAAAGCAGAAATTACAAAGAGCGAAGGCTTACTCGATTCAAACAACCTCGAATCTCACCCTTGCTACATCTCTTTGAAACCCTAGGACGATTTAAAAACCCTAAGAATACCTCCTTATCCCGTTTACACCCATATATGTAGCCTTCGAAAGAATCCCAAACGAAATCGGAAACAAATTTCGCAGTTTTGCGAAAAATCTGCGTAGAATCTGTCGATGGCATCGAACTAATCCCGTCGATGACATCGAAGCTATGTCGATGGTATCAAACTAACATCTCAACTGTTCAGAGACAACATGATTTTCTGGAAATTCTCGATGGCATTGAAGACTCATCGATGGTATCGAAAAAGTGCCCAGTTAGTCCAGCAACCAACTGAAGAAAATTCGGAAGACATCGACGGGATTGAGAACTGTTCGATGCCATCGAAGGTGACATCGAACAGGCTGTCGATGTCATCGACAGACTGAGTAACAGACTTGATTTAAGACATCTATTACAACAGTTTCATATATACTTCCTCATGAAGATCTCCATGTAAAAAGGCATTTTTTAACATCTAATTGATATAACGACTACTCTTGATTAGCTATAGCGGACAACAACACGCGTATAGAGCTCATCTTAGCCACAAGTGCAAAAGTTTCTTGATAATCAATACCATAAGTCTTGGTAAATCCTTTTGCAAGTAACCCAGCGTTGTCTTTCTATGGTGTCATTACTTTTGTATTTGATTTTGTACACCTACTTGCAACCAACTAGTTTTTTACGCAAACGCACTATTTCCCAAGTATTGTTTTTTTGTAAACGTTGCTAATTCCTGGTTCACAACCTTCTTCCATTCGTCTTATGATCGCGCCTCTGCAAAACTATCAAGTTCGACATGGTGGAGATGGAGCTTAAGAAAGCTACATGTTGTTTAGAATATTTTTCAAGAGAGATGTATGATTGGATTGGATAAGCAATTTGACACAAAAAATAAGACAACCGAGCAGGAGGATGAATGACTCTTTTTTCTTTTCATAAGGCAATCGTAGTATGAGAGGGAGATGTACCTAGCATATGAGAACCTGTCGTCGATGATTGAGATTGATGAGAGGAACTTGAAGTCATAGGGTCCATACTTGTAGATTCGGGCGTATCGGATAATTGGTTCGTAGATTGTATAGGAGAAGTTGATTCGATCGAGTAATTCTCTGTTTGATCTTCACCTTCTGCTTGATTTTGTCGCATGATGGGCTGCATAACTACAGAAGGACTTGGTGACCAACTGCTATCTTTCTACCCCTCGGCCAATACTTCTGGTAGTTCGAGATCTTTGGATTTTAGTAGTACAGAATATCTTCAACGAATTGCCATCTCTAGTAACACGAATTTTTCTTTTTATTGGATCAAAGCATTTGTATCCATTTTGGTGTGATGAATAATCAACAAAGATACACTTTATAGCCTTTTTGTCCAATCTATTCCCGCTTGATTCTGGTATGTGAACATATCATACACATCCCAAGATGCATAAGGGTGAGATGTTGGGAAGTCTTCCAATCAATACTTAAAATGGGCCTTTTCCATTCACAACCACACTTGGCAATCTGTTAATAACATAACAAGCTGACAATATCGCATCTGGCCATAGGAAATTTGGGACATTCATATGAAACATAAAGGACCTTGCAACTTCGAGTAAGTGACGATTCTTACGTTTAGCTACTCCATTCTGTTGCGGAGTGTATGGATAGGTCGTCTGATGAATGATCCCATTATTTCCAAGGTATTCATTAAACGTTTTACTTACGTATTCCCCTGCATTATTACATCCTAGAATTTTAACTTTGGCATCATATTGAGTAGCAACCATTTTATGAAATTGCTTAAAGGCACTATATACTTCTCCTTTAGATTTTAGTATATAAATTTATAATGACCTTGAAAAGTCATCAATAAAGCTTACAAAGTACTTGAAGTTAAATAAAGAGTCTACCAGTGTAGGCCCACAAACATCTGAATGAATCAAACTAAATGGCTTGTCACAAGAGTTTTCACTGCGCTGAAAAGGTACCTTGGTTTGTTTAGCATAACGACAAGTCTCACCCTTTTTGAAGGAAGAAGAAATGAATGGACATAAGCGACGTAGCACTCTGTATGATGGATGTCCAAGCCTCCAATGCAAAATTTGATCATTATTTACGTTTATTTCATTGCTTAAGAGAGAGCAGAGTCCTTGTGCCTCTTCTCCTCTACTAATCTCCTTCCCCACGATCAGACACAATATTTAGGAAAGAATGTAATAGAACAATTAAGAGATTTGGTTAGTTTGTTGACAAATAACAAGTTGGATGGAAAGGTGGGAACCCAAAGAACTTCGGATAAGTGTAAATCAGAAGAAATGGGTTTTGCCAATTCCATGAACTGGGGTTGGTGATCCATCAACAAGAGAAACCATCTTATTTCCTTTGATGAATGATATAGAAGATAGGTTTTTTTAATGTTCCTGTCATATGATCAGTGGCACTGGAATCTATGATCCAAGAATTTGGAAGACTTTTGAGCAGAAAATGCGTAGGAGACGATACTTGAATGAGGGGCAGAGCTTTTGAAGGGAAATATTAGAGTTGGCAATAGTAGCACTGTTGACAGTTGGTGCCACTTCTAACATCTTGTTATCTTTCACGGAAGCCTCGATTATCTCCTGCTCTTCCTTGGCCTCCTTCACAACAAACCACCGGCTTTCGGATTTTTCTTGGGCAGATAGACTGCTTTTGGGCTTTTTGGTTCTTTCAACGATATAGCCATAAGTTATGTTGATGATCTAAGCTACCTCCCTGAAATAAGGAAGGAAAGAGTTGGAAAATGAAAGTATTTGCAGAGTACCAACCGGTTTGCTCCTCTAGTGTAGCAAGAAACGAAAAGCACAGTTCCCTTTTGGCGTGCATAGGAGCACCAACCACCTTGCTCCTTCAGAGTACCAAAAAGGCACAAGGCCCTTTCTTGACCTTGTCTGCCCATTCCTTTGAATAGATGGCAAAATCAGCTCTCAATAGGGTAGAGTCTGTGTGATGAGTGTGCAGAAGCTACTTGGAACTAAGTGTGCACCGATTGGGTGTGTTGCCAGAGAACCAGAATATATTGAATAATTGGGGCTTTTTTCAAACAGAAGGCTGTCTTCAAACAACTACTCGAACCATGATGGAAAAGAGGCCTCTGTTTTTTTTTTTTTTTTCTTTTCCGTCTGAGATGAGATGCAGGCCATGATCGTACCGTCGGATGTCGACGAAGATGATGGAGTAGGGCCACTTGAAGCTTCGCTGGAAGGGGCTTTCTATGACGGTGGTGAAAAAAGGGTGGTTGAGCAAAGTTCTGCTCTTTTTATTTCAGGTGGTCTTATAGAAGGGGTTTTGAGAAACCCTAGTGCATCGGTGATGAAGGTGTTTGCCGTAACGATGGACGAGCGACATGGGTGCCGAAATCAGAGATTGGATCGCTAGAATCAATGGAAGATACGTCTTTTCAGTTGATGCAGGTGGGAAAAAAGGGTTTTGAAAACCCTAGCTCAACACTCTCACGATCAGAACAAGGGTTTCGAAAACCCTCTTTTTCGTTTCTTCCCCTTGTTGGCCGATGATGGTGGAAGATGACACTGGTGGATGATGGCGGAGCGGAAGCAACAATGATGATGGCTGTGGACGGTGGCTGCGAATGGTGTGGACATGATGGTAGGCAGGGATGATGCTCACAATTGTGACGTTGATTGGAGGTGCCGTCCTGTTGATGCGCCAATCGATTATGTTCACAGTTGAGCAGAGGTGGAGTCGTAGAGATGAAGTCAGGCTCAATAGATCGGGATCTTTCGGCGATTAATGCTGATTTGTTTTTTCTCGGCAGATCAATATTATGATCTTTCGACAGATTATAGACTTGAATTTAAAAGATAGAGCCTGCTTATGGCAGAGCAGAAGTGATGCTGGGCATAGATCGCAATACGGTAGTTCGGGCAGATCTGTTGGCCCGGTGCCTGTTGTTGCTATGGTGATGGTGTTCTGCTGGCACAAGTAGATTCAACGGTTTGGGTCGTGCTACTCTCAGAGATGAAGCAGGGCACTACGATACTGTGCACGGCCGAAACCTAGATATGTGGCAAATCCAGGAGTGGTTGGGGTTTCGAAACCTTGAAAATAGGGTTGTAGCGATTTGGGGATGTGCCTTCTGTTGCAACGATGCTGGATTTAGATGCTAGGAATGTCGCAGGGGTGGAGTAAAGACTTCTCACGGCGGTAGAGTTGTGACTGGCCTAGATCATAGAAAAGGCTCTGATACCATGTTGGAAATAGGCAAGAGAGTAATTACGAATTTCTTATTATTATTTCCCTTAAAAGAACATTACATTTATAGATATTTGGAGAGAAGTAGTTGTATTGTATACAACTATTACAATGGATGAGAGATAAAGAGTCCTAGTGAAAGTGTAAGATGTATAGAGAAAGAGTCCTATTAGAGATATTTCTCAACAATGTCAAACCTGGCAAGCAACATTGGGAGGTAGTGAAATGGCTACTTTGATATCTACGAGGTATAGCAGACTACGTCTTAACATTTGAAAAACCATAGAGAAAATTAATAGGCTATGTGGATGTCGATTACGCATGGAAAGTGGACAATAAAAGGTCGACTTCCGGTTACTCGCTTGTACTAGCAGGTGCGTGATTAGTTGGATGTCGAAGCTTTAGTATATAATTGTTCTTTCCACAACCGAAGCTGACTATATGGTAGTGACGGAGGCATTCAAGGAATGTGTTTGGTTGAGAGGAATGATGAACGAGTTTGGGCTTCATCAAGAGGCCGTGCCAGTTAATTGTGACCGTGAAAGCGTGATCAACTTGGCAAATAATTCAGTTAACCATTCTAGACCTAAACATATTGATATTCGTCATTACTTTATCCGATAGGTGATTGAGAAAGGTGGTGTTGCTCTCGAGAAGATCCATATGAGCGTGAATGTGGCGGGCATGCTTACAAAGGTGCTTCCCACAAAGAAGTTCCGATTTTGTTCGGCTTCTCTAGGTCTAACAAATGTTTGATGACGACGGAGTGTGCACAAAAAGCGACGACGATGGAGAAGTTATGATGGAGGCAATTAAAGATGAAGCTGTGGTTCATGAATGGAGATTGAAAGTCATGGTGGAGATTATTGTTTGAAGTTTTCAATCTGTGCAGTAAACTAGGGCTTGAGCGATCGACTAGCTTGGTCGATCAATTGAGTGAGCCTCGGATTTTATTGATTGGTCGCTGGACACTTTTGGACAAGTTTGATCGATCAAACTCTCGGCTCAATTAATCGACATAATTTGGAAAAATCAATTTTAATCTTTGGACAGTTTTGAGCATGTTCGATCGCTTGAACATGGGAGCTCGATCGATTGATGCTTAGATCGACGACATGCACTGTTTTGCATAATTGCGTGGATTTCTTTCCTATTCCAGTTATAACACTATATATATGGGTGTAATGCGGGTTAGGGTATTCTAAGGAGGGCTAAGTCATTTCTAGGGTTTGGAGAAGAGAAAACAAGGGTTTTCCGACATTGTAAATGCATCCATCTCTTGTATTTTTGCTTTCATAGTGGATTTTGTTGTCACTTTGTGTCATGATTTTTTCCCGCAAGTGTTTTCCATGTAAAAATTTGTGTGTTCTTGTGCGTGCTTTGTTGTGTTCATCTTTCGCTTGTTTGATTCGAGCTCGGGGTTTGCTTCTGTGGTTTCCCAACAATAAGTTGCGTCCAACTGGACAATTACGGTCATCAGTTGGGGGAGGTTTTCTGGGCATCTCTTGTCCACAATGGGGCCTACTAGTTTAACTGTTCAGGTCACCAGATGAAGAGCTCTGCATGTAAAGCTTGTTTGGTGCGTTTTCTCCATTGATATAGAACCCTCTAAAATTGGCACTCCACTTTTCTTTCTGGGGTAATTTGGTCATAGTGTTGTTTTCTATGAGGGCCTTTTGCAAACCTTGTTACGAGCAACTAGCCTTGTGGGTTTGAAATATTGAAACAGGCATGTCACTCTTGAGTTTGTCTGTTTAGAACAAATATGGTGTAGTATCTTTATGCGTTCGATTTGTAATTTAGAACTTTGAATTTGTTTACATGCAAGAAGGATATGGAGAGTTGAGCAATGATTTCCACAACTCTCAAAACTATTCAACTGGACTCATCTGTTTCCATATCTTTTACACGTCTAATTCAGTTTTCTTGATTATATGTTGTGATTGAGATATATGGTTATGGGATTTTCTCCTGTCATCATGGATCCAAAAAAGTCAACTGTCTCAAGATGAGGATGAATTTCCCTGCAGGTTTCATCTTATTCCTTTCACTATTCTTGGTACCAGCAGACTGATACATCATCGTGCATTTTGCAGGTAGTGCTCCTGTAGTAATAGCTAAGGGTGGCTTTTCTGGGGTTTTTCCTGATTCCAGTCCAAATGCTTACCTATTTGCATCGCTAACTACTCCCAATGCGATTTTCTGGTGTGATGTACAATTAACTAAAGATGGTTTTGGAATCTGTGCACCGGATATGAAGCTGGATAATTGTACCGACATCTCTTCAGTGTATAATGATAATAAAAAGAACTACTCTGTCAACGGGGTGCCTGTGGATGGGTGGTTTTCTGTGGACTATGACCTGAAGGACTTGCAGCAGAATGTCTCCTGTAAGTTGGATTTCTACCTATGTAGTTTTTCCTAGTCCTATGGTTGGATTTCTGTGGAAAGACCATTGAAATATTTTAAGATCCAGGAAAAATGCTCATTGGAAAAGGAAGCTGGAAATTCAAAGTTTTAGTTGGTTTCTGTTGCTGTTGCAGATTTTGAAATTCTCTATTTACACTTTTTCAAGCACATCTATTTTATATTTTCTTGACTGATATTGATTTGATCACCTGATCTGCTTTGGACTTTTAATGCACAGCTAACTGCAGCTATGCAGGTGTATTTACTTGGTCATTGTTTCTTAGATTATGTCTTGCAGACTCCTGTGTCTCAGGAGCTTATATATGGGCCTATACTATACGGGATAGAGGAAACCTTGTTGATCATTGATGAAGTTTTTCTTTCTACACTTTAAAGATATAAAAAACACTTTTGAATAGTGTACTGACATCTGCTTGGTAACTGGACAGTGGTTCAAGGAATTTATTCTCGAAGTGAACGATTTGACACTGGTTCTAACAGTATCGGTACAGTTGAAGAAGTAATAGCACAAGTAAAGCCTAGACCAGCCTACTGGTTGAATATTCAGGTAAAGTTGTGTGAATCATAAGTTGCATCGTGTGTTGCAGTGGCATTCTTGTCAGTCTAGATTGTTTTCATGATAACTTCAATGCTTAATCTGATATGTTTCTTTCTCTGCTTCTGTGAGAATCTCCAAGCACCGTAGCTTCTAAGGTCCAAACGAGAGGGACAAATCAGAAAATTTTACCACAAGAAATAATTAAGATTTAATGGGTCCTGATGTATGCCAGGACATGAATAATGCCCTGATATGCCCACCATTCATTAGGGGCTCATGATATGGTGATCTGGACCACTGATATGATGGGACCCACCGTGGATGAGCCATGCCCCAAAGATCTTTCAAATAGCAAGTTGCTACCAGCCAATCTTTGATCCTTTCTTTCCAGAATGTTGTGATTTTGTGTCAGCCATCTATTTCTATTCGACTGATCAAAGGGTTAGAATCTTCGAATCTGGGAGATCATTCGGGTATCCCCTATTGACATTTGGCCCAATATAATGGTCCGATCACCAAGTCACAGGCCTTTCATTAAAGGAATGCTCATATCTCGTTGCATCAGGACCCAATAATTCATCTAATGCTCTCTCTCTTCCTCCCCCCCCGGGCTTCTGCATTGAACTGATCCAATCTTCTGTTCTTGTATGTGCTGCAGCATGATATGTTCTTCAGCCAATTTAATTTGAACATGAGAATCTATGTGATTAGTGTGTCAAAAAGCATTGTAGTAAACTACATCTCATCCCCCGAAGTGGGTTTCCTACGCAGTATTGTTGCAAGATTTAAAGGAAGCCCGACAAAATTTGTTTTCCGCTTTCTGGGGGCAGACATAACGGAGCCGTCGACCAACCAAACCTATGGTTCACTCTTGAAGAATCTTACATTCATCAAGACATTTGCCTCTGGAATTCTAGTTCCCAAGAATTACATATGGCCTGTAGATAATGGCTATCTATTGCCGCACACCTCTGTTGTCTTGGATGCTCATAGAGAAGGGCTGGAGGTTTTTGCTTCAGGGTTTGCAAATGATGGTCCCTTTGGTTACAATTTCAGTTATGATCCACTGGCTGAGTCTTTAGCTTTCATTGACAATGGCGACTTCTCCGTTGATGGCATACTGTCAGACTTTCCTATTACTCCATCAGGGGCTATTGGTAAGGTTTTTTCTTTTCTCACATAAAAATGCATAGCCCCGCATCATCATCATTGTTGTTGGCTTCATGATGATCATCATCAGAGACTCACACTTTTCCTGCCTATTTGGAGCTGTCTATGCATGGTCCTGCATCATTTACAAACCTGATAAAACTTGGAACACCTAAATCTTTGAAGAACGGTGATATTATTATGATACACTGTATGATTGCTCTATTATTATTATATTTTAAATAAAGGCAAGCACCATGCCTGTATTCCACCATAATTTTCTCCTATTAAATGCATTGAGGAATTTATTTTGGCCGTAGAGGCAATCAGTGTGCCTGTGGAATACATCTAGAGCTGGATTCTTTACCTGACTTTTTGAATTCCTAGACTTTCTTTTTTAGCTTTCATTTCCATTGGCCTTTATGATCTCTCCTTGTGCTTGGAACTTGGTTGAAGATACTAAAGTCAGTTTGTGAGATATAGCAATTGGTCTTGTGCTTGTAACTTGTTTGAAGATACTAATAGCAGTTTGTGAAATATAACAGTTGCTGCTTGGTGCTTTGCTACTCATTAATGAGAGACGTTCCAATGCTCTCAAAACACTGTAACTTATAGTGCTGCTGGTTACATCGGGACAGTGAGAGTCCAATCCATTGTTCTAAACTGTTCTGGTCCAATGCACATTTGATGGGCTATGGCTACCATGAAAACGTTGAACTTATCTAAAAATATTAATCATTTGATCAATGGTCTTTAAGATGGATGGTCAAGATCGTTTAGGAAAAAATAGGTCCAATCAGCTAATTTATCCACCTTTTTGTTAGGTCCCATAATGGATTGCATATGATTCTAAAGAAATAATTTTGTTACGCAATCATAACCGTCCTGTTCATGGTCTGGAAAACGGATGGCTGCAGAAAATAAGGCCAAATCAAGGATGAATAGGATCATCCGATCAGTAAGATTTTCGAATTGTAGTCTATGAAATGTGTTTTGGAGTTGGACAGTTCAGATCAATCAATTGGACTGTCCAAATGAACTGATGCAACTAGAAGCACTATAACTTATAGTGCTCTGAGAGCACTGGAGCATCTCTCCTCATTAATGATTTTGATTGGTTAGTTAAGTAATGATTGTTAGTTCTTTCCTGAGTGTTGCTGATAACTGGCTATAGTTACTGCTTAATATTTGCCATTGTCTCATCTTTCAAAAATAAAAATAAAAATTGCTGTTGTCTGGAAAAGTGTGCATATCACTAGATGATTACCGTTATTCTGTTTATCTTTCCCTTTTTGTAGTTGGAATTCGTTCGATGATTCTTTTCTTAGGGCCTGCTTGAAGTGCCCCCAAATAGGATACACCTTGGGTTTGTGCAGATCAGGAAATGGGAAATGGACTTGTGAGTATATTGTTTCCCCATCTTGTCCACTCCAAATTATGAGTAGGTGGAGAATGGTTATCCCACTCATGATTTGGTTGGAAAGCATCCACTCAGCTGAAAATCAGGGAACATGTAAACAGGCCTTTAGTGTAGATAGAATTCTGCAGTTGGCTTAGACCATTATACTCCTTTGGAAGATTCATACCCTTGTTAGTAAAGCTACTCATGAGAGATTTTGAATGTGAGTCAAACTGAACCACCCCCCCTCCTTCTTTCTGGCTTTTCTCATATTCAGCTGTTGGTCTATCGATTTGAGCATAAATGCCTAAAATTATGAAAGCTGCTAGTTGTATGGTTGATAAGCTCGTGTTCTTACTTCAAAGAAGATTCTTGTAGATATTGACTTCTCGTTGTTACTACAGATTGCTTTTCTCATCTTAACAAGAATGCTTCTAAGTCGGGTATGTCGCTATCCAGTATCAGTACTTTGTTGTTTCCATCAGCGGTTGAGTTTGTGACTTCTCCTTTTTAATTTTTAATTTTTAATTTTTTAAAAAATCTTGTGCTGTGCATCAGGAGGGAAACCAGTAATAATATCACACAATGGAGCTAGTGGATTCTATCCTGGTTCTACTGATCTGGCTTATCAGAAAGCCATCGCTGATGGTGCAGACTACATTGATTGTTCTGTTCAAATGACAAAAGATGGGGTTCTTGTCTGCTTAAACAACATAAATCTTGTCGATGGCACAAATGTTGTTCAGTCGCGCTTTTATTCTCGTATAGTAAAGGTTCCAGAAATTTCAGGAGCTTCCGGGATATTTACCTTCAATCTCACATGGTTGGAGATTCAAACACTGAAACGTAAGTCGAACCTTTTCTCCTCATCTTCACATGAAACCTCCCAAACTGAGCTTGTGACTTGTTTCCATATGTCAATTGTTATTCTTACTGTTGCTTGCTGCACTTCCTCTTTATCCTGCCCTACGCATGGAGATTCATCTTTGGGAAAGGCATCATTACATCATTGTGTAGTTGGGTTTCTTAAATTCTTTTACTGTTTGGTTTTTGTTGAAATTAATTGAAGTTTGTACCACTCCTTATGAAAGAGAATCATATGGGATGACTATTGAAATAGCAGATATGATAGAGAAAAGCATATAGTATTGAAGAAGATAATGCATGTTCATGCATAATCATCATCTTCATTATAGTCTTGTCCCAGCAGTTCGGGTCAGCTTTAAAAAGGAGTTTTTAAAGATCAATTATTTTCCCTCAAGCATTTACTTCTTGTAGATCTCAGTGTAGAGAAGTGTATGAAGGTATTCTCGTATGAGAACAAGTTTGTTGAGTTGTAAATTTTTAGGGTTAATTTATCAGTCCGGCAGGCATTAATGTTTGTTTTTGCATAACTCATTATTAAATGTTTCTATGATCGTCATCTTTTTGCCCATCATTGCCAGTGTTCACAGTAGAAGGTGATTTGATAATTATGGTGTGGAGAAAAGAGGAGAAGAGTGAGAGAGAAGACGAGGAAAGAAGAGAGTTTGGGGAAATGTTGTGTATAGGTCAACATGCCCTAACATAGAAGGTTTTATTAGAATAGAGCATATAATACACTGCAGGAGAAGAGGAAAGAGTGCACATGCACTTACATTAAAAGAGCCACTAATCACATACACTATACACTAACACTCTCTAGACTCCCTTTCAAGTTGGGGCATAGATGTTGATCATGCCCAACTTGTTATGAACACGATGAAGAGCATCTCGACTAGAGGTGTACACGAGTTGAGCCGAGCCGAGCTTTGCCTAGCTCATGCTCGACTTGGACTGCTTGAGTCTCAGCTCGTGCTTGGCTTGGCTTGGCTCGGCCTTCGAGCTCGGAACAGTAGCTCGTGCTCAGCTCAGCCGAGTTCGAGCTTGTTTCGAGTTCGAGTTTTCGAGCCGAGTTTCGAGTTCGAGCGTTGAGCCAAGTTCGGCTTGTACCAGACGGTCGTCCGGCCAGTGGTCGCTGGTTGGACTTAATATACATTCAACAGGTCCGTACGGCTAGTGGTCGCTGGTCAGATGGGTTCCGCTACTCGGACGGCAGGAAAAAATGGAGAGTGGAGGTCGGAGGATAGGACTCACTTTCGAAAGAAATGCCGCCAGACAGACACTGGATGAACGAAATGTAGCTGGACGGATGGCCGATTTGGGCGATTTGGAAGGAGAAATGGGGCGATTCGGGTGAGAGGGGGGGAGAACGGGTAGGGCTTGTTGGTATGGGTGTATGGGTAGGGTCAGGCGACTGGGTAAGGTTTTTTTAACAAAACTTTATATATAACTTAAAGTCGAGTTGAGCTTAATACCGAGTCGAGCTACGTCCAGCTCGAACTCGACTTGAAATGTTTCGAGCACCCAAAATATGGCTCAACTCAGTTCGAACAACGTTTCGATCCGAGTCGAGCGAGTTACCAAGCTTAGGCTGCTCGTGTACAGTTCTAATCTCGACCTAAAGACTTTGTAAGAACATCAGTGAGTTGATCCCTGGATCAATCAAAAGGGGTGATGATTTCCTTAGAGGCATCTTTCTCCTGAATAAAGTGACAATCGACCTCAATATGCTTGGTACGCTCGTGGAAAATTGGGTTACGAGCAATATGGATGACCGCTTGGTTGTCGCAATGAAGAGGAATGGGAGTTGGAGGATAGCCAAGTTATTGAAGAAGGGTGTGAAGCCACACGAGCTCATATGTCGCATGAGCCATAGCATGATATTTTGCTTCAGTCAAGGATCGAGCAATAACCAGTTGCTTCTTGCTCTTCCATGTGATAAGATTGCCACGTAGGAAGGTACAAAAGCCGGATGTAGAGTAGCGATCGTAAGTACTACCTGCACAATCGACATCAGAATAGCCAGAAATATGAAGATGACCATGCGACTGAAAGCGAAGGCCAAGACCCGGGGCTGATTTTAGATACCAAAGTATGTGGTATGCAGCTGTGAGATGTGAAGAATGGGGAGCTTGCATGAATTGGCTAATAATACCCACTGCAAAGGAGAGATCTGGGTGAGTAAGAGTCAAGTAAATGAGCTGGCCTATAAGTCGTCAATACATCCTGGGATAAAAAAAGTGAGCACCATAATCTGGCCGAAGCTTCTGCGAAGTATCCATGCGGGTGGTAGTAGGTTCGCACTTTAACATGTCAGTCTCCATGAGAAGATCAAGTGCATATTTTCGTTGTGACAAGACCACTCCGGACGAGGAGCGACCAACTTCAATTCCTATGTAGTAGCGAAGGGGACCAAGATCCATGATCTCAAATTTGGTCTTTAGAAATTCTTTGACCTTCCACGGTCCAACCAAATCACAACTGGACAGAACAATATCGTCCACGTACACAATAAGAACCATGATGCTCGTTGATCAACGGCATATAAAGAGGAATGATTGGCATGATTACGAACAAAGCTAAACTCCATGAAAGCCTGATTAAAATTTTTGAACCATGCACGTGGGGATTGTTTGAGTTCATAAATAGCTTTCTTCAACCGACATACAAGTGCAGGGTTGCGAAAAGCAACAAAGCCAGAAGGTTGATGCATGTAGATTTCCTCTGTAAGGTACCCATGGAGAAATGCATTTTTAGCATCAAGTTGAAACAAAGGCCATGATAAATTGACGACCAAGGAGATCACAACAAAAATATAATTACGCTTAGCCACCGGAGAGAATGTCTCGAAGTAATCCACACCATGAGTTTGCGTGTAGCCTCTAGCAACAAGACGAGTTTTATAGAGATCAATGGAGCCATCCGGAAGAACTTGATTGTGAATATCCATCGTCATCCAACAGGTTTATGCCTTGAGGGAAGTGGCACAAGCTCCCAAGTATGATTCTTCTAAAGAGTAGACATTTCTTCTATCATCACCTTCGTCCAATTAGGACTTTGAAGAGCATGTGAGAGAGATCGATGAATAGTTTGTGATGAAAGGGAAGCTGTAAATGACTGAAGGGACGGTGAAATATGATCATATAAAACGAAATTAGTAATGGGGTGCTGAGTACAAGATTGTGACATTTTGCGCAAGGCAATGGGGAGATTCAGACTCGAGGTGGGAGAGTCACCTGAGCCAACATCCAAAGTGAGTGGAAGGTTAGATGGCTGAGCGTGTGAAGATTTATCTTGACGATGATACACCCGCAAAGGCTTAGGCGTCACCCAAATCACTAGCAGGATGCTGGATGGAGGGGAGAAGAGTTTTCCCATGATCACCAGTGGAAAGAGGAAGAGGATAAGAGTTATGCTTCCCTTGACTCGCAAGAGGATCACAGAGGGATCGACCTGGAGCTGAAAAAAGAAATATCCTCAAAGAATGTTACATCAGCAGAAACATATTTTTTACGATTCGAGGGGTTGTAACATGCCCTAATATCTCTTGGGGTAAGATTTTGGTCCATCTTGAGTAAAGAAACCAAAGAAAAACTTACCGATTTGAGGCAGATCAAAGAAAATCTTATTAAGGACCCAATTTTTGAATTTCTCTATTTCGGCCAAAACACCTTGAAAGAAGGTTTAAAAGTTCTCAAAAAATCATGACAAATATTTTAAAATCAAGATCTATCAAACCCCTAAACTTTTAGCTCAAATGGGTTCCACGCGTCCATACAACACTGACGTTAGCCACACAACTGCTGACGTCAGGAAGTTGATGTGTCGCCTCTCAACTTGTTAGATGCAGAATGCCCTGGTTTATGCTCTAATACCAAGTAGAAGGTGATTTGATGATTATGGTGTGGAGAAAAGAGGAGGAGAGAGAGAAGAAGGGGAGAGAAGGGAGTTTGGGGAAATGTTGTGTATAGGCCAACATGACCTAACACAATATTTTATTATAATAGAGCATATAGTACACTGCAGGAGAAGAGGAAAGAGTGCACATGCACTTACATTAAAAGAGCCACTAACTGCACACACCACACACTAACACTCTCTAGATTCACAACATGAGCTCGTTTCCGGTGTTCATGAACACGTGGACCCAGTGTTTAAAAAGGGTCCGGGCTGAATGATCAGACTGGTTGGGAACATAACCAGCCACCAAAATATGTCGATTGCTATGAACTGGTCAGTTAAGGGGACTTCCATTTATTGTGTTTGAACTTCGAAGTATCAATATTGTGCAAAACATTTGAAAAACCACATGTATCACGTAATGTATCAGTCTAAAGTAAACATCAGGGACACTTAAAAGAAAATAGTGAAAATTTTTAAGTGAAACTTCAGGAGCTGTTAACATTGTTTTTGGTAGCGCTTGTAGTGTAGCACATAACATATGTAGGTAGCGTAAGCTATAGAGCTACATGTAGTGTAGCGCAAATAGCATATGCTACCTGAAATCTCCTCTTATTTATTTATTTATTTATTTTTTGAAGTTTTTCTTCTATGCTAGTTCAACACTTATTTTAAAATGGGGGTGACTCATCCCCATCACACGTGGCACTACATTAGATCAATCTGGACCATCTAAATTGTGGTCTATATCATGGATAGAGCACTTGGATCAATCCGGACCATCCGAATTGTGGTCCATGTTGTGGATTTGTGATGTTTCAATAATAATAATAAAAGAGGTCACACTTAGAGATGTTTGAAGGCAAAGAGAGATTTTGCAGGGAAATATGCGGTTGATGATCCAGATTTGCAGTAAAAAACTCCTAGCAATTATACGTTTTGTAGATTTTATCATATTCTCTATTATTTTAATTAAAAAAATATTAAGTATTGTGTAGCTTATGCTACACAATATGGAGGGCCAAACGTACGCTATCTGCTACGCGCTATTTAAAACACTGACGATCCAGATTTGCAGTAAAAAACTCATAGCAATTATACATTTTGTAAATTTTATCATATTCTCTATTATTTTAATTAAAAAATATTAAGTATCGTGTAGCTTACGCTACACAATATGGAGGGCCAAACGTACGCTATATGCTACGTGCTATTTAAAACACTGTTAAAATATACATGAGAGAGTTATTTAAAATACTGTTAAAACATACATGAGACTGTGGATCGAAATTCAGATTTCCTCAATTTCTCAACTATCAAAATTGAAATTCCTACTTGGTTGTCATGCTAATATGTTGAAAAAGATGAGTTTAACTCTTATCATCTTTGAAGTTCCTGCCTGACTTTGCTATTGGATCACAATTTCTCCACCAAATTTGCCTCTTGATGCGTAACTACTCGAGAAACACAACCCAAGGAAAGGACAATTTCTTTTCTTCGACTTTTCTCAATTTTTATTTCCAGTCTAATATTGCAACTATCGCTGGTGTCAGTCAATACTTGCAAAATATCACTAGTATCTTGATGCTGTATTTATACAACTAAACTTGCATGGATATATTTTGATAATATCAATATCGTGCCATATGGATGGACATCCATGATATATATATATATATATATATATACCTTTTGAACACCCCCTAGGTTTCATATAGATGACCAGTGATACTGATAGTATAGGCCAATATAATCATTGCTATTGATACATCGAACACTGCATTTATATTAAAAAAGATGCAACTATATCAGTCGAAGCTTGGATCCACAACTAGCATTTGAAAATTGAAGGAGCTTACCACTTAAAAGCAACCTTGTTAATTCTATCTGATTTTTTATGAAGCAAATTTCCAGCCCTAATGGGCCAGAGCTGTCTGACATTTAGACAGCAGTTGGACCCAACCACCCTGAAAATGAGCCAAGTTGGGTCTGGGCTTTAAAAGATTCTACCTCACATTTTCTCCCAACCTTCATTCACTTTGTACTTGATGTCTGTTGCCTCATATTCTGATATTGCTGTAGTTAATGGGCACAGAGATGCTCGTACTCATTATATTTGACATGCAGCAGAAATAGGCCTGTGTTCAAGATATTAAATGATGCTCAATTGAAAGAGATGGTAGTTTGTTTTTTCTGCTTATTATTATTATTATTATTTTGTTTGATCCAACAGTGTACAACTGGTGCCTACCTTTCAGCAACCTCAACTAAGCTATTGGTCTCAGCTAGTGTTCGAAATATCGATATCACGTTACATATCGCACCCTTGGGTTCTAGATATATATCAGTTATCGCATGGGATATATCATTTGTATCGGGTAATTTATCCCACTTTTTGAGAAACAAGAGGAAACATTGGGAAAATGGTTAAATTTCGCAATGAAATTTAAGGGATTATTAAAACCCTTAATACACACTTCTAAATCATAACATCTCAAAAAGAAGTGCACATGATAGGTTTCTTGTATAGGGTGCTAACTCCTAAGCTATGCACAGTCTAACCGAACTAATACAACTATATTCAAATTGAATGCATAACATGTAGAGTGTATGTAATGATCATTTCATTCAACACTCCTACATACTTCAAAATTAGTCTCAATTGACAGCTCGTTGAAGGGATTTTTTTTTAAAAAGTGAGTAATATTTTAATTAAAAAATTATTTTTATTTTCCAAAAATTGTCAAGGACTTAACAAATCAGTAGATCAGCCCTCATGCATGCTTGATTTCATGTTGGGAGTGCAACATTGCAAGCAATTTGAGAGAAATTGTCGAAATTTCAAAATTTCCCAATTTTTTTTTTTTCCAAATTAGACCACCTACACTCAAAATTTGAAATTAGAGTGTATGTGATGATCATTTCATCAAATACTCCTAAATACTTTGAAATTAGTCTTAATTGACAACTTGTTGAAGGAAATTTTTGAAAAAAAACATGAAGAACCATTGGATATCGAAATCAAAGCTCCAACTCCATGATTTTTCATGCAAAATATGAAGAAACAATGAATTTTTAACCATTTGATACTGATTTAACATATTTTTAACTTTTTTTTAAAAAAAAGAGATCGGAAATTGAAAATGCTCACCAGGTTGAACATGTGGGATATATCGGTACTATCTATGCGTTTTGTATCGCACAGGTGGGATATATCGGCTGATATCGTCGATATTTAAAACATTGGTCTCAGCAGCATCATCATGTGATAAGACATGCCCTAATATCTCCTCTTCGGTAACCTCAGATGATCTTAGCCATCCAACAGTTAGGTTATTCAGTGGACGAGACTCCAAGGTATCTCCCATTCACCATGAGGCCCACCATACGAACAACTTGGATCCCAAAAGATTTACCCTCCATCGACAGTATATTGGGCTTACCAAATGCTTGATCAAATCTTGTATATTTCCTTACTGTTTTCCCTCTTTCTTCTCATTGCAGCGGCAATATCAAATCCATTCTTGGTTTACAACCTGCAGCGGAACCCAGCTTATGCAAATGCAGGAAAGTTCATGACATTTTCTGATTTTTTGGACTTCGCAAGGAAGCAACAAGTTGCTGGAATCTTGATCAGCATAGAGGTGAGTGCATGTCCACTGTACATTCTAGTTCTATTAGCATATGAGAGATGGGGTATTATATGAGGCTAGATGGAGAGAAACAGTTTCTTTTTGTTTGACCAACAAACCTTGCAGGCTGATCCTACCTTTCAGTGACCTAGGCCATTGATCCGGTTGGTCCCATCACTAAATAGGCAATGTGCTAATATATCCCATATCCAATGATCCTAGCCTTCCAATGAAGATGAACAATTAGAACCAATGGCCTACATTTAGCAGGGACCCTCAACATTTGGGTCTCAAGATTTTCTTTCTTGATTTTTGGATGCATCTCCCTACCTTCATCCACAATGAGGCCTGCAATATGAACGATATCAATTGTCAAAGGGTGAGCCCACATGTACAGTGTAGATAGCCAAGCAAATGCTTGGTGCAAGTCCCAATCTATTCTCCTGCTTTCTTTCTTTTTTTTTTTTTTTTATTCTTTATTCTTTTTTCCTTTCTTCTTTCTTTCTCTATTACAAATCCCTAGTGAGATTAGAACATGGTGCAATTTGGATGGAGCCAGGGGTGGCTATGGGTTGCATCAGCCTGCGAGGCAACTGGCCCGACCCGCTTTTGAGGTGGGTTTGGGCCAAGCTAAATGTGTAGCTGATTGGGCTAGAAATGCGACCGATTTAAGTAAATGGGTCAGGCATGGGTCGAACCCTACCTGACCTGCCTATATCGATTATCAATTTGTTGGACCAGATAACCCAACCCAACCTGATCCAAAATCCAAAACAAAACAAAGAAGAAATTTGTAGCTGAATCAACTAACTCGGCGTGGTTGTGCAAGGCCTTAGACTCATTACATTCTTAAACCTGAGTTGGGTCATGGCAGGTTGGCTTGGGTCAGGCCTGTTTGCAATTAAATGGATCGGGTGGGTCGAGGCCGGGCTCAATGAATTTTAGGTGGGTGGGGTTTGGTTAGAGCATAACAGGCCATGGATTGGGTTTGGGCTATAATTCTTGAACTGGTTAGTAAATGGCTCAGGCTTGGGCTGACCGCAGTCGAGCCCAAGCCCAACCAATTGCCACCCCTACATGGAGATCCCATCTACCTTCGAAAGCTGGAACACCCAAACATACCCTATCTCTTGCTTTTGAGACAACAAATTCTCTACAAATCTGAGGTCTATAAGTTTATTTCTGTTGTAGCAATTGAGTTTTCCTTGCCTTTCTATCCCTGCAGCATGCGGCCTTCCTTGTGGAGCAGGGTCTTCCTGTTATTGATGACGTCCTCAAAGCCTTAAGCAATGCAAGTTACGACAATCAGACAGCTCCCGATGTCATGATCCGGTCCACCAACAGCTCCGTTCTTGAAAATATCAAGCAGCAAAGCAAGTACAAGTGCGTGTACGAAGTGGACGAAAGCATCCGGGATGCCCTCAACTCATCAATCGAGGAAATCAAGAGATTCGCAGATTATGTCTCCATCAACAGGGACTCTGTGTTTCCCACAAACTCGAACTTCCTAACTATTGCCACCAACATCGTACCAAAGCTCAAGGCATTTAACCTCACTGTGTACGTGCATCTATTTCGAAATGAGTTCGTATCCCAAGCATGGGACTACTTCTCGGATGCAACGGTGGAGATCAACTCATTTTTCCAATCTGCTGGTTTCGATGGAATTATCACTGATTTCCCAGAGACTGCAAGCCGATACAGAAGTAAGTGTCCTCCATGAACGATGCTTTTTTTTTTTTTTATTGTTGTTATTGTTTAATTTTTACATGCATTTTTATGTCTGAGTACATGCAATGAATTCCGCCACAAAAATGAAAAGTCCCTTTTAAATGGGCGCAGATTACCTATGATTCCCAGTTACAAGAGGGGATTCCTGTAACCCCGGTCATGACCCAATGAAAAAGTGCCCTGTGCGTCTGTCAAATGCCAAGCCTGCAAGGAAAATGGCAAAATTGTTAATTCACATAGGGATTCTTTGCTTTGCACTGCGGTCATTCCAGGACATCTAACAGGTGGACATGGAGCTTTTTCTAGGGTGCTCACAGTCACTCTGTAGTCACTGATGGGTCCTGATGCACCCAGTCTGTACTAGGGGCCATTGTCCGGTGATCCAAACTATAGATCTGATGGACCCCACCATTGACCATGTATGGAGGACTGTACTATGCAATGCTGGGCCCAAGAGTTGATGCTCGGAAGATTTTTCCATTTGTACAAGTGGGGCACATTCTGTTAATATGACAGACCCCACTGTGGATGGCCCGTGCACCTAGATCACTAGGTTAGTAGATCCTAGGCATTGAATGTTTGGCCTTTTTTGGTTGAATGTGAACCATCACTGTGATTTCTCTCTCAACCATCTATTTTCTGGCTACCAATTGAAGGGTTCCAATCTTCTCAGCTAGGAAGTTCGGTGCATGGGACGTCTCGAGTGTGGTCAATGACATAAATAGCTTGGATCAGTGAACCCTGGGCCCCACTTGCCCAAATTGAAAACCCAAGCATATGATGGAAACTCTTTGCCAAACATTATTTCCCTCATGAGGTGTGATCCAAACTTGCCAGATTGGAAAATCGTAACCCACACCCTTCGGTCAGTGGCTCATGGTTTGAAAGTTAAAGATAAGTTCAATGCAAATGTTCAAGGAGAAGGGGATGGTTTGGATCTTCCAAGTAGGAAGATTTTTTTTTTTTTTTCTTTTCTTTTTTTTGGAAGTATTCCCCATCCCATGGCAAGGGCCCATCAGATCAACAGTCGATCGTCGAACTGATCTTTTGAACCAGTTAGTGAAAACTCACATGTTACAAATTCACACTGCATTCCAGTTAGTTAATTACCGTTGCTTTGGGTTTGATGCAGAGACTCCTTGTTTAGAGATGGGCAATAATATGCCAGCTTACATGAATATCATCCCACCTGGTGGCCTCTTGACTGCCATGACTCGCATGTCGTTGCCGCCGACCCAGGCTCCGCTCCCAGTCCTGACAGACTCCGACATAAATGAGCCGCCTTTGCCTTCGATTTCAGGGAAAGTGCCATCCTCCAGGGAAGGAAGCAGCACACCGTCACCCGCATCCTCACCACCTCCGAGCGGGCAGTCACGCCCATGTGCCTGTGTCATCATGTCGATGGCAATGCTCCTCGCATCTCTCCTGCTCATATGAAACCATCAAATGATTTCTAATCTTTGCATTCATTTATTGGCGCCTGTGGCACTCTGTTGCTCTTATCTTTAACCTTGAGAGGTTCGGCGAATTTTCTGTTGTGGTTACTGCTCTCGATCCGCTACCGCTCCCCTGATGGCTTGATTTGTTCATTTTCTCCCCCCATTTTGAGAAAACATGAAGTCCTGTAATATTTTGGACATGCACAAGTCGGAATAGATTCTTTTGTATTATTCATGAATATGTTCTGTTTGGAGACCAAATCAGAATAAGTAAAATGTATTATCTGGGTTGTGAATCAAAGTGTTAGGCAATGGCTGTGGTATGATTGCATCACCACTGTCGGATTGATATTGGGTGGTTTGGGGCCGTGTTTGATTATCTAAAAGCCCCATCCTGATAATCTGTCACGTGGCTCAGCAATTCGGTGGGCCGTGTTTGATTACTGGCTTCAAACTTCTAATTCTGCATCATGTTTTTTGTTTTTTTTTTTTTTTAAAGTAAAAAAAAATTATTTATCATTTTTTGGGTGTATTTGGTGCCCCCAAATATTATGAAATTTCATGATTAATCAGTTTAATTTGGTGCAGAATCCAAGATATTTCATGAAATTTGGTGCAACCAAACAAACTCTTTTCTTTTTCGTCTTATAGGTTGGAAAAACTCAAGGAGGTATGGTGGAGCTTGAAGAATCGTAATTTGGTGAGTCCATTTCTCTACGGTACACATGACAGGGTGATGCATTGATAGGAGCCGTACCTCTAGTGATATCTATCATAGACGGCCGGCCTGTGTTTCAGAAATCACACTGTTGGCTGCTTGGTTTGTTTTTAATTACGTGAGCATGCTAAAAGCAATCAAGTTGGTCGAATATGAACCTATATGACCAACACTTGCAGAATGAATCAATAAAGTTGGTCGAATATGAACCTATATGACCAACACTTGCAGAATTTGATGAGTGTTGAATTTGATGATGACCAAGTGATAATTGAAAGGTGGGGTTTTTTCTTCCAAGACGAGTTATTTTGTGCTTTCCACAAGAAAGAACTTTTAAAATACCAATACAAATTAAATAAAAGTAAAAACTCATAATTAGTCACTGGGAGTGACAGTAAGTGTCAAATTATGGTTTCTATGAATAATCTTGATTGAATTATCTTCTCCCAATCGGGTGCTATATATAGATACAATTACATCTTATATAAAAGAAAAAAATCCTATTCTAAAGAGAATTAAATATTCTCATATTTACAAGGACTAATTATAGAATCAATCACATCTCATAGAATCAATCACACCTCATATACAACTCATGCAGACACTCCCCCTCAAGTTGGAGCATAGATATCTATCATGCCCAACTTGTCAATTATACCATGGAACACCTTTTCGGAAACTGCTTTCGTGAGTATATCCGCTAACTGGCTTTCGGATTGAACAAATGGAAACTGTATAATCTTTTGATCAAGTTTCTCCTTGATGAAATGGCGATCAACTTCAACATGTTTGGTGCGGTCATGTTGTACAGGATTCTATGAAATCTCAATGGCTGTCTTATTATCACAATGGAGATTCATAGGTTTTGCATATTCAATTCCCAAATTTTTTAGTACACTTTTAAGCCACAACAATTCGCATACACCATGAGCCATACCTTGGAATTCGGCTTCTGCGCTTGATCTTGCAACAACCTTCTGCTTCTTGCTTCTCCAAGTGACAAGATTACCTTCTACATAGGTAAAATAACCAGACGTGGACCTTCTATTGGTTTGATCACCTGCCCAATCAGAATCTGTGTATCCTTCAATATTAGAGACACTACTTTTGGAGAACAACAAACCTTTGCCTGGTGCACTCTTCAAATATCTTAAGATTCGATATACCACATTCATATGCTCTTCACTTGGTGCACGCATGAACTGGCTTATGACGCTCACTGCATAAGCTATATCTGGTCTTGTGTGAGACAAATAGATTAATTTCCCAACCAACCGCTGATAACGACCCTTGTCTGTTGGAGCTTGATCTGGAAAAACTCCAAGTTTATGATTCATTTCTATGGGCGTTTCTACTGGTTTGCAAGCAAGCATTCCAATTTCGGTTAAAAGATCTAGCACATATTTCCGTTGTGAAAGGAAAATCCCGTGCTTCGATCTTGCAACCTCAATCCTCAAGAAATATTTAAGTTGTTCGAGATCCTTCATTTTGAATTTAGCAGCTAAATACTCCTGTAATGCTTTCATTTCACATGGGTCATTTCCTGTCAAGATCATATCATCGACATACATGATGAAAACTGTTACCTTTCCTTCTTTGTGTTTTATAAACAAAGTATGGTCTGAATTACTTTGTTTATAACCGAATGCCTTCATTGTAGAAGAGAACCTCCCAAATCAAGCTCTAGGTGACTGTTTCAGCCCATACAATGACTTCTTCAATTTACAAACTTTACTTCTACACGAGGAATTACGTTTGACTCCGGGTGGCAACTCCATGTAGACCTCTTCCTCTAAATCTCCATTGAGGAAAGCATTTTTGACATCAAATTGTTGCAAGCACCAATCCCGATTTGCCGCTATAGATATGAGAATGCGAATTGTATTGATCTTGGCTACCGGTGCAAAAGTCTCTTGATAATCCACCCCATACCTTTGCATATATCCCTTTGCAACTAATCTTGCTTTATATCTATCAATGCTGCCATCCGTTTTGAGTTTCACCGTGAACACCCATCTACATCCAATTGTCTTCTTTCCTTTGGGTAACGGAACAAGTTTCCAAGTCGCATTCTTTTGTAGAGCCTCCATCTCTTCGTTCATCACCTTTGTCCATTTTGGATCAGTCAATGCATCCTGCACACTACTAGGAATAGATACAGTGGATAATTGATTAACAATAAATGCATATGATGTAGACAATTTATGGGAGGACACATGGTTACTAATTGGGTATTTGGTCTTGGCTTTAGGATCAGGTCCATATTATTTCTTTGGAACTCCCTTAGTTGATCTTTGTGGATATTTAGGAGCTATATCTTCTGCAGGAATATGTGTTTCATTAGACTCATGAAATATGGGATTCGAGATTACCTGAGGAAGAACATTGTGGGTTGATTCTTCAGTTAATGGTGTGGACATGGGCAACTCTGAGGGCATCGGTGATTCTGACATGTCAGGAGTACCTGAATTATTTTAGGGAAGAACTATCAACTCACTCTCAACTTCAGGAATACTATCACAGTTTTGATGAACACTTTTCTCAAAAAATTCATTCACTTTTTCTAACTCCATAAACTCATCACCTCCACCAACTTCCACATTCTCTTCACTAGAACTCTCCCCCTGAAGATAAGGGCCAGAGACTTCCCCCGTGTAATAAGGTTCTACTTCACGAAAAGAAGGATCCAAAGTCACATGTAATTTTCGAGTTTGAGGGTCATAACACCTGTATCCTTTCTGAAACTCAGAATAGCCAACAAAGACACACCGTTTTGCACATGGATCAAGTTTGTTTCGCAAACTTTTGGGGATATGAACATATACCGTACAACCAAAGACTCGTGGTTCAAGATTTGGGAGATGAGGGACTGAAAGTAAGGATTGCATCTTTTGTTGGGGAGTTTGAAAATCTATGACTCGAGAAGGTGTTCGATTAATGAAGTAAGTAGCGGATTTTACAGCCTCTCCCCAATAGAATTGAGGCATGTTCATGCCAAAGAGAGAGGCACGAACCACCTCCAATAGTTGTCTATTCTTCCTCTCTGCCAATCCATTTTGCTGCGGAGTATAGGTGCAAGAAGTCTAATGACGAATCCCATGTTGGCTCAGAAGCTCACCGAAGGATGTATTTATATGCTCAGTACCATTGTCGGATTGCAAAACACGAATTCGTTTTTGGTATTGAGTGTCCACCATATTATGAAATTCCTGAAATGCTGTACATATATCACTTTTTTTGTTAAGCAGAGACACCCAAGTCATTCTAGTGCATTCATCAATAAATGTAACAAAGTAGCGAGCTTTTGAAATAGAAGGAATTTTTGCAGGACCCCAAACATCAGAGTGAATAATCATAAAAGGTTCTGAACTTTTATTCAAACTTGGTAAATAAGAAATACGATGACTCTTAGCCAATTCACAAATGTCACAATGAAAATTCAAATCATTCAAAGCTGAAAAAAGGTGTGGGTGTAACTTTCTAAGATAACCAAAGGAAAAATGTCCTAGTTTCCGGTGCCATAACCATATAGTTGCTCGAGATTTGTCTTCACTACTAGTTTGATTTGCTTGACTAAATTTCGGTCCCCCATTTTCTGTCAACTCCAAGTAGTAGAGTTTGCCCCGTCTAACACCATAACCAAGAATCTTCCGAGTTAGAATGTCCTGAAAAATACAAAATGAGGGCCAAAAGGTCACAGTGCAAGCAAGAGTGGAGGTAATTTGGCTAACCGACAAAAGATTATATTTAAGGGATGGAACAACAAGGACAGTATCTAATGTGAGAGTATTAGATAAGATGACAGATCCCTCTCCAGTAATAGGAGAGGTACTACCATTAGCTGTGGAGATAACAGATTGAGAAGATAGAAAAACGGAATGCAACTGACTGGAGTCCTTTGTCATATGATCGGATGCACCTGTATCAATAATCCAAGTACTGTTCTTAGTAGTTGCAGAGAATACAGATGTCTTACCGACAATACCTGGATGGACAACATTTGCTATAGGCTGCGATTGGTCTTCTGCTGTAGATGTCACCATAGCTTTCCCTACAATCTTCTTTCGAGGTTTCTTTGTGAAGTCCCACCACTCATGATAGCCAATGAGTTCATAACATCGCTGTTTCGAATGACCTGTTTCACCACAATGAGTACATACCAGGCCACCAGACTTTCCAGTTGATTGATTGTTTTGGTTTTTCGATGAGCCAGACTACGATCCTTGTTGAGTTTGGTTAGCCAGCATAGCCGAACTCTCAGAGATTGGACGAGAGCCTCCCATTGTCTGTCTTTGTTGATATTCTTTCCTGACATATGCATACGAGCTCTCAAAATCGAGTTTTGGGTCTTTTCGTAAGATTTCTCCACGAACCTGATCAAATTCGGAGTCGAGTCCACTTAGAAAAATATGAACTCGAAGCCTAGCCATCGCAGAATGCAACTGGACCACCCCTTCAACTGTTCCTTTCTGAGAAATAGTCTTGTGATCGATTTCCTGAAAAATAGCAACAAGTTCATTATAGTACGTTGATAATAGTTGACCATTTTACGTGGTAGAAAAGGATCTCTCATTTAATTCAAAGATACAGGTTTCGTCCGATCCATCATAGAAGGTTTTCGATACGGCCTCCCATATCGCCTTGGCTGTGGGGAGACGAATAAATCGCTGCATCAGCGACGGACTCATTGAGTCGATAATCCAACTCTTCACTTTGTGATTTTCAGTAATCCATGTTTCAAGATTGGGATCTCCGGGTGCAGGTTTTTTTACTTCTCCGGTAAGATATCCTGCTTTGTTACGAGCGTCAATACGCATTTCCATGAGTTGAGACCATAATGAGTAATTGGTCTCATCTAGTGTGATGCCGGTAGGAAATAAAGAATTGTCTTGGTGGACAATAATCTGTGGTGCTGGTGTTGGAGCTGGTTCAGTTGCTGCGCCTGTGGTGATTGTCATCGCACTCACAACAGATTTACGGTAGTGACTCCGGTGTCGTACGCTCCCGATGTCACGGCCTTCGTCGAGGACCGTCAGATGAAGAAGATGATCGGCGTAAAGAGTAAGGAGAGCTTGATCGTCTTGTTGATGGAGAAAGCTAACAGATACAACGTCCTTGGAGTGGCTAACGAAGCTACTGAAATATGATCTCCTTAGAATCGAAACCGCTTTGATACCATGTCAAATTATGGTTTCTATGAATAATCTTGATTGAATTATCTTCTCCCAATCGGGTGCTATATATAGATACAATTACATCTTATATAAAAGAAAAAATTTAAATTTATATTCTAAAGGAAACTAAATATTCTCATATTTACAAGGACTAATTATAAAATCAATCACACCTCATAGAATCAATCACACCTCATATACAACTCATGCAGATAGTAAGAATTTGTCTCTAGACGGGGTTCTTCTTCTCAAGATGGGTTACTCCGTACCTTCCACGAGAAAGGATTTTCAAAATAACAGTGTAAATTAAACAAAAGGAAAAATTTACAATCAGTCATTATGAGCGGCGACAAGAATGCATCTTTTAAAAGAAATGCTTGATATCAAATAAGAACAAATCTAGTGTTTGTAAACTTAGATTAAGTTGAGATAAAAGTCAAATTGATAAGATAAGTTTATTTGTTTGTTTGTTGTGTTCGATTGATTAGTTGATATCTTTTTGTCGAATTCTTCTGCTATTTATAAATGTTTGTTATAGTTTATTCCTCCAAATCTTTTTTCTATTATTACAATAGTTATAAAAGTCAAAAAGCCACTTTTTAGATCATTCTTATATTACGTTTTTACGCTGTGACTGCTTCTCTTCGAAACTCCTCTCGGCTACTTGCTTTACCTTTGTTGGCCAGGGCTTTTTTTGACTAGCATCGGTTGTCTTTTATATCTTAAACAACCTGGGCGCACTCATTGCATATCGATTGTAACATTTCATCAACTGTCCCACATACTAAGTAGAATAACACTTATGCCCACTTTAAACTCACAAAAAACACTCTAAATATTTGAAAATCTTTTTATCCACTTCATATTTCTTATACAACGTCACGTGTCACTCTCCCGTTAGCTTTCTCAACATTGCAGAATTAAGGTACAACACATACATGTCACATAATCCTACCCATCTATTCACGGGATAAAATTTGACAGTTTACTACTTTGTGCTACTACTGCATTGAAGGCCACTGATTGGACGGGTAGGATAATCTGATGGATGTTTATTTTGAACCATTTGCAATCCGATGTATAGAATAGTGGATGGATGGTCCTGATTGTTAATCGACCTTGCCAGCTGTGCTGTGGAGAGACTGATCTTTTTATTTATTTATTATTTTTTATCTTGGATGGATAGACCAGATGATGATTAAAAAAAAAAAAAACTCGTGGGCACACAAAACAAACAAACCGCGAGACCCGACGGGCCAGCCCGGCCTATTGACAGCACTAATTGCAGGACCACGGGATGTTTTTCATTTTTAACCGTCCAATAAACTTTCACCAATCTGATGGTCAGATAATCAATTAAGTATAGTATTGTTGTGGGGATAGATCAAAACTGGGACCCAGAATTTGGACAGTTCAATTTGAATTGCTTGTTTGGCACCAACATCATGAATGAGGACCGTCCATTAAGTCCAGTCCATTTTTCATAGGTTGGAGTTGGAAAAAATTAGAAATGGATGGTTGAGGACGATTGAAGAAGAGAGGTAGATTAATGGGTGTTTTAGGACCATACTATTGGTGTGATTTTTGAATGGTGGGATGAACTTAATGAATGGTCGAGAGAGACCATGAAATGATTTTCAGGTGGGCCATTGTATTTGAAGGGATATTGAAGGATGAAAGGATGTTTGGTAGAGGTAAGAAGTGGAAATGGCTACTGGTATGGGAGAGGGTGGGATGATGAAAGGCATGAGAAGAGATGCAGTGTATGTGAGTACAGTGCCACTCAGGGCAGCCAAGGGACCTGCTCAGCTCTTCATGTCTGCAGCTTACTCCTTCAATCTGTGGTCGGATTTGCAGCACTACATGGTCCTCATCAGGCCCATCTCTCCCCCAGCTCAGGTCTCTTTCTTTTTCATGATTTTTAATGAATTGGGTTTTCTTTCTTTTCTCTTTCTCTACACTGTTTCAAGCATTCTAATTAATGAATGAATTGGGTGTTTTTCTTCTTCTTCTCCCTCCCTCTCTCCCCCTCTCTCCAATTTCTCCAGTTCATTCGTTTTAATGAATTGGGTGTCTTTGTTTTCTTCTTCTTCTTCTTCTTCTTCTTCTCTCTCTCTCTCTCTCCAATTTCCCCATTTAATGTGTTTTAATGAATTGGATGTCTTTGCTCTCTCTCTCTCTCTCTCTCTCTCTCTCTCTCTCTCTCTCTCTCTCTCTCTCTCTTCTCCAATTTACCCATTTCATGCGTTTTAATGAATTGGGTGTCTTTGCTCTCTCTCTCTCTCTCTCTCTCTCCAATTTACCCATTTCATGCGTTTTAATGAATTGGGTGTCTTTGCTCTCTCTCTCTCTCTCTCTCTCTCTCTCTCTCTCTCTCTCTCTCTCTCTCTCTCTCTCTCTCAATTCATGCATTTTCATTTTCAATGAATTGCTCTGTTTTGATGGGCTTTCGTAACCTTAGTGATTTTTAATGCTATCTGTTCTTAATTGGAACAGATAAGCAAAACCATGCAATGTAAAATAAAAAGAGAAGGGTTTTAAGAAACTGAAAGAGCAATTAGGTAATTAGGCCATGTCTTAAAAACACATGGAAAGATGTTTGGTACAATGTCCCGATGTTTTTACAGGATATTTTGGGCTATAGCAGTTGGATAAGGGGTAATGTTTGGTAATCCAAACTGTTGATTTTGATGGTTGCCTTGAAAATTTTGAAGATTGGAAGATCCTACACCTTAGGTAAATAGCCCAAAAAACAAAAACTTAAGGAGATGGGCCATATTCAGGACAAAAGAGTTAAATGATCAAGGGGTTAACATATTCCAACCTAAGTTGTTTTTTTTTTTTTTTGGGGCATCCCCCATACACAATGAGCCCAGCATATAAACTATTTAGATATATCATGTTGAATATGGGCCCCTGGGGCCCACTTGTGGGCGACCACCTGTGGGTGGGTCTCACACAGTTAACTCTTGGAACATTTGTGGTTGGATATCCCCTTTTCCAACCCTCTTCTCTCATAATTCAAATTCAAACAAGAGAGAAGATTATGATAAGAGAGAGTGATTGGCCCTATCACATCTAAAGTCCTCCAAATTTTCTCTTCCATTCCATTCTATCAAGCGCCATAACTTCAGTTAGACCATAGGTCTTTTATATCGCTTCATAGATTTTTTATTTTTATTTTTAAATGGGTTAGTCACTTTAATGTAAGATGGTCTAGTTTTAAAATAACGTCATATATAGAGTGATATAAAAAATGTAAAAATCAAAATAGTTTTTTATTTTAAATTTATAAAATGATGTTAAGATTTATTTTATAGAGTAAAACAGTGTATATGGAATGCAGTTTTAGTAACAATAGGAGTGTAAACAAGGAATTAGTTAAGATTACTGACTAAGAAGTTTTCCAAAATGACCACTTTCAATACCTTGGATCAATAATTCATGAGAGTAGAGAGATTAAGAAGGATGTTGCCCATAGAATTCAAGCAAGGTGGAAGAAATGGAGATAGGCGTTTGGAATTTTACGTGATCCTTTTGTACCACACAAAATTGAAAGGGAAAATTTATAGGATAGCTATAGAACCAGCCATACTTTATGGGACAAAATGTTGGGCAGTCAAGGAACAACATATTCATAGGTTGAGTGTAACTGAAATAAGGATGTCAGGATGAATGAGTGGTAAGATGAGGAATGACAAAATAAAAAATGAATGCATTCGAGGGAACTTAGGAGTAGCACTAATGGATAATAAGATGAGAGAAAGTAGACTTGGAGGGTTTGGTCATGTGTGATGGAGACCAAGAACCGTGCTGATTAGGACTTAGTAGTGAGTTGGTAAAAGTTGAAGGCTTTAAAAGGGCAAGGGGTAGGCCCAAAAGGACGTTGATGGAGGTAAAAATGAAAGACTTTGACCTAAGGTCTAACTGAAGATCTGGCCCTTGATAGAGTAGAATGGCAGAACATGATTCATGTAGCTGACCCAATTAATTAGGTTAAGGCTTAGATGGTGATAATGATGAAAATATATTTTATAGAGTATTTTGAAAACTTATTTTTGTACAACCATTCAAAATACAACACTTCAAAGCTGGCTACCATACAACTGAATATTAGAAAGGAAATGAAATTTGCTTCGATCCACTGCTAAAATTATCACTGGAAAGCTAGAAATGAAAGCACATAAGAGATGTAATCAAACACAGTTGAAATGGAGAAGGGTTGGAGGTGTTGAAGAATGCCAGGTAGCTCCCTCAAACCCAGGGCTGTCTACAGACTGGGCCAAGGTTGGTTTTGTCCCAGATTTTCAAGTGATCCGGCATGGCCTGTCAGATCAGGGCCAGGCCTACTGATGTTTTAGGCTCATTTCCTAACAGCTAGGACAAGGCTATGATGATGATGGATTTGTCGACGTGGAGCCCATCGACAGCCCTATTCCAATGCTGACTGCCATAAAACATTGAATGAAAATGCTTTGAGAGCCATTCATCAGATGGGGCCACCAAGCATGAGGACTAGCTGTGAAGGGCAGTGTCATTCATTGATAAAATGTTAGATATCACATATTCCTTGTCTATTGTTTCTACTGAAGTGCTAAGGTGATTCACAGCATGTGTGTAGGATCCTATTTTTTCATCAGACGGGGACCACTGAGATTATGCACTGGGCCTAGAAACAATCTGGTCTACTCATCAGATGGGCAAACATATGGTAGAAAAATAGACAGTTTGAAAAAGGATGAGTGACAGGCGACAGCCTATATATATTTAACATCCACATATAGTCCACCTGATGAATCGACTGAATAGACTTCTATGCCAAGGCACATTTGCAACATGTTCTCTGCTTCTCTATTTCTGACTCGACTATGTTATGGACTTGGGGAGTGTTTGGATGCTCCTTTGAATTGAATTGGATTAAAGTTCTCAGTGTAATAAAACAAAACTAAATTGCAATTTCCTTTATTAACATTTGTGTTGGTTCTGGGACTACAACTTGCAATTGGGTCAGTTTGAGGACTACTTCGTTACGAATATGAGGAAAAACATTATCAATTCAATTCATTCATGCATATGTGCAACCAAACACCACCTCGGCTGTGAAATTTCCAGCGTTGGCCCATCTATGATTAGCGAACAAGATTAATGGTCCAGATCACCAGACTCATGCACCCGAATGCTGGGATTTTTATGGGATAGATGTAGCATTACGCATGGTGCACGATTAATGCAAGAGCATTTTCACACCAGGCTCAAGTGGGGTAGCCCGTGGGATGTGGGGACACACTTGGGGTGGGCAGCCCGTGTGAGGCGGGCTCATGTGAAGTGGGGCCCACGAGGAGGGTTCGGCCGATGTCCTATCCCATGGGATGTGGGGCCCACGAGGAGGGTTCGGCCGATGTCCTATCCCATGGGATGTGGGGCCTGGGCTATGAGATAAATTGATTGATTCGCTACACTTTATCAGTTTGAGCTTTTAGAGCAAGTGGTCAATTGTCCTACATCAAAGTGGTATCGAGACTCTTCATCAACGATATAGATAACTTCTTCTTTATTCTCTAGTGGGAGTCCTTGGTTGCACCAACATTCGTCTCTCCCGCTTCGAATCTCCTTTCTTGTGCTTTTTAGCTGTTTTTACTTCCATTTTTCAATAGATGCTTTCCCTACTTCCACACCCAAATCTTATTTTCTCATCTTTCTACCCTATTTTATTTTATTTTTTTGAAGGCAGTGGTTTTCGATTTTCAGCCTCAGGATCCTGAAAATCTCTACATAGCACTTGCAGCGCTGTCTGGTAGACAGGTGCCAGGTGAATCTACTGTTTGGCTACCAAAATTTTCACTGGTAATTGCATCCAAAGCATTTCTAGATATCGGGCAAGGCTTCAGTGCACATAGAGCTCAACATGAGTCATTCTGTTCATTATCTCTCACCATTTAAAGATTGTCAGAAGGAATGTAGCGGCATTTGGGAATTGGAATTTTTGAAAGTCCATTCTAAAATGCATGTTAAGATAGCCATCAACCATTTATGGATGAGTGGGAGATATGAGCACACCGACACTCGGTGGGCCCTTGGCACATGCAGCCTTACATCGGGTTAGTATATTTTGTGTTGAAGATGATTAAAGCATGCATGTCATGTAGGGGATGTTTTTTTTTTTGTTTGTTTGTTGCACTCAAGATATTCAAAATCGGTTATGGCTGTTACATAACGGTAACGGTCATAACCGTTATGCGTTACAGGGTCGAAACGGCCGTTACAGAAAAAACAGGCCGTAACGGTCCAATAACAGTTTTTTCAAAAAATAAAAAGGGCTGTAACGGCCGATACGACCCTTAATGGTAACGGTGGTGACTGTTATGGCCATCATTACCGTTTTGGAACACCTTGGTCGCACTCGAGAGTCTGTTGCGTGGCTCATCCAGATTTCAGCCTAGCCTGATGATCTAGACTTATTCATCTGATGGGCCCTACCATAAATGGATGAGATCACAAAATCATGCAGATTTCACCATTGAATATGGACCATTGGACCTACACTTCTGTTCTTAACCAATGTCATGTAACATTTGTAGAACATTTGAGCAACATAAAAGGTGGGCTCATCCACGAAGATCACCAGCCATGAAAATTAGGCTGGGTCCACTCACCACATGAGCTGCGATGGTGAGTTGCTTCAGATCATTGACCATCTACTGATGTTGATGGTATGGCCTGAAGATGAGTGAACCAGCCTGATTTCTACATCATGTGATCTTCAGTGCTGGTTTCACCTTTTGCACGGCTCAGATGGCCCACACATTGGTCATGTTGGCACTGAAGAACATGGGTTGCATGGTAGCTTAGCATGCTTGGGGTTGTATGTGATCATTTATCGTATATGATACAATTTGTGGTATGTTTGGACCTTGGCTTTTGATGATATTTTGCACCAAATTAGACTGATTAATCATGAAATTTCGTGATATTTGGTACAAGCAAACGCACCCAAATGCCTCGAGCTAATTACAATTTGGACTACATCCAAATAGGCACTTAACAAAGTATATAGATTACAATGATGAAACTTATGCATGCCATTATTGGGTTTTTTAAACTGAAGATTGCATGCAGAAGATTGGATCAATCGTTTATTTTCTTTATTTCAGTGACAAATCAAAATCACTAGAATCAATCACAGCTTACTTTCTGTTCGTCATCTTTCAGGAGTTGTTCGAATGAGGAAGCTGGCAAAGCTGCCTACTAGCAGATGCTGGTTTGTTGGATTTTCCAATGAAAATGGCATTGATGTGGCCCATAAATTCAACAACTGCTGGCAAACTGATCTGAAAATTGGTGACCATGATTGCCGCCATTACACCAATGGTAAGTCGAATTTAACATATGTCATGCGTGTTTATATGATATAGGTAAAGCTGGGCACGGGACGACTCGACTCTCCTGCCTCGACTTGTCCGACTCGACCCGAACCGAATGGGTGAGTCGGTCCTAACCGAGTAGGCTTCGCCCAATCTGAATTCAAACCGAGTTGAGTCCGAGTTACCCAGTAACTCGATCCGCAACTCGATCCGGTCATTCTTGACTCAATCTGAAACCTGACTCGACTCGGATTCGGGTATATTAAAATAAATAAATAAATAAAAACCCTAATTTCTAAGTATCTCTAAACCTACCGGTAGCACCCGACCTCGACCTCGACCCAATCCCAAACTCTCTTTCCCTCCCTCGTCCTCCTCTTCCAAGCCCGACAGCCACCCACCACCATCACCGCCCTCTTCTCTCTCTCTCTCTCTCTCTCTCTCTCTCTCTCTCTCTCTCATCTCTCGATCTGACTTGGTGCCAAGTTGACCCAACTCGGTACTTTTGACTGGGTCGGACTTGGTTCGGATTAGTCCAGGCCAGACCCGGACTCGAATCGGGTTAGGCATGCTGGACTCAATACTGAGTCAGGTCGAGTTCGAGTCAGACCTATTTCAAAACCCGATCGAGTCGGGTGAGCCCTAACTCGGCCCGACTCGACTCGATGCCTAGCTCTAGATGTAGGTGTGGATGCATTGATGCATGTGTTCATATCTGTATATGTGAGATTTTGTTATGCCAATGCATGTCGGGATGATGTGATCAATCTTAGAAAATACGGCGATTTCTTTGTGCATGCATTCATCACGTTTACCAAATGTTTGAAGGGTTGGTCGAGTGCCTTACTGGTGAACAACACGTCTTGGAGCGTTTAAGAGGAAGTCGAGCCGGTTGAATTGTTATGTGACATCGACAGCTACTGGCCTATTCATGCATACACATACATACATAAATACATACATGCATTCATACATTAGGGGAAATGAAGGTGGCCTAAGGATCTTAGTCGATGCCAAGGAATGGCTTTGTAATTGCTGCAAACCTGGTGATCACCTAACAATGCCCATGTTCATTTTTCGGTCGCTTGATTGATATAGGCTGTGTTTGGCTGCTCAATGGAATTGAATTGCAATAATTCAATCTATAACTTGATTCGGTCATCCACGGGCCAGCTGCTAGATTTAAAAATTTGGTCGTTTATGGTTGGACTTGAAATGCATGGAATTGCAATTAGGGGTGGGTCATCACTGCTAATTTCAAATGGTTCTGCCTCCACTTTGGTTTTTTCTTCAATATAATGGATTGGGTTATTGCTATTTTGTTCAGTAATTGAGCATCCAAACGCTCAAAGCTGGATTTGCAATCACAATTCAATGGTGAGGGGGGTAGCGTTTGGCATTTCTATGTTTTCTTCTATTAGATTGTGTAAGCAATGTATTGATAACAATGAAGTGATGAGCATTACAATTACATTAACCTTGAGAAATGTATATGGGCACATGTACTGATTCTTGTATGTCTTTTGGTGGGCAGTATTTTTTTTATTTTTTTTTAACACTCGCACACACACCCCACATACGCTAGTGGAATTTCACCACCTATGGGTACTCGAACCCTTGACCGGATGTAATGCACCCCCAAATTGTACACTTTCCATATATATATATATATATATATATATATATATGGCCAGATGCTCAGCTGAGCACAAGTTCAGACCGAACTTGTGCGAACTTTTTGAGAACTCATCATAGGTGATGTGAGTCCAAAATTTGAGCAGTCTCCATAAAACCCCCAGGGCCCAACTTTTACTTTGATCTAAAACTTTGGTGGGCCACGGAAAAAGAAAACAGTTTTCTCCCTTGATTTGCATCTCTCTTTGCTATGACCCACCGGAGTTTTAGATCATGGTGAAAATTGGCCCTTGGGGTTTCATGGGATGTTGCATCACATAGATTGTTCGGATTAGATGCCCATAACACGTGTAAAAGTGCACACATGAGCATGCCTATATATATATATATATATATATATATATATATATATATATATATATATATATATATATATACATATACACACACACACACACACTATGCGCTCGAGCTCACAATAAGCTCCCATGAGGTCGAGCTGTGTGGGCCCCACCATGATGCGTGTCAACCATCAACACCGTGCATTTGATGGGTCCCCTTTAAATTATGGGATATCCCAAAAATCAGCCGTATACGGAACTCAGGTGGGCCATACCATCTAAAACATATAAAAGTACTTGGTGGAGCCCACCTGAAATTTGCGTGCGTCTGAAACTTGGTCTGAACCCTCATCCAAGTGGGACACACATAATGGATGGGCTGGATTTGTAAACCACATCTCGGTGGGCCCAAAAAATGATTATGAATGTTTTAATGGTGCACGGCCCCTCTCCACTTCTGTATGTGGTGTGGCCCACACAAGTCACGGATTGACTTGATTTTTGAGACCTAGGCCCACGATGGAATGGTGCATCTGACTGATGGGGTAGATGTTTGAAACGCATCACGATGGGGCCCACACAGCTCAACCTCATGGGACGTTCCCATCAGCTCGAGCGCATAGTACCTTTTCCATATATATATATATATATATATATGCATGCAAATTACAGGTGGGCCCCACCAAGTGCTTTTATATGTTTTAACAGTGTCTTCACATGATTTTAGATGGTATGGCCCACCTGAGTTCCATATACGACTGATTTTTGGGATATCCCATAATTTAAAGGGGACCCATCAAATGCACGGTGTTGATGGTCGACACGCATCACGGTGGGGCCCACACAGCTCGACCTCACGGGAGCTTACCGTGAGGTGGAGCACATAGTACCTTTTCCCTACACACGCACACACGCACCACCACACGCACGCCGTAGTGGAATTTCACCACCTATGGGTACTCGAACCCTTGACCAAGTGTTGAAACTCCTGAGAGTAATATATATATATATATATATATATATATATATATATATATATATAGCGGAACGCTCACCTGCGAACCGGTTCGTACGTACTGCGTACGAACTTTTTTTAAAACCTATCATACGTGATTTGGATCCAAAATCTGAACCGTTCATGTGAAACAGCACCTCGTGAAACCTCCTAGGCCGAAGTTTTACTTTGATCTAAAACTTGATAGGCCGTGAAAAATGAAAACAGTTTCCTCCCTTGATTTGTATTTCTCTTTGCTCTGGCCCACTAGAATTTTAGATTGGGGTAAAAATTTATCACATGAGGTTTCATGGAATTCCGCATCACATGAACCGTTCAGATTAGACACTCATGGCACGTGCACACTTGCACACGTAGTAATATATATATATATATATATATATATATATATATATATATATATATATATATATATATATGAGGTCGACCTCATGGGAGGTCCCCACCGTGACATGAACATCGTGCATTTGATGGGTTAAGGTTGTGCAATATCCCAAAACTCAGCCTTCTATGGAATTCAGGTGGGCCATATCGTCTAAAACCATGTGCAGACATGACTAAAACCTATAAAAGCACTTGGTGGAGCTCACCTGAGTTTTGGATGCGGCTGAAACTTGGTCTCACCCCTCGTCCAAGTAGGACACACACAATGGATGGGCTGGATTTGTGAACCACATCTCAGTGACTCCAATAAATAATTATGAATGTTTTAATCGAGGGTAACCGCTTTTAACTGTTGTATGTGGTGTGGCCCACCCAAGTCATGGATTGACTTGATTTTTAAGCCTCTGGCCCACCATGGAATGGTGCATCTGGCTGATGGGGTAGATGTTCGACACACATCACGGTGGGCCCCACACAGCACGACCTCGTGGTACCATTTCCACACACACATATAAATCAGATTGAACCGTTCAGATTGTGGGACCCGTGTTAGATGGGTCATTGAACAAGAATTGCACTTATTGGAATGTTAGGTGGTAAGATTGGTGGACATCTAATGATAGTTAAATCTGACTTGTCAACGGTTGAATTCAACCAGTGAATATCTATCAATCAGTGGTTTGGATTGTCCAATCAAATATGGTTAAAGTACACAGCTGAATATGATGATAGACTTTTTGGACATCTGTAGCATTAGACCTTTTTTTTTAACGTTTTGGATTACTCTAATAGTATATCTTTTTAAGACAAGTTGCACAGGTGTGTGAGATCTAAGCCCTTCATTTGGTGGGTCCCACCGAAAAATCAGAGCAATTCACTCATGAAACATGCTGTGATGCTGGAAACGAAGGGATGGATGGCTCAGGAAAACTTAGGTAATGTTTTTGAGCCATTCATTAGTTTCATAAACTCGAACCCAATCGATTAATGGACATGCCTGCTTTTCGGTCAAGGCCATCTATACGGTGGGACCCATTTGATGTGTGGAGTGGATTTTAACTCATGGTGATATGTAGATGGGATCCCTTACGCATGCGCGCGCACACGAACATTAGTTTCGATAGATAGCTCTTTTACTAGACATGTTTGGATATATATATATATATATATATATATATATATATATATATATATATATATATATATATATAGCGGAACGCCCACCTGCGAACCTGTTCGTATACTACGTACGAACTTTTTTAAAAACCCATCATACGTGATGTGGATCCAAAATTTGAACCGTTCATGTGAAGCAGCACCTCGTGAAACCCCCCAGGCCGAATTTTTACTTTGATCTAAAACTTAATGGGCCATGAAAAATAAAAACAGTTTTCTCCCTTAATTTGCATTTCTCTTTGCCATGGCCCATCAGAATTTTAGATTGGAGTAAAAATTTATCACATGAGATTTCATGGGATTCTGCATCACGTGTGCAAAGGTGTGCAAAGTCACGTGCGCAGGGGAGCATGACTCTATATATATATATATATATATATATATATGGAAAGGTTCTATGCAGTCGAGCTCATGCGATCTTCCTATGAGGTCAGGGTATGTGGGCCTACCATGATGCATGTGGAACATCTACCCCATTAGAGTGATGCACCATTCCATGGTGAGCCTACGGCTTAAAATTCAAGTTAATCCGTGACTTTCGTGGACCACACCACATACAAAAGTTGAGAGAAATTACCCTCCATTAAAACATTCATAATCAATTATTGGGCCCACTGAAAACTGGTTCACAAATCCAACCCATCCATTATGTGTGTCCCACTTGGATGAGGGGACAAACCAAGTTTCAGACGCATCCAAATTTTAGGTGGGCCCCACTAAGTGCTTTTAGGGCCCGTTTGGCCAATTGCATTAGGTTGGATTAAGGTGGATGAAATTGTAAAAGTGACAATAAATGTATGTGTAAGGTATTGTCCTTGGACTGGGTGTATTGCATGTTTTTCAATATCATGTTTGGAATGTATGTAATTAATTAAAGTAAATTTTGAAATTTTCTTTCAAATTATACTTGTGTAAAGGAAAAATTCATCATCCATGGGATTTGAAAATCCCATCTCACACTTTTCAATACAAGGCTCACTTTTCAAAGTATATAAAATTAATTTTAATCACATCCCACACTCCTTCCAAACATACCATTCTCAATCTCGAGGTGAGATTAACAATGCATTCTCATTTAATACAACTTAATACCATTGGCCAAACAGGCTCTTATATTGATCTCGACTGCATAAAACTTTTTCCATATATATATATATATACACAAAAGAAGTTTTTCATTAACTTTCTCATAAATATAATTCACTTGTTGTATTGAAGAAATAACTTAATTTTTTCTTTATTTTTTCTATTTTTGATGCTACCTTAGTTTATTATTATTATTATTATTATACTCAACCATACCACACACTCATACAAACACCTACATTAGATAGGCACTCAATCTCATAATCTCAGTGTTGAAATAGAGTCTATCTACCACTAAGTCATGGAGGAAGACCAGTTATGTTGAGTTCTTTGGTTGCTCTAGTTCAAATAAAAGTCACTTTGATCTCTTGCTGGATTGAGAGCAGGCTTGTCCCTTGAACTTTGCAAGTCTCTGTAACTCAATTACAACACTAGAAGTAAGGAAAATGCAGAATGGGATTCCTGGACAACAGGTATAAAAATCAAGCATCTGTCATCCATCCATCTGAACCTTCTAATCCCATCGGCGGTTACATCAGTGCATCATGTGCGGCCAATGGGGCCTACACTGACATATACACATGCTTATATTCATCACATCGTCATTGTGTTACTCACACAATGGTGTTGGCAATATTCTTTGATAATTAAAGATTGTTTCTCTTTATTTAAAAACACAAAACTCAACATGAATTATATTCAATTTTAAGCCCTTCCAACTTTTCACACATCCATCATAACAGTCTAGTCTCCACAATGCTCCTACTTATTATCTCTTTAGTGCCACTGGTATATTCCATTCAGTTATTCTAAGGGCCTGTTTGTTTTTCAAATCTCATGGTAAATACAATTTAAATGGGTAATTATTACTTTTTTTACCTGATTGATTGGAAAAGAGGAAATGAGGTTGGAATTTCACCTCGAAAATAGTGGCACAAAACACTAGTATCTTACCAAAATTATGGTAGTGAAATTTGAGAGGCCTATCACTATACAAGTGTCTGATCTACACTGACCATATGTTCTATGTGTTCATTTTAGGGCATCAGCCAAAAAATGAAATAGATACAAAGCTTGAGTGATCCACACCACGAAACATGAGGAATTGAACATCTGCCATTGAAATTTTAAATGAGCCTAGGGCTCACAAGGATGTATACCTTCCATCCAACCTGTTCATAACATCACACAAACATGGATGAAGGGAAAGCAAAAACAATAAGCTTGATCTAAAACTTTTATGGCCCCAAAGAAAAATTGAGTGGTAAGCATTTATAAACATGTGGTGTGGTCTACCTAAGCTTTGGATCTGCCTTATTTTTGGGCTCATGCTCTAAAATGCCCTAAAATGAGAGGGAAAAATGAATGAATGATATGGATTAAGATCATACATAACAGTGGACCCCATGTATTTTAATGGAAAAGAATATTCGCCTTTGTTCCAGTGCAATAGCTTTTCAAGAAGCTTCATGCCAACATTATGTCATTGTCAAGAGGCGGCTGCTGGGTGTAAATACATGGGTAAATAATAATTACCATTTACATTGCATTTATCATTGGATTTTAAAAACAAACAAACCAGCTTACTGATGCACTGATGCAGGCGGCTGTTGGGTGTAAATACATGGGTAAATAATAATTACCCATTTACATTGCATTTACCATTGAATGTTAAAAACAAACAAACTAGCTTATTGATGCGCTGATGCAGGACAATGAACTTGTTCTAGTGCATCGCATTATAAAGGCTAGCAGACTGCACTGACAATTTACCACTTACTTTAAAAGCTCAAATTAATAGAGCATGACGAATCAATCCCTTTATCTCATAGCACAAGTTTCATATCTCATGGGTTAGGATCTCGGCCGAACCCCTTCGTGGGCCCCACTTCACATGAGTTCTACTTTACACGAGTCAGCCACTTCCCACGGGTGGAGCCCGCCTCACATGGGCTGATCACCCCAAGTATGCCCCTGCATCCCAAACGCAACCTCACTCGAGCCGTGTATTACTCAATCTCGGGTGACTAACAGTCTCTGCAACACTTGTAGGGTTTGGTTTTTTTTTTTTTTTTTTTTTTTTTTTTTTTAAAGGCTGGATCCCCGTACTTTTAGATTCTATAAGCTTATATACTCTCACACCCACACACGCACCACAACAGGTACACGAACTCATGACCTTAGCATTAAAACTCTTGTGAGTCTACACTCTCCATAGGCTACTAGCCTCTACACCATTGGTATATGAGGAATTCTGTAAAAAGGTTCTTCCCACGACAAATGATGCTCACAGGTTGACTCTTATGTTTGGGTGGCCTAAATGATAGTTCTAAAACTTAGTGGGTTGACTTGAGACTCATTTAAGATTTGCTGAGACAGCCCAAAATTCGAACGGGACTTGATCCCTTGCTAGTTAACAGTTGTTTTTTATTTTTATTTTTTAAAAAAATGAAAAAGAAGAAGAAAAGGAAATGATTGGCTAAGTCACTAGCCTAGATAATAATAGTTTTGTTAATTAACAGAAAAAGAAAAGAAAAGGTAAGAATGACCCGACAGGAATCACAAATGTGACATCACACCAGGTTGGGTGAAAGTTGATTGTATACTGAGAACTCTGTGGGGTCCACTGTAATTTATATATTTTATCCACTCCATCCATCCATTGTATCAGATAATTTTAGGTCTTGATCACAAAACCCAAGCATATACAAAGCTCAAGTGGACCACGTCACAGGAAACAGTGTGAATTGAATATCTACCGTTGAAAATTTCTTTGGGGCCACAGAAGTTTTGGGTCAAGCTGATTTTGTGTTTTCCTTCATCCATGTTTGGGTGATCTTCTAAACAAGTTGGATAACAAATAAACATTATTGTAGGCCCTAGCAAGGTTTCAACTATGAAAATCATTATTCCCACTGTTTGCTGTGGTATAGTGCACTTGAGCTTTGGATATGCTTCTATTTTGGGCACAACCACTAAAATGAGCCATAAAAACAGATGAACAGTGTGGATACACTACATGCAATTAGGGCGGGCCCAACCGAGTTTACTTGGTACGACAAAAGCCTACTGAACAATCCAATTTCAGGTTAGAATACTTAATACTAAAGCACAACTACATATTGGTACATTTGTTTTTAGGTATTTTTTGTACTTTAGCTTCTACCATAATTTTAATTTTATTCCCACGCTACTTACTCTAAATTTTATTATTTAAATAATAAGTCAAGTAAAGAATTTTTATTTTTATTTCTTTTGTCTTTGGGTTTACCCTACCTGGCTAGACCTTGGGTCCAGTCCAGATTTCCAGCTATGGTCCATATCTTACCTATTTAAAGGTTTCGCTGAGACAGGTTTAGCTCGGTTAACTCTAATACTTATTTCATGTTTAATTTAAAATCCGGACCATTTATTGTAGGTTGGTCCATTGACCTCTTAGGTTGACCCCCAACCATTTGCACCTCTAAGCCTAAAAAAATGTTATTTTCGAACATTGGTGTAAGCGGCGGTTAGGCATCCTTAGACGAAAGAGTGGTCTTTCAAGATTAGTCATTGCATGTCACCACCTCCCACCTATCCTACACATTCGATCAATGGTTGTCAAGGTGCACAGGGTTCTACCGTCTAGCCGTTGGTATACTCCGCATCTTCATGGAGAATTCAATTTCAGTGGGTCCATGTTGGAGACACCGGGCTGTCAATGGGTACCTGATGGATCCAACCTATTTCAACATGTGGGTCTCATTTATTGGAATCATTAAGAAATTAGGTTTAGTTTGGTTCTCACCTTTTAGACCTAATTAAAAGTCAAGTCCAATCAAAGTTTGTCTATGAGTTGTCGGTTGGGTCGAGTCTAATCAAGATCCAATTAGTTTTAAAATATATATTGATTATTCTAGCAAAAGAAATGCGAGGTTTCATGAGCCATTCCCATATCCACTTATGAAGTGGGCCAAACTTGTACTTTTCCATTTATTAATGGCTGGATATTGTTTTCTATGGTGTGTTGATTTTCATAGTGGAGCTCACCTATTGAATGGGTTGGATGTTGCATGCACTTAACAATTTGGAAGTTATTTGCTAGTGAGACCTAATATTCAGGAAGCTTTTATCACAAAGGCTTGCTAAAATGCCTCCCAACCTATTGCAATAAGATTAGTTGGGGCTTTAGCCTTTGCAATAGGTAATCTTTCAATTGTCCAAACCTTTTACATAGCAAACCTCACTTTGTATATTGAAAAGATATTAAATAAAAGCTTTCAATTGGACCATCTTAACCATTTGATAATCGTTTGAACATGAATGATCATCATCAAGGTATTCCGTAACGATAACAATAGCCATATTATTTTAATGATACGGGTTCTAGCAACTGTCACACCCCCCTAATGGCCGTTATGATATCTTTTTGTATGAAAACTTTAAAAGTTTCTATCGGATTTGTCATCCACCATTACGTGGACATTAAAGTCTTTACTGTCTTTACAATAAGCGTAACAAGCATTTTAGGGTCATTTTTTCCGATAACCGCTGATACAATTGCTACTTTTACCTTTACAAAACAACCGTCGCTGTGAACCATGGTCAACATAACCTTTGTCTCGTCACATTGTTGAAATATTCAATCTTGGGCTTTTCCTTCCTAAACAGTTTAGGTCATTGAAAAAAAAATAATTAAAAAGACCAGATATCATAAGCATCATAATGCAATACATCTTTATCATATGCTTTTTGCTTTTATATGCATTCAAAAACACTACTTTGTGTGACCCAACCTTTTAACTGGTTAGGTTCATTTAACATCTATCTACACGATACAAAATTCAAGCACCCCTTCCAACTCTACCTTTACCATTTTTGAAATCTTTGCTATTTAATAAAATTAAAATAAAAACAAAAACAAAAAAGAAGAGCGGTTCGGTAAACACACACACGCCTCAAGCTTAGCTAAACCGCACGTAGCACATGTGCCAATATGGCGTGGACGAACGTGATCAAAGCTTTCTCCCAACGAAACATGATGATTATATCTTCTTCCCGAAAAAAATCCGGCCTATTCACTCATCAGGTGGTCCACTATGAACAACTAAAAAATAAAAATAAAAATAGTGTTTTTATAGCTATCCATTTGTTTTGTACATTGTAGCCCTGGAGAAGAGCGAAATGGTCTGAATTTTAGGCCAGAAGATCTAAAAAATGTGTTCCACCTGATGAAAAGCTTTGATCATGCACACACGTGCCATAGTAGTACACGTGCATGGACATGGGTGGCTAGTGCTTGTGCTTAGCAGCCAAGAAGAAAATATGTGGAGTATAATAGAGCTGAGCACCCAAAAGAGATAAGGCAAAATATTGACCCCAAAAGAGCTTTTATAAGAAACCACCCAATACCCCATTTGATTCCTAGGGGCTAATTCCGCACGCGTGTGGGAGCCTTTCATATCCACACATGCAGGCGTACACATATCAATGTCACACGTGTGTGAGATTCTGAGCTTTCCATCAAGTGGGCTACACTATTTAGATCTTTTGGCCTAAAAATCAGTCTATTTCACACCTCAGATGGGCTACACCGTGTTAAAACAAATGAATGACTTAAAAACTTAAAGAAAACTATCAATTCAACATATTGTGGCCCACCTTGAGAGTGAGATTGCCTTATTATTTAGATAGAAGATCTAAGCATGGTTTAGAACCTTATGGAAAGCTCAGATCTCACACGCATGTTTTGTATTTGTATGTATTATTGTGTGTGGATATGCATAGCTCCACACGCGTGTGGAATCAGCAAACCTCTGGATTCTTCAGTGCTTAAATCAAGTACAACACTTTTAGGGATGATATCTATGGCTCTTCTTTAACCACTTCAAAAAAAAAGAAAAAATAAAAAAAAATGAAATGCTCACACCCAGCAAGTTGTACATCCAACTAGTTGGCATGTAGGGCCCACCATGATGTTTATATAATATCTTGTGCCTGTCTAATAAAGTTCTCCTACCATGAAGATAGGATGCTCAAAAAATCAAGTCATTCAACTACCAAAGTGAGGCACAAAAATAGTTGTTGTACACAAGCTTTCAGCTTCAGTGGACCCCACCAAAAAAAAACAAAAATTGTTTGGGATAGGCCGTTGAGTTGGGTCAGGTCGGGCCAGGTTGGGTTGAGTCAATCCTACTTTCAAGAATTAATTAGAAATACACATGAAGTGAATCTAAATCAAAACTAAGAGCCTTGCGAGGAGCATATATAATTAGACAAGGATAAAATTAAACAATCGCGTATTCAAGTTATTCATATGTGCCGCCGGAATTCTACTTTATTAACTTTAGTGATCTCCAAACATCCATAGACAATAGTGGGAATCCCAACACCTTTTAAAAAATGAGATTCTAAACTTTGCAATTCCACTTGGGCGCACCATTTGTTATTTATTTATTTTTTAATTGGGTAAGCAACGTGGGCATAGACCGTATCTCATGCAGGTATTATGTGTTTGGTATTAAAAACTCCGAACCATTTCTTTGAACTCGAATTCCCAAAAACTAATTCTACTAAAATTTTAAGAATGTTGCAAAACTTTTTAGGGCTTGCTTGGATTATCAATTACATTAGTAATGTATTATAAAATAATAATCATTATAATTTTATAATTTTTTTAAATATGTAATTTAGCAGTCAAATATAAATGTAATATCCAAGACATGTAAAAAATAAAATAAATTTGTAATTATTACAAATTTTCATCGCATTCCAACAAAAATCTCTCATTTAAACACATACATTAGTGTATTTTTTTCTATGAATATCATCATTACGATTTTACCATCTTTATTCAAATATAGAAATTATTGGTCAAATCTATTTTCAATGGATGATGTAATTACTGATGTAATTCACAATTCAAACCAATACAATCAACTATAATTTGTCACACAATTGGAAAGGAGAAGTCATGAGACATGCATACATATGAGCCATTTAAAAATTCCTAATTAGGATTTTTCCTTCCATATATTCTACCTATATATAAAGGAATGCTCATCTACACATTGATTCTCATGAGAACTTTTTCAGAACTCATCACACATAACATGGGCCTAAAATATGAATCGTCCATGTGTTACAGCACCTCATGAAACTCCTAAGGTCCGATTCTCAGTCTAATTCAAAACTTTGATAAGCCACAGGAAAAAGGAAATAGCTTCCTCCCTTTATTTGGATTATCAAATGTTTATAGAGAAACGACTCTTATCCATACGAAACAAGTTGATTCTTCCTCTTTTGTTTTTAAGTACTTAATTTGAGAATCATCATTATTTGAGTCTCAATCTAATTAATTAGGGTTAACTACATGATTCATGTTCTGCCATTTTAATCTATCAACAATCAAACTTTCTTTTAACCCTAAATCATTAAATCTTTTGTTACTACTTCCATCCACGTGCTTTAGCCACACTGCTTTCTATAACCATAATTTAATGCCATATACAAATAAGGGGACACGATGGCCACACACGTAACAACATATCAGACACTCGAGTGGGCCACAATGTTAATCTCAACTCCAATTGTGACCGTCGCTAACCTTGTCCCCAATCATGACCATCACTAACCCGGCCGGGCCGGCCTGATGAGACCCTGGCTCACTGTGCTCAAAATATACAAAGGTGGGCCCTTAATTGGACATTTTAAACAAGTAGACATCACTTTCATATTTTAAATCAACATTATCTGATTAGAGCTGTTAATAGTATTATAAGACAGTCATGATTAGCTGCTTTTCTTTTTCTTAAATTTTAAGTGCGCGCACAAGCAAAGCTTATCTTCATTTTCATGCCTTGAGGTTGTCTACAACACATGTGGGCTGCACGTGTATCATGATTTGAATCAGGCATCCTTTATTCTCATCCGTTTGTTGGTCTATAACTGAATTTTTCTGTGATCTTAACCGTCTATTAAATGGGCCTTTCCTCTCTTCTTGGAAGTTGCTGCTGATTTTCGAGTTCTAGTGTTCAGTTTTATTGACTAATCAAAGAGCTAGGTTCATCTAAATATTGTGATTTTTATACCATGGCCCACTTGCTATCGGAGATGTGGGATTGACGGTTTAGATTTTAATTACATTGTGGCCACGTGTTAGGAATGACGTGGAGGCACGGAAATTGCTGTGACTCCAGAGGGGCATGGAATTTGCTCCCAACTTTATTTTGTGCAGTTTCAAGAGCCTTCCTGCATGGTGATTTCTAGTAATGTTTACGGTACGATAGATAGAGAGGCGTATACTTGATAATGGTGTATGGTAGATTATCATCAGATCCGAATTTTAGCTGTGATCAGATGGTGGGGCCCGCCAAGCAAGTGCTACGGTTAGTTCAGGTATGGCCCTCAACCCAAGCCACAGCCTGACCTCAAGAAGACCCAACCTGTAACAAGACCTGACCAAACTCTACCCACCCCATCCCAAGACCTGTAACAAGGCTCAACCAAACTCCACCCAACCCAACTCAAGTACATGTGATTATTTATAATCGGACCTAACTCAACTCAAGCTTACCCAACTTGAACCCAACACAAGGACCTTTATAACCCAACCTAAGCTGACCCAACTCAGGTTGGGTCAATCAGGTTTAGGTCAACCCAAACCCAAGTTGCAGCCATAAGTCAATTGAGCTAAAGGTAGAGAGTTGTTTCATATGACAAAGTGTGAGAGTTGATATTCTGACACTTAAAATTTATATAAATGGCGTATTACAATTTAAATGGTTCAAGGCAAAAAGACCATCTTATATATAAGGTAAATTTGATATGGGAACAAACCCACGATACGAGAGTAAACTAACAATCCCTCGTATATTTCAAAACCAAATCTTTGGAGTTAATTTGGAATAGTTATGTGATGGTGCCAGTGTCATCATAAACTTGAACCAACATTATATTAAACAAGACATGTTTACATGAATATGGTGACACCGTGGTCTTAAACTTGAATTATTTTAATGTAAATCAAAAGTACATATCATTCACATAACTCTTCAACTGCAAGTGATTCTGCAGTTTAGTATTTTTAGACTATACACCTCCATCTATATACTCATATAGGTGAATTACATAAAGTGTATGCGGCAATTGTATATACCACAAAATATATGGATATGGGGTCATTGAGAGTTCCAAAAAGCTTATCATTATACGTTGTTGCTCGCATTGTTATCCCGTAAAATAGATTTATTTACATTATTGCAATCGTCTACATCGCATCTTGTTATTTATCTGTTAAACATATCTCATGTGATCTTCACTTGTACAAGTTGAGTTGTCGACACTGGCATTTCAGATATTAGGCTCAGCCTCATTCCCGTCGATGTATCATATTGACTAATTTTTTAGATAGTCATTTAGTCAGAGAATTTGATAGATTCTTTTCTGACCTCACGAGGTCAATAAATATGACTCTATCACGCAACATATTTTTCACTATATTATGTTTAAGTTTAATATATTTACTTTTTCCATTATATATTTTACTATTTGTATTTATTATAGCTGCTTAACAATCACAATGAATAGATATAGTCAATATAGTCTTTCGCTATAACAGTACATCAACCAAGAGATTTTTTAACTACTCGGTTTCTGATCCACCTTTTTATAAGACAATAAATTTATATTCCATAGTTAACCGAACAATACATATCTGTTTGGTAAACTTTTAAGAGACTGTACATTCACCTTAAGTAAAGACATCCACTAATGAATTTTTTTTTGTCTGAATCAATTATCCAAATAGTATTGCTGTATCATTTTAATACAGCAGGATAACCATTATAATGTAAATAATAAGTCACAATGTCTTTTTAAGTATCTCAGAATTCTAAACAAAGCATATCTACTTAACATTCTTATTACAAAAGCTATGCCTAATTTAGTGTAATTTATTAAATACATAATATTATTAATAATTATGAATAAAGGAAGACACAAATATCAACTTGATCCAAAACTTTTATAGCCGAAGTCACCATTTTCTTTGATGTGGTCCAATTGAGATTTGAATTTGCCTTACTCGTAAGCTCAAGCTATAAAATGAGCTAACAAAATGGACGAGCAGTGGGGATAAAACACATACATGATGATAGGCATAGCTTTTTCAACACCAACCAGCACCTACCTCAAAACCAATCCGACGACACACCGAGGTGGGGCCCATACAGCAAGTGATCCCTCTAACAGGTGGTGGTGGCGGAGGGCCGACCGTCTGATACCCATCGACTCATCATCTGACGGTGATCTTAATCCTTATACACCATTATCTGGTGTATGCACTATTAGATAAGCGATGCAAGTTGGAACGGTTGACTTTTGTTGGAGTGATGTCCCGTATGCGGATTTAGTGGTGTTACCCCCTCCACTCCTTTATATGGTGTAGTGATGTGTTGGGAACTGTAGGGCCCACCTTGATGTATATATTTTATATCTACTCCGTCCATCCGTTTTGTCAGTTTATTTTAAGACGATTCCAAAAATGAAGAATATAGGAAGCGCAAATGGGAGACACCACAGGAAACAGTGGTGATGATTGCACTCACCGTTGAAACTTTCCTAGGGCCCACCGTAAGGTTTATTTTCAATCCGACCTGTTGATAAAGTTACACAGATATGGATGAAGGTAAAAGACTCATATCACATTGATCCAAGATTTCCTGAACCCCAAGAACTTTTTAATGGTAGGCATTCAATATCCACTATTTCTTATGGTGTGGTCCACTTGAGCTTTGGATCTTCTTCATAATTTGGATTCATGCCCTAAAATGACCTAAAAATTTGATGGACGGCATGGATATAAAACATATACATCATTGTGGGCCCCACAGTGCTCAACAGATCACCGCACCACCACCTAATCCGCGTCCCACAAGAACATGAACACCCTCGCATCCAACGACGTCGTTTTCCTATTTTTGGAATGTATACGGAATGCGAATTATGATTTTAGACCCAGCTGTGTTAAAATTACCAAAACACCACTATATGCTACAAAAGGCTTATGTCATCCGACGTTGCACCCGTCCTTTTTCTCTTAAATATTTGACATGGTATTCCCGTGCAAGTGAGACACGTGCATCAGATCTGGACCTTTCATCTGGTGGACCTTATCGTATATGATCATACCCAAAAAAAGGGATATCAAGTCTAATGATTATAAATACCTATCGGAAGGGGTTTTATTGGTTGAATGTAAGCCATTGGATACATTCGTTTTTATCCGTCCATTTTCGGTTACCAAAATTCATCCAATGCGACTGTACGTTCTAGATGATACGTAAGTGAAAAGAAGAGTTGGAGATTGAATATTTTATTGCTCGTATTTTTTCCATTTTTACTATTTACACCCCCTTTTTTGATGCATGCACCCATTTTTCACGTTGGGTACAAAAAAGTGTACTTTTTAGCACCGTTTTACTACCAAAATTAGAAATAAGGATGCATTCTTCAAAAACATGAGAGTGAATTTTTATATATATATACATACATGGAGCCCAAATCGGGAATGGGTACACGTGTGATCATCGTAGACCATTGGATAGGATGGTTTGGCCGCAGATCACACTTGGTCCAAAAATTGCCATGAGAAACTGATCACAGCCGTTCAAATAAGGGCCTGAAAATGGACGGTAGGACCATCATTGGATAGGATGGTTTAGCCGCGGATCACACTTGGCCCAAAATTTGCCATGAGAGAATGATCGCAGCCGTTCAAATAAAGGCCTGAAAACGGACGGTATGACCATCATTGAATAGGATGGTTTGGCCGCATATCACACTTGGCCCAAAATTTGCCATAAGAGAATGATCACAGCCGTTCAAATAAAGGCCTGACAATGGACGGTAGGACCATCATTGAATAGGATGGTTTGGCCGCATATCACACTTGGCCCAAATTTTGCATGAGAGAATGATCACAGCCGTTCAAATAAGGACCTGAAAATGGACAGTAGGACCATCATTGGATAGGATGGTTTGGCCGCATATCGCACTTGGCCCAAAATTTCCCATGAGAGAATGATCACAGCCGTTCAAATAAGGGCCTGAAAATGGACGTACTGTAAGACCATTTTTCCTGTCCTTAATTGTATGGCTGTGATTCTCCAATCTCAATGAATTTTAGGTGATGTGCAATGGTCCATTCGTGAGTAGATCTGGTCCACCTCATATACACTAAAAAACCGTATATATGTATTTCTAACCGTACGTATAAATACAGTATTTCTAACATCCATCATCACCCATGCATGCATGGGTCTTCCTCATACATACCATCTTCCAAAACATCACATTTTCATCCCTTCCAATGGAGAAAATGAGGCTGAATTGCATATGGTATACCTACACGAAAATGGCGTATCTCATGCCGTCGTTCACCATAAGATAATTCGCGTCATATCCACCATCTCCACCGTTCATTGGGTGGGCCGAGACACACCCAAGTAGTGTGAGGGGTGCCCGAAGGATCCGACAGAATGTCTCACGGGTCCGGTCCCGACCTGGCAGATCGGGTCCATCGATGAAGGTGCTCTCATCCACGACGCGCCTCTTCGTAAGCTTGAGGATGTTTTGCCTTATGGCAGCCAACAGATGCCACATCTTTTCTGGAATTTGCCTTAGGATGATACACCGTGATTGTGTGTACGTGGGTTGGGTGGGAGAAGGGAAGGAGCCGTGGTGTTTTGGAGTGTTGAGAAGCAGTGATGAAGGGTTGTGGTGCTTTTATAGCCCCATTTCATCAACTTTCTTAGGTGGGGCCCATTCAAAGCACCTTGCCTACAAAGTGCTCTCAAAATGCACAAGGTTGGATGGATTTTTAAAGTGTTTGTATTTAGAGAGAGACAGAGAGGATAGCTTAAAATAGCCTGCCCACCTGTGGTAAACACCACATATTTTGTGTATATCTAGCTATACACCATGAAACTCGGTGTATACCTAACTCCATCCATTAGGCAAATGATGGGGATGGGAGTTTGTATGCTAGTTTAGTGTTTTTTGTGCAGGTGGGGCCCATGGATTGGCTATCTGAACCGTTCATGTTATTGGGACTCACCTTGGATGAAACATGTGTGAAAGATCTTATCCTAGCAATAGAATTATTTTTGTTTGTGAAACTTGTGTTAAAGGCGAACCGTTGATGTATTTTCTTTTTTAAGAGTTTTTGGATAGGAAGAATTCAAAACATCGATATGGAAGAGTAAAACTCCTATGTACCTATGGAGGTAGTTATGGGAAATGACTTGGTGTGAATGAAATCCATCCCATGCATCGGTAGATCACAGCTTGTTTGGTAATGATACCAAAGATAACATTGATTCAACACTTAGGTGGGCCACAATATAGTTAAAAACTTCTAAATTCACATGACATGGCCCATTTGAATTTTATTTTATTTTTAATTTTACTAATGTGACTTTTAGGTGGCCCTAATGGTTTGGCCTTCCTAAGCTATGGAGGCGTGCGTCCTATCCCAACTTTTTATTCACCGTGTGGCCTATCAAAGTTTTAGATGATTATATATTTTGGATTCCAAGCTAAACATGATATAACGTAATATTGGATGGGGTGAATCCCATGAGTAGAGCTCAGTGCAGAGCAATGAAAATATTGAGGGGTCATTTTGCACCATGTATTTTGGAGTTTGAGGGGATTTCAAATCCCTTGGTATGTTTGTCATTGGACTGTATGTTAGAAGCCTTGCGCAAAACCTTAGGATGTAGCTCTCTAAAACAAATCAGAATTATGAGATAATAAAAGTAATAAAATAAATCAAAGCATCAATCACACAACACCAAAGATTTTTACGTAAAAAACTCTCAAAGAGGTAAAAATCACGGGACCTCATCCAAATCAATAATCCACTATAAAGCAGAACGTTACAACCAATCACAAGCACACACCGCTTGAATCAAACCTTCATCACTCACGCAGGAACGGATAAACAGTAAGAGAACAAAAGAAGAAAATGAAGAGATCTCACCGATTACGAGGACATGGAAACGCTGAGATATGGTAGATCACCTCTACGAGCATAGTCTCCCTTCCACAAGCTTCCTCTCCCTCTTTCTCTCTCTCTCTCTCACACCAAACCCTTTTGTAAACCCTTGCAAAGCTTTAGGAAACCCTAGAATACCCTGGAATACACTCCAATCCCGGATACACCCCTTTATAAAAGAATAGAAAGAGGTAGAACCTAAATTGAAAACAAAATCCGCAGAATCTGTGTTTTTGCAATCGCATTTGTGAAACTTTTCGATGATATCGAAGGTCTCTCGATAACAGCGTCGATATCATCTGAATGTCTCTCGATGGTATCGAGACAGAACCAAAACTGTCTCGCAATCAGGGGTGAAAATTTTAACAATTATCGATATCATCGAAGGTTTATTGATAACAGCCTTGATATCATCTGAAAGTCTCTCGATGATATCAACAGGACCAAAAACAATCCAGTGACCAGGATAAAAAATTTTACAATTATCGATGATATCGAAACCCATTCAATTTCATCGATTCCACTAATGAGGAGAAAATCCCCATCATTGTACACAAGCCAAGTTAGCTCGAAAAGCTTGCTAGGCTTGAAGGATATCTCGAGGCGAGACAAGATTCATATGACCCAGCTTGTTTTGAAAATAAGCCGAGTTTGATATTGTGAATCTTAACTTGACTTGACTCGAACTCGGCTCAACTCAAAGCTCGAGCTCAACTTGACTCGTAGGCACACGCGCGCACACACACATAATTTTTTTATTTTTAAAGTTAAAACTTAAATCCTACTCATTTTTCCCTTTCTTACCCTTTCCCTTCCTCAACCAACTTGCCGCGCTCGAGCCTCCACAGTCTCTCTCTCTCTCTCTCTCTCTCTCTCTCTCTCTCTCTCTCTCTCTCTCTCTCTCTCTCTCTCTCTCTGCACCAACAACCAGGTACCTCTATAGCTATATTTAATTAATATAATTGAATATTTGATTTGGGAGTTGGGTCAGGTGCGGGTTAGGTCAATTGGGTCGGGTGGTTGGATTGAGTCAGGTATGAGTTGGGTCAGATGATGAGTTGAGTTGGGTGCAGGTTAGGTGTTGAGTTGGGTCAGATTGGGAGCAAGCTTGACTTAACTCGAGGTAAGCTCGCCTCAACTCGATCCACTAGCTCACCTTAAGCTCGACTTGAAAGGTTTGACAAACCAGCCAAGCACCAATGGTAAACTCAAGGCCAAGCTCGAGAAGAGCACGGACGAGTTAAGTTAAGCTTAGCTCACCTCGACTTAACACGGCTTGATGTACAACCCTAGTTTGACACCATAACGTAATTGAGCATTTTAAATCGAGGGTTTTCAAATCTCCTTGCGGTTCGAAATCCAAGGTGAAAGCTTGGATTACATCTAAATCCTTCTAAGAGTTGCACGTGTAACATGTGTATCACTAGACTATTAATCTATTGTGCACATGGCCCACTGATGATATCACAAAACAATCAGATTATCAATCGTATCACTATAATTACTTTAAAATGATGATTTGTTCCATCCAGACATTGTCCATGTAAATCACCAGTTAAAAAATCGTTGGTTAGTCACCCAAATGTGATATTATGCTTGTAGTCCATCCGAGACTTAGAATTTCATCATTTTTGGGCAAAGTATCTATTTCAACATGCTTATTACAACCATTGTCTCAAACATTATATATGTACACTAATTAGAGATATTAAAGTCAATTTAGTAATTAAATTCAAACCCCTATAAATATATTATGCATAACTACTTTTTTATTATAGGGGATTCTGAATCCGAGGTGCCAAACACAACAAGAAGATTTCAAATCCATGGGGTTTTGATGTAGAGTGGGTCACGGATAATTTCATGCCCAAGATGGACCAGAGGAGGCCCAATCGGAGGCGAAAGTGATTTGGACTGTCAAAACCTTAAAACAGGCATATCTCACAAACCGGAATAAATTATTTGACCTACCATATATGATTTTTGGGTAGGAGAAGCTACTTTATCCACCCAACCCGCTATGTCAAGTTGCCCCACCAAATTTGCAAAATCCCATCAAATCAACGGTCGAAAATTCATTTTATTTCCATTTTTACTATTTCTAATAAGTTTTAGTTCGATCATAACTTTTGATCCATTACGTTTTATGAGTCGTGCCCAACATGACAAGGGCTTAAAAAAATTAAGGGAATAACGTGGTTAAGCCAAATTGGACACTTACTATTTTTGGCCAAAAACCATGAAGTCTAGTGGAAATCATGACCGTCTATAAATAGTAAGTTTACTATTTGTAGTAAGTCATGATTTTAGAGAGTTTGAGTTGGAGTTTGATTCTGAAACTTCTTCCTAAGTTTGGTATCACTATTTAAGAGAATATTGTAAATTTAATTTTATCATCGATCAATTTATTTTTAATTTTATTAGATCTTTTTTTCTTTTTTCTCTCTCCTCATGGATTCGAGGAATCTCTATGAGGAGATCGGGGAAGCTTCGTGGATTCGGAGTAATTATCCCCTAAGGAAGATAGTGCTCGACCTCATCACAACCATCCATTCGTCGGGTTCTAAATATACACTCTCAAACATGGCTTGAGGTAGATGTTCAATGCATATTGCTTGTTTTGCATGATTGGTTTCTTTGGAAATGTTGAAAAGTTGGCCAAAAATTAACTATGGACAACTAAGGCGTTTCTCATTATCATGAAAATGCATACGCATTATTATTATTATTTTTTATTTTGAAAGAAATTCAATCATTCATTCGCTGAGAAATGTAATAATGACATTAGTTACTTTTTATATCTACCTTTATTATGCCTTGGGTTATCAATCCAAGGTGAGTATATATCGTTTGGGTAATCAAATTGCATAAGTGAGGCCCACCCTTCCATAATCCAAGTATTGATATGATGGACCTCACCTTTAGATGCCCCCCATACATCAGAAATCTCACAATTGGGTTGATCCTATGCATTGAAACTTTGGCCTCTTTTGGACTGAATTTGGACCACTACTGCATTTTCTTTCTTAACCATTTAATTCCTATTTCTGTCCACCAAATGAACGGTTAGACTTTTCCCATCTCAAAGAATTTCATTTCATGACCCATCCACATTGGAATCCATCATTTGGACGGCGTGGATCATGGAACCATGGGCCATACAGTTATAACCTTGGAATTTACGTGGAGAAACCATAGATTTTTCTCAGGTAAAATACCAAATATATCCAACAACCATAACACTAGATCCATGATTTCTTATCTTATTTTGTGTGATAGCCCACCAAAGAGATGATCAAATATCAAGTATGCACAGCTCATTCACATATCTGTTTTTCAAAATCGTTTATACACCTAGTTTCGGTGTATACTGTAAGCATGAAAAGCATTTTTCACATGCATGCTAGTATTTTAGGAACATGATAGAAACGGCATCTGTCCGTTTTGGTTGGTCAAAACCGAGTATGGATAAAAAGGAATCTGTTGAGGGAGATGATAAGGTAGATATGGAAGAATGCAAATATGATAGAGCCATCTCTCAACGGCATAAGTAATGGTATGATGCACGAATCTGATCCATCCATATAGTGGGCCATAGAGTAGATGACTTATATTTCTAAAAACACACATATTTGATAATTTTATCCATAACATTGGTGACCTTTAAATTAACGGTAGGAGCATCCTTTGAATTTAAAATGATGGTGAAATTATGTCATTAATGGTGAAGGGATGTCATGGTCTAAAAGACACTATAGAAGAAGATTCTTTCAATTAAAATGATATTAAAACAACTCTTATGATTCTATATAAGTCTATTTTTGAGTTAATCTAAAAAATAAAATTTTTGAAAATTTTTTCTCTTTCGTTTTCTCTATTTTCAATATTGGATGTTTTTAAAAAGTTATAGTTCTCAACACTAAATTACAAATAGTTTTTCAAGCACTAAACTATTGAACAGTTTTCAGGGAGTAAGCTGTAACAACATAAAAGTTAGGAGTGTACGCTTTAAAAGTGTGTTCAAAGTATGATTTTTCTATTTTGCAAACTAAAGCCCATGTTTCTCCGATTTTGAAGTATAGGCTTATTGTATTCTGAATGTGGATTTGTTACAACCTTCTTATAAACTAATTTAATTACCAATAGGGTGTGAATATCACTTTAAAGATAGTAATATCTTAACGAGCCTTAAGTCTATCTTTAAGCAATTTTTTTTCTATTTTTTAACCTCAACCCTTACACACACACTCCCTTCTACTTTAATATTCGTAATATATTCATTGATGAGTGGGTCACGCATGCATAAAGAAGACACTTGCAAATGAATAAAGTTTAATGGTCTATATTTACAATGTATATGTTGTTTTACTAAAAATTAGAATAACATATTTGTAGAATATAAAATATGTTCATTTGAAATTGACCTAAGGCAGGGATGAGTGAATAGGTTAGCTAAAAATTACTAGTCCCAAGCCCCACCTGGAAATCAACATAGTCATGCCATGTCCTAAGCCAAGCTAATAGATCCAGGCTCGTGGACCAGGCATGTAGCGTGACCCATTAAATTGAAGAAAAGTGATGGATAGAATTGTCCAATTGATAGTGGATTTCATCCATGAAATGATCTTTGTTGATCATAGGTTGGTCCACTTCGACCACCTTGTACACATGCGAAAATACTACATTTGCATATTTGTATTTTGATGTATAAATACAGTATTTGTAACATCTATCATCAACCATACATGGGTCTTTCTTGTATCATTTTCCAAAATTTCACATTATTTTCCCTTTCGATAGTGAAAACGGGCACTTGGAAATGGGCCTAAATTGCCCTGGTGCAGCTATACGTATATGGCATATCGCATTCCATCGCGATAACTCACTTCATATCCACCATCCCCACCATTGATCTGGTGGCCCAAGACAAACCCAAGAAACACAAGGGGCTTCTGCACCATCTGATAGAGAATCGTGTTGCGCCGCCTCTCCCGGCACGGCAGATCAGCTCCATCGCCGAAGGTGATAGCGTCAATGACACACATCTCCATGCACTTGAGGATCATCCGCCTCGCAGCAGCATTGCTGGGATTAACGACGACCATCGGATCTCGTGGGAGATACATTGTATTTGTGTGTATGCGCGTGGGGTGCAGGATTATGGTGTATTGGAATGGTGGGAAGAAATAGTGAGAGGTTGTGGTGCTTTTTATAGGCCCATTTCATCAACTTTTTTTCAAGTGGGGTCCATTGAAGCCACCTTGCCTACAAAGTGGTCTAAACATGCATAAGGCTGGAAGGCATTTTAAAATAGAGTGTGTGAGAAAGCAAGAGAAGATGCTTCGAATAACCTTCCCAGCTGTGATATACACCGCGTGTTTTGTGTATTGCCCAGCTGTATAACCCACCTCCACCTCGTTCATGCCTGTCTGGTTTGGTACCATAATTGACTCGGGTGTGAGAAAGGAATTAGACCATGGTTTTAGGGCTCGAAAGTGGCTCTTCCGAGTCAACTCAGTCTCCATGGGACCCAATCTGGTTTGGTACCATAATTGACTCGGGTGAGTCATGACTCGACTCGGGACGTAACTAGTCGGTCTGAGTTGCCATGTGGGGCTCGTTGCTTGAAACATTGATACGGTTGTAAGAATTCTAGAAAGTGGGCCTAATTGATCAATGATCTAGATCTTCCTAAGGGTTAGATAATATGATCAGGCATACTAGTGAACCCCACTCAAGATGTGATTAGTCTAAAAATATATAAAGATAGTGACCTACTACGGTATTATATGCAAGGTGTTTTAGTTGGACTGGTAATACTAAATTCATGTGGAGCATACAGGGAAGGAATTTCAATGATTTCAAACTATTCAACCCTCGCAACTGTAGTCTTAATTCCATATATGTCTGAAGCTTCTATTTCCATTCCAATAATTCTCTAAAAGGTGTAAAGTATGGAAAACTCTGAGATTAGATTTATGACAATGGCATCTCAACTGGGTATGGATTTTGATTTAGATTACTTGATCTCCATCTCTGATGCACTGTGTGATCCTTTCAATTCAGTATACAGGTTACAACAGTAAAACTCTTTTGTTTTTTTTTTTTTTTTAACACACACACACACTCACACCTCAGTGAGATTTCACCATATATGGGTACTCGAACACATGACCAGGCGTTGAAACTCCTTAAGAGTCTACCACCAGAGCAAGAGTAAGGATCTAAGTTTTGGGGGGAGGGTGGGTTGTTGATGGGCCACAAATCGAAGGGTTAGGATTTACCTCATTCACTGTTCAAACATTCTGATATGAGCATTGGGCAAGGCCGTGGCTCTACTGTAGATTTTGAGACACGGTGACTCAGGATGACTCACTGAATCTCGAGTCGAATCGTGATACCCTCGAGTTAGGGTTTTCTTGTGATGGAGTCGAACTCATCCTACCCATCCCAGTCGTCGGTCCCACCTTGAAAAATACACACTAGTTTTCAATTCTGATGAGTGTGGCCATCTTTCAGTAATCCAGACCGCTAGTCTCTCGCATCCCACATGGCTGGATCATGCCATAAGATCGATGCTCCTTTTGCCCACATCCAACTAAAGAAAGTTCAATTATCAATGGCTAGGATCATTCGTTCTGGCAGAGTTTTGTGGTATGATCCATCTACGGTGGGACACAATGGAACAATGGTCTAGATCATCGAAGCATGGGACCCACTTGTCAGAATTTTACAATCCGCATATAATTTCTGTTAGGAGCTGATTGAAGAGAACTGAAATATGGTAGATCCATCTATGAAAATTATATATATAAGTGTGATGTACCAATCTGATCCATCCATGCATTGGGCTATAAAACGAATGGCTTGGATCTCAAAAGAAAAAAAAAATAAAAAAAATCTATTAGATAATCTTATCCATCTGATCAGTGCCATCAAATCGACAGCAGGAAATAAAAATTTAGTGGGATAAATTGAAGAAAAGTGACGGAGATGATTGCTTAGTACCATTCAATCATTCATGCTTGGGAAAGTAGATGGATGGACCTGATTGATTCATGAATTTGCCACGTGTACTGTGGAGAGATGCTCTACCACGCGTGTAGGAGCCCTGCCCAACATAGGCACACGTGCAAGTATGGGGCGTGTGCTTGAACTGAGCTTTCCATCAAGTTGACTTAAAAAACACGCCATTTCACACCTCAGATAGGCCACAGCATGCAAAACAAAACGGACTGCTAGGAAGAAAATGTCTTAACCGTCAGTTTCCTCTGTCCATTGTGGCCCACATGAAGTGTAAAACTGCCTAATTTTTGGGGCAGGTGATCTAAGAACTATATCTAACCAGATGGAAAGCTCTGATCTTGCACATGAGTGGCTGTTTGTGCATGGGCCGAGTCACTCTATTGGACATGTTCCCATGATCAAGGCCGTTCACTGAATGGGTCTGATCCTTTATTAGATATCTCCATCAATCACACCAATTGTATGAGCAATCCCTCTGATTGGCGGGCCTTTCACCCTTCCATTCTAATTACATGATCTAGACCGTTTAATAGAGTGGGTCCCGTACATGATGGACCAGTATCCCGAACCAACGCCAATTTGCCACTCATTATCATTGAGTTTTTTTAAAAAAAAAAAAATTTGGTGAGGCCCACTTGATGAACGGCATGGATCGTAGAACAGTCGACCATGTGTCCACTGTTTGAGGCAGCTTACAATGAGATGCATTGGAGCATGGTGCACCCACAACGAAAGAAAGATAGTTAGACCAATTTTCAAGTGGGGAGATTTGAGCGCTTTGGCCTACCCTATGAAAGGCTTAGATCTTGCCCGGAGGTACATTCAAGAGCATGGTAAGTTATAGTGCTCGTGGTTGCATCAGGACACTCGGACAGTCCAATTGACTGATCTGGTCCGTTAATTAGTTGACACAAATTTAATAGGCTGCCACGTAAAATTCATACCTATAGGATCCGATCAAGTGGCCTATAAAATGGATGGTTAGGATCGTTTAAAGAAATAGTAGGCCTAACCGAAATTTTGAGCTATCTATATATAGGTGCTCATCATGGATTGCAAATGGTTCTAAAGGATCACGTTTGTCAGAGAATCCCAACCATTCATCCGTGTCTTGGAAAAGGAATGGCTATGTAAAAGTAGGCCAAATTATAGTTGGACCAGATCATTCGATCAGTACGATTTTCACCTTATAGACCATAAAATGTATGTTGAACCTAGTGAACGGTCCAGATTGATCAATTGAACTGCGCCCACGATCTAGGATCGCCTTGAGATGGGTTTTAAGAGTAAATAACATGGTAGCTTCTGATAGAATAAAAATATGGCAGACCCCTGTTCTACCGTGCACACGGCAAGGGTATGGATCAATCTAGACCGTTCATCCTGTCTGACCCATCATTGGTGGCAGATTTGATAAAAATTCAAACGATCAGATGATCCTACCCAACCAATCAGTGGACTTCAAACGAATGGTAAGAAAAAAAATTGGTCAAAAGGCAACATTCATTGCGCGATGAATGTAAGAAATCAATGGATCGGATCATCTAACATTCGGGAAGATGGATCTAACATACTCCAGTTTTTTGTGGGCCCATCACGGATGACCCATAGTGCAAGAATTCCATTAATACGACAATCTCAACCGTCCAAATAATGTCCTTTTCTCTTGTTGAATAAAAATCTTTGTCCGTGTTTTTTAACCGTCCATTTTCTGGTCACAGTGCGGCCCGCTTGATCAATCAAATTGGGTACTCGCTTCGCACAACGACCTATCTATGGTGGGCCACCAGATGAATGGTTCTGATGCTGAAGTTGGGCCCATTTATGTTGTGGAGAGATTTTTTTGGATTGGACGGTCAGAGAAAATTCATTCAAGGTCAAAGTCAACAGCCATTTGGTCAATCGCTTATCCAATTGCACAAGAATAAGAAAGCTCAGTCCTAACGCGTGTATAATACATACAACTACAATTCTACACGCATCCACATAGGCCAGCTTGGCACACGGCACGAGATCCAAGCCGTCCTTCGGATGGTTCCACATGTGTAGATAGTATGATTTAAAAAGAAGGATGTCCAGATTATCAGGAGCCGTCGGTTTACGAAAAAAAAGAAAAGAAAGGAGAAAAGGCCAAGATTTTATAAGCCTTCATTTGAAGAGAGTATCAGGCTGATTAACATGACATACCTTCCGACCCACCTAATGGACGGCTTGGATCTTGAACTCATCTTGCCACGTGGTGGCGTGCAGATTTGCTTCTTTGTACACGCGTGTAGCTATCAAAATCATGACGGTTTGGTGGGTAGGCCCTAGCGCACCCTAGCGCACTACTAGCTTTGACCAGTAATTAGGTTTACTGGATAGAACATGGAATTTAGGTTCACGTCATGCTCATCTTTCTGTCTCGGCCACCCATCTGGTGGGTCCCACCCACAGGGGCGGCTCAACACTTTTGGGGGCCTTAAAGTGAGGCTTTTTAGTTTAAAAAATAAAAATAAAATTTAAAATTCAAAATCAAACCATAAATTTGCTTCCTAACTTTTTAGGTGCAAAATTATTAATTAAATTTTTGTATTCAAATTTATCTAATACATCAGTTTCGATTGGTAAAATTCCTAAATTGTTTAATCTTAATCCATCTAGAGACATAATTATTCGTAAATAATTTTTTATAACTTTTAATTTTGAAAAACTTCTTTCTGCAAAAAAAAGTTGATTGTGTTGTGCGATTGTTTTGCAATTTAGCAAAAAAAAATAATCCACCATTAATAATCTAATTAAACATTAGTTGCCAATGTACCATTAGAAAAATAAAGTTAAAATGTAATTTTAAAAAATGATGCTAGAATTTAATTTTTTAAAAACTTAATTAACAATAAAGTAGATAGCTGTGGTCTTATGTTTTAGAAGAAAATTTTATTAGAAATGATACTATTATTTTGAAAATAGACAATAAAGTTAAACTATTATTATTGAAAGTGCTAATTTTTAAGATTTGTTTTTTATTTTCAATTTCAAATTTGTAAACTAATTTTTAAATTTTCCTATTTTATGAGTCTTTTAATAAATTTTATTTCAAAAAATTTAGGTTCTTCTTTTCTTCTCAATTTTAATTTTACTATAATACTGGGCCTTCATTATTAAAGGGCCTTAGGGGATTGCCACAATTACCTACCCCTCAGAGCCGCCCCTGCCCACCCGGACGTGGATTGCATATTACCCCCACCCATCCATAGCTCTGAACAGGCAGTTCTGTGGGTGGGCCTACCATGATATATCTGTACAACTAAGCTGTCAATTCCTTTTTTCGTATTATTTTAAGACATGAAAACAAAAAAGATAAAGATCCAACGGTCAAATGGACCACACTACGGGTGACTCTTGCATTTAATGCAACTGACATTTAATGCTTTGTACATTTTAATGCAACCAAGCTTATTATTTAGTATGGTCCACTTAAGCGTTGGATCTGCCTCATTTTTGTGCCCATGTCTTAAAATAATATGAAAAAAAGAGATGGACCGCTTGGGCCCGCCCACATAACTGTGGGTTCGAAGCCAGGGACGGGCGGGGTTAGTACGCAATCCGCGTCCTGCCCACCCACCATAATAGCATGAATTATAGGCTTGGTCTTACAATCCTATCAGTTTTGTCCTTTTATGGGCCGTCGGTGCGCACCGAGAGTTTTACCTGCGAAGTGTAAGTTTTGTCTACACCGCGGCTGAGGAATCGTTTTCATATGTCACCCTACTGGGGTCCACATGAAGAGATATTCTGATGATCAAAACCGTCCATGTTATTGTTGTTGCTTTAAACAAGACAACATAACTCCTGAATGGATGATTATTACTATTGATGTGTGCAACTGAGTGTGGACCTTTGAAAGGAATTCTTAGCGGCCCATGTTCGTCTGGATAAATCATCCATTTGATATCTATAAATTGGATGGTTATGATTGCTTGATTGGTACGGTTTTAGAGATATGCTCCGTCCATAAGGTGGCCCACAATTCGAATCGCTCATCAGAAAACATTTCCATATCAGTGTCATATTTGAACCATGGCCAATTGATGGTGGGGGTCACCAGGTGGGAAACGGATTGGCTACTCCCCATACCACCGGCCAATTGATGGTGGTCGGTGCTCCGTGGGCCCCACCATGATATATCTATTTCATCCATGCTGTCCATCTATTTTTCTGGATCATTTTAGGATATGAGACCAAAAATAAGTTATATCCCAATCTCAAGTGGACCACATTACAGGAAATAGTGTCGTATGAACGTTGACCAATAAAATCTTTTTGGAGCCTATAAAAGTTTTGGATCAAGCTGATGTATGATCTAATCAACAGATTGGATGTCAAATGAACAGTACAGTGGGCCTTAGGAGGATTTTAATGGTAGATATCCAATCACTATTATTTTCCTGTGGTATGGTCCACCTGAAATTTATATCCCTCTTATTTTTAGGATCAAGCACTAAAATGATCTGTAAAAATAGATGAACTGCATGGATGAAATACATACATCGTGGCGGGGACCCACGGAGCACCGACCATCAGGCTAGTGGCAGGAGGAGACTGATGTAGACACGAATAGATTATGAACAGGCGATCAACGTTCCCCATTTAAACTACACGCTGGGGTCATTAGATAATTAGACAGGCCTGATTTTCAGGCCATTGGCACATTCTGACATAATCCAAATGTCCTGCAGAGAAGATTTCTTAATTTTGGAAAAGGAAATAATCCTTCAGCAAGATTTCATAAATATCATCAGAGGACCCCATGTGGTGGGGTCCACCGAAGCACCTTAAATTTGGCTTCACTTGGGGTGGGCCATGTAGTTAATTGGGCTAAACATGGGCTTACATTTACCCTCAAGCCCATTCCATCCTTATTCATTGGCCCAACCCATCTGAGCCACATGTCCTTGGATCTTAGGTAGTAGGGCTAAAAGTCAGGCGGGTTGGGCCGGGTTGGTGCTCAACCCTAGCCCAACCCAAGGTTCATGTACCTTAACCTAACCCAACCCAACCCAACCTCACCTCGGGTTGGAAATTCTCAACCCAAGACCAACTCAAGCGGGCTGTCGGGTTAGTTGGTTGGATACATGATAATATTTTCATTATTACATTAGTTTATTGTATTTTAATACACATATTATTTTTTGTATTTATAATTTTATTAATTATATATGTAATTATTTATAGTAAATAAATTCATTTTTTTCTGAACAAACAAGCTAAAATACAGGACAAATATTTCTTTAAAAGTTATGTTATGTAGCACGCAATCTATTTGGAAAAGAAAAATCTGACATATCTTATTAACTTGAGTCCTTGGAAATGATGTGGACTAATGAGACCCAACAACACTGAAATTTTCTATGCCTTTAACACAAATGATCCACGCTGAATTATAATTTATTAGTAATTTATATATTGATCGGGTTCGGGTTTAGTCAGGCAACCTAGGACCTCAACCCGAGCCTGACTCAAGTTTTATCAGGTTGGTGTTTATACAACCCAAGCCCAAGATCAGACTCAATATATTCTGCCCGAGCCCAACCTAATGTCGAGTCAGTCATGAGTTGGTCAGGTTGAACCCGCCCAACTTTCAACCCTAATGGGTAGAGCTGTCAATGGGAACCAAGACTTGCGCTCTACACAGGGACTCCGACCTAACTTCCATGAGCCTAGTCCCAAAATTTCAAACCCAGACGGAATTATCTTATAAATGGTTTGGATGGTATATAAACATAAAGGCCAATCTGAAGATTGTTTCAACGGTGGTAGACATTTCTTTCTCCACTTTTCTATAGTGTGTAGTGTCGTTGACTTTTAGATCCATTTCATTTTCGGTCTTATGTCCTAAAATGAGATGTAAAAATAGAAATACGGTGTGGATTTATTACAAAAAATCACAATGGCCGCACCTAGTTCTCCGGTGTAGGAACTTTGTGCCAAAGCCTTTCACAGGTCAACAAAAACATTCAAAGAAGAGAGAAGAAAGCAGGAAATGTCTATAGGTGGGGCTCCGTGGGCTGCATTATAATGAATGTGTTAGATCTACACTATCCATTCATTTTTTCAGCATGATACCAAAAATGAGGCAGGTCCTGATCTAAGTAGGTTAAAATCTTTTTAGAGCCACATGTGGCTTTGATCAAGTTAATATTTGTGTTTTCCTTTCATTTAGGTCCGTGTAACCTTATTAGTAGAGTAGATAGCAAATAAATTTACGGTGGACTTTAAGAAAGTTTTAATGATAGTCGTTCAATCCACGCTGCTTTCCATAGTGTGGTTTATTTGGGCTTTGGATGTGCCTCGTTTGATTAGTTTCATACCTTAGAATGATATAGAAAAATTGATGGACGATGGGGATATAGCATATAAATCATGGTGAGGCCAGAGAAGTTCTACAGTTAAAAGTTGGGATGTGCCTTAGACACAGACGGTCCACGCTCTTTGTTTACATGTCCTCCAAAGCAAATTTCCATCTTTAGATGTGTGGGCCCACCCATGATATGTATGTGAAATCTAAACCGTGAATATGGTGCGCCACCTTCTGTTCACGGTGCATCCCAAGAACCATCCTTATCCAAAATTCGGTTGGAACATCTAAGGGCCAAAATTTTGGGTGTCCCTTGATCCTGACAGTTCTCACATGATGAACGGTTTGGATGGTACGTAAAAAACATGGACCGCACCATATTCCATCTGGGACCTTCAATGGTAGGCATCACCCTCCCCAACATCTTCCATTGTTCCATTCTGTGTGGTACAAATTACATATGGATCAGGCTGTATTTTAGAACATAGGCATAAAATACCTGGACACACCAGATTCACGGTTGGGATTTCATAAAAACATCATGTATGGCCCAGTAGAGCTTGAATGCATGGTAGACGTTCCGGGGTAGGTGACTAGGTGAGTGAAACCCCTGTTTTTTTTTTTTTTATGTTGGCAAACGTTCACAGTATTCCAGTTGCTCTTCCAAAAGAGAATCTTTGATACTCTGGAATGGTGTGATGGATGATAAGCAGGCACTTAGAAATTAAAAACTAGACTACAATTAATTCAGATTCAACGGAAGAAATTATGGGCCCCATTTGGACGGTTAAAAATGGAGAATATTGAACGGTCCTATTTCAACAAACAAGGGTCCTTGAATAAGAAGACAGAATTCTTCAATCAATCTAATTTTGATTCTGTTACTCGGATATAGCGATTTTCACAACTTTATTTTGATCAATTTTATGCGACGAGTACAACATCCGAGTGCCTGCGTATCAAGCGTCACACTCTGCCAGAGTATCAAATCTCCCTTTTTCGTGCATCGCTTGACTAACTTCCGGGGTCACCTTCTCGGAGAGAAAATCAACTTGATCAGAGACAAATGTAGCCCTAAAAAGGTCCATCTCACGTACTTCTCATTTCACTAGTTAGCCAAAGGGAGGTAGATAGTGACGCTCTTTTGAAAAGACAAAAAGAAATTTTTTCTCTGCAAAATTTACTTTTAGCTGAGCAGCATATATTAACATCTAAAGCTTTATTTTTCATTTCTAAACCTCAAAATTTTGTTTGAATGAAAATACCATTGGTATACCAAAAACTTATTTCTGTGTTTTCGTATTTCTTCAAATAATTGTCGTCTCTTGGTATTTCTTCCTCAAATCATTTGTATTTTTTCTTGAAATCTACACTTTGTCTTATTCATTGCATCAAACTGGTTATGTTGAAGAGGGATTTGATTCGAGATTTGAAGAAATAGAAGATGAAGAAGATGGTGCCTCCGTCTAAGAAGCCATACATTGCAGGTTTAATTTTTCAGAGAATTTTCACTTCTGTGAATTTTCAACTAAGTCAATATTCACATTGTACTCGGTCAATATTCACGTGTAATAGGTGAATTTTTACCTGTACTCGATCAAATTTTCCATATACTCAGTGAATTTTCACCTATACTTGGTAAATTTTCACATGTGCTTAGTTAATTTCCGCATGTCGTAATGTCCGGGAAATTTTCATACTAGTCGAATTAAAATCGATTGACCTATTGGGATTAGCGGGCTTAGGATGCTTGGGGCCTAATGACCGCCCTCACTCAAATCATAAGCGAGTAAGGCCAAGGGCGTGGCTAACCCCAGATGTCAGGTAGGGCTTGAAATTGGCACCAAGGACTAAATCCTCCTAGGGGTGACTTGATTTACCATTTTAGTTATGGATCACGTGTTACCAACCTATTGAGCCTGAAATTCCGGAAATGCATCCGCCTTGGCGGGCTTGCCGCCCATCGCAAGTGTTGAGTCAAGATGGTGCCCAAAAGTTGCTTAACTAAGTCAATTTGGGGTGTTACACATGTACTCGGTGAAATTTTCACCCGTGAAAAATTAACAATTGAAAACTGTCTCAACACCTATACTCGATGAATTTATAATAGTTGAAAACTTTCTCAACACCTGTACTCAATTGGTGAAATTTAAACTGTACTCAATCAAATTTCACATGTACTTGGTGACTTTCACTTGTTCTCAGTGAATATTTATATATAACTAAAATTTCACCTGTGGAAAAACGACGGCTGAAAACCGTCTCAACACTTGTACTAGGGCAAGTCTATAAGGTTGAAAACTCTTGAAACAAGTACAAGTCAATTTTTACCTCTAGCTATATGCACTTGTAAAAAAACGACAGTTGAAAACCGTTTCAGCATTTGTACTGATGAATTTACGACGGTTGAAAACCGTCACAAAATCTGTACTAAGTGAATTCCCACTGTACTCGGTGAATCTTGTACTCAATGGATTGTCACACTTACACGATCAATTTTTACATATACTTGATGAACTTTCACCTGTACTCTGTGAATTTTCACATGTGAAAAAATGATTGTTGAAATCGTCTCCACGTGTATTTGGTGAATTTATGACGGTTGGAACTCGTCTTAAAACTTGTACTCGATGAATTTTCATTTATATATAGGAATTTTCATTTATATATAGTAATTTTCACCTGTCTCAATACTTGTACTTGGTGAATTTTCAACTATGAAAAAAATGATGGTTGCGAATCATCTCAACACTTGTATCGAAGAATTTATAATGGTTGAAAATCGTCTCAACACTTGTGCTCGATTAACTTTCACATGTACTCTATCAATTTTTACTTGTACTTGGTGAATCTTGCACTCGGTGAATTGTCGACTTTATACGATCAATTTTCCCATGTACTTGGTGAACTTTCATTTGTACTAGTGCAGGTCATAAGTACTTGGTCAAGTTTCACATGTACTCCATGACTTTTCAATTGTACTTGGAATTTTCACTTGTTAAAAAAACAACAGATAAAAACCATCTCAACACTTGTACTCGATGAATTTATGATGGTTTAAAACCATTAAAAAACATGTACTAGTTGAATTTTCACCTATATCAACACCTGTACTTGTTAATTTTCACCTACGAAAAAATAAACACTTGTATGCGGTGGATTTATGACGGTTGAAAACCGTCTCAACTTGTACACAGTAAATTTTCACCAATACTGTCAATTTTTATGTACTGGCTGAATTTTCACTTGTCTCAACACTCACTCGAAGAATTTTCACCTATGAAAGAATGACTGTTGAAAACCGTTCAATTACCAATGGTTTTTACCTGTACTCTGTGAAATTTACTTTCCTCTGTACTCCATCGAATCCTCTATACTTGGTCGATTTTACCGAGATAGTAATATTAAATGAGAACTTGGTTAATTTCACTGCGAAAAAATACATTCATTCTTTATTCTTACATCCCTCGCCCATCATTCCAATTGAGCACAAGTTTGAGAAGAAAAAGAGCGATGAAGTGAAGCATGATTTCAAAATAGAAAACATTATGGATAAAACTCAAAAGATTGTTAGTTTCCCAATGCAACCGATTTGAAGTAATAAACAGAACCTTGAAAAATATTGCAGATATAAAATGATAATAACCGAAGATTGAACTAAAAAACCAAAGGTATTTTCATCCAAACAAAGCCAGTACATTCAGTACAGGTTTAGAAATGAAAAATAAAGTTTTAGAGATTTAATTAAGCTAGCTGGTCAAAGTGAAATCCACCGAGAAAAAATTTCCAATATAAAAATACTTTTACCCTACTCTATGAAGTTCATGTGACGGGAAGCTATGTTGATGAAAAGCCCACCCAATAGATATGTTTTTCCATATCATTTGAAGACAAGATAAAAAATCAAAACAAATCCAAAACTTAAGTGGGCCGCACTATAAGAAACAACACGGATTGAACCTCCGCTATTGAAACATTTTTAGGACAATAAATTTTAGATATGGCTAATATTTTCATGTTTTCATCTCATCACAGTAGTAATGACATTATGAATGGTAAGGATGGCATATAAACATCACGGTGGACCCAGGGAATTTTCGACAATAGGCATTTCCCTGCTCACTGTTTAACGTAGTGTAGGAAACTGATACCTAAAATGTTGAAAATTTATACAGATTAATATGATTTTTGTATAATGTGGAAATCGAAAATCGCAAATGCTATAAAAATTTGTACAGGCTGAAGCACGTCTGAAACGCTGTCCTTAAAGCATTATTTGCCCCTACTCAAGTAAGTTGAGTATGCTGATAGGTTACAGGCAAATAGCTTCTAGAATACGACAAGTCTGATGTGGGTCTGCATTCAGCAAACACGAAGGCCCACTAATGGAACTCTGTTACACAGTCTGGCAGAAATACAATGAATGAAAAAATCTCAGAAGAAAGAAAAGAAGAAGAAAATTATTTTAGACCACTGCACTGGTCAAGTCTTCAGCCACTGGTTCTGTTCAACTGTTCTATACCACACCGTTGGTCAGTTCTTCTTGCAAAGAGTTTAACTGTTGTTATCTTGCTGGAATTACTGGAGTATAGAGAGAGGAGTAGTGGGTTGTCTCAAATTCATATGGTAGTACTGGATTGGGTTGTGAGATGGTTTGGAAACCCAACTAGGTCCTCCTTTTATAGGTTATGGTGGCTGGGGGTTATGGTATAGGAAAATAAATTCCATGACTGTTTTCTGTCTGTTGGAGAAAACTAGCCGTTTTATGTCCATTTTCTGACTGTTAAGCATGGGCCATAAAGCTGCTGCATGCTGACTGTTGTGAGACAGCAGCTAGCCATTTTCTAGCTATTGGGCTAGCCATGCAGCAGTTACAGCTGGACCTTGTACTAATGGCATAGTTGTTACAGTTTTTGCTGCAACAGTTCTTTTCAGCCTCTCTATATATATTGGAGGACCTCTCTCTCAATCCTATAGTTTTTCTTCACCCAGCCATCTGCCTTAGCCAGTTAGTTGCACCGTGACTCGCACACATCTCGTTCCAGTTCGCGAAGGGAGTAACCCTCTGCGACACGATGCACACGTGCGAAGTGCAAAGTGCGCCACAAGCGCCTCTACAACCACACTGCCTCACATACCCACGCCCTCGCATCGAGCCCGTGACCGAGACCAAGACCGAGCCCGAGCCCGTGCCAGTGCCCGAGCCCGAGCTTGAGCATGCAAGTCCCATGGTCCTTAGATTATGTGAGCAAATATTAAGGTACTCCCCTCTTTTCATTTAAACCACAATTTTCTTCTCCCTTTCCCATGTGGGACTATTCCCAAAAACTTAAAAAGTAGTTTTTTCAAACATTTATAATATTATATATTATTTTTATTATAAAACTATATTTTATTAAAACAACATTTTTGTAACAATCCCTCACTTGTTTTTATAAAATATATTTTCTCGGTTAAACATTTCTGGCAGAATAATCAGCTTATATGCATAAAGAAAGATATATTTCGATTTTAACCTTTTCTTAGTGTGAGTATCTCAAAACTCTATCGAAATGACTGGTAGCCGTAGCTTTGAACCAATTATTCTTAGATAACAAAGTCGGAGAAACCACAAACATATTCGCTATGTGTTGTTAGAATTCCCACAATCTTGCTCAGCACAATTAATGTCCATGTACTTTTCCTAATTCGTGAACGATCCCGAGAGAAAACTCCTAACTCTCATGAGAGACGGCACCATCTCTACGTTCATATAGGTGAAATCCTTCCAGTATCTCCGTTACTATAAGACACTTGTCCTATAGACTGGATTTCATTAAGAGTTCTAAGACTCAACCCTCTTTCGTAACCCTCAACACTTATATATTATGAATGAAATTTTATAATTTAGTGCTGAATAATTTTTCACATATTAGTGACTTGTTCTTACACATTAAACCCAAATTTAGAGATTTTCTGACTTTATGTTGGGTTACCATCACTGGTGGAACTTTAGTTGAAGAGTTTTAACCACATCTCTTTAGATGTGGCCTTTACTACATCTCTCGGTAGAAGTTTAGTAAAAGAATCTGTCAGGTTATTGCTTGATTTCACATAGGAAATAGCAATGATTCCATCTTGAATCAATTGTCTGACATAGTCATGTCGAAGACTGATATGTCTAGATTTACCATTATAAGTGCCGCTATAGGCTCTAGCTAATGTGGCTTCACTATCACAATGTAGTGATAAAGCCGATATAGGCTTTACACAAAAAGAAATTTTTAATAGAAGATCCCTTAGCCACTCAGCCTCTTTGTCTGTTGCAGTCAGGGCTATGAATTCAGACTCCATAGTCGAGTGCGTTATGCAAGTTTATTTCTTGGATCCCCAAGATACACTTGCACCTCCTAAGGTGAATACCCACCCTGTAGTAGACTTGTTGTCCCCTGCACTCGATATCCAACTCGCATCGGTATATCCTTCCAATACGGCAGGAAACTCTGAATAAAATAGTCCTAAGTCTTTGGTTGCTTTTAAGTAACTAAGGACTCTACTGATTGCATTCCAGTGTTCATTACTGGGGTTACTAGTAAACCTACTAAGCTTACTCACAGCATATGCGATATCAGGTCTAGTGCATTGCATAGCATACATAAGACTTCCTATAACACTCGCATATTCTAATTGTGCAACAGTTCTTCCAGTATTTTCTTTTAGTTTGATACTTGGATCAAATGGGGTTTTTGCTTTCTTTATATTTAGATGGTTAAACTTATTTAGTATCTTCTTAATATAATAAGATTGATACAAAGCATAACCCCCACAATATTTTCAACTTTGATACCTAGGATGGTATCAATTTGTCCAAGATCCTTCATTTTAAATACGGAAGAAAGAAACCTCTTTGTTTCAGTCACACCTTCTATTTTGTTACTTATTATCAATATGTCATTAACATACAGACAGATAATAACAATATAACTACCATCTACTTTAGAATATATGCATTTGTCAGCTACATTATGCATGAAACCATGAGATAGTATTTTGGAATCAAACTTCTCATGCCACTGTTTTGGTGCTTGTTTTAATTCATATAACGATTTGATTAATCTACATACTTTGTTTTCATTTCTTGGTAGAACGAAACCTTTAGGTTGTTCCATGTATACCTCCTCATTGAGGTCACCATTTAGGAATGCGGTCTTTACATCTATTTGGTGGATGTGAAGATGATGTATGGAAGCTATCACAAATAATATCCTAATGGATGTTATCCTAGCTACAGGTGAATATGTGTCAAAGTAATTTATCCCTTTTTTTTGTCTAAAACTCTTAGCTACTAGTCGAGCTTTAAAGGTTTGGATAGTCTCATCAGTGTGATATTTCTTCCTAAATACTCACTTACAACCTATGGGTTTAGAACTTGGAGGTAAGTTTACTAGTTCCCATATTTAATTTGACATTATGGATTCCATTTCATCATTTATAGTTTCTTTCCAGAAGGTTGAGTCTCTAGATGATACAGCCTCTTTATATGTTTTAAGATCATCTTCTATAGTCATTACTATAGGTATTTGTTTTATAACATTTTCTCTATCTGCTTCTACCAGATGGAAAATGACGCGTTGTGAGTCTATGTAGTCATCTCCTAGACTCTTCTCTATTCTTGTTCTTTGACTCTTACGAGGTTCAATAGGAGCTTCCACTATATGTGGAGCTGTGCTATCTGATTCTTTACTAGGAGTTTGGATTTCATTATCCTTTGACTCCAAGGATAGTGAGATCTCAAAGAATTCAACGTCTCTTGATTATATAATTGTATTAGACTCCATGTCTATAAGTCTATAAGCTTTACTAATTTGTGCATACCCTACGAAGGCGCACTTAATAGCTTTTGGTCATAACTTAGTTCGTTTTGGATTAGAATTTCTGCAGTATGCAAGACACCCCCACACTTTAAGATATCCTAGGTTAGGTTTTTTACCTCTCCATGTTTCATATGGAGATATTTTATATTTTTTAGACGGAATTCTGTTTATTATATGACATGCTGCAAGCAGTGCCTCACCCCATAGACTTAGTGAAAACTTTACTCTTATTAGCATTAAGTTGACCATCTCTACTAATGTTCTATTCTTTTGTCCAGCTATTCCGTTTGTTGAGGTGTGTATGGAGCTGTACATTAATGTATCAGTCCATGTTCTTCACAGAAGTTATCGAATTTATTCGAGAAGTATTCTACTCCTCTATCGCTACGGAGAATTTTTATTTTCTTATTTAGTTGATTCTCTACTTCTGCTTTGTATATCTTAAACATGTTCAATGTTTCATCTTTGTTCTTTAATAGACAAACATACACATATCTAGAGTAATCATCTATAAAGGTTATGAAGTACCGTTTACCTTTACGAGTAAGAATGTCGTTTAACTCATAGATATCACTGTGCACAAGATCCAATATTTGAGACGATCTTTCAACACTTGAAAAAGGTTTTTTCGTCATTTTGGATCATATGCACACTTCACATTTATCAGTTTCATTATATGTGTATGAGATTAAACCATTCTTAGCCATGAACTTCAAGGTACTATATCATATATGGGCTAGTCTATCATGCCATAGTCCAGCAGATTCAACCATAAATGCAAAAGTGCTACTTTCATTCAGAGAAAACTTAACCATCCCGTTACAAGAATATCCCCTTTCGACAAAATTTTCATTCCTGGACAGAATCAGTTTTCCTGACTCATACGCCACCCTTATACCTGGTTTTTCCAGAAGATCCCCAGAAACTAAGTTTCGCCTCATGTCTGGGAGGTGCAGTACATTAGTCAGAATCACTTTTTTTCCAAAGGTGAATATCAGTTCGACAGTTCCTTTACCAACCACATTCGATCGGACTTCATTACCCATTTGAACTTCTTAACCATCGGTCAATTCCTTATAGGTTTTGAAGGCTGATTTATCGTAGCACACATGTACTGTAGCGGCAGTATCATACCACCAGCCTGGAACTTTACCTTGGATGGTATTCACCTTAGTGATCATAGCCACGATATCGCCTTCTTCTACTGCACTTGCCTCTTTTTTAGATTTGCGATATCGGCATACTCGAGCATAGTGCCCGATTTTTCCACAGACATGGCATGGGCCTTTGAACTTTCTGTTCTTCTTTTAGGTGTTTTTCTTGAATTTTTCTTTATTGGGTTTAAGGGAATCGTCCTTCTCGGGATTCTTGTTATTGGTGTTATCTACTGCATGTACCTTGGACGAGGCATTCTCATTATCATTCTTTTTGTCGCGGTTATCGGATTCTTCCTCAATCCTTAGGTATTTCTGGATTTGTTCCAGTGCGTAGTCCTCGGTTTTATGCAGCAACTTCTTTTTATAGTCTTTCCACATCGGTGACAATTTAGCGATTATAGCCCCAACTTAGAATGATTCAGGAAGATCGATTTTTATCGCTTTGATTTTGTTTACTATTAGCTGTAGTTCTTGGATTTGGGACAACAACGGTTTATTATCTATCATGCTGAAGTCAAAATACCCGACGATGAGAAATTTGTTGGTCCCTTCTTCTTCAACCTTGTACTTGAACTCCAGAGCAGCTCAGATCTCCTTTGCTAATGATGTCTGTTGGTATAGATCGTACAGGCGGTTGGAGAGCGCATTCAAAATGTGTCCTCGACACAAGAGTTCGTCTTCAGCTCGTTTAATACGGGCAGTCATCTGTTCAAGTGTGTCATTGTCGGTTGCTTCAGGTAGAGCTTGCAGATTTAGATCTAGTATGTAGTAGATCTTTAGCACAGTCAGGAGAAATTTCAGCTTGTCTTGCCATCTTGTAAAATTGGTTCCATCGAACCGATCAAGACGTATCAAGTCCTGATTCATCAACTTGATGGATGAAACGTTGTCGGCTTCCATCTTAAAAATAACGCTTTAAGATTGTTGAAAGTTTATACAGATTAATATAATTTCTGTATAATGTGGAAACCAAAAATCGCAAATGCTATAAAAATTTAGACAGGCTGAAGCACGTCTGAAATGTTGTCCTTAAACGTTATTTGCCCCTACTCAGGTAAGTTGAGTATGCTGATAGGTTACAGGTAAATAATTTATAGGATACGACGAGCCTGATGTGGGTATGCGTTCAACAAACACGAAGGCCCACTAATGGAACTCTGTTACACAGTCGGGCAGAAGTACAATAATGAAAAAATCTCAGAAGAAAGAAAAGAAGAAGAAAATTGTTTTAGACCACTCACTGGTCAAGTCTTCAGCCACTGGTTCTGTTCAACCGTTCTAGATCACACCGTTGGTCTGTTCTTTTTGCAAAGGATTTAACCGTTGCTATATTGCTGGAATTACTGGAGTATAGAGAGAGGAGTAGTGGGCTGTCTCAAATTCGTATGGTAGTATTGGATTGGGTTGTGAGATGGTTTGGAAACCCAACCAGGTCCTCCTTTTATAGGCTACGGTGGCTGGGGGTTATGGTCTAGGGAAATAAATCCCATGACCGTTTTCTGGCTGTTGGAGAAAACTAGCCGTTTTATGACCGTTTTCTGACTGTTGTGCATGAGCCATAAAGCTGTTGCATGCTGACTGTTGTGAGACAACAACTAGCCATTTTCTAGCTGTTGGGCTAGCCATGCAGTAGTTACAGCTGGACCCTGCACTAATGGCATAGTTGTTACAGTTTCTGCTGCAACAGCTCTTTGCTCCGGTTCGCGAAGGGAGCGTGAAGTGCAAAGTGCACCACTAGCGCCTCTACAGCCATACTGCCTCACATGCCCACGCCCTCGCACTGAGCCCATGACCGAGACCGAGCCTGAGCCCGAGCGCGTGCGTGGTGTTCTAGTGCTTCGTATTGGAACACGCAAGTCCCATAGTCCTTAGATTATGTGAGCAAATATTAAGGTACTCTCCTCTTTTCATTTAAACCACAAAATTTTCTTCTCCCTTTTCCATGTGGGACTATTCCCAAAAACTCAAAAAGTAGTTTTTTCAAACATTTATAATATTATATATTATTTTTATTATAAAACTATATTTTATTAAAACAACATTTTTGCAACAATAAAACTAATGTGTGAAATGGATTTCTCAAAAATATCACGGTGGGCCCCACCTAGCTTCGTGCAAGGCTTTGGCAGGAATTCTTGGGTTCAAATCAAACCATCTAAGTATCGCATTAACCACAACATTAGATTTCAAGAAATTTCCAACTGTACGACCAGTATATGGCCCACAACCTTTTTAAGCCCACTCGTTTTTTACCTTCCATGAATACTCCCTAGCTGTACGGCCCCATTTCTCAGGTCGAAAATGCCCCTGCTTTCGTTCCTGAGGCGGATCGCCTGGTGCTCGAAGACGAGCGCTTACGCTCCTCGAACTCTGAGTTGTACGAACGGTTCAAAAGATATCAACGTTGCCTGGGCCCCACAGTTATGTATTTATTATATCCACAACGTTCATCCATATTTCGAGATCATTTCGAAGCATTATCAAAAACAAAAAATCATACCCAAAGATCAACTGGACCACACCACAACAAGCAGCGGGAAAATAGATTTTCACCGTTAAAAGTTTTGTAGGGCCCACCATAACATATATTTTCCATCTAATCTATTCATAAGGTCACAAAGACCTGGATGAAGAGGAAAAACAAATTTCATAATGATCCAAAACTTCTGTGACCCATGAAAGGATTTCAATGGTAGACGTTCAATCCTCCACTGCCTTTTACGGTGTGGTCCACTTGATAGTTAGATCTGACTTATTTTTCGTCTCAAGCCTTAATAAGAGTTCGCCAAATAGATGAACGGTTTGGATGTAACATATACATCATAATGGGACCCATAAACAGCGATAAGATTACAACAGAAAATAAAAAAGAAAAAAACAGCCTGGCCGGTCGACCGGGTCGTCGACCCCAACTCGCTGTCCCACTCACCCGGTCGACCGGGCCAAACTCGGTCGACCCCAACTCGCTGTTCCACCTTTGTATTTTTTATTTATTATTTTTTGGGAGAACTTTTTCTCCCTTACATTTTTCTCAAATACATAATTATGTAAATATGTATATATAAGCATATAAAAATATTTTTCTATCTCTTAATTCATTTCTTTGTCTATTTATTTAACAAGCAAATCTCCTAAACTATAATGAGTTACTTAACGTACCATATATGATTTTGGAGTAGGAGAAGCTAATTTAGCCAACCAACATAGTAATTTTTCAAGATTCCATTGGGTCGATGGTTAAAAATTCACTTCACGGTTAATTCACTTCACTTCACGGCCATTTCCACGCACTTCGCGATTATTTCACTTCACTTCACTGTCATTTCTATGCATTTCATGGTCATTCCCAGTGATTCCGTGTTGATTCACGGTCAATTCGACGCACTTCACGGTCAATTCACTTCACTTCACGGCCATTTCCACGCACTTCGCGGTCAATTCACTTCACTTCACCATCATTTCCATGCATTTCACGGTCATTCTCAGCGATTCCGCGTTGATTCACGGTCAATTCGACGCACTTCACGGTCAATTCACCTCACTACACGGCTATTTTCATGCACTTCGCGGTCATTTCACTTAACTTCATTGTCATTTTCATGCATTTCACGGTCATTCCCGGTGATTCCGTGTTGATTCACGGTCAATTCGACGCACTTCATGGTCAATTCACTTCACTTCACGGCCATTTCCACGCACTTCGCGGTCATTTCACTTCACTTCACCGTCATTTCCATGCCTTTCACGGTCATTCCCGGTGATTCCGTGTTGATTCACGGTCAAATCGACGCACTTCACGGTCAATTCACTTCACTTCACGGCATTTCCATGCACTTCGCAGTCATTTCACTTCACTTCACCGTCATTTCCATGCATTTCACGGTCATTCCCAGCGATTCCGTATTGATTCACGGTTAAATCGACGCACTTCACGGTCAATTCACTTCACTCACGGCCATTTCCACGCACTTCACGGTCATTTCACTTCACTTCACCATCATTTCCATGCATTTCACGGTCATTCTCGGCGATTCCGTGTTGATTCACGGTCAATTCGACGCACTTCACGGTCAATTTACTTCACTTCACGGCCATTTCCACGCACTTCGTGGTCAATTCACTTAACTTCACCGTCATTTTCATGCATTTCACGGTCATTCCCGGCGATTCCGTGTTGATTCACGGTCAATTCGTGTTCACTCCCCAAGTGCAGGGTTGTGATGTAGTAATAACTTGGTAAGACCGAGGTCGAATCCTAAGGGACTGAAACTTGTACGTTATCTAAAATTAAATAGAACTAGAACTAGACTAAGATGCACTCTAAATCAAATAGAATTTTAAGAAATAATGATGGAATATTTATCTAAAATTTAGAAGAAATCAGAGAAAAGGAAACTAGGGATTCAGAGGATCCACTTGTAGAGATCAGGGAGATCTTATGCATGTTCTATGGAAATTAACTGAACTGACATTGATCTAATTTTTAAGAGATGAAAGGTATATGAATTAGACTGGATTCCATCACCAAACCATGCCCAAAAGACTATGGCAAACAACAGAATTAAACTAATTACCAACCAATCATATGTATGAAGGTCAGGAAGGGTACCGACATCCGGCCATGCCCAGGAGACTATGGTGAACAACAGGATTTCCTGACGTCATAAACATAAAAGAGAAGGAAATATTCAAAGCCATTACAGACCCACTGTAATTTCGGTCACAACAGACCATTAAAGACTTAAAAACACTCCCATAATAATCAACGTCAATTCATAAATTAAAACTATATTAAAAACATAAAATAAAACCCCCCATCTCACTACAAGCTTCACCTCCTAGCCCTAGCTAGGAGGTTTAGCCACACATGAGTGAGCTAGATCTCTCACAAATCAAAGGAAAAGAAGAAAGAAAACAAAGAAAAAGAAAAAGAAAAAAAATAAAACTACTCTCCTGCTCGTTCCACGTCCGGCCTCACGGCTCCAAACCCAAGCTCAAACTCCTCTGTTTCTCCACGTCCACAGGTTCCGGCCGAGAGATTTTCTACTCTCCCCCTCCTCCAGCCTCCACGTTTTGCTCCTTCTTTTATAGCAGCAGGAGGTCGGTGGGACCGACTTTCTTTACGTGCTGAAGAGAAATCGTGCGTAAGCTGCACGTTACACAGTGAAAACCGCAAACCAGCTTGCGTTCGGCTCAGATTTTCGAGCAAAAAAACCGTCCCACGATCGGATTTCTCTCCATGGTTGGGGTAAAGACCCCCTTCCAGACCTATTAGACGGTTCAGATCATTCGTATGATCATAGACAGCGGGCCACAACTGCATGAGACTTTCGCTTTTCACGGTCGTGCGAAGGCTTACGTAGGAGGCTACGCTGACTTGATCGGTGGGCTCCACAGTGATGTTTTCGAGGAAATCCACCCCGTCCATTAGATTCATCAGGAAAAACCGTTTGGAAATGGATGGTTTTGAATTGTCGATGACACAGACCACTTGTCTTTCCATATTGCCGTCCAACCTGCGTTTGAACAGTGGTTTCCTATGCGTGCGAGCATGGAATTGAAACAAATCTCCTGTATACGGTCAGTTTTCCCTTTTGGGACGAATGGATGGTCTGGATTATACATATGGGTTTATTTTAATGGCCCACCAATCATCCCGTGGATGGCCAGGCACTGAAGAAAATAGAGAGTCTCTTGCTCTGTTCGGGATTGCGTGGTCGGACGCAATTTGATTCTGTACTTGGTTCAATGCACTGCAAGTGCACAGATTCTTATGCACTCTACTCCCGTAAAGTGGGTCTCACCTTTATGTGTTGAGAAATCAATTCCGCCCATCCTGTTTCCAATCGTATTTAAACCATAGAGACAAATTTTGAAGCATATCCAGATAGCATGTGGGCCCCAAATCATGATTTTATGGGCTGATATGTACATTGGGCCACTTCCACAAAGCTCCAGGGGATGAAATTAAACGTGTATGGTTCATTTATGGTCCCCGGGCTATGTATGAAGTTCCGTGTCAATCTGATGGTGGAAACATTGTGATCTTATATTCTACATCAATTTCAGGCCATTTGCAGGTGAACGGCTGGAATTTCTCAGGTCCCTGGCGTGCATATTTGTCGATTTTAGTCCCTGGAGTCCCGTCCAATGCCTTGGTGAAATCTGAGTATTAAATCTCAGCTTTTAGCATCTTTTTCAGTCCACACTTGCAAATGTACCTTGCATCACAATCACGATTAAAGTAACCCATTAAGCAATGTCATGCTCGTAAATCCAAGCAATAAATAGGGTCTGATATGCAATATTTGATCCTCAACACAACCCCCAACCAGCATTTTACTAGTCCCGAGCAAAATATGCGAAAAATAAGTTGAGAATTATAGGACGATTTTTATGAACCTAAATGATTTTTGCAAAACTATCCGAGTCCCAGAATTCTAAAATTCATGAATGTTAGATATTGCTTTCTCCTAGACTCAAGCACTCGGTAGATTTCATAATCAAGTTCAAAGTATTACTCCATCAATTAGAATAATTCTAAACATTGAGTTTCATGGGTATATAGTGTAATCTCGGCTTATCAACATTAAGATTCACTTTGTTATTGCATGAAATCATAGGTAATCAACAGGAGAATTCATGATAACCAAACTTGCCTCATAAATTCATCTTTTCATCTTTTCAACTTTTTATTTTTTCATTAATAGTCATGTCAAGGAGAGGAATCAAATCCCTACCAATAGGGAGCAAACCTATGGTGAAGATCATACTCCCAGACCTTTTCAATTTTTATACCATGATGACAAGATATTTCAGGCTGGTTCCTTTCATCCTCAGTGATTACCAAGTTAATCCTTCGATATGGAACTGAAATCTTAATGTGAAACCGAGATGTGACATGTGAAATCTTGATTCAATCAATGTTTACAACCTCTAATCATGGATTAATAACTTGATCTTAACTACAAAATTTAATAGATACTGAATCCAAGAGTCCTAAATTATCAACATCACTTATTTTGAACTTCTAAATCAAGGGTATCCATCAAAATCACTTCAAATTCATAAAAATTTTCAGAAAAATTTTAAAAATTTTCACAATTGGCACAATTGTTGCTCAAGACCAAGAAAATACGGATTAGGAAGCCTAATCTCCCACCCCCAACCTAAAATATACATTGTCCTCAATGTAAAAGATATGAGCATGTAATGCACATGAAACAACGAAAGTAAAGTGATGGGAAGATAGTACCTGGATAACGAATCAAGAGAAAGACTTTCCAAGAGATCGTAGCATGAAAGCTGGTCAGCCAAGAGAGAAAACAAAACAAAAATAATAACGAATAAAATCCTACCTATACCACTTTCGCAGGTGCTTTCGAATGCATTTAGCGAATACAACAAGCCTTTAAACCCCTAGGTTACCCCTAGTGGACGAGTTGTAGTCTCGTGAGGGTTTGCAGTAATGTTACTCATAAACATTGAACTAACTAACCTATAAAAGCGACTATCCTAAACCTATGAAAGCGATAAACCTACCTATACCTCCATCAGACTAGGAGATCAGTCCTGGTAAACAGGAGCAATGAGGCATGGACATGTCCTCTGAATCAAATGTCTCGACAAATGGCTTTAATCGATGTCCATTGACTTTAAACTCCTTGCCATTGTCGGGATCTCTTATCTCGACGGCCCCATGAGGATAAGCAGTGACAACAATGTAATGACCGGTCCAAAGAGATCGAAGCTTACCCGGGAAGAGGTGGAGTCAAGAATCGTACAAAAGGACTTTCTGACCTGGCGTGAATGATTTTCGTAGAATATGTTGATCATAAAATGCCTTCATCTTGTCCTTGTAAATTCTCGAGTTCTCATATGCATCGTTCCGGATTTCTTCAAGTTCATTTAATTGAAGTTTGCGTAGCGAGCCAGCGTTGTCCAAATTGAAATTCAGATTTTTGATCACCCAGTATGCTTTATGTTCCAATTCCACAGGCAAATGACAAGCCTTTTCATAGACAAGTCTAAAGGGAGATGTTCCAATAGGAGTTTTAAAAGCAGTACAGTACGCCCATAAGGCATTGGTCAATCGGATTGACCAGTCCTTACGATCAGGATTAACCGTTTTTTCTAGAATATGTTTGATCTCCCTATTGAAAATTTCAGCTTGTCCACTTGTCTGTGGATAGTATGGGGTGCTCACCTTATGAGAGATACCATATTTCTTCATTAAACTCTCAAATGGTCTATTACAAAAGTGTGAGCCCCAGTCACTAATGATGGCTCGAGGCGTTCCGAACCGCGACAGGATATTTTCCTTCAAAAATTTAATGACCGTGCGATGGTCATTTTTGCGGCACGGAATTGCTTCGACCCATTTAGTGATATAGTCTACGGCGAGCAAAATATACAAATTTCCAAATGATTGGGGGAATGGTCCCATGAAATCAATGCCCCAGCAATCAAATGCTTCAATGATAAGGATGGGATTCAAAGGCATCATATTTCGACGGGACAATGCTCCCAATTTTTGACAACACTCACAAGCTTTGCAAAACTCATGAGTGTCCCTGAATATAGTGGGCTAGTAAAAGCCACATTGTAGAATCTTGGCCGTGGTCTTTTTAGCAGAAAAGTGACCACCACAGGCCTGTGAGTGACAGAAGGAGATGACACTCTGATGCTCATCGTCTGGCACACATCTCCTTAAGATTTGGTCTGGACAATATTTAAACAAATATGGATCATCCCAGAAAAAGTTACACACCTTGGTAAAGAATTTCTTCTTATCTTGTTACGTCCAGTGTGTCGGTATGGCACCTGTAGCAAGATAATTAGCAATATCAGCGAACCAAGGTGAATGGGTGACTCTAAACAGTTGTTCATCAGGGAACATATCATTAATATGAGTCGCCTCAAGGGAATCAGAGGTATTAAGGCGAGAAAGATGATCGGCCACTACGTTTTCTACTCCCTTTTTGTCTTTAATTTCCAAATTGAATTTTTGTTGTAGAAAGATCCATCGTATCAGGCGGGGCTTAGAATCATTCTTAGAAAGAAGATACTTAAGTGCCGCATGGTCTGTGTAGATGATGATCTTAGATCCGATTAGGTAGGATCTAAATTTGTCCAAAGCGAACACTACAGCTAAGAGTTCCTTTTCCGTAGTCGAGTAGTTCACTTGGGCAGGATTTAGAGTCCTACTTGCGTAGTGAATAACATAAGGCCGCTTATCTTTTCTCTGGCCTAGAACCGCTCCAAGAACATAATCAGAGGCGTCACACATAAGTTCAAAAGGAAGACTCTAGTCGGGAGGCTGCATAATAGGTGCAGTGGTTAACATGCCTTTAAGCTTAGTGAAAGCTTCTTGGCACCGCTCAATCCACTCACATGGTGTATCCTTTTGAAGAAGATTACATAAAGGATGAGAGAGGAGACTAAAGTTCTTTATGAAACGTCTGTAGAATCCTACATGTCCTAAGAAGGATCGCACGTCTCTGATGTTCTTAGGTGGAGGTGGGTTAGAGATAAGATCAATTTTTGCCTTATCTACCGTGATTCCTTTGGACGAGATGATGTGTTCAAGGACAATTCCCTTCTGAACCATGAAATGACACTTCTCCCAATTAAGTACCAGATTCTTTTCTTCACATCTTTTCAGCACACATTTAAAACTTGCTAAGCACTCGCTGAAAGATGAACCGAAAACAGAGAAATCGTCCATGAAGACCTCTAAATATTTCCCCACCATGTCAGAAAAGATACTCATCATGCACCGCTGAAAGGTGGCAGGGGCATTACATAACCCGAATGACATCCTTCTATAAGCAAAGGTGTCGTGGGGACATGTAAATGTGGTCTTTTCCTGATCTTCAGGGACGATTTCAATCTGATTATACTCTGAATACCCGTCAAGGAAACATTAATAGGAATGACCAACTAACCTTTCCAAGATCTGATCTATAAAGGGCAAAGGAAAGTGGTCCTTCCTAATGACGGTATTCAGCTTCCTGTAGTCAATGCACATTCTCCAACCAGTAGTAACTCTGGTCGGCACGAGTTCATTATTAGCATTGGCTACGATGGTGATCCCGGACTTCTTAGGAACCACCTGAGTTAGACTCACCCATTGACTATCGGATATGGGGTATATGATCCCCACTTTCAATAGTTTGAGAACTTCGGCCTTAACCACTTCCTTCATGTTTGGATTCAGTCTACGTTGTAATTGCCGAACAGCCTTTGCATTGTCCTCAAGATATATGCGGTGAGTACAAATCGATGGGTTAATTCCTTTGAGGTCCGCTATCGTCCATCCAAGAGCTCCCTTATGCTTAAGAAGAGTAGATATGAGCATACTCTCCTGTTCTTTTTCCAGGTGGGCAGAGATCACCACCGGGTATGTCTCATCTTGACCTAAAAAGACATATTTTAAATCAGAGGGCAAAGGTTTTATGTCAAGCTTCGGTGGCTTGAGGTTAGACGGTAGAGGCACTACATCAGTTTGAGGCAATTCTTCAATTTGTGGCCTCCACCGGTTAACTTCAAGTACCGGTGCAGTATCCAGCATGGCACACGTCTCCCTAATTATATCATCATCAAGATCATTGGAGTGGGTCAGGCACGTCTCTAGAGGATCAGAGGATAAGGTGAGAGGCATTCTATCTTCCACAAAAGAATCAATCATGTTAACATCGTGGAAATCGTCATCATCCTCTGAGTTGCTGCCGTTATTGAAAAAGATATTCGATTCCAATATCAAATTTTCAAAGGACATAGTCATGACACCATTCCTGCAATTGATAATTGCATTTGAAGTGGACAGGAATGGGCGACCAAGAATGACGGGAATCTGAGTGCTCGTGTCATTGATGGGTTCGGTGTCCAAGATGATAAAATCAACAGGATAGTAAAATCTATCAACCTGGACCAACACATCCTCGATGATCCCTCTTGGTACACGAACAGAACGATCAGTAAGTTGTAGTGTGGTTCGAGTGGATTTTAATTCACCCAAACCTAACTGTTGGTATACCGAATAGGGAATCAGATTGACGCTTGCTCCTAAGTCAAGAAGTGCGTGATCAATTCGATAGTTCCCGATTACACATGATATGGTTGGGCAACTAGGGTCTTTGAATTTTTACGGCACATCTTGTTTCAAGATGACACTCACTTTCTCAATCAAGGAGATCTTCTTTTGAACACTTTTCCGTCGTTTGGTAGTGCATAAGTCTTTTAGAAATTTAGCATATAAAAAAATCTGTTTTACAACATTAAGCAGAGGAATGTTGACTTTCACTTGTTTCAACACCTCTAGGATATCCTGAGAGTTAGAGAGACGTTTTGGTTCAACCAACCGTTGGGGAAATGGAGCAACTGACTTTTTTAGAGGTTCCGGTTTAAATTTTTGTGGGGCGCCACTAGATCCATCATTGTTGTCCTCTTCTGGTTCTTGAGGCTTTTCGGGCCTAACTGGAAGGATTTTATCAATAACCTTCTGGTGATGGATTTAGCGTGCCCCATTTGATTTGAAGAGCTGGGATTACCTGTCTCGTATTGCGGTTTAGGATTGGGGATTGGTTGTGCAGGAAGCATCCCCTTTTCTATAGCCGTCATACGTGAATCTATCTTTTGTATAAAATCTCGCATTATTTGTGTCAGCTCTTGCATAGAAATTTGAGCTGACTCTTCTTGAGGTCTCCCCTGATTTGAATTTTGATTAAAGAAACTTTGAGGGGTAGCAGTTTGTCCGTTCCTCCAACTAAAATTCGGATGATTTTTCCAGCCAGGATTGTACGTATTCGAGGGTGGTCCATTGAAAGGTCTTTGATAGTTATTTACGGCATTAGATTGTTCATTCAATACTTCTCGAAAGGCAGGTATTGAAAGACAATTTTCAGTAGTATGAATGTTGCAATCACAGATGCCGCAAACACTTTCATTAACCTTTTCCTTCCTTCCTTCCATGGCCTCAAATTTTCTGGTGAGATTGGCCACCTTAGCGTTAAGATCATTATCCTCTTTCAGGAGATATATTCCTCCTTTTTCCCTTGAATGAGTCGGCCTAGACGTAGTGTTCGTCCTTGGGTAATAGTCCCATGATTGTATTTTTTCAGCGAGACTATCGAGGTAATCCCATACCTCGTCGACATTTTTATTGATGAAATCTCCGTTATACATTGTCTCGACCATTTGGCGCATGGAAGATGTTAGCCCATCATAGAAAAAATTCGTAATGCGCCATATTTCAAAGCCATGTTATGGGCATGCATTAACCAGATCCTTGAACCTTCCCCAACATTGGAAGAATGTTTCATCTTCCTTTTGGGCAAAGTTCATGATTGCTCTCCTGAGGGTAATTGTCTTATGATGTGAAAAAAATTTCTTTATAAATTCCCTCTGCATATCATTCCATGTGCTAATGGATCTAGGACGTAGTGAATGTAACCATGTCTTGGCTTTTTCTTTCAAGGAAAATGGAAAGAGTTTCAGCTTAATAGTATCTTCAGATACATTAGGGAAATATAAGGTGCCTATGATTTCGTCGAACTCTTTCAGATGCAAGTATGGTTCTTCATATTTAAGCCTATGGAACTTGGGAAGGAGTTGGATGATCCCTGGCTTGATGTCTATATGTCCTGTATTCGCAAGAAAAATCATGCATGAGGGCGTACTCACCCCCGCCGGTTGTAAATAATCTCATAAAGTACAAGGCGGGGGTGCCTGATGCACCTCATTCTCATCATGTACTTCCTCAACCCTTGGTTGGGGTAGTGCTTGAGGTTGATTTTCAGCCATAATGTCCTCTAACTCAGGAGAATTCAAGTGGTGCCTAGTCCTGTGATGGACGGTCAACCCTTCAACTAATCCTCCTTCAGTCACGAGACGTTGAGTGTTGTCGCGTGCCCACTGGGGCATAAAACACACTCAGCCCTCAAATTCTAACTTAAACCTAAGAGAAAGGAAGAAATCTAAAAAATAAAAGAGAAAGATGGAAAGAAGTTACCAAATTTGAAGTCATAGGTTAAGAACCTGCAGAATAAACAAAACAAGTTAGTTTTTAAACAAAAAGTCTATAAAATAGAGAAGTTCTAAAAATAGAATAAGAACCAAAGTTAGGATTTTTTTAAAAAGAATTAGAATTAGCAACTACTAAAAAGAAGAAATAAATCCTAATCTAGAATAGAGAGGAAGAATTTAAGAAAGAATTTACCAATTTTGAAACTATGTTAGAAGCCTACAAGACAGGGAAGACAAGTTAGTTTCTAAAAATTGAGAAAATCTAAACCTAATCTTAAACTAATCCTAAAACTAATTAATTTCAGAAAAACGTAATAGACAGTCCCCGGAAACGGCGCCAAAAACTTGTTCACTCCCCAAGTGCAGGGTTGTGATGTAGTAATAACTCGGTAAGACCGAGGTCGAATCCCAAGGGACTGAAACTTGTACGTTATCTAAAATTAAATAGAACTAGGACTAGACTAAGATGCACTCTAAATCAAATAGAATTTTAAGAAATAATGATGGAATATTTATCTAAAATTTAGAAGAAATCAGAGAAAAGGAAACTAGGGATTCAGAGGATCCACTTGTAAAGATCAGGGAGATCTTATGCATGTTCTATGGAAATTAACTGAACTGACATTGATCTAATTTTTAAGAGATGAAAGGTATATGAATTAGACTGGATTCCATCACCAAACCATGCCCAAAAGACTATGGCAAACAACAGAATTAAACTAATTACCAACCAATCATATGTATGAAGGTCAGGAAGGGTACCGACATCCGGCCATGCCCAGGAGACTATGGTGAACAACAGGATTTCCTGACGTCATAAACATAAAAGAGAAGGAAATATTCAAAGCCATTACAGACCCACTGTAATTTCGGTCACAACAGACCATTAAAGACTTAAAAACACTCCCATAATAATCAACGTCAATTCATAAATTAAAACTATATTAAAAACATAAAATAAAATCTCCCATCTCACTACAAGCTTCACCTCCTAGCCCTAGCTAGGAGGTTTAGCCACACATGAGTGAGCTAGATCTCTCACAAATCAAAGGAAAAGAAGAAAGAAAATAAAGAAAAAGAAAAAGAAAAAAAAATAAAACTACTCTCCTGCTCGTTCCACGTCCAGCCTCACGGCTCCAAGCCCAAGCTCAAACTCCTCTGTTTCTCCACGTCCACAGGTTCCGGCCGAGAGATTTTCCACTCTCCCCCTCCTCCAGCCTCCATGTTTTGCTCCTTTTATAGCAGCAAGAGGTCGGTGGGACCGACTTTCTTTACGTGCTGAAGAGAAATCGTGCGTAAGCTGCACGTTACACAGTGAAAACCGCAAACCAGCTTGCGTTCGGCTCAGATTTTCGAGCAAAAAAACCATCCCACGATCGGATTTCTCTCCATGGCTGGGGTAAAGACCCCCTTCCAGACCTATTAGACGGTTCAGATCATTCGTATGATCACAGACAGCGGGCCACAACTGCATGAGACTTTCGCTTTTCACGGTCGTACGAAGGCTTATGCAGGAGGCTACGCTGACTTGATCGGTGGGCTCCACAGTGATGTTTTCGAGGAAATCCACCCCGTCCATTAGATTCATCAGGAAAAACCGTTTGGAAATGGATGGTTTTGAATTGCCGATGACATAGACCACTTGTCTTTCCATATTGCCGTCCAACCTGCGTTTGAACAGTGGTTTCCTGTGCGTGCGAGCATGGAATTGAAACAAATCTCCTGTATACGGTCGGTTTTACCTTTTGGGACGAATGGATGGTCTAGATTATACATATGGGTTTATTTTGATGGCCCACCAATCATCCCGTGGACGGCCAGGCGCTGAAGAAAACAGAGAGTCTCCTGCTCTGTTCGAGATTGCGTGGTCAGACGCAATTTGATTTTGTACTTGGTTCAATGCACTGCAAGTGCACAGATTCTTATGCACTCTACTCCCGTAAAGTGGGTCTCACCTTTATGTGTTGAGAAATCAATTCCGTCCATCCTGTTTCCAATCGTATTTAAACCGTAGAGACAAATTTTGAAGCATATCCAGATAGCATGTGGGCCCCAAATCATGATTTTATGGGTTGATATGTACATTGGGCCACTTCAACAAAGCTCCAGGGGATGAAATTAAACGTGTACGGTTCATTTATGGTCCCCGGGCTATGTATGAAGTTTCGTGTCAATCTGATGGCGGAAACATTGTGATCTTGTATTCTACATCAATTTCAGGCCATTTGCAGGTGAACGGCTGAAATTTCTCGGGTCCCTGGCGTGTATATTTGTCGATTTTAGTCCCTGGAGTCCCGTCCAATGCCTTGGTGAAATCTGAGTATTAAATCTCAGCTTTTAGCATCTTTTTCAGTCCACACTTGCAAATGTACCTTGTATCACAATCACGATTAAAGCAACCCATTAAGCAGTGTCATACTCGTAAATCCAAGCAATAAATAGGATCTGATATGCAATATTTGACCCTCAACAATTCGACGCACTTCACGGTCAATTCACTTCACTTCACGGCCATTTTCACGCACTTCGCGGTCATTTCACTTCACTTTACCATCATTTCCATGCATTTCATGGTCATTCCTGGCGATTCCGTGTTGATTCACGGTCATTTCGACGCACTTCACGGTCATTTCACTTCACTTCACGGCCATTTCCACGCACTTCACGGTTAATTCACTTCACTTCACCGTCATTTCCATGCATTTCACGGTCATTCCCGGCGATTCTGTGTTGATTCACGGTCAAATCGACGCACTTCACGGTCAATTCACTTTACTTCACGGCAATTTCCACGCACTTCGTGATCAATTCACTTAACTTCACCATCATTTCCATGCATTTCACGGTCATTCCCAGCGATTCCGTGTTGATTCATGGTCAATTCGACACACTTCACGGTCAATTCACTTCACTTCACGGCCATTTCCACGCACTTCGCGGTCATTTCACTTCACTTCACCGTCATGTCCATGCATTTCACGGTCATTCCCAGCGATTCCGTGTTGATTCATGGTCAATTCTACGCACTTCACGGTCAATTCACTTCACTTCACGGCCATTTTCACGCACTTCGCGATCAATTCACTTCACTTCACCGTCATTTCCATGCATTTCACGGTCATTCCCGACAATTCCGTGTTGATTCACGGTCAATTCGATGCACTTCACGGTCAATTCACTTCACGACCATTTTCACGCACTTCGCGGTCAATTCACTTAACTTCACTGTAATTTCCATGCATTTCACGGTCATTCCCAGCGATTCCGTGTTGATTCACGGTCAATTCGACGCACTTCACGGTCAATTCACTTCACTTCACTTCACGGCCATTTCAACGCACTTCGTGGTCAATTCACTTAACTTCACCGTCATTTCCATGCATTTCACGGTCATTCCCGGTAATTCCATGTTGATTCATGGTCAATTCGACGCACTTCACTATCAGTTCACTTCACTTCACAGCCATTTCCACGCACTTCGCGGTCATTTCACTTCACTTTACCGTCATTTCCATGCATTTCACGGTCATTCCCGGTGATTCTGTGTTGATTCACGGTCAATTCGACGCACTTCACGGTCAATTCACTTCACTTCACGACCATTTCACGCACTTCGTGGTCAATTCACTTCACTTCACCGTCATTTCCATGCATTTCATGGTCATTCCCCGCAATTCCGTGTTGATTCATGGTCAATTCGACGCACTTCACGGTCAATTCACTTCACTTCACTGCCATTTCCACGCACTTCGCGGACAATTCACTTCACTTCACCATCATTTCCATGCATTTCACGGTCATTCTTAGTGATTCCGTGTTGATTCACGGTCAATTCAACGCACTTCACGGTCAATTCACTTCACTACACGGCCATTTTCACGCACTTCGCGGTCATTTCACTTAACTTCACCGTCATTTCCATGCAGTTCACGGTCATTCCCGGCGATTCCGTGTTGATTCACGGTCAATTCGACGCACTTCACGGTCAATTCACTTCACTTCACGTCCATTTCTATGCACTTCGCGGTCATTTCACTTCACTTCACCGTCATTTCCATGCATTTCACGGTCATTCCCGGTGATTGCGTGTTGATTCATGGTCAATTCGACGCACTTCAAGGTCAATTCACTTCACTTCACGGCCATTTCCACTCACTTCGCGGTCAATTCACTTAACTTCACCATCATTTCCATGCATTTCACGGTCATTCTCGGCGATTCTGTGTTGATTCACGGTCAATTCACTTCACTTCATGGCCATTTCCACGCACTTCGCGGTCATTTCACTTCACTTCACAGTCATTTTCATACATTTCACGATCATTCCCGACGATTTCGTGTTAAGTCACGGTCAATTCGACGAACTTCACGGTCAATTCACTTCACTTCATCGTCATTTCCATGCATTTCACGGTCCTTCCCAACGATTCCGTGTTGATTCACGGTCAATTCGATGCACTTCACGGTCAATTCACTTCACTTCATGGCCATTTCCACGCACCTCGCGTTCATTTTACTTCACTTCACCGTCATTTCCACGTATTTCACGGTCATTTCCGGTGATTTCGTGTTGATTCACGATCAATTCGACGCACTTCACGGTCAGTTCACTTCACTTCACGGCCATTTCCACGCACTTCGCGGTCATTTCACTTCACTTCACTTCACGACCATTTCCACTCACCGTGAAAGTGAAGGGAATTGACCGTGAAATGCATGGAATTGGCAGTGAAATGAAATGAATAAAATTGACCACGAACTGATTGAAATTGGCAACAAAGTGAATGAAATGAATTTTCGACCATCAACCCGATGGAATCTCGAAAAATAAGTAGGTTGGTTAGCTAAAGTAGCATCTCCTACCCCCAAATCCTGGTACATTAAGTAACTCATTGTGGTTTAAGATATATATTTATTAAATGAATAAAGAACGAAATGAATAAAAAAAGAGAAATTTTTTTTATATGCTTATAGATACATATTTATATAAATGTATTAAAGAAAAATATAGGGGAGAAAAATTCACCTTGTCAAAAATAAAAAGAAAAAAAAAGAAAAGTACAAAGGTGGAACAATGAGTTGGGGTCGACCGGGTCAATGGGACAGTGACTCGGGGTCAACCGGTTCCAAACCCGGTCGACCCCAACTCGATATACACCCTTTTGCAATCAGCAGGTAATGGGTGAGGCTCTAGCTACGGCCATAGCTACAGTTATTATCCGTAGCGAAATCTCCAACTTTCACAAGTCAAAAAGTTGAAAAAGCAGGACCATTTTCGTCCTAAGACATGGGCCGTACAGCTGGGGCTTATTCTTGGGAGGTAAAAAGCGAGTGGGCTTCGAAAGGCTGATGGGCCATATATGGGTCCTACAGTTGGAAATTTCTCTTAGATTTCCAGATATTTATTAGACGGTTAGAAACGAATACATTCAAATTTCAGGAAAAACTGTCCATGAAATAGCTCCCGTTCACAACGAAGACACTTGGTATCTCGCGCTGGCACGTATCCGGGTTAATTTCACTAGAATGGGTGAAACTACTTAGCATGAATAGAATCCATGCCGTCCATCACGTACTTTTTGTTCTTAACATAAAAAACCAAGATGATTTTTCACATATTTTGTCCATCTAAAAACATTATACTATTATCTCTAAATTCATGTTTTTATGGTCTACTTGAGTTTTGGGACACTTTTAATTTTGGATATTTATTTCATCCTAAACATTCAGATTAGATGAATGGATCGGATGGCATATTAAAGCCACGGTGGGTTCTGAAAAAACAAATGGTAGGCGTTCCATCCCAAACATTTCCTATCTTGTAGCTACCCAATTTCATTTTGTATCATAATTTTCATTCTCAATGGTTAAAATAGGTCATATTATCTGATGGACGGTGTAGATCTCATTAAAATTTATCCATATGATCTAGATTTGTGAAAGTAACCCTTGTGGCTGTAGGTACCTAATGCAAATTACCCTCGCGCGGCTCCTTTCAAAATGGGTAGTGATTATTCTCAGATCAGATAAAGCAAAAACATCCGCCACGCATCTTCAAACACGCAGCAGCTGCAGCAGACAGACAGAGAGAGAGATCGAAGAGAGAGTGCGTAAGATAAGAGAGAGGAAGAGATGAACGTCCTCCACAGAATCGCATCCTGTCCGTCCATCTTCATCTCATCTTCATCCGCCTGTTTCAAACTCCCGCCAAACCTCCACCAATCCTCGCTCGTCATTACAAAACCCTCATTCTCTTCTCCTCCTTCTCTCAGAACGCTCCTCTCCTTTTCATACGCGAGAGCTAGGGTTAGGGTTTCCGTACATGGGATCTCCACCACAACCACCGTCTCTTCTCCTTCCTCCTCCGCTGCTGCTGTCGTCGCAGTCGAGGAGAAGGTTCCTCCTCCGCAGAAGGGAGGAGATTCGGAGGCGGAAGTGGAGAGAGTCGTTCTTCCCACCAACGATTCTTCCGAGAAATTGCTGCGGATTCGCCACACGGTAAGACCTCCCCCTTCTTCTCGTCATTCTTTTGTAGAGTACGAGCTAGTTCTCAATTCTGACAAGTGGGGCCATGGGTTCGGTGATCTGGACCGTTGGCGTGTTGTGTGCCTCCTTGGATGGACTATGTTATGAAAATTTGCTTGATGGGTCGATCTTGACCATTCGATTTGGGCCTATCGATAGACGGTTAGGAAGAGAAATAGAAGAAAGGTCCTGATATTGGTCTCTGGGATCTTCCGATATGGGAGAATTTTGGGGTGTGCTGTACCCATGGTTACATGTAAATGACCGGTGGTCTGGGTTACTGAAGAAATGGGCACTGTTCGTTAGAATTCAAAACTCATGTACACCGTGCAAAGATCTGGGCCACCATGTATTGTATAATTCCTCTTTTGGTTCTCTTCTTCTTCTTTCTTGAGAGCTGCTAAGGATGTTGGGCCTTTATGATACAGACCCACGTCTTTGTGAAGTGTACAAACAGGTTTGCAATTCTAATGCATGGGTCTCATGGTTTGGTAATCAAGACCATTGGTCTTTGGCATCTCACCATGATTGGATCGTTTCCCTAAAATCTCCTCAATTGGACAATCTGAACCATTCGATTTGCAACCTGCAGATGAAGTGTTTAAGAAGAGGAATATATTAGTGATCCACATTCAACTGGAAAAGGTCTCCAGACAGTTTGTTTGGATGTTCATATCAGGGAGAAGTTTGCAGTGTGGTCCATCCTCAGTGGGATGCAATTGACCGATGATCTTGATTGCTGTACCAAGGTCCCACTTGTTAGAATTGAAAACCCAAGTGTACAGTGCAAACTGCAAAATGCAAGTAACGTATAGTATAATTCTTGAAGAATACCCAATATTACTAGGGCACTCTCACTGGCAAGGAATGTGAGTGTGAGAGCATGGTGATAGCCTGTCAAAGCATGGTGCATTGTACTCACGCTATGACAGACTGACAGTCGCTCACATTCACAGTACAGGTTGGGTGGCATACACGTGGTCAACTCTGTTGCCAAATTGTGGGCTCCATTGTGTATGGAATGTGACCCAAAATCATAGTAATTGGATAATTTGACCATCCATTTAGTAACCATCAAATGGATGTTTTGAAAGAAATTTGATTAATGCTCCGACTTCTACATGCAAATGTCCACTCATCAAACAGTTAGTATCATCTAATCAATTTGATGATGGTCTTAGGTATGTCTCATATTCACCACTTTGACCTTCAGGTATTGGGTTCAAGCCCAACTTACTAACCAAAATTATTGTCATCATCTAACCCTTATCTGAAGTAATTGTGTCAGCTACACAAATACTGTTCTACCATTCCACTATATCAAGGACCATATCCAAATGCCCTAGCACGGGCTTGAAACATCACATCAGGATTAATGAGACATTTGAGGAGTATCCATGAGATAATACTGTTTTATTATTATTAATGATACTAATTATAATAATTAGAAATCCTAGTATTAGCATCTCACATATCGATACCCATTCTTGTCTTCATGAAGATTACATGTTTGCCTATTGTAAACTGCCCCAGTTGCAATGATTTTGGCATCTTAGGAACTCAGTCTTTTATGAGCAAGCAATCAAGTTGACCGTAATGGCCACCACCAATTCTGTTATGGACCTACGGTCTCTTCCCCCCCCCTCGGAAAAAACCCTAATAAAGAACATGTATTGGCCCTGTTTGTTATGGGGCCGTTACGGGTCATTTTTTCTGTAACAGTTGTTACGACCTCATAATGCGTGATGGCTGCGACCGTTACTATTACGTAATGGCTGTTACGGCAAACAATACTTGCAATGGATTGTAAAGTCATCCATATCAATCTTCAGTACCTCATCAAAGTCAATTTCTTAGCTGGAAACCATTCCTTTTTGTTCCAGCATCTTGTACATAAGGAAGATGAAGGATAAGTGTTCACACCCCAAGTATAGGGTTGTGATGTAATAATAATCTCGGTAAGACCGAGGTCGAATCTACAGGAACTGAACCTTGTACGTAATATGAAAGTAAGTAGAAATAGAACTAGATGAAGACGTAATCTAAATCAAAGGAATATGAGGGAATAATGGTGAAATATTACTCTAAAACTTTAGAAAATTCAAAGGTAGGAAACTAGGGATTCAGAGGATCCACTTGTAGAGATCAGGGAGATCTACGCTTGATTCATGAACTCAACTGGACTTCGAGCCCCATCTTCATCCAGTTGGAAGATATATCACTAAAGCTCAATTTGAACTTCCTTTGATCTAGTTTTTAAAGAGATGAGTGGTATGAGATTTAGAATGGATTCCATCACAAAACCATGCTCATGAGACATAGTAAACAACAAAATTAAACCAATCCACAACCAATTTGAAAGATGTATGAATGCTAGGAAGGATTCCATCACCCAACCATGTCCAAGGGGCAATGGTGACCAACAGGGCGTCCTAACTTCACAATCAAAATAATGAAATAGGAATACATAAAGCCATCGCAGATCTATTGTAATTTTAGTCACAACAAACCATTAAAAACTAGAAATATTCCTATTAATCAAAACTAGAATCAACATAGTTCATGGCATGAATCAAAGTCGTAGAATCAGTCCCATCACGCCACAAGCTTCACCTCTTAGCCCTAACTAAGAGGTTTAGCAAATCATGACCATGATTAACTAAATCTCTAAGTAAAACATAAATCAACAAAAGAAAACAAAGGAGAAAAAAAACTCTATTTAGAAGAAAACTACTCCACGCTACTTCTTTCCCTCTCTCTGCTCCACGTCTAGATTGGATTGTATCTTCTCTCTCTCACCGATCTTTCTTTTATAAGCTGATGGAGGTGGAGAGGTCGGTTGCAAGGAATCGACTTTGCTTACGCAGTGGAATCGGTGGAATGTTACGCATTCCTTTTACGCAGCTAAGAACTCCCCTGCGTAAGCTTTGTTACGCAGTCACGAAGACAGCGCCAAATACGCCCCTTTTCCTTGCTTTCTTCCCAAAGAAATAACATCCCCTGGGACGTTTTGGGGTGGCCTACATGATGGACGGTCTAGATCATCAAACCGACCTTGATCTAGGCCACACAAGCGGCCCATAGTGGCCGGTGTTCTCAGACACATGGGCCTGAGCTGTTTCTACGCTGGACTGATGGTGGGGCCCATAATCGAAGTCGACCAAGAAATCCACTCTGTCCATTGATCTCTCCTCGAAAAACCAGTTAGAAATGGTCAGTTTTGGATTGTCTTTGCTGCGGCCCACCTGTTTTTTATGCCACCGTCCGTTCTGCATTTGAAAGCTCTCTTCCTATGTGTGCGTACATGGTTATAGGATGTCATGTGTACGGTCAGTTTGACCTCCTAGAATGATTGGACGGTTCAGATCATCAACCTGGATGATGATGGTGGGTTGGAGATCACTTCAGCGGACGTCGCGAGCTCTATTTTGCGAAACAGAGAGCCTGTTTTCAAATTGTAGTCGGTCAACAGGTTGTTGACCGACTTCACTAGTTCGGTGCACAGCGGTTGTGCACCGACTGTGCACTCACACCCATAAATGTGGGGTCCACATTGATGTAATTGAGAAATCCAATCCATCCATCCGTTTCGTCACCTCCTTTAAACTGTTGAGATTAATTTTGAAGCATATACGGATATCAGGTGGGCCTCAAATCAGGATTTTAGGGGCTGATCTGTGCGTTGGGCCACTTCCACAAAGATCTAATGGCTGATTTTCGACGTGTACGGTTAATTTATGGTCCTCGGGCCATATATAAAGTTTCGAGCCGAATGGATAGTGGGAACCCTGTGATCTTGCATTCTGGACGATTTTCGGGCCCGTTTAACGTGAGTGGCGTGATTTTCTCAGATCTTTAGCGTATAAATTCTTTGATCTCGGTCCCCTGGGGTCCATCCCTTGCCTTGGTGACTTTAGAGTGTTAAATTCATGCTTTTAGTACTCTTTTTCAGTCTAGGCTCTTAAATACACCTTGCATCACAAACATGATTAAAATGAGCCATTAAACAATATCATGTTTGTAAAATCAGGTAATACTTGGGGTCTAATATGTAATATTTAACCCTCAACAATAAGTTCTTCATGCATAAAACAAACACTTCACTGATTATGATTTGCCTCATTCCATTTGTCGCCTTAATGCAAACTCCGAAAGGGAAAGCAAATAGATCAAAGAAAAGAAGAAAGAAATTGTGGGAAAGGACCCAACAATCATCTAGCCAAATGCTAGAGATCAGGAATGGAAGACTGTGAGCAAGCTCAACAGTCATCTAATCTTGAACTAGAGATTACTTCCCCTTCAACAACTACCGTAGAGAAAATAAAAGAATTTTCATAAAAGAGAATATCATTCAACTTATCTTATTCAATAGGCCTAGACCTTATTTATAATTAGTCCTTACAATATGCAATAAAAGCTATGGAATCTAAAAATAAAATTCCTAGCTAACCAAGATCTAAAAAAGAGATTACTTCCCCTTCAACAACTCTCGTAGAGAAAATAAAAGAATTTTCATAAAAGAGGATATCATTCAAATTATCTTATTCAATAGGCCTAGACCTTATTTATACTCAGTCCTTACAATATGCAATAAAAGCTATGGAATATAAAAATAAAATTCCTAGCTAACCAAGATCTAAAAAATAGGAAATTACTTAAATAGGAACGCACTATAATTAAGAAAGTACTTAAATGAGAAATTTCAAAATTATTTCTTGCCTAATATAACGCTAATATAACGATATGAAAGAAAAAAGAATTTTCCTAATGTAGAAATTTGAAAGAAAAGCAAAGTAGTGATGTGCTACAAAGGGAAAGTGGTCCTTTTCTTGTACACACGGGCGGAGCGTACACATATGGGATGTGGGATGATTGTGTCATGCTCTCATTCAGGCTACCATTTAAATTTTATTAATGTTGAAGTAACTTTTTTTTTTTTTAAAATTTAAATTTACTGAGAAGATTGCTAAATATTGTTAAAAGAGAGAGAAGTCCAAAGAGAAAAACAACAAAGAGCGTGGACGGCAAGCATCGTCTCATCACTCAACCCTAGGAAAGACCAAGATACAAGAGAAAAGAAAGAAAGAAAGAAAAACAAAACGGAAGGCCCTGCCTCTAGGGATGTTCCGGAAGAACAGTCCTTCACCTCAAAATTTCCAAAAATAATTGAATCCTAGTCCTTGCTAACCCCAATTGGGATATAGGCTTAGATGATGATGAATTGAATCCTAGTCCCTGAATAACATTGCCATGCAAATCCCTCTAAGCCTTAGCTGCATGATCTTTCCAACTAGTTGCTGCTCCCGATTTGAACCACGCTTTACACTCATGCTCCTGTGCCCACTGCCTAGCTCGTAATACTTGATAACGTTTTGAAAAAGATGCTCCATGCTCCAACACCTGAATCTGTTGCTGCTCTGCTTCATGCTTTAGTGCAGCTATACCCTAAACTCGGCCTTCCGAGAATCCGAAGGCCCCACCCAAAGATTGTTGAAAGAAATTGAGCAAATTAGGGATCCAATTTATAAGATCCTTCTGTCAACAATCTTAGAACTTCTCTCCATGGCCCCCACATTAAACCCGGGATTAGAAAGGACCAACCTTCCACCCAGCGATGACATGATAAAGGACCCATTTAAGTTCCTACTGTCCACCAACATTCATGCAACATCTTGCTTCTTGAAAGTATTGTTTTTTTGTTGGGTCATGACACTGAAGTTACAGAGTGTTACTAGTAATATTACAAATATCTGGAAGTGAAGCATGTATGAGCAAGGTCCCTTCCAATTGAAGTTCCCATTACTTACCATGTTTATTTGTCAACCTTTCGTCCTAGTTCTTAAGGTTCCTTTGGCTTATAATATCATTTTAAGTGGACTTACCAGGAAAAAAGAAAGATCTAGTTTCTTCTTTTGTTCAATTCATTCACGGAAGTTATCGTTTACGATCCTGAGAAAGAATTTCTTTGCTGTGTCTTGCCACTTTTATGTGTTCTATCTTTGCTGTGCGTTGCCACTTTTACATGTTTTTTCTAGCCAGACTTGAATGTGGCAGCCTGGACAGAAACATGTGTGAAAAGGTTGCCACAGCCAACAGGCACTGAATCTGGTCATGCCAACTAATTTGATAGGGGCCATGACAATGTTTAAAGAATGTCGTCTGCCTTAGTGTCACACAAATGAAATGCACGGTCAACATAACAATGAAGAAATGAAGATAGAATCTAAAGTAACTCTCTTTAATGGTATTATTTGTATTACACTTTTATATCGTACTTCTTTATATATTTGTATATCATACAATTTTTTATTTTATTTTAAATATTCATATAATAATATGATTTTTAGTATTATAATATCACTGTGTCCACTCATCAAACAGTTAGTATCATCTAATCAATTTGATGATGGTCTTAGGTATGTCTCATATTCACCACTTCGACCTTCAGGTATTGGGTTCATGCCCTATTTACTAACCAAAATCATTGTCATCATCTAAGCCTTATCCGAAGTAATTGTGTCAGCTACACAAATACTGTTCTACGATATCCAAATGCCCTAGCACGGGCTTGAAACATCACATCAGGATTAATGAGACATTTGAGTATCCATGAGATAATACTGTTTTGTTATTATTAATGATACTAATTATAATAATTAGAAATCCAAGTATTAGCATCTCACATATCGTACCCATTCTTGTCTTCATGAAGATTTCATGTTTGCCTATTGTAAACTGCCCCAGTTGCAATGATTTTGGCATCTTAGGAACTCAGTCTTTTATGAGCAAGCAATCAAGTTGACCGTAACGGCCACCACCAATTCTGTTATGGACCTATGGTCTCTTCTTTCCCCCCCCCCCCCCCAAAAAAAAACCTGATAAAGAACATGTATTGGCCCTGTTTGTCATGGGGCCGTTACGGGTCATTTTTTCTGTAACAGTTGTTACGACCTCATAATGCGTGATGGCTGCGACCGTTACTATTACGTAACGGCTGTTACGGCATACAATACTTGCAATGTACTCTAAAGTCACCCATATCAATCTTCAGTACCTCATCAAAGTCAATTTCTTAGTTGGAAACCATTCCTTTTCATTCCAGCAACATGTACATAAGGAAGATGAAGGATAAGTTCTTCATGCACAAAACAAACACTTCACTGATTATGATTTGCCTCATTCCGTTTGTTGCCCTAATGCAAACTCCAAAAGGGAAAGCAAATAGATCAAAGAAAAGAAGAAAGAAATTGTGGGAAAGGACCCAACAATCATCTAGCCAAATGCTAGAGATCAGGAATGGAAGACTGTGAGCAAGCTCAACAGTCATCTAATCTTGAACTAGAGATTACTTCCCCTTCAACAACTACCGTAGAGAAAATAAAAGAATTTTCATAAAAGAGAATATCATTCAACTTATCTTATTCAATAAGCCTAGACCTTATTTATAATCGGTCCTTACAATATGCAATAAAAGCTATGGAATCTAAAAATAAAATTCCTAGCTAACCAAGATCTAAAAAATAGGAAATTACTTAAATAGGAACGCACTATAATTAAGAAAGCACTTAAATGAGAAATTTCAAAATTATTTCTTGCCTAATATAAAGCTAATAGCCTAATATAAAGATATGAAAGAAAAAAGAATTTTCCTAATGTAGAAATTTGAAAGAAAAGCAGAGTAGTGATGTGCTAAAAAGGGAAAGTGGTCCTTTTCTTGTACACACGTGCGGAGCGTGCACGTATGGGATGTGGGATGATTGCGTCATGCTCTCATTCAAGCTACCATTTAAATTTTATTAATGTTGAATTCAAATTTTTTTTTTAAAATTTAAATTTCCTGAGAAGATTACTAAATATTGTTAAAAGAGAGAGAAGTCCAAAGAGCAGAAAAACAAAGAGCGTGGACGGCAAGCATCCTCTCATCACTCAACCCTAGGAAAGACCAAGATACAAGAGAAAAGAAAGAAAGAAAAACAAAACGGAACAAAAGCCAAAACATCAACAGAGCCAATAAAGTAAGGCCCTGCCTCTAGGGATGTTCCGGAAGAACAGTCCTTTACCTCAAAATTTCCAAAAATAATTGAATCCTTGTCCCTGCTAACCCCAATTGGGATATAGGCTTAGATGATGACGACTTGAATCCTAGTCCCTGAATAACATTGCCATGCAAATCCCTCTAAGCCTTAGCTGCATGATTTTTCCAACTAGGTGCTGCTCCTGATTTGAACCACACTTTATAGTCATGCTCCTGTGCCCACTTCCTAGCTCTTAATACTTTATAACATTTTGAAATAGATGCTCTGTGCTCCAACACCTGAATCTGTTGCTGCTCTGCTTCATGCTTCAGTGCAACTATACCCTAAACTCCGCCTTCCGAAGGCCCCACCCAAAGATTGTTGAAAGAAATTGAGCAAATTAGGGATCCAATTTATAAGATCCTTCTGTCAACAGTCTTGGAATTTCTCTCCACGGCCCCCACATTAAACCCGGGATTAGAAAGGACCAATCTTCCACCCAGCGATGACATGGAAAAGGACCCATTTAAGTTCCAACTGTCCGCCAACATTCATGCAACATCTTGCTTCTTGAAAGTTTTGTTTTTTAATTGGGTCATGACACTGAAGTTACAGTGTTACTAGTAATATTACAAATATCTGGAAGTGAAGCATGTATGAGCAAGGTCCCTTCCAATTGAAATTCCCGTTACTTACCATGTTTATTTGTCAACGTTTTGTCCTAGTTTGTAAGGTTCCTTTGGCTTATAATATCATTTTAAGTGGACTTATCAGGAAAAAAGAAAGATCTAGTTTGTTCTTTTGTTCAATTCATTCACAGAAGTTATCATTTACGATCCCGAGAAAGAATTTCTTTGCTGTGTATTGCCACTTTTACATGTTCTATCTTTGCTGTACATTGCCACTTTTACATATTCTATCTTTTCTAGCCAGACTTGAATGTGGCAGCCTGGACAGACACGTGTGAAAAGGTTGCCACAGCCAACAGGCACTGAATGTGGTCATGCCAACTAATTTGATGGGGGCCATGACAATGTTTAAAGAATGTCGTCTGCCTTAGTGTCACACAAATGAAATGCACGGTCAACATAACAATGAAGAAATGAAGATAGAATCTAAAGTAACTCTCTTTAATGGTATTATTTGTATTACACTTTTATATCATACTTCTTTATATATTTATATATCATACAATTTTTATTTTTTATTTTTTTATAATATTCATATAATAATATGATTTTTAGTATTATAATATCACTGTGTGAATAACAATCGTTGCTTCAACAATGCTTCCTCCTCTGGTTTTGTGGTTGGAAGGAGGGCTAAAAAGCTGCTGATCGAATGGGCTGCGAATGTTTCCATTTTAAAATCTTTTGATCTTTCTTTTCTTGGTTGTTAGGGGCGGTCTGCCATCTCGGCAGCTTTGCCCTCTTTTTCTGTCTTTGTAGTTTTTTCCTGCTGTAGTCTCCTTTCTCGTTTTAATGAAGTTGCTTTAAAAAAAATAAAAAAACTAGCCATGTGCACAACCAGGTGATATTGACTCACCTTTCCATGTCTATGCCTTTTGGTCTGCAGAGTTTTGGCAATCCTTGCATCTATTTATTTATATCCTATGTTGCAAGTATTGAAATGAATGACTATAATTGGTGTATTCCTATTTCCTGTGATAACTACTAAATTCCAATGAGCTCTGCTTATGTCATTGTTCGGTTAACATTGGCTCAAGTATATTTGATCAGTAACTTCTCTTTTCTCCGTTGTATATTCTATTGTGAAAATTATCAGTCATGCATCATGTTTACTGCTGATAATGTGATTGCAATTTATAACGTCTTTCTAGATAATCTGTTAATCACTTCAAAAAGAAGAAGATAAGTCCATTTCTGATAAGCATCAATTTTAATTTTTTATTTTTGCATTTACCAGCTTTTATGACTCGTTATCTTAATTTAATCTTCAAGGGAGATGCACACATTGAGAGTCATCGGTAGAAGCATGGACCGTTTCTCATTTACCTTTTCTTTCTTTTTTTTCTTTTTTTAATCCACTGGCATCTGTAGATCTTTCAATACCGATCCATTACAGGGTTGACTTCATTATCTCATAAAATGTGTGTTTTGACTAGCAGATTTTGTGTATGACTGCAGTGTGCCCATGTAATGGCTATGGCTGTTCAGAAGCTCTTCCCAGATTCTAAAGTGACAATAGGTCCATGGATAGACAATGGATTTTACTATGATTTTGATACGGAACCTTTAACTGACAAAGATCTGAAGAGGATTAAAAAGGAAATGGTAAGCAACACATGAACCTTAAAATCTTCTTCATCCTTTAATTATGAAGACAGGTCAAATGTTATGCATAGCTTGGGTAATTATTCATTAGCTTATGCTTCCAGGGTACGGAATTTATTTCTTACATCATCTGTAGGATCGTATCATTAGCCGAAATCTGCCATTAATACGAGAAGAAGTTTCTTGGGATGAAGCTCAAAAAAGGATAATGGAACTAAATGAACCATACAAATTGGAGATTTTGGAAAGTATCAAGGAGGATCCTATCACCATCTATCATATTGGTCAGTCTCATTACTCTTGTTAACTTTTTGTGTTGTCATAGGTCTTCAGCCCATATTGACTTGTGTTCAAATCTGATGTTGAATATTGTCTTTCTAAATCTATCTGCAAACATTAAAATGTCATTGATAAGCTCTAAGTTCTACCCTAGATCGCAGGTGGAACTCCAATTGTATCATGTAGTTGCAACTTGCAAGACATTCTCACATATAATTGGATCATGTGGAACTTGTTGGTGTATCTGCAATTGACAATTCTAATGTTTTATTGTTTTGTTCTCCTATCATAAAATTCCACCCTTTGTTTTCCAAAATTTACAAATACTTTTCTTGTTAAAAATACTCTGCAATCTGTATTCCTGTCTGATTGATCTGTTTACCTATGAAAGGCAATGAGAAAATATGTCTAAAGTAAAACTACCAAGATTACAGGGGCCATAATTATAGTGGAAGATTCACATACATGGATGCAGACCATTCCTTTTAATTTTTATTCTTACTGGATCCAAGCTGTTTATATTAATACCGGTTGTCGGCATCCTGCTTGCTGGTAATGTGAGAATTACATGCATCTACGTGTGCAAATGCATGTAGATTGTGTGCTTACAATTATAGGTACCTGTGTACATGCTAATGCATGTATGGGTTTGTGCTCCTGTGCATGCTCACATGTGGCTGTTTGCAGGTGCAGCTCTAATCATTATGCCTTATGTGCAAATGCAATGCCAAACTGTCCATCTTTCCGGTCACTGCTCATTTTGCGTCCTCTCTTTGGGATATATATTTAAAAATAAAAAAAATCTCCTTTTGGTTTAGCTTGGTCAGCCAGAGAGATGCTTAAAAGATTTGATCAATAATTTGGGATTCAACCCTTTTAAAGCTAGTGTCACATCCTGTGGAATCTCATCTCCCTTGCCCTGTGTTGGGTAGTGTGGCTGAAAAGAAACAGGTACATTTTTAAAGGCGCGGAGAATCCACAGTGATCAATCTTTCCAAACATCAGGTCCAATCTCTGTTCTTGGGTGATTAATCTTGAAGCCTTTGAAGGAATTTCGGAATATATCCTCAGCAAGAGGAGATCATGATCTGGTCAAAGTGACAGGGCCCTCCTCTGAGCCCTGCCAAAACAGACCCTGGCTGGAGATTGATTTTTGATGCAGCATACTGACCTAATGCTCCAGCTTTTGGTATTGGTCTCTTCCTGGATGTTTGGGGAGATCTGGACTTTTTCTGGCTCCGCTAATGGGGGTTCCCACCTCATAGCTATTGTGGTGGCTCTTTGGAAAGCTGTTCAGCTCATTCACAACCAGTTCAGGCAGCAGCAGTTTTCTCTCAAGAGTGAGCACAATTCTGTTAAGTGCTGGGCCAATGGGATAGGTTGTAGTCCAGGGTCTGTAAACCTTTTGTGCCATGAAATTGATGCCTTAGCTGGGGTTTAATATTTCATTTAAACCCCTGGTTAATAGCTGGGGGGAAAATATTTCATTTAAACCCCTGGTTAATAGCCCAAATCCTTTGGTGCTTGATTTTGCATTTTCAGGGGCTTTATGCCCGTTTCTTTGTTCTGGGAATCCTTCTTCTCTTTGTTTAATGTATCTTGCTATTCTCTCAGAAAAAGGAAAAATGAAAAGCCTTCAACATATCTGGCTAACACCACACCTTAATGACACATAATAGAAGTAGGCAATACTTTAAAGTGCAAGCAAGGATGCATTTAGATCTACCATTATCCTTGGAAAAAGTAATGAGTAGGGGTCATTTAGATGTGTGGATCTTGAACATGGATGGGACTTCTATGAAAAGAATTACTTGGAAGAGGCATCTTTCCTTTTTTGAAGGAACTTATTTGGGCAATTTTTATGGAAATGAGTTCCATGGTACCTTGAGTTCTGTAGTGGGCCAGGGCATCCAAATGCAAGAAACTCTACATACCTTGGAACTTAAGTTCCATGCATCCAAAGTTCCCAACGATCCCGTGACGAAAAAGGTCTTCCTTTCTACCTACTTACATTGTGCAGGTATCCTTTCAAACTGGATGGTCATCGTTTGCAACAAGTTTGCAACACTTAATTTAAATTGCATTGTGTCAACAAATATCTGTGTTTGTGTGCTCAGTTCATATGGACACGGCTCATATACAAACAAAATTATATATATATATATATATATATATATATATATATATATATATATATTTGAAAGATGATATTTTATTGGGCAAACAGCCAAAGAGAGAAAGGAAAAGGAAAAAAAAAAAAACAAAAAGAAAGAATGGAAAAAACCAAACCATGACCCTAGCTTTTTTCATGCTGCACTAGTAGGAGGCATGCATTTGATTTTTATATATTTTATTTTAACTTTTCTCACTAAACTCCATGTATTCCTCACAGGAAATGAATGGTGGGACCTCTGTGCTGGACCCCATGTTGATTCGACTGGAACTATAAACAAGAAAGCTGTTGAATTAGAATCCGTTGCTGGGGCATACTGGAGAGGAGATGAAAATAAGCCAATGCTGCAGAGGATATATGGAACAGCGTGGGAGACTGAAGAACAGTTGAAGGCTTATCTTCATTTCAAAGAGGAGGCAAAACGCCGTGATCATAGGCGCCTAGGTCAAGATCTTGATCTGTTTTCTATACAGGTACTGTAATGCTACCGAAATTGTCTGACCTTTTAGAAGTGGTCTATCATTGCCCAAGTTAAATCTTGTTTCTGTTTTTAGTGTGTGCACGCACGCGCTCAAATGTCATGCCTCAAAATTCAGAACGTGAGTATAGTGACCCAAATCCTGTGTTTCAGGGTGTGAATTAAAATTCGAGCATAGATTCTATGAGATTTCATTCCACACATCGCATGTTGAAACAAAATCCAAATAAACTCCGTTAAGCTATAATTTAATTGCAACCTAAAATTTCAAAGTCAAAATTAATTTCACTAAATTCCCTACAAAGAAAAACTCCACTAAGTACTATCACATCAATTTCAACGAAATAAAAACAATTTAACATATACTCCGGGTGGCCCTTCTAGTAGAATGTGACTATTTGGGTACTCTACTTTGCCTGCGTCTTTTTCTTCTTGAAAACTTGCAAGAATTGTGGTGATTTTGGTGAGCTAAAAGCCCAGTGAAATCATGTTCAACCCCATTGGAGTTCCATGGGATTTTTCAATACAATCTTACTCAACATTGAATAAAGTGTGTGTAAGGTTTTCATGAAATGATGTTCTAGGTAATGTTTTCCACAATTTAGCATAATTTAATGATGATGAACATGATGTCATGTATGATGAAATTAAATACATGTCGGCAAATCAATTGATGTAGGGACATGTGATGACCTAATCCTAGATGCATGTATAATCAGGTTAAAGGATGTTCAAATAAATAAACCAATTAACTAAACGTTTCCAGTCAAAGGGATTAGGTAAATTTCAAAACAATGATGAAGTCATTCTGTCAGGATCATGCCCCTCAGTATAAAATCGCGTAAACAGTAAAAAGGGAGGACCTAGGGATATGAGGATATCACAGATCTAGCATAAGTCTGTCCACAGTCAAGTTTGGATCTAATTCTACTAACTAACCATGCGTCTTTCCCCTTCAAACTAGAAAGGGGATGTCCAGAGAGGATCAAAAGTGGTGAAGAATGAAGGGTTCGAGATAAAGAAAGTACAGGTCCTTTTGTCGTCAAAAGAAAAGGAGGATAATTCTTACCTTTTCCTGCACTTCAAAGATTTAGAAAAGAAGGAAACCTGAAATAGGGGTGAAATCCTTAACACTCAAGGGTCAATCCTGAAACCCTAATATCTTAAATAAAGAGGAAGAAAAATATGAATTTATATTCATTCAATAACAATGAAAATAGGATTTTTCACAACGTATATATAAGTTATGGAAAAAGTAAAAGTGCACTAAAGCTCTTAAAAACAAGAAAAATAACAGAAAAGACGAAAAAAATAAAAAAAAAGTGCAATAAAGCCCCTGAAACAAGGAAAAAGAACAAAAACACCTAAAGCTAAAACACTCGTGTGGTAGGGTGTGAAATTCGACTCATGGATCTATGGTCAGGGTGTGAAATGAACTATGCATCACCGTTCCAACTGAGCAAATCAACTATGCATCACCATTCTAATCGAGCAAATTAACTATGCTCAACGACTAGATCTTGCTGCATCTAGACGTTAGGAACTTGTCGTAATTCAACCGTGCTCACCTAATCGGTATAGCGAGGCGGCAATTCGACCATGCACGCTGGTAAGCAAATCAACCATGCACTATTGTTCTGTCGTGCAATTCAAAATAGAAATAAAAGGATGCGTATGAATGTAATGAATATGAGAGCATAATCCAAGCACATAATGCATTCACAAATTTCACCCAAGCACGCCATGTAAATAATGTGTAAATTCTATGGTGGTTATCGTACATGGGAACTAGGTCAGTAAGCGTTCTAATGCTCTAGTTCTCCTATAAGTTCTTGGTTCAATTCAGATGCATATCTAATGCGCACCTAAGGTCCTAGTTTGAGAGAAAATTGAATAACTCTAATGTGCATCTAGGATCCTAGATGAAGGGAAAAACAAAAAAAAAAACTAGGATGTTCGACGTAACCACTATTATGGAGTTGTAAATAAGTTCTACCTAGTTTTATTTTGAACTCCACCTGGTGCAACAGCTCCTGGTGCAAGGGGTGGAGTAGTGATTGAGTAGCAGTAGGCAGAAAAGTTGCTTTGTTACCTATTCCATTAGGAGCCGCAGATTTTTTGGTACATCACATTCATGCATTTATGATCCATGTGAATGTATTGATACTACTTAAAGGTGTAGAGATTCTAATATTTGGAAGATGAATCACTCACCTGTGGAAGACGTATCTCGTGATCCAAATAGACCCAACTCGGATCTGAGTCGACTCAGCTATTAACTCGCTGGGTCGGCTCCAAAGGGAGTTTTCTTCCTTGAATCTTCTTCTCCTTCTGTCTCCTTTTGTTTCTTTCTTTATTTCTTTCTTCTCTGATCTCGTCCATTACTGGATGTTAGAGCGGCCTGACCCAACTCAGTTCAGCTCACTGAGTCGAACCGGAACTGTCTCTCTCATGTTTTTCTCTCCTATTTTCTTTCTATTTCTCTCTTTATTGTTTTTTTAGGCGCCGTCTCAGGGTGAGGTGAGTTTTATACAATTCACAGAGGCTTCCAACTGACTCGGCATCGGGTTGACGCAGAACGTTTGTGTGTGGTTTGCACAAGGTGTTTGAATTCTGTTTAGGATTCTTTTCTTGTGATGAATCTTTGCTAGTTTCTATAGTTAGAATGCTGCTTGTGAGGCCCATCTAATGGCCATGTCAGGTCTCCCAATTGCTTGTTAGAAAGAATGAACAGTCATCGTCAAATCGGAGAAGATACTTTGACTGTTAATGGCGAATTCGCACTGAGGCATTATTCCTTCCATCCCTTTGTACTGGACAGTCCAGATGGGACCCACGGAGCTTGTGGGGTCCACAAATCAGAGCTCCAGGGCCGTTCTCCTGGTGGGTTCTGCGGAAAACAAAAACAGCTTCCGCTACTCTCCATGGCTGAGATTTCAGGCAATCTCTTGCCGTTTCTTGTGCTCCAAGGACTCTTAGTGGATGGCTTAGATCAATCGAATCCTGCCATTCACAACCTTCATTCGACACATCCTATAAGCCATGAAAACAGCTGTTGTTGGCGGCGATTGTTGCTGAACATGGATCCGTGTGATCTAGACCAACGGCTGGGATCATCTTGAACCAAAGGACATGATTGGAGGAGAGGTCCTTCACTTGGATCAGGAATCAATCACTGTTCGAACGAGAGAGGAAACCACAGTTTCCATTTCTGGACTCGTTAGCACGAACAACCAGAGCATCCGGTTACAGCTTACACAGTTACATGATGTGCTGTAGTTAACAGTTAACAGATCATGTAACTGTAGTTAACAGTTACATGATCTTTGGACAGTTTGGATCTGTTGAAATCTCACCAATGAACGGTTCAAATCTACCGAATCTTGGACTGAAATTGTTTTCAGATGATGGAATCGGAGGAACTACTTCGAATGCAGTTTTCACACGCTAGTTCTTTCAGGTTTTCCAGTTGTGGCGTACATGCATGCACTCATGCACTTGCGCAGTGATCTCTCATCACGTGTTCAGTCAATAAGGACTGGATATCTGCAATCGAAAATGTTGTTGCCTCTCTGGCCCACAAAAATCACAAAGTGTTGAATCCTTCCATTCAATAATATTCTCATATGGATTAATGTAGATAAGCTTCATTCAAATCGGGTGGCTGGATTGCTCTTAAATCACATTTTAAGTGGCTTCCAAATTTTCTGAGGCTGTGTAGGTGTTTTTGTATGGATGAGCTGCTAAACCGACGGTTGGATTGCGTCCTTTAGATGCAAAGATGCACGGGAGAGAATGCACTTAGTACTACCATACTATTTTTGAATTTCAGAAGGCAGGGGAGGTTTAGGATCTGATGGACGGTGGATCTCGTGAGTTAGGTCTCGAAATTGAAGATATATGGTCTAATCGGATTGTTTGTGTATTGTCTAAAATTTTGCATTGTCTTAAATTTTTGAAATGGGTCTTTCTAGGTTAATGCATAGTATGTAACTTACATGTGTGAATGTGATGCAGGACATGAAAATTAAATATAGTATGCGAGATTTCAGGCTTAAGATCATGTTAGTTCATAAACAATTACACAAATTCCATATCCCACACGAAAGTCCAAACATTCAATTAAGGGGAATCTATGCGGGTCCAGGCCTACACATGATAGGGCTGGATCAATAAAAATTATAAACCAAACGACACTCAAAGATAAGAAATAATCACCCACACATGCATAGTAATCAACCCTTAATCCAAGGGATTCAGAAATTCCAATTCGGGGAACCCTAGGGTGAGAAAAGAGGCAAATAAATTAAGGATAATGCGATCTAGGGTTAGGGTTTATGAAAAACTGGTATGAAAGGGTAAAATAAGAAGAAAACCTGAACCGAAAGACACTTCCCATGGGCGGACAACAACAATGGCCCAAACGCTCGTGCGTGTGATCACGGCCGCACATGTGTGGGGCCCACTATTCAGAAAAAGGCCACCTTAGCCCTGGTCGACCAGGGATGGACTCCAAAACCTCCAAATATCAGCTCGATCCGATGTACGGTTTGTGCGTGGTGCTCCGCCGAAGTTTCAGCTCGCCTACGGGCTAAAATCTGGAAACCTGCTGTAATGAAGAAATCTGATGCAACAAAAGGTACGAATTTGAAGTATGGATGGTGGTGGAAGATGAAAAAGAAGATGATGGAGGATGGGGGTGAATCGAGGTCGATGTGGCTTCGCACCACGGTAGTTAACCCTTCGATGAAGGGAGGGCTTCGCACCCAATTAGGCTTCACAACTCAGAGAGTAGGAAAACGCAGAATTTTTATTAATCTTCAATTAATGAAAAGAACTAAAAGGGGTGCCTATTTATAGGAAAAATCTTATACCAAAAATTCGTACCATGTGCGTAACCTATTACTTGGTGGTGAAGTAAAATAAAATTAAAACCAAATAAAGAAATCCAAAGCGTTCACGATGTTCTAAATAATAACAATAAGTAAAACCTAAAATATGACATCAATCCGACAAGTGGGCCACGATCATGAGATCCCATGATGGGCTTTTCTTGACTATCGGGCCCACCCTTTTGAACAAAAACTTCGTCTTCTAGCTAGTAGGCCCTCCCTGGACGTCGCCATCGAGCCAGATCGATGGTGGGGCCCTCCTTTTGCTTACGTACGTGCGTAGGGGGTGGTGTGCGTGCGCATGTGCACATGATGTTCCCATCAATTCTCCCCGGCTGCGAAGATTTCGCCACTGGCGAAATAAAACTCCTGAACCGATCCAAGATGTCAGGATCAAGTCTCTGAAGCTCATCTTCAGTGAGCCACGTGCTGTCTGAAGCTTGGCGTAACTTCCATTTAACCAGGTACTTTTGAATCCCGCCGTCCGACATTGAAACTATCTGATGGTCCAGGATATCTTTTATTTCCTCTCTGGATTTGTGAAAGTTAGGTATAGAAGGTAAAAGCTGGGAAGAAAGGTCGGGAAGAGTAGGTATGGGAGGTAGAGGCTGAGAAAATAGGTCGGGACGAGTAGGTATGGGACGTAGAGGCTGGAAAAACGGGTTAGAAGGGGTAGGTATGGGAGGTAGAGGCTGGAAAAATGGGTCGGGATAGGTACGTATGAGAGGTAAAGGCTGGAAAAATGGGTCGGGACGGGTAGGAATGAGACGTAGAGGCTGAAAAAATGGGTCTGGAGGGGGCCATGGATCAAGGAAAAGATTTGGAGAATCAGAATGGTTAGGCGAAAGGCTGGACAATGTATCAATGACTCCTTGAAATGCAACTAGATCCTCCACATTGAATGTGGAACTAATTCCCATGGAGTGTAGAAGATTTTCTATATACGCGTTGAGACCGTTTCGTTTTATAATTTTGAATGGTTCAGCGCTATACACGTATAATTTTTGAACGGCTCCCTGAGGGTACCGCTCTGGCCTGATGCGGATCATCATAGAATCCCTTACATTGAATTCCTGGAAACATTTATGTTGGTCTGCAGAAAGTGAATAATGTTCATTACCAGTCATGATCTTCTGCCTGATTTCTTGATGCCATGAATGAATGTGATGCGCAAAAGACTCTGCAGGCTCTGACGGCCTATGGGACAGTGACATAGGGACAAGATCAATAGGTTTCCTAGGTTTATAACCAGTAACGACTTCATAAGGATTGAGACCTGTGGACCTATCGATAGAACTATTAAACGCAAACTCGGTTACAGGTATTACGATGTCCCATGTTCTAGTGTGCTCTATATCCTTCCTAGGGGAAGACTCATCTGGTAGATCATCAGGAACGACATCACGAAACTCATCCACTACCGGAATGGCTTTAGTGGGTAACTCTATACTAGCCGCTGGTGCACTCTCTCCAGCCACAAGGTCGCACATGTTGTACCCATCAAAATAGTGGTCTTGATGTCTCTCATGGGGTGGGTGCACGAGTGCACACTCATAATTAATTCCTTGCCCAACCCCATTCATTGGTCTATCCTCCAGGCCACCTGCTTGAGATTGGACATGTACTCCAATGGTGGGATTTGTCCCGGCGATGATCTTTATTCGGGTAATGTGTACATCGCATTGGTCCATTTCCAAGCGCTTAATCATAGATTCCAACATCTGAGATATCTTGTTTAGTGACTCTTGCAATTGTTCCATGTTTACTGTAGGGTGCAAACCGAAGCCGCGACCCGTACGTGTAGGCATACACTGAATTGCTCAACCTAAGGACCTGCTATGATAACTATATGTGTGTAAAAACTAAATGACCCTACGAGACTCTATACGAAGGAAACTACACTGTTACTAAAATTCAGTTATATATGATGGACTGAATGCATGAAGGACTCAAACAAACTAAACCCTAAATATGTGGTGAATTCCCCTACAAGAACCCTAGTCTCTGATACCAAATTTGATGCAGGACATGAAAATTAAATATGGTATGCGAGATTTCAGTCTTAAGATTATGTTAGTTCATAAACAATTACACAAATTCCACATCCCACACGAAAGTCCAAACATTCAATTAAGGGAAATCTATGCGGGTCCAGGCCTACACATGATAGGGCTGGATTAAGAAAAATTATAAACCAAACGACACTCAAAGATAAGAAATAATCACCCACACATGCATAGTAATCAGCCCTTAATCCAAGGGATTTAGAAATTCCAATTCGGGAAACCCTAGGGTGAGAAAAGAGGCAAATAAATTAAGGATAATGCGATCTAGGGTTAAGGTTTATGAAAAACTGGTATGAAAGGGTAAAATAAGAAGAAAACCTGAACCGAAAGACACTTCCCATGCGCGGACAGCAACAATGGCCTAAAAACTCGTGCGTGTGATCACGGCCGCACATGTGTGGGGCCCATTATTCAGAAAAAGGCCACCTTAGCCCTGGTCGACTAGGGATGGACTCCAAAATCCCCAAATATCAGCTCGATCCGATGTACGGTTTGTGCGTGGTGCTCCGCTGAAGTTTCAGCTCGCCTACGGGCTAAAATCTGGAAACCTGCTGTAATGAAGAAATCTGATGCAACAAAAGGGACAAATTTGAAGTATGGATGGTGGTGGAAGTTGAAAAAGAAGATGATGGAGGATGGGGGTGAATCGGGGTCGATGTGGCTTCGCACCACGGTACTTAATCCTTCAATGAAGGGAGGGCTTCGCACCCAATTAGGCTTCACAACTCAGAGAGTAGGAAAATGCAGAATTTTTATTAATCTTCAATTAATGAAAAGAACTACAAGGGGTGCCTATTTATAGGAAAAATCTTATACCCAAAACTCGCACCATATGCGTAACCTATTACTTGGCGGTGAAGTAAACTAAAATTAAAACCAAATAAAGAAATCCAAAGCGTTCACGATGTTTTAAATAATAACAATAAGTAAAACCTAAAATATGACATCAATCTGACAAGTGGGCCACGATCATGAGATCCCATGATGGGCTTTTCTTGACTATCGGGCCCGCCCTTTTGAACTAAAACTTCGTCTTCTAGCTAGCAGGCCCTCCCTGGACGTCGCCATCGAGCCAGATCGATGGTGGGGCCCTCCTTTTGCTTATGTACGTGCGTAGGGGGTGGTGTGCGTGCGCATGTGCACATGATGTCCCCATCAGAATGTGTATGCGTGTGAGTGTGCACTCGAGTACCTACTTGTGCATGGAAATTTTCAGGATATTACATTCTACCACCATTACAAGAATTTTGTCCTCGAAATTCAATCCCACATGCTAAACTAATTAGTGAAGATATTATCCTATGGTATGTCCAAGTGTCTGCTAGGTTCCACTAGTCGTATGTTTGCATATGCCCAAGTTTGTATAACCACTTTCACGATTTCTGATTCTTACAGCAAATGTAGCTGTTACACTTACGGTATTCATTGGTGTAGTAGTGTTGTTGAATCACCTTCCAACAGTACCTGTTAGATGACCCTATTGTAGCAAGTTCTCTGTTCCTTTGAAACATTCTGGTTACAATTTGCCTTGTGATCTTATTAAAGTCTCAGCTTATAATTTACAGACATTTTTCTTACTAAGTAAAGGGAAACTAAAACTAAGGGTGTGTTTGGTCCGTGGAATAAAATGGTATTGAATTGTATTAGATGGGATTAACATCGTTATTGGACAATGATTGCATGTCTGGAAATACATGGTATTTTAGCCATCCAATCCCATGTTTGGGATAAAATTCTTGCTACAGGAAAACACTGGATTAAGCAAAATCCTGTTTGGTGGACTATGGAATTGTAATCAACGGGCCAAATTTACAACAGATGTTGTTCACTAGTACACATATATAACCAAAATGTCACGTGTAAACAGTGTATATGATGGATGGCATGGATAAACGCATGCATTAATGTGGGGCCCACATATGTAGTGGATTTCAAAATCCATGGAAATCCCGCATGGTACCAATTGCAATTCCATCCCAGCTAATCCCAACCTTTCTCATCCTCCCCAAATGGTGGATGGAATTTGCACGGGACCAAATGCAATTCTATCCCACCTAATTCCATCTAATACCCTGCACCAAATGCCCCCTAAGAGTCTAAGAGAGTTTCCATGAAAATGTCTTATTTCACTATCAATCATACTTGCAAAACTCGATACATGTAAAAATATTTTGTGGGTGTATTCATGATTGTAATTATCCCAATTTTGTCATTTGACTCTCCTTTATACCCTTGTATGCCAGTGACAACTGCATCTTGTCCAGGTTATACATGGACTAACCTCAGTCGCAGGATCCTTCCAAGTAGGTGTGGCTCCTGCTTCAAATTGCAATTCGGATTCGCGGTCCTGATCCCGCTTCCTAGCCATTCATGCTTGATAATATTTCCAAACAGACCCTTCCCCACACCCGCACTCACTTCCGAATCTGTTGCTGCTTCACTTCACGCTTTGTGCAACCATAGGATTAACATGCATACAGAATTGCACATGCATACTTGCATGCACATACAGGGATACATAGATTTATGAGGTTTGCTAAGCCCACATGCATTTAAAGCCATGCTTATCTTACACTATTGCATGAGCCAACATGGCAAACATGTGCAAGATCTGAGCAGGCCATCAGGTGTGCCTCACTGTGTAGGTAATCTGGTTAAAAAATCAGGCTAGTCCACTCATCAGGTGGGCCACGGTGTAGTAAATAAATGGATGGCTAAAACAAGCTTTATTTTTCTAGCTGTCCTTTTATTTTAAACACTGCAGCATGCCAGGTAAGTAAACCTTCCACATTTTTCGGCTAGGAAATTTATGGAGTGTGACCTCACTGATGGGGCTACACTGATCTTGTGGACTTGTGAAACATTAGCATGTGCTCTGGTGTGTAGATGGACCGGGCTGTACATACGTGTGGGCTTAACAAAATTCTAGATTTATTCATATATACATACACTTTTTGTTTCTATTGGATGTGAGCACTGTCCAATCAATTCCCTTGTACTTGAAACATTCAGGATAATGAAGAGAAAATGACAAGAAATATCGATGTTTTCTTGAATTCAAATTGAGGAAATAGCCCTTAACTTGCAGTTACTTTTCTTTCAACTCCAACTTGACTGAATGAAATTGCAAATTGGTGCCCACACTATGCACACAAGTGCTAAGGAACTAAACGACAATTTGATTATTTCTGCTTTATTAGACTAACAATTGCAATTCAATTTGGTGGTGCATCCCAGTGTACCCTTGGGGCACCAGGAAAAATAATTTTAGCGAGTTTTTGTGGTTTCCTGTTGGAATTTCTATAGTGTCCACTGCATTGGCCCATGTGTTCATCTGTTGCGCCTGTGGATGATTTGGATCTGGCAGACGTGCCATGCATTCACACGTTGGCAGAGACGATAAATTACAGTCACGCATGCCAGACACAATAAGTCACTGCCTCCCCCAAACGGTTTTTGTGCAACATTGGCTAACAGGTCTATTTACTGCTATTCCTGTCAATTCTACGAATATGAAAAGAAATGAAAATGGGTGGCATCCAAACAGGTCCTCAGTATAGCTATCTTTTTTATTCGATACTGCTTCTCTGCTGCTTCTTATACACACTGCATGCAGACTCCAAATCATTGTTATGGTCTTTCATTGAATCCGGGAAGAGGAGCTTCTTATTTAAACTTTGAAGCTTCTTGTGAACCCTTTGCAGGATGAAGCAGGTGGAGGGTTAGTGTTTTGGCATCCAAAAGGTGCCATCGTTAGGCACCTTATTGAAGATTCATGGAAAAAAATACATGTTCAACATGGCTATGATCTGCTGTACACTCCACATGTCGCAAAGGCAGATCTGTGGAAAATCAGTGGTCACCTGGACTTCTACAAGGAAAATATGTATGATCAAATGAAAATTGAGGATGAACTTTATCAACTTCGACCCATGAACTGCCCTTACCACATTTTACTTTATAAACGGAAGCTGCATTCTTATAGAGATTTTCCAATTAGAGTTGCGGAGTTAGGAACGGTGTATAGATACGAGTTATCTGGAAGCTTACATGGCCTATTCCGTGTTAGAGGTTTCACTCAGGTATGTTTGCTTCCTTCCACTCTGTATTCCTCGATCTAATAGCCTAATATTAGATGGTTTGAATCTTTTGATATTTAAATACAAAATGCATTGATGATGTCTCATTTGTGGAATTATTTGTGTTGTATTTTGAGAAAGGAAAAAAAAAAATGTTGATGCACACATGTTCCATATCTTTGAGAGATTCCATTCTCCCTCTAATGTGTTTCCAATATATTTATTGGCAAATTGTCTTCTAGGAACCAGTTCTCATGAGAACCCATGAGAATACATTAAGAACCCTTCCCCCCTGCTGTGGGTATGCAATCCAGGCCATACGGACCCTTCATCTGGCTTGGATGAAGGGTCATGCAAAAAATTAGGCTGTTTTGCAACTCAGGTGGGCCTGGAGAAAATAAAGGGTGGGCGTCCCCTCCCATTTTGTTACCTTTGCTGCGGTCTACCTGAGTTTTGGATTGGGCTGATTTCTGGGCCTAAGGGGTTTCATGAGGTGACTTATCTGATGGACGTGTTGGATGTCGTGCACACATCACGTGGTATGAGTTATCACTTTATTTACGGACCGGTTCCCAGGAGATGATTAATCATATTTGTTAGAGGTCTCACTCCCAACTTCACTCCCGACTAGTTGGATGATAGTGTTATTGTCCAAATAGCATATAATGGCCAATGTGTTATTTGTGTATGACATCCAATTCACCATGAAGATCACCTAAAATCAGGCTGATCTACCAATCAGGTTGGCCACGAGTGTACTTTGTGTCAAGTATGCAGTTGTCGACTGTTTTCTTTGGTGGGACCCACATGATAATGGACTGGCCTGATTTTTGCATCAGGTGTTCTTCATGGTGGTACTGACCCACTTTTTTATAAACCAAAAAAAAATTTATTGGAAAAGGAAACGAAATAAAATAAAATAAATAAATAAATAAAAGAAAATACAGCGCTAAGACCAGCCAAGTAACCTATGTAAATGCCCAAAAATTCTAAATTATGTACGCTTAGAAGATTCATGAGTGCATCTGTGGGGCACCTGAACATCTCTTCACTACCTGAAACTGCTCCTTATTTACACACTCATTTTCTATGATATCAGCCGCCAAGTTAGCTGATCAGGACACATGTGAGAAAGACTCGGCAACTGAAGAGCACAAGTCCAAAGCTTCCTCTACGAGATTCACAAATCCTTAGGGATTCATCCATCTGATTGCATAACTGGAGTCTCCTCTGATGATTATGGGGCTGTGCTTGCAATTGACCACTATTCTAATCCCATGGAAAAGAGTGTGTGAAAGCTTCTCCATTTATACTAACCTTTTGAACAGCTTGGATGTTGTATACACTTGATACGTTGGAAATTATATGCTAGTTGGACACTAACACTATTGTCCAACCAGTAGTGTGTGAAAGCTTCTCCATTTATTATTTTTTGGTAAAAAGCCTCTCTATTTATCATGCTTAAGTTTGAAAACTCCTTGAGCAAGGGAGGGGGATGCCATTTTCGTAGAACTTTTTCTGGTCCTGAGCCACCCAAAATCAACTCAGCTCAAATAGACGTCAGAAGATCCATTGTATAGCTGCTCATCCTCTTATCTAACTTGTCCCATTCCAATAGCATCCTGAAAATTTCCTCAAAATAGCACTCACTGAACTTGCTTTTCCTTTGAAAATCCAGCTATTTCTTTCCAGTCATATTAACCTTTTGAACATCTTGGATGTTGTATACACTTGATTTGTTGTCTCATGCTAGTTGGACGTTAACACTATCGTCCAACTAGTTGATTGTGAGAGCTTCTCTATTTATTATTTTTTGGTAAAAAGCTTTTCTAGTTAACACTATCGTCCAACTAGTTGATTGTGAGAGCTTCTCTATTTATTATTTTTTGGTAAAAAGCTTTTCTATTTATCATGCTTCTGTTATTCTATTTTTTCATGACAAGGCTGCTTTATGCATGCAACTGAAGGAGGTTATAAGCTTTCAAATTAATTTCTGCTGAATAACTTCGTGATGCACTTGGATATGCCTAGAAAGGTGGGGATGTGTGGGATGCTGTCCTGCTCAAATTAATATCCACCATGTTTCAGGTAGGACCTGAAATGTTCTGAGTAATAATTTGGCGTAGAAAAGGCAAAGCAATGCTATCCAGCATAATGTAGTTCTTGTTTCTCATGTCACCACACCAAATGCATGGTGATATGGATAACTATCCATTCTGCCAATGTATTCTTGTGCTTGCAAATTGGGGTGCACCCAAAGTTGTTGAAATATGGTTATGCTAAATGTACATGTGATTGTGAGAAACCAAACCTTTCTACTTCCTGCAGGATGATGCACACATATTCTGTCTAGATGATCAAATCAAAGATGAAATCAGAGGTGTCTTGGATCTAACTGAAGAAATACTTCGGCAATTTGGTTTTAGAAGGTATGAGGTAAACCTTTCCACAAGGCCAGAGAAAGCAGTGGGTAGTGATGATATTTGGGAAAAAGCGACCGCTGCCCTTCGAGATGCTTTGGATACTAAGGGTTGGGACTACCAAATTGATGAAGGTGGGGGTGCCTTTTATGGTCCAAAGATTGATCTCAAGATTGAAGATGCTCTTGGAAGAAAGTGGCAATGTTCAACTGTGCAGGCAAGTTTTTAACCCAGATATCAAAATACAGGGCCCTGTGCTAAAAGTTGCCAACCAAATGTATGAGTTGAACTGTTCTTGTTGTCTGCTTTGAGCCTCAAACAGCTTAGGCAACCTCTCTTCAAGTCTTGGATTTCCATCTAAAGCATGGGAAAAAGGATATGATCTTACTACCCTGGGGTATGCTACAGTGGTACCGAGCAGATGTGGGGTGCACGTGATGTACTTTCACCATCGAACCCATCTATCAGATGTGTCACCTCTGAAAACCCTTAGCACCCAAAACTCAGCCTGGTCCAAAAGTTATGGGAGCCATGGCAAAGGGAACACCCAGCCTTTAATTCCACAGGGGCTCACCTGAGTCGCAAAACAGCCTGAATCTTGGCATGACCCTTCGACTGGGCTGTTTGAAGAGTTTGGACAGCCTCAATCATATATACACAACAAGGTGGGGCCCAAAGCTGATTCATGGTAGGTATTCCCTCTCAATATGTTCCCTGTGCTGTGGCCCATCTGAGTTTTGGATTGGTCTGATTTTGGGGCCTGAAGGTGTTCTGACGCGATGCTCTTATGGACGGGTTGGATTCTGTGAGCGCATCACTGGACCCCACATCTGCCCGTTACTACCACTGTAAGCTTATGGTTGAATCAGTACCACTAGAGCGCTCCCACTCTGTGGTCAGATATCTCAAATTGTCAATTCTATTATGCATGCTAAACTAAAACAAAATTCATTGCAAGTTGGGGAATCCTTCCCAAATTTATCAAGATCATCTTAGTTCATGTTCTCTTTTCCAATCTTGTTCTAATCAGCCAACTTTACTGGGGAATAAAATACTTGATGGAAATCTAGTTCGCTCTTATTTCACTTCACTGTGGGTTAGTAAATGGTAAGTTATCTCAGTGGGGTTGTGCAGATGTATGTGTTAAACTTCTTTTTGACATAGGCAGCACTTGGATCGTTAGACAGGTGTTTGGGCTTCGAGTGCATGTGCATGCATGCACGTATGTGCTGGTTTACCATGTGATAGGCTAATAATGCTCCTTAATGTTGTTCACAGGTTGATTTCAATTTGCCACAGCGCTTTGACATTTCTTATGTCGACTCAAACTCAGAGAAGAGACGACCGATCATGATCCACAGAGCTGTGCTTGGATCCTTAGAACGCTTTTTTGGGGTACTCATAGAGCACTATGCAGGTGATTTTCCATTATGGATTTCACCAATCCAAGCTCGTATCCTGCCTGTCACCGATACTGAGGTGGGTACATTTGTTCTGATTTCTAACATTCAGTTACCTAGCCTTCTCTATTCTGTTCTTTTTCTAACTTTGTCATTGTTCACACTTTTCTGTTCTGATTTCCAAAAAGAATTCCATGAAAAAATAGAACACAAAACCCCCAAACTTGTTATAAATAGGAGGAAACCCAGAAAGAGGGGGGAAAAAATACTGATTCTAACATTCAGTTGCCTAGCCTTTTCTGTTTTGTTCTTTTTCTAACTTTTTCATTGTTATCAATTTTTTATTTTTTATTTGGTTGATTTCAAAGCAAAGGATTTTGTGAAATAGTACAAAATAGAACACAAAACTGCCAAGGCCCAAAACCAATTATAAATAGGGGAAAACCTGGAAAGAGAGAAAAAAAAACTGATTCCTAGGGCACTAAAATTTCATGCACTGAATGCATAAAAATCAATGCTGGTCTTTTTCTTTCTGGTAATAAACTGCTAAGCTCTTTTGTTTTGTCTTTCCGCTTTAAAATCTTTCTGGGTGCTGTCATTTTAACTACCTCATCCATTCGACTCCCTTTAGGTGATCCTATATTCTTGAGAAAGTGGTCAATAAATCTAGTGTTGGTTTGTTTTAAGAGAGTTAGCATTTTAACTCTCGACATGGGAGATTGACTTGGGGTATTGCACATGTCGGAGGGAACCTTGTCACTTGGAAGAGTGATAAAAAAACAGAAACGGCCGATTGTTCCCAGATCTAGTCCAGAAGAAGTTTCTTTGCCATGTCTTAGGCTATCACCTTCCCATCAAACTGGCTCAAATTTGTTACTCTATTCATGTCAAGTAGACTTGAAATCAATAGCTATAACTTCATCATCGTCATCATAGCCTTGTCCTGTCATTTGTGGTTGGCTTTACTAGTGTGCTATCACTTAAAATAAATTCTGCTAACCCTACATAACTGGTGAGTTCTTTTTGGCCATCTCCAGTTTGACAGCATGCCTTTGGATAAGAACCCGATTCCATTTAGAATTTTTCCTATAATGATTAGGATTTTTCTTTTCTTTTCTTTTCTTTTAATTTCCATACCATGCTATCCTCAGTGTCAGTGGCATGATCTAGTTTCCTGATCTCCCCTTCTCGGCATTACCCGATGCATGTGGTTATGGGTGATTGTGTGCATCCGCAGGGAATGGTCTCGCCTCAAGAAACAGGTGGGGACACCCTGTGTTGTCAAAAAATAAAAAATCCATGAATCATTCTTAAAATTAAAAGATCTTAATTTTTACAAGTATCTGTTTAAGTCCATCTTCATGGTAGGACTAATCCTGAATTCCTCTCTAGATGTCCTAGTTGTTTTGGTTGATTTTGGAGGTTGTGTTGGTTGACTTCGGACATCCTGTGTTTGCTTTGCCTAACGGAGGTTGTCACAGTAAACTCAGATTTCAGCTCTAACAAGTGAGCACCTGGTTGGCGCCCCAAAATGAATGGTCCATGTCCAAAAATCTTCTGGATAGGACAATCCCGAACTCGAGTTCTGGCCTGCTAATTGACAATAAAAAAGAGAAATATGGCAAAGGGCCACATTCATCTGAGAAGATCTAGAATCTTCTGATCTGGGAGATGTTTGGGGCAGGTTCCATCCATGGTGGTCACAACAGACCAGTTGACTGGGAGTTTGTGGGCCATGGGCCTGACTTGTCAGAACTAAAAACCTGAGTATAGCATTTAATGCCTCATGTCCTAGTCCCGCTGAAAGATATTGTTCCATCAGCACCTTACATATTGTTTCTGTGCATGCTTTCTGTCTTTGATCTTCCAACTATTAAGCCCTCTTTGAGCTTTAATTGCTTCTCGCTGTTGAGTAAATGACATAATTTCTTCACATTTCCCAATGTGCAACTCAGGCGGGTTGGGTGAGGTTGAGGGACAACCTGAGCCCAACCCAACGTCAAGAGGATCCAAGATGCAACCCGAGCTGACTCAGATTCCAACCCGAGGTGCCCAACCCGAATCCAACCTGACCCAAATACAGGTCATTATTCCCTACAGACCTAACCCTACCCGAATTTGCTCAACCAGAGCCAATCCTAATTCAAATCGAGACTGGCATTTTCCAACCTGAGGACCTTGACAACCGACCTGAACCCAAGTTGCAGCCCTAATAGAGAAGTACGTTCCTTTTATGTGTGCCTCTGTTATGCATCATGCTTCCTTGGCTACTTATGAAAATGTGGTCAATCTCCTTTTTCAGCTTTTTCCCCCTCTCTTCTTTCCAGAGGCAAACTTCTTGAAAGCTAATTCCCTTGACATTTTGAGGTTGCTTTGGCATGTATGCATTTTCAGCTAAAATACTGCAATGAGGTGGCAACGAGATTGAAAGCTAATGGCATCCGAGCTGAGGTTTGCCATGGCGAGCGCCTACCCAAGCTCATACGAACCGCTGAGAAGCAGAAGGTGCCATTGATGGCAGTTGTGGGTCCGAAGGAAGTTGAGAGCCGAACAGTTACGGTTAGATCGAGGTTTGGCGGGGAGCTTGGAACCGTGGCCGTTGATGATTTTATTCACAAAATCCAGTTTGCTGTCGAGAACAGAACTTCATTCTAGGAAGCATTTCTGCATTTCAATGGGTCGCGTTCCTGTAAATTGGCAGGTACATTCTGATAATTTTTAAAGGATGTATACAGATAGAAATCAAATAATTTCCATATTTATGATTGGAATAATTTGTTTGTATCAGTTTTGTCCAGCTACTAGTTGGGGGATGTTTATATTGTAGATAAATGCAAAGAATGCTCAAATGAATGGGATTTGAGTCCTGATTAGAGTCACAAATACGATCCATGCCGCTTTTTATTTTTCCGACAGAGGTGATCCAGGCCATTCATCAGGTGGGTCCACAGTTATCAAAACAACAAATAGAAAAAGAGAGAACTGTAAGGGACATGTTTGTGTTTTATTCAGTTTCGACCTACGGTTTTAAAAAATGCAAACACCAAAAGTTTGGAGAACAAAAGGTTCAGGTTTAATACGGTTTGGACTAAAAAAAGGATGGAGTGAAAAACAGCTACATATGTGCATGTGTATATATCATATATAAATAAGATGAAAAAAGCTTTAATTAAAATAGTTAGAATGTCTGTGTGAACAATAGTGTTATAATAATGTATATAGATAACCAAGTGGTGTTCTTTGACTCTTAAATCCTTATTTTTTTCAAGTGATCCTCATATTAATTAAACCGTCTCTATTAAAAAATTTCACCTTCCACTTAATTTTATCAGTGGGTGGTAACTGCCAATCACAATTTAAACTGTCTCTATTAAAAAATTTCACCTTCCACTTAATTTTATCAGTGGGTGGTAACTGCCAATCACAAAAAGGTTTTTTTTTTTTTGGGTAATAAAACTTGTTTTTGGAAAAAAAGAAAAAGAAAAAAAGAAAATTCTGATTAATTTGATTTGCCCCCCCTTTTTTTTTATGGTGTGAAATATATACAGATTTTTAAACATTTGGACAATTGTATGATTTTTATTTATTTATTATTATTATATATTTTTTTAATACAGAGTTTAAAATGGAGTTTCGCTAACTAGCATAATATCCTCATTCTGGACTAAATCATGCTACTCCGTTGTGCATTGAATTCAAGCTAATAAATCTTTTCGACCAACCTTATTTTTTCACAAGCGTGGCATTCTGATGCACTGGCCCGTTCTTTGTTGTTGGAGTATATCAGTAAAATCTTTGATTAAATTAGTGTGATCATCAATTGGAATAATGTTAGATATTTTGTATCTTGTAGATATGCATGCAATTCCTCATCTATTGTGTATATATACAGTTCCACCTCAGTGGATATTGAACTTTTTCCACAATGTAGTTCTTGAATCTATCAGTTGGGCCAGGGCCCATACGTGTTGGTGCCCGCCTGATGAATTGCCTCGAGTTCATGCATGCCCATAAGTAGGATTCTAGAGAAAGTTTGAAGGGACCAGTGGTGCTGTTGATTTAACCATTGTTGAAGTTGGTCAAAAGCTCAACCCCGGCAGCATTGAATTTGAGGTTGTAGTCGGAACTCATTGACTTCTTTCTTTTGGAATTTTGAGGGGTTAGTGTTTTTGTTTCTCCATCTTTCATCTTTTACATGGAACTTGAAAGCATGCATTTCTGCCCTCCTTTGTATCTTTTATTATTATTATTTATTTGAAGGACAACAATTTATTGAAAAGCGGTGAAGCTGAAAGAAAAGAACTGAAAAAAAGAAGAAAAAACACCTGCCAGCAATAAAGCTAGCACAAAACCCAAAAAGCTACAACCCCGACAGCGGAGAATCCTTGAAATTAGGGGATACTGCTGCCCATTCTATCATATATGATTTGGCTTGAAGAAACACTCCCCTTGGATAGCTTGATTTATCCAAAAACACAAACTGTTTCGCTCCTTCCAAATCCCCCATAAGCCGGCTAGGAGAGAGATCCTCCAAACTTCAATTCCAAAGGAGGAAGAACCGCTTGCATGCCACTGTGAAAAGGAGTCCTCAATTGAGCCCGGATTGACCCAAAAAAACGCCGAAGAGTTTGAAGAATCTGCCCCATACCTCCCTAGAAAAGGAGCAATCTAAGAAGAGATAATTCACTGATGCCTTGTCGATCCAACACAAAGGCTCCCTTTCCTCATTGATTCACAATGACCTGACTCTTTTTTTAGGTTATCGATTGTCAAGATTCTGTTCCACCCAGGAAGCCACACAAAGGCTCCACTTTAGATGGGGCTCCATAGGACCAAAGATGAAATGTATGTGCTTTAGTACCTATGCTGGAACCCCACAAATGCATGAGAAATAGAGATCTAACTGTAAACTTGCGTGATATATCCTTCAACCAACACAGGGAATCGGCTTCATTCAAGAGAGATGCCCGACGAGAGTTTTAGAAACACTTAGTTTGCAAATTTCATCATCGAGAAGGTTTCTCCTACAAGGAATCCACACCACTCGATTTGAAATGCAGCCCTTTACCAAAATATCTGGGTTTGTCACCACTTAAGCAAGCCTTTGGAAGAGATGTTGAAGACTTGGGACCACTTAACCACACGTCCTTCATTTAACACCCCATTTTGTAAAGACATAATGGCCCTCCATACTACTGACCCCCTATATGATGAGATTTTCTTAGGCCACCAATCCTCTTTCTCCACCTCAAATTTTCTACCAATCACCTCCTTCTAAATCTCCACATCTACTAACCCAAGAGAGCCTCATTCATGAGAGCCAAACTTCTAATTCCCACTCTCCCTCCTTCGACCTACACACATCATCCCATTTCACCAGAAGAAATATCTTTTTAACATTCCCACCTTACCAAAGGAAATTCCGAGTTTCTCTAGCTTCTCTAACACCCCTTCTAGACATTTGAAAAGTGACATGGTATAACGGAAGATTTGAAAGTGCTGTTTTTATGAGAGATATCCTTCCCTCAAAGATAAAAGCTTTGCTCTTCCATATTGAAAGTTTCTTTTCAAATCAATCAGTAACTGACTCCCAAAGCTGCCTTTTAACCTTCCCTATGCAAAGAGGGAGGCCCAAGCATGTAGTCAGGAATGAACCCTCCCTGCACCCATATGAAAACCCAAATCCTTAAGTCCAAGCCTATATCCAATACCTCTGACATGTGAAGATCGACTGATAGTCTTGAAATAAGAAGGTTCTCAGCTTGAGAAGGCTGAGGGTCACATAGAAAAAGAGTGTCGTCTGCAAATTGAAGACATCACTTGAAAATCTCCCTTATCCACCTTGTGGACATTAGAGTGACCTACATTGACGCCTCTTGAAAGCATTCTACCCAATGCTTCTGCTACAACAACAAACAAGAAAGGTGAAAGGGGGATCCCCTTGCATTAAGCCCCCACCAGATTTGAAGAAACCTTTAGCAAGAGATCCATTAACAAGCACGGAAAAGTGAGCCAAACTAAAACATTCTGCAATCCAGCCTCTCCACTTTGAATTGCACCCCATACGCTGAAGCAAGTAGTCTAAGAAACCCTAATCAACGTGATTGTATGCTTTCTCCAAATTTGATTTACAAACCAAACCTTTTTTCTTTATGGTATGAACTGATAATGTCATTCGCTATCAACGAGCTATCCAGAATTTGCCTACCTGTCATAGAGGCTCCTTGAACTTTAGAGATAAGATAGCCTAAAGAAGACTGAAATATTGAGGCTATGACTTTGGCAATGATTTTCTATACAGTGCCAATTAAACTGATGGGGCGGAACTCTTTAAAGAATTCTGAACCTTCTTTCTTAGGAATCAAAGTTATAAATGTAGTGCTCAACTCTGAAGGAAGCTTGCTAAACACTGAGAACTCTTTGACAAATCTTATAAAATTGTTTTTAATCAAAACCCGAAAATATATGAAAGAATGCAATCAGGAAGCCATCCGGATTTGGCGCTTTGTCCCCACCCAACTCTTGAATTGCTTTACGTATGTCGCCCTCCAATATCACCTTTTCCAATGCCTTAGCCTCTACGGAAGAAAGAGAATCAAATTCCAGGTTGCCATGCTTACACCAGATTTCCCTTCTCTACAGACCCCATTCACCATCACGAGTGAAAACTTGCAATGCCATACCCTTGGATGACGCATTGAAATTGCCAACGATGACATCAAAGTCCTTGTTGATGGTCAATGCTTCCGCTTCTTCCATTTTAGCCTCAGTAATTTCCATGATAGTTTTGAGCATAGTTTAAAACCCGAAAATTCGACTCAACCAGGGTGTTACATATCACATTGTTTGAGAAACCCTAGATGCTGTCGGAGTAAACGATCATCAACAGGTGCGTTCTAGTGCATTGTAGATTCTTATCCAATAAGTATATCATTTGATGATGCCATGTGAATTGTCGGCTAAGGAATGGGAAATCTTTCTCCTGTTACATTAATCAAATGTTTCATTTCATCAGGAAAAATGTTCTAGGGTCTGACAGAACTGAGTGATGATATCCCCTGTTCTAGGGCAGGAAAGCATCTTTTTTAAGGGCAGGAAAGCGTCATGAGAAATCCCAGCTTGCTGAACCGGGCTCCATACGCAGCTGGGTCTGGTTGTCTTGAAGACCCGGCCTACTTCTTACTTATCTTGATTAGATATTTAATTCAAAACATTATAGAGAGATGCTCCAATTCTCCTAGCTGCATTGATTTGCTTGGACAGTCCAATTGGTCGATCTGAACTGTCCAATAAATTGAGAATACATCATGGGCTACCATGCAAAAAACATAATGATCTGATGATCCAATTCCCTCCTTGATTTGGTCTTATTTTCTCTAGGCACCCTTTCTCCAAGCTATGGATGAGATGGTTGAGATTGTGTTATGAAAGTGGGTCTTTAGAATCCTAAGCAAATCAAGATGGTTCCTAACAGAGATAGATTGACGTGTTGTTTTGACTTATTTTTGTATATATGATCTTGGCCGTCCGTGTTTAAGGTCATTTGATCAAATGGTTGATTAGTGTGATTTTTTCATGGTGGCCTATGAAATGTGTATTGGACCTAATGAAGTTGGAGACACTGGAGCTTGTGTGTTTTATAGATGTCTAAATGGTTATCACTGTGTAAATAAATAAATAATAAAGCCATAAATATAAAATGAGAACTGCTCACCCACTAGTCGTTTGCATGTGGGGCCCACCATGAAAATGGGTGCCTCAAATATCAGGTTGATCCAACTCCATCAGGTGGAGCACACCATAGAAAACAATGAACAATAATCATCCAAAAAATTCCACATCAATGGTTGGATCAACCTGATTTTCGAGGCACCCATTTTCATGGTGGGACAACCTTATTGGACAGGTGAGATGTCATATAAACACCATGTGGGGTCTGACATGGTGTTTGTATGACATCTAATGGTTGGATGGACCTGATTTTTGGGGTGTCCTATTTTCATGGTGGGACAAGCTTGCTCTGGACAGGTGAATGTCAGGCAAGCACCATGGTGGGCCCACATGCCAACTAGTTGGACGTACAGCTAGTGCTTGAGCATTTCTCAGTATAAATGATCAGTGGCCTGACTCGACAGCGGTTGCCGAGTCGGAATGAGTTGACTCGGCCGAGTTTTGAGTCAAGTCAGCGGGCTTTAGAAGTCTGAGAATCAATGGATTTCTTTTTCTTTTTTCTTTTTAATAAATATAAATATATATTTTTGACAAAAGAACATTTAAGAATGGTAAATCCCATCAAACGGGCATTTGACACGTGTCATATCTGTCGATTTGTTCCGAAGACCGCAGCTCCTGCAAGTATCAAAAGCCAATTAGAACAGAAGCTGAAACTCCAAACCCAAATCTAAATTCTAGAGTTGTTTAAGAAAAGAGAGATTTCCAGCCCCACATGCACAAGGTGTAGGACATCCCAGCCGTGCATCAAGTCTAGCCCACTCTGTTCATGATCTGACCATAATCAATGGCTATTCAACCATCAGTGGGCCACACATGCAAGGATGCAATGGATCGTTTCCATGCATATGCGGCCTAAGGTCTTAGCCCCAATAATCAACCAGTGTCTCCATGGTTTTAAGGCTTGTCCGAGTTGAGTGCGACTCGGACGAGTCGACTCACATTCACCCATCTCAGATGGTTCAATACCCCGACTCGGGTGAGTCAGGCCATTTCAGCTCCCAACTCAGGTGAGTCACGACTCGGGGCTGAACGAGGCGATCCGAGTCATGAGTGTGTCCCACCTGATACATGGCCAGGATGTCCTGAATACTTGAGAGTCTATGTAAGCTGTAGGATTAGAATACCCCACCTAATGTAGGCATAAAAACGGAGAGCGTGATGATCCCGGCGATCTTAAGTGGTAACCCGGTCTTGATCATATCTTTGATCTCGATGTGTCCGGTCGCAAATCCAACGACGTTGGAAGGGGTGCTGGTGGGGAGTAAGAATGAGAACTGGGCCCCAATGGCCCCAGGAACCATGAGGAAGAGAGGATGCACGTGCACGGGGCGTGCTAATTGGATGAGGAGTGGAACTACAAGGGTGGTGGTGGAATTGTTGGAGGTGAACTCAGTGATGCAGCTGCTGATGAGGCAGACTGCGGGTGCGATCACAAGGTACGGCACGCCCTCCAGGAAATCGAGGCCTGTAGACAGAATGTCGGCGAGTCCGCTTGTCCGGACTCCATCGGCGATGGCGAACCCGGCCCCTAGTAGTAGTACAATGTTCCATGGCAGCTTCTTGCATTTGTTCCAATCCATCAGCTTCTCTCCTTCTTTCTTCTTGTTGGGGATTATGAATAGCAATGTGGCCATCAACACCTACATGAATGAGAGCAGTTTGATTACTTCAACTTGGTTTATTGTTGTTAGAGATGGCCCACTCTTTTAAGTTCTTGCAACTGGAATTGGGTTGAGATAGGCCTGTGGAGTGAACTCGACTGACTCAAACGTCTTCCGAGTCAACTCAGTCAAGTCCAGTTTTTTTTTTTTTTTTCACCTCTTGAACACCAACACTCGGCAATATTTAATATTTAAATTGGTAAAAATGTTTGATTTTTATGAAAAAGGTTGTCAAAAGACTAAATTTATGAAAAAATGCATTGATTATTTTAAAGGCTTGTTTGGATACCACCAAATAAGTTAGTTTTGTTACTTACAACAGTAGATAAGTAACTTATTTCATATAAGTTTGACTTATGATTAGTTATAAGTAACTTTTTACTTAAAATTATTTAAACATTTTAATTAATTTTTAAAAAAAGCTTATTATTATTATTTTTTATTGGTTGCTGCAGAGAGACAAAAGAGAGGAGAAGCGGAAAAGTCTGTTGGTTGCCAAACATGATTATCTTCTTAATAATTATAAATTAAGATAAGCTACTCGTGGAATAAGTAGCTTATTTTAAGTAACTTACAATCCAAGTGCCCCTTAAGAGATGTTTACTGCAAATTTCCTCCAAAATTTCAATTTTACCAAATAATGCCTCGGTGTTTGGAATTTACAAGATGGTGATGTAAGGAGAAAGAATTATTAAATTACTATATATATATATATATAAAGTGATAAAGTTGGGAATTGCGTAGGATCCACATGGTATGTGCGTGAAGTCTAAGTTGTCTGCCATATGCACTCCATTATAATAATCACTCAATAAAAAGTTTACGCAATCAAATCATTAAATAAGCTACACATGATTTTAAATGTTTTCAAGTGGTGCATATTATTTTTATGGTGCAATTCCCCTTTAATCGCCTGATTTTTATGATAGGATTCATTTGTTAGATGGGTTGGATGCCATACAGCTACATTGTAAGTCCCATAATTTTCAACTATATCACTTTTAAAGTATAAAATAAAATAATTGTGAGGGCTATTTTGTAATTTCAACACTCAGTAATGGTCCTACCATACTTTTTATTCTTCGAGGCATTATTTTTTAAAATACAAATTTCTGAGGAATTTTATGTTAAAAAACCTTTATTTTAAAATTAAATTGAGAGTGAATTGACAAAAATAATCTTTATTTATTTTCTTACAATTTTTGTCTCAAAATTCATCCAGGATTTGAGTTTTACTGTACATTTTAAGAAAAAAAATACATTATTACTAATAAAGCCGACAATATAAAACTGTCCACCTAATGCACACCAACATTACTATTAGACAAACATAATTAAAAAAAAATGACGGATTCAATTATAAGGTGGGCCAATCCCTAAGAAATAAGTTTCGAGTTTCTTAGTTTGCTAAAGAAAAAAAAAATGAAATAAGGATATTTTTGTAATTTCATCTCTCAAATTTTAATAGTAGATTTCTTTGATGATTTTGCGGCAAACATTGCTTTATATATATATATATATATATATATATATATATATATATATATATATATATATAAAGAAAAAGAAAAGAAAAGCCGAGAATTATGGAATCAGTGAGTTGTTTATCACATCCAACTTGCCAAACAGGTGGACCCCACCATTATTATTATTATAAAAGAAAAGTGCCAGAGCCAGGCAGTGGAATCATGTGATTTGCTTATGACATCCAACCTGTCAAACAGGTGGACCCCACCATTGTTATGGTACAACAAAAAGAAAATGATGCCGAATCCAATCATCAAGTGAGCTATATCATAGCAAATAACATAAATCTTCCCAAAAAAAAAACTCAAGTTCCACATGTGGCCCACCTGATAATTGGATCAACCTAATTTTTAGGGGCATTTGATCATCACAGTGCTGTGCACCTTTTGGACGGACTGGATGTCATACACAAACCATGTAGGCTGACAATGCTTCGCCACAGGTGAAGGGCATTGTAGTCATTGTGACATCTCTAAGGGGACGCGGATTTCCTGCCACAGCATGCCGCAGAAGTTTCATCCCTCTGAAGTTATGTGGGGCCTACCCTAATGTTTGACCTAGCTCTAGTTGGGAAGTGCCGAGATTTAATTGGGCCATATGCTGTTATCAGAGATAAACTCTCCAGAAATGAAGGTGAATTGCATAAAGGGGCCTATGGCCCCACCATGATGTATATAAGTTTTATCTATGCCATCCATCCATTTCCATATCAATTTAAAATACGCGCCTAAAAATGAGGTAGACCCAAGTCTCAGGTAAAGAACTCCATGTAAGTGCCATGAGTTTTAAATAAGCTGATATTTGTTCCCTTCACCCAAGTCTGTATGACCTTATGGACAAATTAGATCTGAAATAAACATTTAAGTAGACCTACCGTAACAACTTTCAACGGTAGGCATCAACATCACCGCTACTTTTTATAGTGTGGTCCACTTAAGTTTTAAATCTGTCTCGTTTTTATGGTCATATCCTAATATGATCTAGCAAAATAAATGGACAACATGAATAAAATACATACATCAAGGTGGGCCCGATGGAGCACCTGCCTTGACCTAGTCCGTCAAGGGCAGTATTCAATCCACTTCCATTGTAGATGTACCCCACACGAAACAACTTTCAAGACTCACATTTCCAGCCAAAAGCTTTCCCACCAAGTTAAGCTAAGTGGGGCCCATGTTGATGTTTATATGTCATCCAATTTCATTCAAATGATATTGAATGAACTTAAAAATATAAAAAGCTTATCTTGATACAAAACTTTTGTGGCCATGTGAATGTTTTAACCCTATAGTTAAAAAATGAGCTGAAAAAATGGATGAACGGAGTGAATTTATCATAAATATCAAGATGGACGGACCTAGCTTCAGAGTGCAGGAGCTTTCCAAGAAAGCCTTTCCCATGAAGTCAGTGTCAGCTTTGAGTGTGCCATCTCAAAGCCTGGCCCAATTAAATCCCTCCACGTCGTAGGTTCATCTTGCAATCAGCTTCCGGTCAAAAGATCCTTTTAAAAATTCAAAACAATCAAGGACTTTTTCTAAATTCAGGTTTTTGAAAGATTGTTTATATAAAAATCCCAAACCATCATTGAGAAATCTACGTGGAGCCTAGTCGACGTAATCAAATAAGCCGATGCGTATTGCTGCAGGAAACAGCTACGTGGGCCCACCATGGTTTATATATATTTTATCCGTGCCATCCATCTATTTTTTTCATATCATATTAAGGCATGAGTCCAAAATGAAGCCAGTCCAAAATCAGTTGGACTATATTCAAATCTCAAGTGGACCACACCATAAGATACAGTGATGATTGAATATTAACCAACAAAAGCTTTCTTGGGGGCACACAAATTTTGAATCAAGCTGATATTTGTGTTTTCACATATTCAGATCTTGTGTGACCTAATCAGTAAGTTGGGCAGTTAATAAACTTTAGACTAGGCTTAATAAGTTCTTGATGGTGGGTATTCAGTGGCTCAAGTTTTCCTATGGCCCACTTGATATTTGGATCTAGCTCATTTTTAAGCTTATGCCTTAAAATAGGTTCATAACCGTTAAGTGTTGAAACTATTTGAGAACCATCAAGTTCTGAAATTAATAATGACTATATTGAAAGGGGGTAAGATTTGATTAGGCTGCCTGTCACTGTCAGAAATAACCCATTAAACCACGCTGTGATGTGTCATCATGGGGACACGTAGGGACCTATTTCACCCAAAAGCTAGAGAGGATGGCCCTGCCCATCTTTTTTGAACCCGGGACTTTCATAATGGGGTAGACCACCCTGGCCCCGGTCCTTATATCTTGGTCCATACATGGGGCCCATCCCACCATCCAATCAAGATAAGAGTGCTTACACCGAATTCCAGTGCATGCTACTGTTTAACGGTACCATATGTGCATGGACACTTACACTAACGGTTCCATCTCCCACACGTCCATCAAAGAGGGTCCCCCATCCAGGAATATCATCCGTTATGCTTCTTGTCATCCACAAAACTACAAGCGTCTGCACAGCAAAAAAATAAAAATAAAAATTTAAAATTTAAAATTTAAAAAAAATAAATCAAGGAAAACTATATTTTCAGCAATATTTAATGGTTTTGAGATTATATACCGCAAACACAGCCAACACCATCTTTTCAGCAAATGCCATGGGACCTACATAATACAAAAAATTTTAATTTAAAATTAGAAACTTAGAAGATTAGAAAATTAGAAAAAATCATTAAATTTGATATTCTCATTTTTATGAAATTGGGTTGTCAGGAAACAGACCCAAATGCATATAGTTTGGAATTCATGCCATGATTGGATACACAAGCGAATTGAATTGCAAACTATGTTTCTTTTGTGAAAGCAATATTTCCACTTTGTTACACTGATTGCAATTCAATTAGAGTCCATCCAAACACACCCTCAATATAATAGGTCTTGCCACATGAACAAAGGTGCACCTCCATCAAGGCCATCCATTAGAATGGCCACCACCTCTTGGATTTAACTCTCCATCAAGGCCATCCATTAGAATGGCCACCACCTCTTGGATTTAACTCTCCATCAAGGCCATCCATTAGAATGGCCACCACCTCTTGGATTTAACTCTCCATCAAGGCCATCCATTAGAATGGCCACCACCTCTTGGATTTAACTCTCCATCAAGGCCATCCATTAGAATGGCCATCTCTTGGATTTAACTCAATGACAGTAAGTTTCACAATTTGGTCAGTTTAATTTACTGAGTTCATGTATCAAAATAACTAGGTGGGGCCCATTATCAATGATCGACTATACGCCATAGAATGGTGTATATGTTACAGGAAAGAAGGAAATTACCTAGCATTTCAAGCTCTCTTTTCAAGTGGGCCCTATCCAAATAAGGAGCAAGTGCTTGTCCTGAATTTTTGGAACAATAGAAGAAGCAAAGAATCCCCCACAAAGCAAAGAAAATCACCAAAGCTAATGGAAATCCAAAGAAAAACCAAGTACTGAAGCTTATTGGATCTTCCTGTGGGAAGTAGCTCTGCCACATCCCCACCAATATGAGGTTGACACCTGTCCCGGTCAGCGTCATCATCCCTCCGATGGCCGCTGAGTAGATCACGCCGAGGACCACCGCCTTGCAGAACCGAGTGACGTCTGATTGCTCCCCGGTGGACGTCGGGAACCGTTGAAGGATCCCCGTCGCCACCGGGACCATCAGCATCGCCGCCGCCGTGTTGTGCATCCACATGCTGACGAACGTCGTCGTGGCACAGATCCCTAGGAGAAGGATTCGAGGCTTCAACGGCTCACCGCAGAAGATCAGCGTGATCTGCATGGGCCATGCATACCATACTTCAAGATAAAACTCGACTCGGCTCGGATGTCCATACTGAATCTTGACTCAACTCGACTCGACTCGGTCTTAATAGCATAACAGTCACAGTATTATCCTATAGTGAATTATGTGGGGCCCACCAATCCATCCATAAGGTTTGCATCTTCATATCCATCCTATATCTCAAAAATCAACCCCATCCAAACATATGTGAGTCACATCAAAGGAACATTTGTGATAGGGAGACCACCAATTAAGTAGAAGAGCCACACCAGGATGAATGGATGCTCCTAAAAAATCAAGCCATTCAAAAAACTCAGCTGGGCCATACCAAGTGATTTTAAAAGCCCTGGGCATGATTTTACATGAAGTAGCCCACCTGTATTTTGGAATCTAGGAGAACATATGATGAACATCGCGGCGGGCCCCATGCACCACGTTGTAGAATAAACTTATTATACAAACATTGCATACCAACAGCCTTAATAACAAAACAGCCCAAAATAAGCATATACTCTTAAAGGGTCCGGGTTGACTGAGTCAACTCACTGAGTCAAGCCGAGTTGGGCGAGTTTTGGAGGCATGGTTGCAGCTCCTATAAGTAAAAGAAGAGATTGTAGAGAATTAAGGTGGTATGAAGTATATACACCATTCTTCAGTATATAGTTTTCCATACAGTAAGAATCGGTGTGGGGAATTGTGGCCCACTTCTGTACACTGAACAATGGTGTGAATTCCTCTTCGATTTGGTGTTTGGACAGAGAAATTGAATGAATGATGAACACTCACATTCAATGCCAGCCTCCTATGCATGTTGTAGTGCTCAACGGCGAGCGCGAGAATGAAGGTACCGAGCACGAGCGATATAACGTCGTCCATGTAAGTCTTGGCCACCGCATCGGCGGTGGCGATGCCGAACATGGGGAAGAGAAAGAGTGGGGCCATCGACGTGATCGGCATCGGGACCGCTTCGGTGATCCACCAAACGAAGACCCACGTCAGAATGGCCAGCATGTTGCGGGCCACCGTCCGGTTGCCGTCAAGATGAACGGTTAGGCATATGATCAGGCATGCAAGTGGGCCCATGGCTATGGAGAGGGTGTTGATATTGAAGATGGACTTGAGTATACAATGGAATGATGTTTGTGAGCTTGGGCTTGGGTTTTGGATGGGTAGTAGAAGTGGGCTTTTTGGGTCATCTGACTTTGAAGGGTTGGATGGATGGCTGTGATCATCCATGGTGTGGGAGGAGTTTTGGAATCCTTTGGGAGATGGAAGATGAAATGCTGAAGGTGGTCTTTTTTATTCATGTTGGAATAGGAAGGAGTATACAACTTTTCTTTTTGTCTGACGTGGACGATGACACATGCATTTTCATTCAAGGTACGTGAGATGAGCTGAATTATTGGATCTTAGACCCGAGTATATGCTTTGTATACTTGGGTTTTTTTTTTTTTAATAGCAATTAGGACATTTTTTTTTCATTGATCGTGACCATTGGATGATTGGGTCCCGATTAGGATGGACCGTTCCTTGAATATCTCCTATAGGAAAATCCTAAGTTTTTTGGTTTTTAATAATAGAAATATAGTGGGCTAAGATTGGCAGCTGGTTTCTGTGAATCTAGGATATTTACGTACCAACGTATTGCCTAGTTGACCACTGGTCTGGATCCCTGGGCCCCACTTGAAGAAACTGAAAAACTCAGAGGATAGATCTGCTTTCAGTTTCTTACGTGTGGGGCCCATGGTTCTGAGTTCTGAATATTGTTAATCTGATGGGGCCCACTGCAGGCCTGGAAATCTCACAGAGGGAAAGATTTCAACGGTTGGATCTTTGGTCTAAGTTGGTGGATCTTTTCTTGGCTGTCCATTGGTTGGCCACCGTTCAAGCGTTGGGATACTCCAATCTGGGATATTTCTGGAGTATTCCCCCATCCACAGTGGATCACATCAGATCAACGGCATGGATCAACACATCCAGACCCCACAAAGATGCAATTGAACGGTCAACAAGTCGGTTCGTATGGTGGGGCTCACTATTATAATTAATGGAGGGTTAGCTAGTTGGTAATGGTATGCAATCCCGTCACGTAAAATGGTTACTTTTATGATACTCTTGCAGAGTATCTTGGATCATACTCATCCATGCATTCGCTTACTTAATCTAGTCGGTCAAAACGATGGGACCCACTTTGATTAGGAAGTTGCTTTGATCACATGATATCTAACAGTCAATCAATGGTAAGAGAAATGACAAAGGGTTCAAACTCAATGATGAAATGTTTGAATGGTTTGGAATATCTGATCAGTGTCACGAGGGCTATATAGACCAATCCACAGCGTGGACCAGAATTTGGACGATCCAGATGCGCGAATGAGCATGACCCAACGTACCCTTCCAGAGTATCATATGATATGTATTTTCATGTGTATCACATTCCAAATGCAATTCGGTCACGAAATGTTACATGTTTTACTTTTATTTTCAAAGTCAGTGGTGTGCGTCGCATCTGAACATCTGAACAATTTCATCGATAAATCCGAACCGTCCATTAGGTCCATCAAGCATTTTTTGGGAAACCATCCAAAAACTAGGGTTGGTAATGGATATTTGCTTGCCCAATAATCCGGTCCAATCCAAATATAAGATTTTTTATTTTTTTTATTTTTTTTATCGGCTTCAAAAAGTTTACCCAATTATCCCAGGGCATTTTCATAATTTATTCAATTAATAATATTTATTTTAATAATTTATTCAACTAATAATATTTTTAACTAAAATATTAAATAATAGATGCGGCAGATCAGATTCCTAGAATCAGCAAACCTGGAAAGTGTCTTGCCTATATTATATCTAAAGTGGGGCCCACCATCTTTGATGGAGTCATTATAAGCCGCCCAAAGGATAGCAACTTCGCGGCAAGCGTTCACGAATTCTAATGGTTGGTGTTTTGTATCCCATTTTGTATTGAACCCTAATATATATATATATATACACATCTCGTACCAGTATCATAGTCGAGCTGTTTGGGCCTATCGTTATGTGTGTTGAACATCAACATCGTGCATTTGACAGGTCCCCTTTAGGTTATGGGGTATGCCAAAAATCAGCTACATACATAATTCAGGTGGGCCATAACATGTAAAACTATGTGAAGATATGTCTAAAATATATAAAAGCACTTGGGGGGCCCACATGATTTTTGGATGGGGCTGAAACTTGGTATGAGCTCTCATCATAGTGGGACATGCACAACTGATGTTCTGGATTTGTGAACCACATCTCAATGGGTCTAATAGATGATTATGAATATTTTAATGGGAGGAGGTCCAATAAATAATTATGAATATTATAATGGGAGGATACCCCTCTCAAATGTTGTATGTGGTGTGGCCCACCCAAGTCATGGATTGACTTGATTTTTAAGCACGTGAGCCACCTTAGAATGCTGCATCTGACTCACGGTGCTGATGTTCGACACATATTATGGTGAAGCACACAGCTCAACCTCATGGGAAGTTCTCATGAGATGGACCTCATATTACCGTGCATTTGATGAGTCCCCTTTAAATGATGGGATATCCCAAAAATCAGCAGTATAGGGAACCCAGGTGGGCCATACCATCTAAAATCATGTGAAAACATGCGTAAAATATATAAAAGCACTTGGTGGGGCCCACCTAAAATTTAGATGCAACTGAAACTTGGTCTGACCCCACATCCAAGTGTTACACACATAATGGATGGGCTATATTTGTGAACCATGCCTCAATGGGCCCAACTATGAATGTTTTAATTGGAGGGTAACCCCTCTCAACTTTTGTACGCAGTGCAGCCTATGAAAGTCATCAATTGACTTAATTTTTAAGCCAGCGGCCTACCATGACTGATGGGGTAGATATTTGACATATATCTGTAACACCCTGAAAATCGGGGGTCGCGTATAAACTCAACTCCCGAGTTCCAGACCGTCACTTATGCAACAAAAATGGTTATGATTCGATGTTGTCTGATTTAAAGCATTCACATGAGTAAAAGTATACCAAAACTGCAATTCATACTTCAGATCCAGTGATAAAAGCAAGCGGAAGACTAAACAAGATATATATCACTGTATGGAAAAACAAAGTAATCTCAACTGTCTCCAAAGTATGACTACATCTCTGAGTCTCATATACATGTACATAACAAAAGAATAATGTTCAAAAAGAAAAGTCCCACTGATGTCCCCTCGATCCAGGTCGCCTACGGGAAGCCGTCATGATACTGCATATACGAGAACTCATCCTGGTCCTCGTCATCATCTAGCTCCACCTCCTGGATCTCATCGTCACCTGCAACTACAACAGGGTTTGGTGGGTGTTGCAAACACCATCCCGTAACGTGGGAATGAGTGATCAACTCAGTGGAATCATAGAGCAAAGATTAGCCTGTTCACAATTCAGTCACGCGATAATAGTAAAGCAGTAAATCAGACAAGTCCTAATACTGTTGTTAATGCAAGATGATATGACGTGATGTATGCCCTCACCGACGATCACCCTCATACGGCAACATCTTACGACCGCGGCATGCCACACTCCCTAGAGTGCTCCACATCTTCCAGGCACATGCAATGCTATGGTGATATGATTACCAAGTTGTTATTAGTCCATTCAAACAGCAGGATTGGGAAACTAAGGTACCTCCCTTGTATCAATCCCAACACGGATCCTGTCTAGGGTCGTCACTCCTAGTAATCTCATACGATGTACATTTCGTAGGTCACTGCAAGGGCTGCCAGGGCTGTTGCTCGCACTCGTTGCACCGCTCCCCCATCACCTTATCAATACAGGCCTACTGTACTCTACTGCACGGAAGGGTCGTCGCCTCCCGTGAACTCAGAATACGCTCGCGGTCACTACAAAGGGCTCGTCGCCTGATCAGTGTAGGCCGACAGCTAGAATATAGTGTCCCATACCACCATAATCTGCTCACGAGTCTAGGTGCTCACTGGTCACTACGGGGAGGTTTGTGGCCCCAGCGTAGGCCGACAGCTCGACCACGGTGTCCCATACACCCATGCCCGGCTCATGAGTCTTCGTGGATCAAGGTACCACGGTTAATAGGGTTTACAATGGTAAGTTCAGTACCCTAGGTTCAAGCAGTTATGATTCATACAAGGTGAACAAACATCGGCCAGTCGGGTTACTTGACGGGCTCGACTAGCGCGACCGCATCTCGAATTGAACGACATGAAGTGCGTAAAACACTTCGCGTGGCCTAACCACTGCCGCCAACTCTCAACACGAATCACATTCATCGACGCGTCGTTCGTGGCTATGACCAGTCAGCCACGAATTCGCTCGGTTACCGACTGCCTAGACTAAATCAAGTCCCACACATCTATGGAATTACATTAACACTATAAAAAGGTATTGGAATTGAAATACATCATGTGAGCATGTTAGCACATGTTATAACATTCAACTTAAGCAAATCTTCAAGGCATACTTCCCATGCATATTCAACTTAAGCAAATCCTCAAGCACATACATTCCATGCATGTAACGAAATCATGCATTTTGTCAACATGTAGAAAATCATTTAGGTCGGCATAATAATTGAAAAAAACAATCACAAAGTATCAAATAACATCATTTAATTCAATACATACTAATACAAGCATTTATACAAACACATGCACTACACACTTAGGTCTACATATAGCATGTCGACCCAAAGTGTGCAACTAGGCGAATCTCTTCGCCAAACTAATTATGCACGCATTCCTAACTCCCTAATGCGACAACAAACCATGTCAATCACATCAGCAAAATATGAATGCAAACAGTACTTCCTACAAATGACTAAAATGCCCTAAATCTCATATTCTTCGTTAGCTTACGAAACGGGAAACGGAGAGCATTTTGTACATGTCAAACGGCGATGCCGTCAAGAATCTACTATTAAACGACATTGAAAGCATTGGGAACCGTCAATCAAAGCGTCTAAAATCCTCACCTAGTGTCTTGTAGACTCGGGAATTGAAGCGGAGTGTATATGGTTCGTCTACGGCGAGTAAGGAGCCTAATACATAAGATCCATAAGCTACATTGCTATGGAAACAAGAAAAACTCAAATCACCAACTATTTAGGGTTTTTACTTACCTAGGATTGCGGTGGAATCGCCGGGAAAGCGGTAGAGGAGTGTTGCTTAAGCATGTGCAACACGTAGCACAAGTGGCGGGAAGAACTCTCCCACTCTCTCACAATCTCTCACTCTTTTTCTCTCTCCCAAGCTAGGGCTTCTCTCAAATTCGGATGGGAGAGAGGAGTGAGGGTTTCAACCCCTTTTATAGCCTAAAACATTCCCAAAATAGGCTTGGGAACAATGTTTACTTGGTGCCTAACCAAATCGGGGCCGTTTCGGTCCAAAAGGGCATTTCTGGAGGTCCCCAGGCCAAATGCGGTCGGACTTAAGCTCATGCATACTAGATCTAGCATAAGTCCAGTTTTCAGACCGGTTGGGTTCCCAGATCGCACGTGGCGGCCCAGTTTCAGTTTGACGGTCACCGCACCAAGATCAGGCCTATAAGTCTCGTGATATATAATAGATATTTTTCCTGATCCAAGGGTGTGATTTGGCTGTATTCTGACGGTCAGAATGCTTAATACTGATGCGTCAAATTTGTGTGCCAGATTTGAATTTGAAATTCCAACTATGTCCCTATTCACACTCTCTTCGGTCCGGGCTCAATGAAATAGCCTGTGATAATCGGTTTGACTTGATTTTTGGAATGAGTGTCAAGCCCAGCTAGACGGTCCTAACGGTCTAAGATAGGAGGTATCGGACTTTCGATGCGCGGTCTAGATCCAATACAAAGATTCAAAGTGGTCCAGAGAACAAACCGGCTTAGAGTTTGATCCGAGGCTTTAGAGCATTATAGCACCCTTAGTTCCACTCGCTTCGGGCCTTGTAGAACGTATTTAAAGTGATCAGGGACCATTTCCCAGCTATTCTAACGTTGCACTAGCTAACCTAGTCAAATTTTCCAAAGGAATGAATTCTACGCAAATTCGGGTCGAGTTGGTACTCGAGCCCAAGTATGGATTTTTCACGGGCGTTACAATATCACTATGGAACAACTTCACTAGATAGATAAGATGTCATATAAACACCGTAATTGCCACCACACACAAACTAGTTGGATGTATAATTAGTTTCAAATGAGCATATATATATATATATATATATATATATATATATATATATATATATATATATATATATATATATATATATATATATATATGGAAAATGGTTTTAGATTATGATGCGTGTTGAACATCAACCCCGTGCATTTGATGAGTCTCCTTCAAAGTACGGGATATCCGAAAAATCAGTCGGAACTCAGGTGGACTATACCATTTAAAATCATGTGAAGACATACCTAAAACATATAAAAGTACTTGGTGGGGCCTACCTAAAATTTGAATGCGTCTGAAACTTAGTCTGCTTCCTCATCCAAGTGGGACACACATAATGGATGGGCTAGATTTTGTGAACAAAATGTCAATGGGCCCAACAAATTATCATAAATGTTTTAATGGGACCCCTCTCAACTTTTGTATGGGGTGTGGCCCACACAAGTCATGGATTGACTTTATTTTTAAGCGTGAGGCCCACCATGGAATGGTGCATCTGACTGATAGGGTATATGTTCGACAAGCATCACGGTGGGGCCCACACAACTCGACCTCATGGGAACAGAACCATTTCCATATATGTGTGTGTGGGGATGCTAATGAGTATCTGATGTAGAGCGGGTCGCGGACAATTTCATGGCCAAGATGGATCAGAAAAGGCACGGTCGGCGACAGAAGTGATTCGGACCATCTGACCTTAGATCGGGCGTATCTCACAATCCGGAATGAGTTATCCGACGTAAAATATATGATTTTGGAGTAGAACGAGCTACTTTAGCCAACCAACCCTGCTATGCCGGGTTGCGCAGCCCGGATTTGCGAGAAACCCCCTGATCGACGGTCGTTTCCTCGTTTTAATTTTGTTTTTACTATAAATAGTAAGTTTTAGTTTGAGTATAACTTTTCATCCGTTGGGCTTTAGGAGTTGTGTCCAACATGAAAAGTGCTTAGGATAATTAGGAGAACGGTTTGGTGAAGCCAAATAGGACACTTACTATTTTTGGCCGAAAACCTTGCGCATTAGTAGACATCATGACCGTCTATAAATAGTAAGTTTACTATTTATAGTAAGTTGCGAATTCTAGGAGTTTTAGTTGTAGTTTGAGTCTGATTTCTTTCTTATTGCTTGGTTCCCTTATTTAAAGGGTTGTGAACTCGATTTTGAAAATTCATCAATTAATTTTGAATTTATTAGAATTTATTTCTATCTTCCTGCTTTCGTTCCTCGTGAATTCGAGAAGTCTCTGTGAAGAGTCGAGAGAAGCTCCGTGGATTCGGAGTAGTTATCCTTGAGGAAGACGGTGATCGACCTCATCACGTTCATCCCTGCATCAATTTGGTATCAGAGCGAGGTTTTCCCTTGGGCCGATGGCAAACAACGAAGGTATGAATCAAAATCCTGTGGACAGTGATATAGGGATTCGTTATCTTTCGGAAAGAATGGAAGCTTTCCATCAGGAGAGTCAGTTGACCATGCAAGGGATGCAGGCAACCCTCGACCGTCTTGCGGATGCGCTACTTCCGCCCCGAGCCTTAGGCGGTGCTCCACCACCTATGGTCGCTCCACCACCCGTGGTTGCTGTACGACGTGACCCTGATTATCGCAGAGTAATACTAGTGGCAAACCGTAGGGCTAAACCAGATGACTCTAGTTCCAGCGATGAGGACATTAATGAGGGTTTTGACCGACGACCAATCCATGGAGGCGATCGTCTAGATCGTGCTGAAAGAGACTATCGAGGAAAGGCTGAACTTCCTAGTTTTAACGGTTTATTACGTATCGAAGATTTTCTCGATTGGCTAGCCGAAGTAGAGAGATATTTCGATTATATGGATGTGCCAGATCATAAAAGGGTGAAGTTGGTAGCGTTTAAATTAAAATCTGGTGCTTCTGCATGGTGGGAACAATTGCAACTCTCACGAGCCCACCAGAACAAGGCGCCCATCGCATCATGGCCTCGGATGAGACGTCTTCTTCGTTCACGATTTCTCCCCAGTGATTATGAGCAGATATTATTCAAGCAATACCAGAATTGCCGACAAGGAAATCAAACTGTTACAGATTACACTGAAGAATTCCAGCGGTTGGCTACATGAAACAATTTGTCAGAATCTGAGTCACAGAAAGTGGCACGATTTATAGGTGGGTTGCGACCGGTAATTCAGGATCGAGTTCAGATGTACCCAGTCGGGACCGTAGATAAACAGTTCAATTGGCAGAAAGGGCAGAAACACAGCTTGCAAGAGCTCCTGCTCGCCCCTATCCTTCAAATCGACCCCCTATGACAGGTCCCACACAGGATCCAGTGCTGGCTCGAGGAAAAGATCCGGTAGGAGAACGTCCTCAACCTCCTCCACCCGCGAACTGTGATACGGGGAGCGGACCATCCAGAACTCAACGGGCAACACCCACAACAGCGGGCCCGAGTAGGATTCTGAATCCTTATGCTCGGCCAAGGCCGAACAATTGTTACCGCTGTGGCCAACCAAGCCACTTATCAAACACTTGTCCTCAACGTCCGGCAGCACGCTTAACTATAAACGAAGGGGGCACTGAAGATGAGGCCGCAGAAGAAGATCATGGCTTTGATGAATATGAACAAACCACTGAAGAAATAGCAGGTGGCGATGAAGTGACAGGCGAGGATCGTGGCGAATCTCTCGTTGTGAGGCGACTACTGTATACCCCACGAAAGGAATTACATCCACAGCGGCACAATATATTTCGTACTCGGTGCACTGTCAACGGAAAGGTCTGTAATGTGATCATAGATAGTGGTAGCAGCGAGAACATCGTCTCAAGAGTGATGGTGGATAAGTTGCAGCTACCAACGACGAAACATCCTTTCCCGTACTCAATTGGCTGGATAAAAAAAGTGAACGAGACCAAGGTAACTGAACAATGCACTATCTCATTTTTAATTGGTAAACATTATAAGGATCAGATACTTTGTGACGTGGTTGATATGGAAGCCTGCCATATGCTACTCGGTCGACCCTGGCAGTCGGACCGTGATGCGACCCATCGGGGAGGAGACAATGTCTACATATTCGTCAAGGATAGTCAAAAAATAATCCTTGCCCCTATGGCACCAGAGAACCACCCTAAAGCCTCTAAAGTGGAGGGGAGTTCTCTCTTGACCATTCAGGATTTTATGGAGGAATCTAAGGAAACCGGCGAGGTATACGCCATATTGGTGAAAGGCGAGGAAGAGGAACCTTCAAACATCCCTCCAAGCCTAAAACTGTTGCTAAATGAATTCAAGGAGGTCTGGCCTGAAGATTTACCTGATGGATTGCCCCCCATGAGGGACATCCAACATCACATAGACCTCGTCCCTGGGGCTAGCCTGCCCAATCGCTCTCATTATCGGATGAGTCCGAAAGAGTGTGAAATACTTCAGGAGCAAGTAGAGGAATTAATCCGTAAGGGTCTATAGAGAGAGAGCATGAGCCCATGTGTTGTACCAGCATTATTAACGCCAAAAAAAGATGGAAGCTGGTGCATGTGTGTCGACAGCCGAGCAATTAACAAAATTACTATTAAATATCAGTTTTCAATACCACGGTTGGACGACATGCTCGATATGTTAGGAGGGGCTAAATTGTTCTCTAAACTTGATCTAAAGAGCGGGTACCATCAGATTCGTATTCGACCCGGTGATGAATAGAAAACGGCATTCAAGACAAAGGAATGGTTGTATGAGTGGCTGGTCATGCCTTTCGGCCTATCGAACGCACCAAGTACTTTTATGCGTTTGATGAATCAAGTTCTAAAACCGTTCACTGGCCGATTTGTGGTAGTTTATTTTGATGACATATTGATATATAGCCAGGATGAGGCGGAGCACAAGAAACATCTCAGGCAGGTGCTGCAGGTCCTACAAGATAACAAGTTGTACCTCAACTTGAAAAAGTGTAGCTTTTTAACTGACAGCTTGTTATTTTTAGGATTTGTTGTAACGTCCACAGGCATTCGAGTGGACGATGAAAAGGTGCGAGCTATTAGGGAATGGCCAATCCCGACAAACATTCATGAGGTGAGGAGTTTTCAAGGATTGGCGACTTTCTATCGTCGATTTGTGCGAGATTTTAGCACCATAGTCGCGCCTATAATAGACTGCATGAAAAAGAGGCCGTTCCAGTGAACCGATAAAGCTGACAAAGCTTTCATGAGATCAAGCATCGTTTGTCTACAACACCGGTCTTGGTGCTTCCTAATTTCGATAAATTATTTGAGGTGGAGTGTGACGCTTCATATGTCGGAATAAGAGGAGTATTATCACAGGAAGGCAGGCCGGTAGCCTTCTATAGCGAGAAGCTCAGTGAAGCTCGAAAGAAGTGGTCGACTTACGAGCTTGAGTTGTACGCAGCTGTTCAGGCGCTGCGACATTGGCGGCATTATTTGATTCAAAGGGAGTTTGTTCTGTACACCGACCACCAGGCATTAAAGTTTATTAATAGTCAGACTAATGTGAATCGTGTGCATGCTAGATGGGTTGCGTTTTTATAGGAGTTTACGTTTGTTCTGAAGCATAAGTCAGGTCAGCAGAATAAGGTGGCTGATGCACTTAGCCGTCGTGCGTCACTACTTGTTACGGTGAGCAATGAGGTGGTCGGCTTTGACTGTCTCAAGGAGCTATATGCCGAGGATGAAGACTTCAAAGATTCTTGGTTGAAGTGCCAAGAGGGTCACCCTAGTGACTTTCATATACAGGATGGTTTTCTCTTCAAAGGGAATCGATTGTGCATCCCCCAAAGTTCTCTAAGGGAGCAGATTATTCAGGAACTATATGGAGGTGGCCTCGGTGGACACCTTGGGCGAGACAAGACGCGAGCTCTTGTGGAAGAGCGGTATTACTGGCCGCAATTAGTACGTGATGTGGGAAGAGCCGTACAACGTTGTTATATTTGTAAGACCTCCAAGGGACAATCTCAGAATACGGGCCTCTACACCCCGTTACCTGTGCCTGACGGTCCTTGGGAGGATTTATTAATGGACTTCGTGCTTGGTCTTCCACGAACACAACGCGGCATGGATTCGGTGTTCGTAGTGGTCGATCGTTTCTCCAAGATGGCGCACTTTATCCCATGCAAGAAGACCCTTGATGCAACACATGTGGCAAATTTATTCTTCAGGGAGGTCGTACGGCTACAGAGGGTCCCTAAGACCATTACTTCTGACCGTGACACGAAGTTCATTAGCCACTTTTGGCGGACTTTGTGGACTCGATTCGATACACGACTTCAATTCAGCAGTGCTTACCACCCACAAACTGATGGGCAGACCGAAGTTGTGAATCGCACTTTGGGAAACCTCCTTCGATGTATTTCAGGAGAGAAACCGAAGTAGTGGGATTTGACCTTGTCTCAAGCGGAGTTTGCATTCAACAACATAGTGAACCGCTCGACAGGAAAATCCCCGTTCCAGGTTATTTACGGACGAGTACCTCGCCACACACTAGACTTGGTCCCTCTGCCCAAGCTCCCAGGCATGAGCATTGCAGCAGAACATATGGTAGACAGGACCATGAGTATTCATGCGGAGGTGCAGACTAAGCTACATGCCTCGAACGAAAAGTATAAGGAACAAGCGGACAAACATCGTCGACAAAAGGTGTTCGAGGTGGGCGACCAGGTAATGGTCCATTTACGAAAAGAAAGATTTCCGACCGGAAAGTACAACAAGCTGAAGATAAGAAGATTGGACTGGTACCGATCATCCGAAAGATCAATGACAATGCTTATGTTGTTGATCTTCCAGATGACATGGCGATCTCACGGACTTTCAACGTTGCGGACCTGACCGAGTATCATGAACCAGCGCAGGAGGAGAACTCGAGGACGAGTTCTTTTCAAGTGGAGGGGACTGATGTAGAGCGGGTCGCGGACAATTTCATGGCCAAGATGGATCAGAAAAGGCACGGTCGGCGACAGAAGTGATCCGGACCATCTGACCTTAGATCGGGCGTATCTCACAATCCGGAATGAGTTATCCAACGTAAAATATATTATTTTGGGGTAGAACGAGCTACTTTAGCCAACCAACCCCGCTATGCCGGGTTGCGCAGCCTGAATTTGCGAGAAACCCCCTGATCGACGGTCGTTTCCTCATTTTAATTTTGTTTTTACTATAAATAGTAAGTTTTAGTTTGAGTATAACTTTTCATCCGTTGGGCTTTAGGAGTTGTGTCCAACATGAAAAGTGCTTAGGATAATTAGGAGAACGGTTTGGTGAAGCCAAATAAGACACTTACTATTTTTGGCCGAAAACCTTGCGCACTAGTAGACATCATGACCGTCTATAAATAGTAAGTTTACTATTTATAGTAAGTTGCGAATTCTAGGAGTTTTAGTTGTAGTTTGAGTCTGATTTCTTTCTTATTGCTTGGTTCCCTTATTTAAAGGGTTGTGAACTCGATTTTGGGAATTCATCAATTAATTTTGAATTTATTAGAATTTATTTCTATCTTCCTGCTTTCGTTCCTCGTGGATTCGAGAAGTCTCTGTGAGGAGTCCAGAGAAGCTCCGTGGATTCGGAGTAGTTATCCTTGAGGAAGACGGTGATCGACCTCATCACGTTCATCCCTGCGTCAGTATCTATTTAATCAATTGCTTGCATCTGATAATAAATTAAAAATTGGATTTAGAAATATGATTTTTCACTGATTTAAATTTAAATCACATATCAAATTAGATTACTTATAAGTGGGTTAGACATGGTAGCAGGCAAATAATACACTAGACCCGATTATTCAATCTGGCTGTAAGTTGGACTTTCCTTTATAGCCTTTTATTTACCAGTCCAAGGATGGGATGTACAGGATTGCTTTGTAGGTACGATTCTTTACAGATGCAAGCAATCCATGACGTTGCAACCATGATTATGGCTATTGACAGGACTTATTTCTCATTAACAATCTTGGTCATTGTTGCACCCTTTTTTTTAGGCTTTTGGAAGAACTAACTAAAATGAGACATTTTATTACATATGATTATACAACATACATGACATCTACTCGTACACAAGGAGCGTATTTTGCGGAAGTGACAATTGGCACTGATTGGGTACCATACATCATCAATATACGTAGCGTGATGAAAACTCAAAAGAAGAATGTGGTCGGGGGAAATATAGTTGTATAATAGTTACTAGGATAGGTGTCCAAGAAGAAGAGTATGAAAGATTAGGGTAGTGCCGAAGCGAGTGTTATTGATTAAACATGGGGAAGAAGCATTTAAATGGTTATCGTAAGGAGATCTATAAATAACAAAAGTATTCGATGAAACAAAAGCTCTCACACTAACCAAATCAATCAAATGCCAACCAAACCAATCAAACTAATTAACATATTAATCAATTATCATTTATGTTTATTAGCATAATTAGTCCTTTTATATTCCTTAGTACAAACAGTGTCTTAATCTTACATTAAGGATAGCGGCAATTTGGTAGCTATATTCAAATTCTACATTCATACGCTGGACTAGTTTTATTTCAATACAAGTAATTCTTCTTTCAAAAATGTGTTTTACAATTGTTTTTAGTGATCAACCGTATTTATTTTTATGTTACAAAAGTTCTTTAGTATGTAAGGCAATGTGCAATCCATTTTCAAATGACAAATCATATCCTTCGATAATCACTTAATTATCTTAAACAACATCTTACGAGTGGTTGAATAGGCGATTGCTCTTCTCAAATCTAAATCATATATGCTCAATACTAATGTATCCGCCTATCTTGACACTTTGAGTCAAAGTTATTCAGTTAGAATCGAACTACACAGCCAATTCTATTGCACCCGCACGTTTCATGTGTGGCAAAAATTATAAACCAAGAGGCAACAACTATCTAGCTTACAAGCCAGTAATCATATGATAGGATCTTCCTATATACGATAGCCCATGAAGAAAACAATCTGCGTGTGATAAAAAATTATAGGGTTTTCTACTATCCTAATGTGGGACACTTTGATAAACGTGCATATTTTTTTATTGGGTTATAAAAAAATTTTCTAATCTTTTTATTAAGCTCCACAAACACCCGGTACCTTTTTATTGGACCATATAAAATTACACTAATTTTATATAATTTACGTTTTCTCATTAAATATATGCCGAATAAAATGACCTGATCGTGGCTATCAATTGAATGGTCCAGGTGTCCCAATACAACTACATGCAAAATAACTCAAGGAGCCCTCAAGGAATTTAATTTTTATATTTTATTTAAGGGGTTTAAATTATAAAATAAAAAAATTCTAAGTCATTCAGATAGGATTGAGCCAAGTGTATGTTTTTTAAATTTTTTAATCTTTAAAAAGGATAGAAAGGCTTCTTTCCATTGTCATCCATTGATGAGTGGATACGATGACTCACCACTAGTCGCTAGTGTCTTTAATCATGATGAGAAATGCTTTATTGTTCTCCAAGGGCATTATAAGTTATAGTGCTCCTAGTTGTATTAAGTATACTTAGACAAGCCAATCAATTGATCTAGACCGTTCATTAGGTCCAACATAGATTTCATGCACTACAATGCAAAAAATCACATTGATCAGATGATCCAATCGTCCTTATTCTGTACCCATCTCTTTTTTTCTAATCCAAAATGAGTCCTAACAAATAGATAGATGAAATTTCTGATTGGGCATGTTTTTAAATGATCTTAGCCCTTCATATTAACGGCCATTGATCAAATGGTTAATTTATCATATCGGTGTAATTTTTTGCATTGTAGAGTAGAGCTGGACCCAATGAGTGATCTAGATCAATAGATAGGAATATCTGAGGATCCCAATGCAAGTAGGAGCACTATAATTTACAGTGAGTATTTCCATGATTTACTATTGCTAATATAGTTTAATGATCCACAAAGACAAGATGCTAAGATTGAGGTGTGCAAGAAAACATCCAGAAGTTTTTTAATAACACAAAAGCCCTGTCCATCCACATGCAGGGAGCTGATCAGGTGCATCCCTTACCGTGGGGCCCACCCTGATACATTTATTCTATATCCATGCTTTCCATCAGTTTTGCCAAATCATTTTAAGGCTTTAGCCCAAAAAAGAAACAAATCCACATCTCAGGTGGACCACACTATAGGCAGTAGTGTTGATTGAATGCTTTACTATTAAAAACTTCCTAGGCCCACTATAATGTTTCTGTAATGTTTATATGCCATCCAACCCGTTGATAAGGTCACATAAACATGGATGAAAGAAAGAAAAAAAAAAAAAAAAACAAATATCAGTTTGATCCAAAACTTTTATGGCCCACAAGAAGTTTTTAATGGTCGATGAGCACAGTCTTCCATGGTATGGTCCACCTGAGATTTAGATCTGCTTCGTTTTCAGAGGCTGATGCCATAAAATGATATGACAAAACGGATGGACGGCGTGGATATAGAACACATATACAAGGTGGGCCCCACGGTAAGGGCCGCACCTAATCCACCCCTCACTTCACACGCAAGAGCACGTGCCAAATAGTCACACGTATGAGAGATCATGTCTTTCAGCCAAGTGGGCCACAGTATTCAGATCCTCTGCCACAAAAATTAGGCAGTTAATATTCATCCTTGTGGGCCACAATGGACAAAGCAAATGGATGGCTATGAGAAACTGTTCCAACCGTCCATTTGCTTTGTCCATTGTGGCCAGGAGAAATCATCTGTCTCACACGTGTGCCATGTTTCAATGTCGTGACTACATCTGGACCAAGAAACCTCATGAGTCAGGACAAAAATGTCAACAACGACCTCGAAAATAATGATAATAAGGACAAAGATGGCCGTTGGCACATTGCATTATTTTCCTTCAATTATTACCGTTGTTTCTATCCCGACCTACATGATAATGACACGTGTCAAGAATATTGGATCAGGTAGGAAAGGATTGACTACTTCCCCTGCCAACAGGTCAGTGCTCAGTAGGCCCCACCATGATGTATGTCCTTCATCCATTCCGTTCATCCATTTTTACTGATCATTTAAAGGTTTTATTCAATAAATGATAGGAATATAAGCCTCAACTGGAACACAGGAAAACAATAGTGATTGGATACCCATCATTAAAATCCTCCTAAGACCCACTGTACTGTTTATTTGACATCCAATCCGTTGATTAGGTCATAAAGACTCGGATGAAGGGATAAAAAAAAAAAGACAAGCTTGATCCTAAACTTTTATGGACCCTAAAATGTTTTATGGTCGATGTTCATTCAACACATCTTTATGTAATGTGGTCCACTTGAGGTTTGAATATATCTCATTTTTAGTCTAATAACATAAAATTACATATAAAAATATATGTACGGAATGGATGAAAAACATACATCATAATGGAGCCCATGGAGTACTGACCATCAGCCATCGGATGGTGGCAGGGGGAGTAGCCAATCCGTTCCCGCCATCCCGTGGCTGGTCGTCGGTGCTCTGTGAGCCCACTATGCTTTATGTGCTTCATCCATTTTTTACAGATCATTTTAAAGTTTTATCCAGAAAAATGATTGGAATATAAGTCTCACGTGAAACACACCATAGGAAAACAACGGTGATTGGATACCCACCATTAAAATCTTCCTAAGACCCACTGTACTGTTTATTTGACATCTAATCTGTTGATTAGGTCATAAAGACCTAAATGAAGGAAGAAATAATAAATATCAGCTTGATCCAAAACTTTTAAGGCCCTCAAAAATTGTTTAATGATCAATGTTCATTTAACACTGTTTTCTGTAATGTGGTCCACTAGAGTTTTGGATATGTCTCATTTTTTATCTCATAATATAAAATGACATAGAAAAATAGATGTACCGAATGGATGAAACAAATACGTTGTGATAGAGCCCATAGATCACCGACCATCAGCCATGGGCTGGTGGCAGGGAGAGTAGTGGGCTATTCATGAACCCATCCATTCATGTGGCCGTCCCTACAATAATCATGGACCGTAATCTCTACAAGTACAACACTTATTTTATGCCACGTCAAACCCGTCCCTGTGGGCCCCACCATGTTTTATATATATATAAAATTACATAAATAAAAATCAGCCAGACCAATAAAGACTCTGTGGCGCCTACCGTGTTGTATGTGTTTTATCCACACCGTTCATCTATTTTTCTAAGGAAAACACAAATATCAGCTTGATCCAAAAACTTCTGTGGCCCCATGAAGCTTTCAACGGTAGTTGTTCAATACCTACTGTTTACTTTCGTGTGGTCCACTTGATCTTTGTATATACTTCAATTTTTGTCTAACAACTTAAACTGAGCTGGAAAAACGGATGCACGGAGTAGATGAAACACATACATCACAGTCGGCCCCACGTAGTCTTCACACCATCCTATAGGGTTGTTAGCGCCTAGCCGCCTACCTCCATGGTTCGCGTCCGATCCACAATTCAAGGCGGGCTATACGCCTCAGGGAACGGAGATGGGATGCCAACCGTAGGTTTGTCTGTGGGCCCGCAATGGTGTGTATCTAACATCTAAACCGTTAATCAGCATTATTTACCAGACATGATGTGAAAATACGAAATCAACCTAATCCAGATATCATGTGGCCCAAACCTCTTGAGTTTAGAGGATTTAGAAGCAGTTTTACATTGTTAAACATTGATTTGGAACATCAGAATTTTTAATGGACTGATATTTTGTATGTACGGTTGATGTAATGTTTATCGCATGATGTACCGAGTGGATTATATATTTACAACATGGTGGGCCCCACAAGCTTGGGTGCTTGAGGTATTGTAGACGATTCCAGACCAGCCCAATAATTTTTTGTCCTTTCTCTTCCCACGTGTATCCCACGAGAACATTCGCGAGAAATGCCATCTGCCGGCATATTCGTCAACCGTCAAGACAAGCTTTTTTACACGTGCCAACATAGTACACGCGTATATCCATTCATCAGATGGACCACCGGAATATGGACCACCGTCCATTTTCTCATACACATGCGATTCAACGGACTCGTGGAGTGGACTGATATATGGGCAATCCCTACAGTGATTGTGGACCACACCATGTTCATACAACACTCACCGTTAAATTTTTCTAAAGTCCACAGGAACGTTTATCTGCCATCCAACCTGTAGATAAGGTCATATAGAACTGGATGAAGGTAAAAATAAAAATAAAAATAAATAGCAGCTTGATCTAAATTTTTGAGGGCTTCACGAAGCTTTTAACGGTGAAAATTCAATCCCAACTGCGTGGTCCACCTTAGATTTTTAACTGCTTCCTATTTGGGACAATGCTCAAACATAAGCTAGTAAAACGGATGGACGGCTTGGATGCACAAAGCATAAATCAAGGCAGACCCTACGGTCAGGGTCGCACCCACTTGGGTGGATACGAGGTCGCAGACTCGCAGCAAATCACAATGATTTGTTTAAGAGGTGGCACCCAAACGTGATTTGCAAGGGCTGGCATGCTTGCCAATCAAATCGTGCCATGTTTCCATTCCCACGTATCCAAATGCATAAATGTTTTGGCACACGTGTCATAGGAGAGAGAGATCCAAACCATTCATCAAGTACAGGATACCTTAGATTATATATAAACCTGAAATCACACGGATCACAATCATAACTTCTCTGTTAGAGGACATGCCAACTAATGTTGCTTTCACCGTCCATTTTTCGTAAAAAGGAAAAATCTTCTGATTCAACGGTTAGGACTGCCCCATTGGTGTCAGTTTGCAGATGTGGCCCATCTGTGGAAGGGCCTAACTGGTGATCCGTTTACATCTCATAAAAGTCTGCCACGTGTCGGAAAAGAGTGGCCGACTTGTTCCGCCACACAATGTGAAAATATTCTATTCTACTCGGAATCTCTTATCTGCACATGGCAAACAACGACACCCGCATATTACACCCGTCTGTCCCGAGCACGGCACAGACAGAAGCTTTGAGAGCCGATCGTGATATATAGATTTTATCCACACCGTCTATCCATTTTTTCATATTATTTTACCATAGAGTCCAAAAAAGATGATAGAGATTAAAGGCTCAAGTGGACCACACCTTAGGAATCAGTGCTGATAATAGCACCTACTGTTGAAAATTTTCTAGGCCCACCTAGATGTTTATTTGCCATCCGACCTTTCATAAGGTCCGAAAGACCTGAATGAAGAGAAAACAGAAATATCAACTTGATCCAAAACTTCGACAGCCCCAGAGAAGTTTTCAATGGTAGAAAATTTATTTCCCACTGTGTGGTCTACCTGAGTCTTTAATATGCCTTATTTTTGGGAGTTCACCTAAAATGATATGTAAAAATGGATGGACGGTGTGGATAAAACGAAAATATCACAGTGACCACTCAGAGCCCCTACCTGTGCCGAGCTCGGAACAGGCAAGGTAGTACCAATACATACAGGCGTTAGGTTCGCTACAATACATGCAAGCGTAATAAAATACAATACGTCCGCACCCTGACTATATCCGCTGATCCGGGTTCATATTCGGTGATCCAAACCGTTTATAAGATGGGACCCACCGTGGATGATGGATGCCTAATGATAAAACTCTCTGACTAAAATACTGTAGAACTTTGATTAATTGACTTTTTTCCATTGAACCGTCTCCATTGCAGCTTCTTTGTGGACCATTGTTTCAAAAGTCTAGGATTTTCCGATCTCGAAGTTTCTTGAGACAGACACCTTCCCCATCATAGATTGTCATATCAACAGTCTAGATCACTCAATGTGGCCTCAGGTCCAACGGTTAGCAATGCAATAGGGATGTATTGTAGAAAAACCTCCTTGTGAGACTTACAATAGCATTTGTTTGAATCCATCCAAAAAAAAACAAATGCACTGTCCCACGTTATTGCAACTTGTTCTTGATAGTACAAGGATTCTACATGGCCCACCTTCCTGGGACTTTTGGCCACATCTCTTAAATGTGGGTAATTTTGTTACACGTATCCTATTTTCAGGAGCCATCCATGATCCACCTCATGGGAAGCTGCCATGATATAAATAGACCTCATGGAGCTTCCTATGAGGTCGACCTCTGTGGACCCCACAATGTTGTGTGATGGACATCCACGCTGTACATTTGGTAGGTCCATTTAAGTCGTAAGATGTTGAAAAAAATCAGCCAGGTGAGCCATACCATGTGAAATTATAAAAAATCATGCTTAAAATATCCAAATGTACTTGGTGGAGTCTACCTGAGTTTTGGAGTGCCTTGAAATTTGGTGTCACCCATTATCCACGTGGAACATATACTATAGATGGGCTGAATGTCTAAATCACACCTTATTAGGACATATATATACAATCTGAAAGGTTTTAATGGAGGGCATCCACCCTCAACTATTATTTGTAATGTGGCCCTCATAAGTAATGGATTGGCCTGAATTTTAGGTCCATGGCTCACCATGGAAAGATGCATCTGATTGATGTGATGGATGTCTGTCACATATCATAGTGGAGCCATAGAGCTGGACCAAATGGGAAGCTTCCAGGAGGTGGGACCTCATGTGTGAAAAGGTAACCTGACCACGTGGCAGCTTCCCATCAGGTTCTATTGTGTGGTCGCAATGTGATGTGTGTTTGACATATACCTCTTTAATCAGATGCATTCTTTTATGGTAAGCCATGGGCTTAAAAATCATATTAAGGACTTAAGTGGGCCACATCACAAACAGCAGTTGAGCATGGACACCCATTCATTAAAACCTTTATTATTGTTTATATGCCCACTAAGATATGATTAAGATATTCAACTCATCTATCATATGTATCACACTTGAACAAGGTCTTCAAGGAGGATTATCAGTATCAATTTATAAAGGAATAGAGAAATGAGCAGATTATCATTATCTTAAGAAGAGCATTTTTGAAATGTCTTACACAAGTTTGGGATGGATGAGGTAAAACTGGTTAGCAATTTTCACGTTGCTCATTTTTTATTTTCTTTAGAACAGTGTCTTATGTTAGATAAAGCAAAGCAGTATATATTTCATATGACATACTCGATCAAAATTGACAGTTTGATGTACATCATGGTCCATTGGAGGTCGGATATTACACATGCAGTGGGTATTGTGAATAGATATGTGTTAAACCCCAGCAAACAACACTGGGAGACAATGAAATGTTTACTTCGTTACATACTAGGTACGGTGAACTATGTCTTGACATTCAAAAAATAGGAGGATAAACTTATATGCCTTGTAAATTCTGATTAAGCAGGGAATGTGGACAATGGAAGGTTGACTTTCAGCTATTCATTTATATTAGTGGGTGAAACGATTAATTGGATGTTGAAGCTTCAATCTGTGGTCGCTTCAATATGCTTATGAAGGTGGTTCTTGTAAAGAAGTTAATGTTTTGCTCGACTTATCTAGGCTTGGTAATTGTTCGAGAAAAATGGAGTGTGCACAAGAAGCGATGATGAAGTTATGATGGAAACAATTAGAGATGAAAGAAGCAACTTAAAGAAGTGAAGCATAAAAATTAAAGCTACAGTAGAAATTGTTGAAATAAAGTGCCTTTAATATGTGATGAAATAAGAAATTTTGTATAGGATCGGCACCTTTGTTGATTTGATGGAGTAATTTCGAATTTTTCTCAATTGCTCGTTGTACAATTTTTGGAGATCTTTGATTCTATCAAAGTTGGGCTCGATCCTATCGACAGGTTGTCGATGTCACTCGATCATATCGAAGGTTCTACCAATAATTTGCAACTTCTGCATAAGTATGCGATTTTATTTCTAATTTTGAATTCGGGTTATATATACAAATGTAATATGAGTTTATGGTTATATGAAGGATTGAAAGCTTGTTCTAGAGAGAGCCAGAGTTTGGAAAAAAGGAGATCTATAATTTTTTACTGTAGGGTTTGCATGTAAGTTGATTTCATCTCTTGTAATTTCTTTTTCATAGTGAATTGTTTGTCACTTTGTACTGTGGTTTTTTTTTTTTTTTTTTTTTCTGCAAAGATTTTTTCATGTAAATTGTCGTGTTCTCTGTGCATGCTTTATTTTATTTTATTTTTGCTCTATGCTTGTTTGATTTACATTTGGATCACGTCTAAGTGATGCTTCTAAGCTCAACAACCCTTAAAATATTTGGTTGTAGGCCAATATTAGGAGTCAATTAAGAAGCATTTGATTCTCCGAATCTTAAGCGATTTTACAATTTCTAACCAGTTATTGATTCTATTTTCATTAGCCAACGGTGACTTCAGAATTATGTGCATTATTTTATATGAGTCGATACACAACCCGTACTGTATTCAACATGAGAAAAATGCTGCCAAAGTGAGAGGGCATCGTTCATGTGAGTGTGTCCACAATGCTTTGCATCCACACTGTTCATCCATTTTTTCAGCTTATTTGAAAGCATTAGCCCCAAAATGAATTAGATCCAAAGCTGAAGTGGACCACACCACAGGATATAGTGGAGATAATGATAGTCATCGTTGAAACCTTCCTAGGGCTTATTATAATGCTTATTTAGATGACTGTTGAAACCTTCCTGGGGCTCATTATAATGTTGATTTGCCATCCAACCTGTTGATAAGATCATATAGATTTGGGTGACGGGAAAATACAAACATCAGCTTGATCTAAAACTTTTGTGGTCCTCAATAAGTTTCTAGCAGTAGTCGTTCAATCACCGTTGTTCTAAAACTTTAGTGGTCCTCAATAGGTTTCTAGTAGTAGTCATTCAATCACCGTTGTTTCATATGGTATAGTCCACTTGATTTTTCAATCTGCTTCATTTTTTTATTTTTATTTTTATTTTTGCTCATGCCCTAAAATGAGCTAATACAATGGATTGTAACGCCTGTGAAAAATTCGTACTTGGGCTCGAGTACCAACTCGACCCGAAATCGCGTAGAATTAATTTCCATGGAAATTAAGCGTAAGTTAGCTAGCGCAACGCTAGAGTAGCTGGGAAATAGTCCCTGATCACTTTAAATACGTTCTGCAAGACCCAAATCGAGTAGAACAAACAACCCTACAATACTCTATAACCTCGGATCAAACTCTAAGCAGGTCTGTTCTCTGGACCACATTGAATTCTTGAATTGGATCTAGACCGCGCGTCGAAGGTCCGATACCTCCTATCTTAGACCGTTAGAACCGCCCAGCTGGACTTGACAATCATCTCGAAAATCAAGTCAAACCGATAATCACAGACTATTTCGTTGAACCCGGACTGAAGCGACCGCGAATAGGGACAGATTTAGAATTTCAAATTCAAATCTGGCACACGATTTGACGCGTCAGTATTAAGCGTTTTGACCGTCGAAATTCATCCAGATTACACCCTCGGATCAGGAAAAATTTCTATTTATTATCATAAGACTTTCAGCCCTGATCTACGTGCGGTGACCGTTGAACTGAAACTGGTCCGCCACGTGCGATCTGCGAACTCTGCCAGACTGAAAACTTAATACGAGCTACATCTGGTACACATGAGCTTAAGTCCGATCGCAATCGACCAGGGGACCACCAGAAAGCAGCTTTTGAACCGAAACAGCCCCGAAATGGATAGGCACCAAGTAAACTTCGTTCCGGAGCCTATTTCCGGCGTTTTTAAGCTTATAAAAGGGGTTGAAACCCTCATTTCCCTCTCCCATCCGAAAATTCCAAACCCTAGAGAAAAGGAGAGAGAGTTTGAGAGAAAGAGGAGAAGGGATTTTTTTCGCTTCCGAGCCGCCGATTGCTGTTGCTTCAGCATCTCTTCCCAATCACCTGGCTGGTGATTTCTCCGTTCTTTCAGGTACAAAACAACCCTAGAACTTGCTGATTTAGGGTTTATCCAGATTTTGGACGTGTTAGCTAACGTATTTCGTAAATCAGGTTGTCCTACTGCCGTAGACGAAGCGTACACGCTCCGTTCAAAATCACGCTTCCGTAAGAGACTAGGTGAGAATTTTAGACGCTTTGATTGACGGTTTACAACGCTTTCAATGTCGTTTAATAGTAGATTATCGACGGCATCGCCGTTTGACATGTACAACATGCTCTCCGTTTCCTGTTTCGTAAATTAACGAAGAATATGAGATTTAGGGCATTTTAGTCATTTGTAGGAAGTGCGGTCTACATTCATATTTCGCTGACGTGATTGACATGATTTGTTGTCGCATTAGGGAGTTAGGAATGCTTGCATAATTAGTTTGGCGAAAAGATTCGCCTAGTTGCGCACTTTGGGTCGACATACTATATGTAGACTTAAGTGTATAGTGTATGTGTTTGTATAAATGCTTGTATTAGTATGTATTGAATTAAATGATGTTATGTAGTAGTTTGAGATTGATTTCTTGGTTAATATGCTGACCTAAATGATTTCCTACATGTTGACCATATGCATGATTCCATTACATGCATGGAATGTATGCCTTGAAGATTTGCTTAAGTTGAATGTTATAACATGTGTTAACATGCTCACATGATTGTATTTCAATTCCAATACCTTTGCATATATTGTTAATGTGATTTCATACATGTGTGGGACTAGACTTAGTCCAGGCAGTCGGTAACCGAGCGAATTCGTGGCTGACTGGTCATAGCCACGAACGACGCGTCGATGAACGTGATTCGTGATTAGAGTTGGCGGCAGTGGTTAGGCCACGCGAAGTGTTTTACGTACTTCATGTCGTTCGACTTGAGATGCGATCGCGCTAGTCGAGCCCATCAAGTAACCCGACTGACCGATGTATGTTCACCTTGTATGAGTCATAACTGCTTGAACCTAGGGTACTGAACTTACCATTGTAAACCCTGTTAACCATGGTACCTTGATCCACGAAGACTCATGAGCCGGGCATGGTGGTATGGGACACCGTGGTCGAGCTGTCGGCCTACGCTGGGGCCACAAACCTCCCCGTAGTGACCAGTGAGCACCTAGACTCGTGAGTAGATTATGGTGGTATGGGACACTATATTCTAGCTGTCGGCTTACACTAATCAGGCGACGAGCCCTTTGTAGTGACCGCGAGCGTATTCTGAGTCCACGGGAGGCGACGACCCTTCCGTTGCAGTAGAGTACGGTAGGCCTGTATTGATAAGGTGATGGGGGAGCGGTGCAACGAGTGCGAGCAACAGCCCTGGCAGCCTTTGCAGTGACCTACGAAATATACATCGTATGAGATTACTAGGAGTGACGACCCTAGACAGGATCTGTGTTGGGATTGATACAAGGGAAGTACCTTAGTTTCCCAATCCTGCTGTTTGAATGGACTAATAACAACTTGGAAATCATATCACCATAGCATTGCATGTGCCTGGAAGATGTGGAGCACTCTAGGGAGTGTGGCATGCCGCGGTCGTAAGATGTTGACGCATGAGGGTGATCGTCGGTGAGGGCATACATCACGTCATGTCATCTTGCATTAACAACAGTATTAGGATTGTCTGATTTACTGCTTTACTATTATCGCGTGATTGAATTGTGAACATGCTAATCTTTGCTCTATGATTCCACTGAGTTGATCACTCATTCCCACGTTACGGGATGGTGTTTGCAACACCCACAGACCCTGTTGTAGATGCAGGTGAGGCCGAGATCCAGGAGGTGGAGCCAGAGATCGACGAGGACCAGGATGAGTTCTCGTATATGCAGTATCACGACGGCTTCCCGTAGGCGACCTGGATCGAGGGGACATCAGTGGGATTTTTTTTGAACATTATTCTTTTGTTTATGTACATGTATATGAGACTCAGAGATGTAGTCATACTTTGGAGACAGATGAGATTTACTTTGTTTTTCCATACAGTGATATATATATTGTTTAGTCTTCCGCTTGCTTTTATCACTGGATCTGAAGTATGAATTGCAGTTTTGGTATACTTTTACTCATGTGAATGCTTTAAATCAGACAACAATGAATCATAACCATTTTTGTTGCATAAGTGACGGTCTGGAACTCGGGAGTTGAGTTTATACACGACCCCCGATTTTCAGGGTGTTACAAGTTGGTATCAAAGCATGAATGAGAGTATACTGGGCCTGGGTTATGGTCTTGCGACGTACGCTGTCACTTCCTTTGACTTAGGTGGGTGCGAGAAGGGTCTAGAAACACTTCTAGGGTCGCAGGTTCGCCGATAGGCGAAGTCTATTAGGATCGATCGCAAGATCGAGTCTGTAACGCATCTCGGGTCGCGTAAGGCAACCCGAATCGCTTCTAAGCTGTAGGAAGTCAGGTTGAGACGTTCTACGAGTGGTTTTTAAACCGCGAAAGTGAATCCTTGGGCCGTGGGATGACCACGACTCCGGTAATCAATCGTCAGGGCTTAAAAACCCCGTTTCGCCAAAAATCTTCAAAATTCCTCCTCTAAACACTCCGACCTTCATTTCTTTCTTATCCATTTCATGTTAGGTATCAAACCTAATATGAAAATAACACAAATTAGTACTTTCACAAAATTTTACAGTGAATAGTAAAATTTCATGAAAAATGGCCATAAGGCCATTCTAACTTCACTTTCTTTAGCAACTAAGGATCTAGATAGATGTACTAGCTCCTTCTACCCTAAATTCATATGCTGCATCATATGGTTTGGTATTCGGGATTGCGATGTGGTCCCGGAAAGCCCCGAACACATATTTGGACTCATACAGACCAAAGTACAATGAACTAGGGGGTGGGCCATATATTTTTGGAACCCCTGGACCATGAGGGACCAGACCCATGTTGTCCCACCGGCCAACTTGGAAGTTGGCCGGCGATGCCATCGCCGGTCGGGCGATGCATCGCCGACCGGTGGGGTCCGTTGGACCTAAATCTCGGGCGCACGCCCTTAAATAAGGTGTACACCCTCCCTATGTAGCTCCCATCTCACGAAAACCCCTAAATCATACCCCTCCTTCACAAACAGCCCTCCCCATAGCCCTATTTTCGATTTTCGGCAACCATCTCCAAACTCCGGCGTCCCAAATCACTCCTAGGTCCCTCCTTGGCCAAAACCGACCACCACCCATCACTTATTGGGTGTTGGCAGCCCCTCTTCTTGAAGATCTCACCATTTGGAGCTCCAAAAATCTCCAAATAGAGCTGAAATCGTGAGGTGTTCCATTCTATCTTTTTGTTTGTATTTCTCCTTGAAACTACAGCCTTGGGAAGCTTGAAGCATCCCTCTACGACGCCTAGATTTCCTTTTCTCAGATTGGGCAGCCACTTCTTCGCATTTTTACCGTTTTCCATGGCTTTCGTGGAAGCCATTTTGGGCCTTTTATCACTCTCATCCATCATATCTTTGATGGGTAAGAGGAAAACCGCAACAGACGAGGCTGGGCCGAGCCGCCCTGCTCGATCGAGAAGACCGCGGGGTGGTGCCGCAAGTTTAAGCACTGCCGCAGGTCCAGCTGTAGTCCTGGAGTGTCGTACAAAGCGGGATTTGGATCCCCATGCACACCTTGGACGAACAATTTTATCAGAGATGCCTCATGGCCAATACACTGATCGCAAAGTGTTATTTGAGGCGGACGTAGATGGATGATTGTTCGGCGAGTATCTGTTGTTCGAACGCATTGAAGCTGCGCATTGGGGTCCGATCTTTGAAGCTCGCGCTCGCGCTAATGTGAGCACCGTTCGTGCCTTCTACGCAAGTATCCAGAATCCTACCTTGGAGCCTTTGCAGTTCAAAATCCCTTTTGGTAGAGATCGGATGGCTACGATTGACGTTCGGTTGATTGCGCGACTTCTCAATGTGCCTTTAGGTGATGTGCATCCTAGTGAGAAAAATCTGAGGACTAGACGTGAACGAGATCGCCGCACCAGGTTTCTGTGCGGTAAGTTGGTTCCATGGCAGCCTAATAATAGCCTCAAGGTGACGTACATGTCTGAGAATTTGCGCCTGCTGCACCATATCTGCACGTTCAATGTTTATCCCAGGTCGACGAACCGCATTGAATGTACACGTCTTATGGTCGATTTCTTATTTCTGGTGGCCCAGGGAGAGAACGTATGTATGGCCACTTTCATCTTACGGCAGATAGTTCTCATAGCCAGGTCAAGAAGAACATCCGAATCGCTTCCCTTTGGCCGACTTATTTGCAAGATTGCGCTTGAGTTTGCCTATAGACTTGGGCCGGAATTGCCAGTATCGATTCACACCATCGATGAGTCGACAATGGTCAAGATGAAGATTGGGTCACAATACCGTGAAAATCAACTTGAAAGGGATAGTGGGGATGACTTTGATGATGAGGAAGATCAAAGCGAAGAAGAACCTAGAGCAGAGGTTCAGGAAGAAGCAGAAGAGGAGGCTCAGGATACTGATGAGAGCCCTCCTCCTTCTGCGCAGGCTACTATCGACGATCGCATTGCTCGGATGGAGGAGAGTCAGACCGCTTTGCGAAGGGAAGTCCAAGAACTTCGCGCAGAAGTCGCTGATGCCAAGGCCGTTACAAAGAAGAAATTTGGCAAGGTGACTCGCACCTTGAAGGCGATCCTGTGTTATTTACAGGATAAGGGTGCTCCTCCTCCGTCACCAGACTCCGACTAGCGATGCGATCTTTGATGTTGTTATCAGTAGTTAGTCATTTCCTGTTTTATGTGTGTAAGCCTGTTAGGGCTACTGCTTTACTTATGTTGCTGTTGCTTAATTGTCTTAATTTCCATGTAATTCTAGTCATGATGCTTGTAAGGATATATCCCTTGTATTGTGATAATTTTGATTAATTGAAATGCATGGAATGCCTTTGACTCTTTATGTGGATGATTGTGGTGTATTTGTGCAATTAAGACTGACAAGGTTGCGCCTTATTTTGAATATAGGGAATGCCACCTAAGATTACGTGGAGCACGGCTCGTCTTGCCCTGACTGAGCATATGGATCAGACTCCCTCTTAGTCTGGTACCCATTCGGACCCTGCTGTGGGCCCGATTCCTGAGGCGGTTCGATCGTCTCAGCCTGCCGCTGGTCCTACAGATGGACCACCGCCATTTACGCCATCAGTCAGAGAGCCACATCGCGCATCTACTTCCACACCGCATCCGCCACAGCCTGCTCCACCCCCTGACAGATTCGAGCAGATGATGGCTATGATGCTGCAGCAGCAGCAGCTTCTGACCACCATAGTGGGGACATTAGCCCAGGGTGGGGGTGCGACTACATCTACTTCACCTGCACCACCTGCGCATCCAGCTGAGGATGCCTATACATACGCCCAGGATGAGGGCATGGCTCATCCTGCGCCGCCTGCTTTCCCTGCGGGGAATCCTGCCGACACACGGGGCCTTTTGGAGCGATTTCAGCGCTTGCGGCCTCCTACTTTCACGGATTCTCACAGACCCGAGGAGGCTGAGTACTGGCTCGACCGAGTGTCGAAGATTCTACGGATGTTGCATTGCACCGAGGCCGAGCTGGTAGAGCTGGCTACCTTCCTGTTTGAGAGAGAGGCCAGCATGTGGTGGGATAGCGTACTGCGGACCGTTGCCGCAGACTTTGTATGGACGTGGGCAGCATTTGAGTTCCGCTTCCATGAGAAGTATTATCCCCAGACCTACAGGCACGACAGGGAGAATGAGTTTCTCCGTCTCAGACAGGCAGCGATGACAGTTACCGAGTATGAGCATCGGTTCACAGAGTTGGACAGGTACGTCCCGACGATCCTAGCTGATGAGCAGATACGCATACGGCGCTTTTTGGAGGGTTTGCGACCGGATATTCGGTCGAAGATGTGCTGTGTTAGCATTCCCTCCTATGCGGAGTTGATTCACATGTCCATGCGGGCAGAGCAGGATGTGGATCGACTTGCGCAATCTCGAGGCCCGGCTGCTTCTAGGCCACGACCGGATTTGCCAGACAGGCCCTTCGCGGGCAAGAGGCCTCGCATTGATCCTCCTACTAGGACTACGGCGCCTGTACCACCGTTCCGGCGCCCTGATTTGACATGTACATACTGTGCGAGGACAGGCCACTTGGCGCAGAGCTGCTTTTCGAGGATGCGGGACAGTGGGTTCTCGCCGCCGCAGAAGATTGACCGTGTACGTCCGCAGGCGATATCAGCACCGCCTATACGGTCAGCTCCTGCGCATCCTTCTTTCAGACCTCCGGTATCGCAGATTAGACAGCCTCCACGACCCTTGACACAGAGGCCGAACCGGCCACAGCAGGCTCGAGTTCATGCATTGACAGCTGAGGCAGCTGCGACGCTGACTTTCCAGCATTCGGCCTTTGAGGTCACGGCCCATATCGGAGGTACTCCCGTTCTTGTCATGGTGGACACTGGTTCCACGATTTCTTTGATATCGCGTGCCGTAGTCAGACGTCTTGGGTTACAGACTATCACTATAGATATCGTGCTAGTCTTTGCAACTCATGGAGATTATTCGGATGTCACCCAGATGTGTGAGGGTTGTTTGGTTGATCTGGGAGGCAGGACGATGACTCTTGATCTGGTCGTCGATCCCTCGCTCGTTTATCTCGACGTCATTCTTGGTATGGACTGGTTGACTGCAGCGAGAGCCGAGATTGACTGCGAGACTCGTATAGTCACAGCGTACGAGCCTGAGGGTGCATCCTTCACATTTCCAGTGCGGGTAAATCTTCCTTTCCGCATACTTAACTACGCCACTCTATTGCGTGACGCTGGTGCCCAGGTACTTGAGCAGACGCCAATTGTTTATGAGTTCGGGGATCTGTTCAGGAAGATCCCTGGCTTGCCGCCCCGACGTGAGATCGATTTCACTATCGATCTGGTTCCTGGTTCTACACCCGTCTCACTGCCGACGTATCGTATGGCACCATGTGAGATGGAGGAGTTGAGGACGTAGATTGATGGTCTGCTAGAGCTTGGCCTTATACGGCCTAGCGTGTCACCTTGGGGAGCACCGGTCTTGTTCGTGAAGAAGAAGGATAGTTCGATGCGATTGTGTATTGATTATCGCAGGCTGAACCAGCTCATGGTGAAGAACAAGTACCCTTTGCCCAGGATCGATGACTTGTTTGATCAGTTGAGAGGAGCGCAGTACTTCTCGAAGATTGATCTTCAGTCAGGTTATCATCAGCTGCGCGTCAGGGATGAGGACGTGCAGAAGACAGCATTCAGGACCAGTTTTGGCCACTACGAGTTCCTCGTGATGTCGTTCGGTCTTACGAACGCACCGGCCGTGTTCATGGATCTGATGAACCGGATATTTCGGCCTTTCCTTTATCGATTCGTCGTTGTCTTCATTGACGACATTTTGGTGTACTCTAGGAGTCGAGAGGAGCATGAGGAGCACTTGTGTTTGGTCCTTGATACGCTCAGACGGCATCAGTTGTTCGCACAGTACAAGAAGTGCGACTTCTGGAAGCAGGAGGTGAAGTTTCTGAGACACGTGGTGTCCAAGGATGGCATGGCAATTGACCTGTCTAAGGTAGCTGCGGTGCAGGACTGGGAGCAGCCTGGTTCTGTCACTGAGGTGAGGAGCTTCTTGGGTCTCGCTGGCTACTATCGGCGCTTCATTCAGGACTTCTCGAAGATCGCGAGACCCTTATCTCAGTTGACACGGAAGGACGTGAAGTTCGCCTGGAATGATAAGGCGAAGTCAGCTTTTCAGGAGCTGAAGGACAGACTTACATCCACCCCTGTGCTAGTATTGCCAGAGCAAGGGGTTAGATACATTATATACACTGACGCGTCTAGCGTTGGTTTGAGTTGTGTCCTTATGCAGAGGGACAGGGTAATTTCGTATGCCTCGAGACAATTAAGGAAGCACGAGGAGAATTACCCTACACACGACCTAGAGTTGGCAGCCGTTATATTCGCACTGAGACTCTGGAGACATTACCTCTACGGAGAGGAGTTCGAGCTCTTTTGCGACCACAAGAGCCTCAAGTACATATTCACGCAGCGAGACTTGAATATGAGGCAGCGACGATGGATGGAGACGTTGAAGGACTTCAAGTTTGAAGTCTCTTACCATCCTGGGAAGGCGAACCTTATGGCTGATGCGTTGAGCCGCAAGAAGGCGATAGAGTTTGCGGCTCCGCTGATGGTTGCCGAGTGGGATATGGTTGAGTTTTTGCGAGACTTTGAGCAGAAACTCACCGTAGAGGAGCCATTTGAGTTCATCGCACATGTACAGGTGCGATCTCAGATTGATGACCGAGTCATCGAGGCGTAGAGGGACGACGCGCATCTTACTGAGCTTCAAGAGCAGGCCAGATTGATAAGGTGATGGGGGAGCGCATCTTACAAGGTGAACATACATCGGCCAGTCAGGTTGCATATATTGTTAATGTGATTTCATAGATGTGTGGGACTAGACTTAGTCCAGGCAGTCGATAACCGAGCGAATTCGTGGCTGACTGGTCATAACCACGAACGACGCGTCGATGAACGTGATTCGTGATTAGAGTTGGCGGCAGTGGTTAGGCCACGCGAAGTGTTTTACGCACTTCATGTCGTTCGACTTGAGATGCGATCGCGCTAGTCGAGCCCGTCAAGTAACCCGACTGGCCGATGTATGTTCACCTTGTATGAGTCATAACTGCTTGAACCTAGGGTACTGAACTTACCATTGTAAACCCTGTTAACCATGGTACCTTGATCCACGAAGACTCATGAGCCGGGCATGGTGGTATGGGACACCGTGGTCGAGCTATCGGCCTACGCTGGGGCCACAAACCTCCCCGTAGTGACCAGTGAGCACCTATACTCGTGAGCAGATTATGGTGGTATGGGACACTATATTCTAGCTGTCGGCCTACACTGATCAGGCGACGAGCAATTTGTAGTGACCGCGAGCGTATTCTGAGTCCGCGGGAGGCGACGACCCTTCCGTTACAGTAGAGTACGGTAGGCCTGTATTGATAAGGTGATGGGGGAGCGGTGCAACGAGTGCGAGCAACAGCCCTGGAAGCCCTTGCAGTGACCTACGAAATATACATCGTATGAGATTACTAGGAGTGACGACCCTAGACAGGATCTGTGTTGGGATTGATACAAGGGAAGTACCTTAGTTTCTCAATCCTGCTGTTTGAATGGACTAATAACAACTTGGAAATCATATTACCATAGCATTGTATGTGCCTGGAAGATGTGGAGCACTCTAGGGAGTGTGGCATGCCGCGGTCGTAAGATGTTGCCGCATGAGGGTGATCGTCGGTGAGGGCATACATCACGTCATGTCATCTTGCATTAACAACAGTATTAGGATTGTCTGATTTACTGCTTTACTATTATCGCGTGATTGAATTGTGAACATGCTAATCTTTGCTCTATGATTCCACTGAGTTGATCACTCATTCCCACGTTACGGGATGGTGTTTGCAACACCCACCAGACCCTGTTGTAGATGCAGGTGAGGCCGAGATCCAGGAGGTGGAGCCAGAGATCAACGAGGACCAGGATGAGTTCTCGTATATGCAGTATCACGACGGCTTCCCGTAGGCGACCTGGATCGAGGGGACATCAGTGGAATTTTTTTTGAACATTATTCTTTTGTTTATGTACATGTATATGAGACTCAGAGATGTAGTCATACTTTGGAGACAGATGAGATTTACTTTGTTTTTCCATACAGTGATATATATATTGTTTAGTCTTCCGCTTGCTTTTATCACTGGATCTGAAGTATGAATTGCAGTTTTGGTATACTTTTACTCATGTGAATGCTTTAAATCAGACAACAATGAATCATAACCATTTTTGTTGCATAAGTGACGGTCTGGAACTCGGGAGTTGAGTTTATACACGACCCCCGATTTTCAGGGTGTTACATGGATGGACAGCATGGATAAAACACATACATCATAGTGGGGTGCACAGAGCTTTTTCCAGCACCAACCAATAATGTCACCACCGAATCCGAGTCCACTTATGGCCACATCTGACATGTGGGACAAGAAATCATTAATCTAATTGGATGATCCCTATCCTTTAAATGTTGGTGATTTTGTCACCCACCTATTTTTTTAGGAACCATTGACTAAAAGAAAATTTTGATTGAAATAAATGAATAGATGTTTAAAGAAGATGATTGGATTTTTATTTTATTCTTTTCTTCTCAATCTTCATTATTGATAGGATGGACAAAACCATTCATGGATATGGTTTTCACGACATATCACATGGACTATCATTGTCTTTCCTACATCTCATTTAAAAGCTTTGGAGACATTGCTAACATTGCATGATTGATGAGGATGACAATGGTCCCCTTTCCAATAATGTTCTAATGCGAAAGCTTTTTCGTGTTGTGCATGTGGTCCACTCCTTGAATTGATCTATCCATCACATGGTTAATAGCCATGAAAGCTTCTCTACCTAATACATGGCCTACATCTCACACAGCTAATATGGACATCTCAATCACACAGCCATAAAGCTTTCTAGTGATACCACCAAATGTTTGTTGTTTTTTTGTGATGATAAGAACGTTCACATGATTCCTAGCTGAGATAGAGGAACCCATGTCATGTGTTTGTAACATGCAATCTTCCAACATGTTCACATCCTCATGTGATGAATCCAGTCGTGAGATGATGAGTTTGAAACACATCCCACATCTAATGAGATTACTGTAGACATGAAGAATATCGAATATCACCTACTATATGGTTATAAAGCTACTTGGACTTTTTTTATTTATAATATGCTTTGATTCAATCTAATTATTGTACCGTCTAATATGCTAGTCTCATATTTATTATTAGCCTGTGATCCTTATTTGGATTGTTATGCGCATATCTGGGTTGTCGTTATCTGCCATTAACATGTGTTGGAAACTGAGGGAGACGATGGATGAAACGTACTACATCTCGATTTTCCACTCATTCTCAAAGTTCTAATAAACGGGGCTTTTTTTTTTTTTTTTTTTTAACTTGAGATCATTAGTGAAGATGGACTAAAACATTATCATTTATAGAGTTGATTGAAGGTGGAATCTTTTCCATCGTCGAACTCTAGTTAGTTACGCATGACAAAAAGAAGCCTTCACACTGGGCTCGAGTGGGGTGGCTTGTGGGATGCAAGGTACAGTTGGGGTGGGTGGCTTGCATAACCCATGGATTTGGGGGCCATGTGAAGCAAAGCTCATGGATTTGAGGCCCACTAAGGGGCGGAATCCATGGATTTGAGGCTCATAAGGAGCGTTCGGCTGAGGACCTAATCCATGAATTTAGAGCCTGGACTATGAGATGAGGGGATTAATTCTCCATGCTCTATCAATTCGAGCTTTTAAAGCAAGTGATTAATTGTCTTGCATCACCCTAGCCAATCTTATTATTATTATTATTATTATTATTGGATAATATATGACCACATTCATGTGGAGTCCATTGGTCCTTCATCACTTAGATCTGAACTGTCCAAACCTACCATCCAATCACAAGTGCTACATGTGGCTCATCCACAGATTTTATTCCAACATAACTCCCCTCCAATTGTGTATTGGAGGATAATATTAAGTGTCACTATTTTAATATACAATAACAAAGGTCCTAAATAATTCACAACGGACTTCGTCATGCTGAAAGAGTGACCTAATTGATTGTAAATTACACATTTGTGGTTAAGTTCATGTGACAACTACATCAAATTCCTAAGAATATTTGTGAGACTTATCCTTTGGTAATAATTATTTCTTTGATGATTTAAAATAATGTTTTGAAAATGGTACATATATGTACATATCATACTTTCTAAGTTTAAAATCATAAGTTTACTTATGTACATTAAGTTGAATAAATATATTTGATAGTCGACTCCTCCGTATTAGCAGTAAACTCCATCCCATGTGGTCATGAGAATGAGGACAAGCACTACAAAACTCAGGTTGTTGAACACTAGCTTCAGATGTCATTTAATGATTTTAAACAAATAGAAGAAGACAATGGTGTTATGGCGGGCCCCAGCCCCGGCCCCACAATCAATTGATTCGGTGATTGTAACTAAAGGAAAATGAAGAATTATGTTAAAAAGATTTTCTTCCACTATGTGACCAAGTGGGAGATGCTGGTTACAGGGCTATGGGCCTCACTCATCAGGTGGCCACTAGTGAGTGGGACCCACAACTTTCTTCCTCATTTAAAATTTGAAAAGATGAGAAGTTGGAGAGGGATGTAGAGATGTTCTTATTCCTGTTCCCCTAAGATCTCTCTCCTAACCTCTCCACCTTATATCCTGTCTACTTATGAAAACGCATAGATATATAGAGAGAGAAAGTTAAGGGCGTATTTGGATTCACGTTTGTGGGTGTATTGTATGGTATTAAAGGGTGTGATGTGACATGTATGGTGTTTGGTTCGGAGTAGGCAACTGCAGTATTCCACGCGTGCGAATACAGCATGAAGCCAAAGAACTGCAACGATTGTACTCTTGGGCGTAATACATCCGGACCCTTCTTCATACATCCCAAATGCCTCTGTAAGATCATAGAACTTCTCTACATTAAAAACCATAACCTGCAATATACTAACTACTATCTTGACGGCCGATCCAGTTCCTGAAATCAGAGGATCGCAGATGCTCCGTCCATTGCAATGAGATTCAAATCCATCCACGTGAGGGCCATACGATCTAAAGGAGATGGAAGCGAGCTGGACATCTTCTTTGATCCTTTGTTTCGCTGGCGTCGGCGTTTGTGAATGGATGGAAGTGGAGGATCCTATGATGCGGCATCGTCATAGGCCAAATCAGAGATCGTACCGTGGATGAAGGTTGCAGCATCGCCAGAACTATCACTGGTGAGGAGATTGAAGGAGAGGCTTCTGCCAATGGACCTATTGGCCATGGATGGATAGAAAGAGAGATGCAAAATCACATCCGTTGGCTGATCTTATCAATCTGATCAATGGCATAAAAATAAACTTTGAGTAGGTCCAATCAGCATGAAAGAATTAGGGAAACCCACCTTTGTGCTTTCTTGAACCGTGACAAATTGAGATTTGCCATTCTCAATGGCATAAAAATGCCTCTAAGAACCCATGAGATTTGAAGAAGTTGAGGACAGAATCTAGGCTCTTGGGGGTGTGTTTTAGCATTTTGGTGACTGTTAGAGCCTTTTCTGGTGAGAGACGACATGAGTTTTTCAGGTATTGTAGGAAAATAGAAGGCGAGCTTGTTTGGGAATGGGATTTTAGAAATGGGTTTTGTAGGGATTGGATTTGGAGTATTTGGATGTTGATTTGGATGAGCTTTCTGTAATGAAGGAAACAGAACATCCTCTTCTTCTTTTTTTCCCTTTCTTTTTTATGAAGAAATTATAGACAGAGAGAGAGAGAGAGAGAGAGAGAGAGAGAGAGGGAAATGAAGGGCTGAGACGAAAACTTAAAAAATTTGATTTTGATTTTTTTGTTTTCCTAACGAGTGAATGGCAGAGATGAAGAATACCAGTGGCTGCAGCTTGTGCATGAGTTTCTCTACCCTCTCAAATCTCTATACAATGCGTGGCCCTTATTCATCATTTCCAAACATTGATACGTACAAGAAGTTGTATACATGCTAGGACAATACCTCCTATCCAAACATTGGTTAGTGGCATGTTTCTGATGAATGTATTCTAAAGATCATCCAACGTATACATGAATAGTACCGGAATACAATGCAATACACCCAAAACCTGAATCCAAACACACCCTTAGAGAGTTAGCATTTTATTGCATGATCTTAAGGCTGGCAATAGACCAGGTTCAGGCCTAGCCCCAAGCCTAGACCATATAAAGAATCCGAGTTCATCACAGCCCGCTTCGTAGGTGACTGTCTGGATCATTTGGATCATTGAAACATGACCCAGAATCTTCTTAAACCACACTTATGTTGAATGGGACTGATCATAACCATCAATTCTTTCTGGATATCGGTGACCTACTCGATCAGTAGTTCAGGTTGTTCATCATGGACCTGGGCCCAGCCCCACCCATTGCCACCCTACGTAGGATTATGAATTCGAAGAACCAGAGTTGTGCATTTTGTAACTTTGTTTGCCACCCCTACAATGGTTTTGTAATCCTGACCATTGACGGGCCACACCTCAAAAATCTCATAAATGGGAGGATCCCATCCGATTATTTTCACATTTGAATGTGGCCCTCTGCATATTTCTCCTCTTGCCCGTCCATCGACGGGACACACCAAAATAGTTAATAGTCCTCGGAAAGAGACTTTTGGGGCCTCAGCACCCTCGGACACAACATACCAATGATCTGGACTACCAACCCATCGGCGCCATTTTGCATGGCCCCAAAATGGCGCCACATACAAAGGCCCATAGCCAAAAAATCAAGACCATCTTACTATTTTTTATTTTTTTTTATCTATGTCATGGATGGTATGTGAATGGATAGTTCAAAAAAAACTATAAAAAATTTTAAGGAAAAAAAAGGGCATTGGTCCAAACTCAGTAGAAGAATCTGCAAGATCTGATGGCTTACAATCGATCTCTTCAGGAATTTGGCTAAGAAATTCTTTGGCCGAGAGCACACATCTGATGCATCTGGTTCTGCCACTTTGTTCTATTCACAGTAAGCATACGTATCTGTATTGTATCAAACAGCACAGTAGCTCTAGGGGTAGGTATCTGCAAAAAAAAAGATGCAAATGAAAAATCGAAAGGGTGTCCGTAGTCCGGTTTTGGGCCAGGAAAGGCTAAAAAAACTTCACTGGAAGCAAGCCCAACCTGCTGGCCTCGCCCGGCGTGGCCCAAAAAATGATTTAAAGAAAAAAAAAAAAAAAACTACTTTCCACTTGAATGTTCATAAACTACCCATGGATGAAGTGGGTCAAACATATAAACATTTTAGAGAAATGAAACCAATGATCTAATTTCTAGATGGATGGATTGCCTGAGGATTGAAATGGCATGTACAAACACACGTATAAAGTAGGGTTGGGTCAGGTCTGGCTAAAATGACTTGAGCCCAAGCCTGACCCAAAAACTGACAGACCTCGCATGTGAGGGCCAAGTCCAGCCCATGGGCCAAGCTAGTAAGTCCAAGCCCAGCCTGAAGTCTACCAAGCCATTGCCACCTTCAAAACTCAGGGTAAGAAAATGTAAAAATCAAAAGGTGAGAGGCCACATACCAAAAACCCCCATCAGCTGAAACTGATCCAGGGTCTTCACTCTATATGGTATATTGAATGACCATCAAACTTTTATTTTTCATTACCATCTAGAATGCAACAAGGATCTTATTAAAAGTAGTGCAAGACAGAAGTAACCCAACGGCTCACAATAATAGTTCGAAAACCCAAACGCTCAACCCAATTCGATATGCAGCCTGATCGGGATGACTTGAAGACTTGACTCCGTTCGACTGGATCCTCAAGTAGAGAAGTGTTTAAAGTGATATTAGATTTGAAACTGATACTAGGTTTTTTAAAATGACAACAATAGCAGTAGTGCAACAATAGCAGTAGTGCAACGCATGGCTAGTTGATAACATTGTTTGCACCTATGCTAGAGGTTGTCCGTTCGATTTTTGTTCCCAGTGCCTCTTTTTATTTTTTTTATTAAAAGGACCATCACTCAGCGACGGACTCGATTTGAGTCAACCCAATTGGCGAGTCAGCTCAACAAGTCTCACCGAGTCAGAACCGGGTCAAGCTCATGGACCCCTTGGATCAGGTTGACTCTACAACTCTACCCAAATCTACTCAATAATTAGAAATAAAGTTGTTAGGTATGATAACAGATGTCAAGACTCAAAACAACGAGTGACTTGGTTTGAGTCACCACGAGTCATGCCAAGTCGACTCGATGAGTCTTCCCAAGTCGAGAACGTATCAAACCCGGAACATGTTTCCAAGGGACTCGGCTTGAAATCTCACTTTGTCAGAGTTGACTCAACCTAGCTTCAAATCTTGTAACCAAGATTCAGAGAAAACCGGCACTTACAGAGAGATCTAGTTTTGTTTTTTTTTTTTTTTAAGAGACATCTAAACTAACACGAAACGACCTGGATCGAGGCAGTGAGAGGGAAATGAAGGCTTTTACACAATTTTTTTCTTCTCCATTCCAATTGTTTGTTTTGAAATTTTGAAATAGCCAAATCTACCTAAACAAGGAAATGTGCAATAATGATAACTTTCAAGTTTCGACGTTACATCAGAGGGTCACAGAATTTTCTCACCAATTGAGGAAATTGATTTTTCTTCTTCTTTTTTCAAATGGTTTTGCTTGTTTTTTGGGGAAAAGCTTGGAAAAGGATACCAATTTCCCCCTCTTTTTTTGTTTCTCAAACAGAGGAAACTGTCGCATCAAGGAAATTTGTTCTCCCGAGGTCGTTTACATTTCTAATGTAGGACAAGGTAAAGAAAAATCTCATGGAAAAGTAGGGTCGAAGGAAAATGGACCAGAAAGTTCGATCCAAGGTCAAGTGCACACTATAGCTTCCAACGGCCATAACTTTGCAGCAGTTTTGCACATGTAATGTCGTTGGAAAGCTATCAACGAGCTCTACAACAGGTCCTTACTCTTACTCCGTTGGTAGACACTCAGGAGTTTCAACACCTGATTGAGGGTTCGAGTATCCATAGGTGGTGAAATTCCACTGCGGCATGAGTGTGTGGTGCTGTGTGTGCATGTGAATAAAAATAAAAATAAAAAAAATAAAAAAATAAAAAAGAAGCTCCAGAACTCAGCCAATGCCAAAGGCTCTTGGGCACCAAACAGTATTCCAAAAGTTTGGTCATTTTAGGGTTTGAAGAAGTCAAGTAATGCCTGAAGTCCTCATTTGAGTCATGTAAAAGAGTTTTGAGTCAGTGTAAAAGGCATTTACTATTTTTAACAAGTTCACTATTTTAAGAAGTTTGCTCTTCCAAGAAACTTACCCATTTACAATCTAGGGCTTATATAATTCCATATCAATTGCTCCGTAAAATGGACTTTATTCATTATTCTCAATAATATTTTGTTTTTTTTTAGAAAATTTGCTACCTTGCGGATTCTAGGTTTATCATGCAATCTCTTCCTCCTCTTTTCCACCACGCACCCGCTACGCCATTTTTATCCCTAAGCAAACAAGTCTGCGCTCACATAAGACCCCCAAACCCACACACACTATGATCATTGCAGTCTTTGGGAAGTAACATCCTAGCTACTCAAGCTAAGGATGCTTTCTATCAAATTACCAGTCATTAAGACAACTCCCAAATCTGGAACCCCAAGCATCAACAATATTGAATTTTCCTCTCCTTTTTCTTCCTAGACGATGGAAATTTCATTATTCAGAGAAGAAAAACATTAGGCTCAAGGAAAAGAAATTCTCAATAACACAGCTGGTTTCGCTGCACCCACTTTTTCTAGAAAACTGGCAATTCCATTACATGAAACAACAAATTATTTCACCCTTAGTCAAATAGCCTTCAACTATTGAAGGACCCAGGACCCTTAGTCAAATAGCCTTCAACTATTGAAGGACCCAGGACAATGAAGAAAAGACTGTTGATCCTTCTAAAAAGAGCTTCAGCTTGCTTTGGCCACATTCAAGTCACACCTCCAGAATGTCAGAAAAAGAATTCTCAATGATAGTACATTCATCTCTAATAACTCCACCCTCCCTAGCTGGATCAAGGCTTCAAGTTGACCCAACCCAACTGAACATCGAGTTGACGTCGAGTTGAGTCTTGTTTTCAGGTTTTTGAACAATGCATGAGATTATGTTGTATCCTCCCTCCCTTAGTTGCACAAACCTTCAAACCAGGTGCTGCTCCTGCTTTCCAGCTATTTGTACTTCTTAACATTTTCAAACAAACGCTTTCCTTCCGCACCCGAATCTGTTGCCACTTGCCACTTTATCTTCACACTTCAATCCAATTCCGAAGTAAAAGGAAAAAATGAGCCAAAATGATAAATTGCCACTCATCTTTCCGTTTCTAGTTTCACATGGAAGAGTTCTTTTGGCCTTGGTGGCACTACCCCATAGAGGAGAAATTTGGATCACGTCTTTGGGAAACTTCGTAGCTTCATGCCTTCTGAAGTTGGGAGGGAGCCAACTTCAAACGACATGAAATTTCCGTTTCCCCCAAGTTCCCCCCAAAGGCCTGTTTGGATAGTGGGGAAAGAAAAGAAAATAAATCAAATTATAATGATCCAATGATGATTCCCCAAGAGTTCCATGGTTTCCATTTTGGGGTGATGCGAAATGCATGCAACAGAGCGTTGCATGCACCCAGCCCAATGATGATGTGTCACAAATGAAAAAGCGTCATGTGCGCGTGTCAAATATAGGACCTACATTAAAAAGATTCCCTCATACGAAATAACGATTTTTCCCTTTTCATTGTGAATCCCGCATCTAACACACGCACGTGATGTTTTTTCATTGGTGGCGCATCGTCGCTAGACATGTTGCATGCAACACCCCGCTATATGCAATCCGTGTCTTGAGAGGGGGAGGGGGGGTAAGGAGGGGGAATCTAATAAAGCTCTCACATTGGTTATCTTGTATCTTGTGCGCGAAAATTTGACTATGGTGTTTGAGTAATGTCTGCTTTTTTGAAATCCAATATTTCTTTGTTATCCAAACAATGTAAGAAGTCACATCCATTTTCTTTTCTTTCCCACTATTCATCCATAACAGGCCCTAGACATGATCCAACTATCTACTCTACAAGGTAAACCAAACAGGGAAGTGATCCATTCAAAGCCAAGGGAAGAATTCTTTGGAAACTGTTCCCGGCCTTATGTTGGGAAACATGGATAGAAAGAAATAGTTGAATCTATTCTTTAGCGACAAGAAGGCTCCATTATCGATTGCTGTTGTGTTAGATAAGATCAATAGTAGTTTTGACTAACTGGGATCTCGTGTGACTTGATATCAAGGGATTTGCATTTTTAATTTCAGTTGTGATTGGTCCAGATGGTTATCAGATAGCAATCCAAAGCTGAAATTGTCCCCATATACAAGCTTTAATGCAAGCTAGATAGAGTCAACACCATGAAATGGCTGGTTGCAGGCGAGCATGTCAGTCCCAGCGAACTGTTCAAGCATGGGAAAACAAAATTGGGCAATCCACGAGCAACTCAAGTGACGATCAGATCTAACTTTAAGAACAAAAGAAATCAAATCCACCCTCCTTTCTTCTTCTCCAACAGAAAAATGAATTTCATTTCTAGCACAAACTTCCCCCTATTACGATGAATATGACGTAGGTATACTAATCCCTTAATAATAACCAATCTAGACCATTGATTCTTCATGCTAGCTTCTATCGTGACCATACTTCTTTTTTTTTTTTTGGAAAGGTTTCTATCCTGGCCATACTAACATTAATTCACAGCAAAACGACCAAACTAACATAGGACTTGAAAGGAAACATTCAACTAATGGAAATTCGGTCCAAAACAGGGTGCCCACTGTTTGGCAAAAAAACAATTTCCCGCCATCTAGATCCTGCCACACCGCATCGCTAGCTCCCCACCATCCAGTGACGGGTCCTTGAACATCAGTGGTTGGCAGAAACTAAGGTATTCCATAACAGTAACGGTGGCCGTAATGGCTACCGCTGTTACCATTACGATACGGGCCGTAACAGCCATTACGGCTTCTTCTTCTTCTTCTTCTTTTTTGAAAAATCTATATTGGCCCTGTAAAGGTTACAGGCCATTACAGGTCAATTTTCCGTAACAGCTGTTACGACCCCATAGCACATAACAGTACCAATGTTACCGTTACGTAACAACTGTTGCATAACCTTAGAGTCACCCAGTAACTAATCCAACTCGGTACTGACTCGACTTGATCCAAAACTCAACTCGTGTGTGTGTGTATGGGAAAAGGTTCTATGCGGTCGAGCTCATGGGAACTTCCCATGAGGTCGAGGTGTGTGGGCCCCACCATGATGCGTGTCGAACATCTACGCCGTGCATTTGATGGGTCCCCTTTATATTATGTGATATCCCAAAAATCAGCCGTACACAGAACTCATGTGGGCCATACCATCTAAAATCATGTGAAGACATGACTAAAACATATAAAAGCACTTGGTGGGGCCCACCTGCAATTTGGATGTGTCTGAAACTTGGTCTGACCCCTCATCCAAGTGGGACACACATAATGGATGGGCTGGATATGTGAACCAGTTCTCAGTGGGCCCAACAAATGATTATGAATGTTTTAATGAAGGGTAACCCCTCTCAACTTTTGTATGTGGTGTGGCCCACACAAGTAACAGATTGGCTTGATTTTTAAACCCTGGCCCACAATGGAATGGTGCATCTGATTGATGGGGTAGATGTTCGACACGCATCACGGTGGGGCCCATAGCTGGACCTCATGGGAAGTTCCCATGAGCTCGACAGCATAGAACCTTTTCCCTATATATATATATATAACACTCAAATCTGACGTTTCATATCTGAGATACCATGTAGCTAATAGAGAGGCTGCAATTCTAGCAAGTGAATCTAGATTTTGAATTGTGATTTCAGCACATGGATACCCGCTGCACTCGACCCGACTCGGTACTTGTGACCGGACCGATTAGTCTAGGCCAGACCCGGACTCGGATCGGGTCAAGCATGCTGGACTCGGTACTGAGTTAGGTCGATCTCGGGTCAGGCCTATTTCAAAACCGGATCGAGTCGGGTCAGCCCTAACTTGGTCCTACTTGACTTGATGCCCAACTCTAATGATGAGAGACTGCCTATTGCATGCATATTTCCTAATACACAGGATTTTCATGTGACAGGTTAATATTCTTCACAAGGTTTGAGCTCATCTCATAATTTTCTTCTTGGTCCTATTTGGATATGAGTAATACACAGGAAAGCACGTTACTTGATTTGACATCTACGACTGTTTGGATTGCAAAGAAAACTGTGGATTCCATGCAGTAATCATTAGGCTCCACAATTGGCAAAAGATATCAAGTGAAATGAGAAATGGAATTTCCACTTGCAATCCAAACAGACCACCCTCTTGGGAATCCACTGGTGAACAGTTCTGGAAAACATGATCATTAAATTATCCGTCCAAACCATGGATCCCGCATATCCAAACAGGCCCCAGGTATCACAAGGGTCTTGGAGTTCCGGCAAGGGGTTCAATCTTATGGTTGTAATCTTGTAATTTTCCTAAGGGCTTGTCTGGATTCATAGAAAGGAAAGGAAACATTGTTTCCCATGAAACTCACTTTCAGTTGTTTGTCAAGCCTTTCTTTGTGGGAATTTGTGGGAAACACCATTTCCCACTTTCAATCTTTGTTGGAAAGTAAACAAATTTATTTTCCCACCTCTACCCCTAAGAAACACATTTTCCCACGATTGAATGAAAATGAGTTTCTAAAGGATTAAGCTCAAATGTGGCAAATGGCAGTACGTGTGCCACCATCCCTCTTTTGTGCCCCACGTGTAAAGAGCCCCACATGTGCTAATGTCTCACATGTATCACCATCCATCTTCTCTTGCGCTCTACATGTGCTATTGTGCCACATGTACAACCATTCATCTTCTCTTGTACCCCACATGTGCAGAGCACTCCACATGTGCCATCATCCATTTTCCATCACTCCAAATATGCTACATGTGCCAATGGTGCCAATGTTCACAAGTGTTGTCGTCTAGTTTCAAGTGCCCACATGTCAAATGTGCTAATGCGTGTCTTGTGTTACATGTTCCTTCGTACAACTTCAACCCCCTCACATCTACCAAATTTACCACAATTCAACTTCAAGTGCCCACACATGCCGTGTATACCATGTAGCACCCCGATTTCATGTAACCAATTATACGCACACTTAAACATATATAATCTTATGAAAAATAAAGTGAAAACTTAAACATAATGAATCAATGTAAAAGATATAAGTGATTAAATCTCGGAGACGAAATTTTGTTTAAGAGGGGTAGATTGTAACACCCCGAACTTTTCAATACCTGAGTATTGAAAGTTCTCGAGTGTTATTGTGAAATTTAACTTAATATGTACATGCATACGATATCAATCTAGCTATCTTAACCTTACGTTTATTCCCCAACATCAATCTGACCGTTGGGAATAATCTTCATCCATACATCAAGCCATCCGACCATTGATTTTAAGACATGACCATCATATATCTAAGTATCATCGCTTGTTCATCATAATCAACCGCGCAGTCAAATATGCACTGCTAGAAAGAGACATCTAACCGTCCACTTTGATTTCGGACCACCCGATCGTAATAAACTAGCTATTTAATCTCTACATCTGCTCGTACACATATCAAGTTGAGGTTCTGATCCATTCATCACCTATGAATATGCTTAATCCACAATTAGAGTTACAATCTGAGAAACTTACACATGTGAACAAGTCACTTGAATCTAACGATATACATGTCCTAACTCTTGATCGCTCCAAAAACCCACTTGTGTTCATCCATTTACAAAACTAACTGTACATCCACCTACATACATGGTCAGAGTACTAACCATCAAGTTTTCTTATTTTTAGTAAGTCACCTAACCATCCGTCATGTTCGAATCCGCCAAACAGACCACGCGAATATCATGGTAAATTGATCATCATGAAGATCTTAAGTTATATGTCCAAACTATCGAGTAATATTTCAACTAGATATGTACAACTGCCACTATTAAGCACGGAGTGTGTCAGCCATAAAAAGAGCATTTTTGTCATCCTTGAGAGATCAGGGCCCAAACTTAACCAAATGAGAGATCTTGAAAAATAACAATTAGTAGTGAAGTTTCGTCTCTCTTGGACGATAAAGTTGCGAGTTACAAACGGCGGTAGTCCAGACAGAGGAAAAGGGTAGATTTGGAATTTTAAACCTGTATAGTCACGTTAACAACAATAATCTATTACTGTTGCGTAAGTGGTTTTTATAATAAGTATCAACCACACATTGTTACAATGTGTGGCCCACTTAGGACTTAGATTTGTCCCATATTTGAGGCCATAGCTGAGCATGATCTTGCAAAGGTGATGAACGGAGCAAATTTCCCACCAAACATCAAGTTGGACTCCACCTTTGCCCCAGCCACTCATGAAAACCAAGAAGTTCACGTGCCTTGCAACTGACTTCTCAGTTCAACGGTAAACAATCCCACGTTGACTAATGGTGTGGCCCACTCAAAACTCGGATCCATTTCAAATCTTGACCCACGACCTAACACCAACACACAAAACAGATGAACGGTGTGGATGGGTGACTCACCTCATTCAGCGCCAATTTTTATCTTAACAAAACTTAAAGTTCAATACGTTTTCCATCCCTTAACGACTACGTACTTAGTTTGAAGACTTTGAAATCATCTTAAAGTCTGAAAATAACCCAAGAGAATTCTTAACAATCCACTAACCTTTGACGAATTCGAACTTGACTCGAATCCAAACTCGACCTGCGACTTAGTGAGTAATGGTTTGGTGTGCAACACCCATGCTCTCTTTCTCTCTTCTTCTCCTCCTTGTTCTTCTTCTTCTTCAAGGTCGAACAGAGAACTCGGATGGGCTAGAAAGTCAACCCATCTGATCCCAACCGGGTTAACTCGATCAAGCACTCGAACTCTCTCTCGCTCCTAGTGCGGGAGTTTGAACGATACCTCCCTTCTTCCGCATACCAAGCTTTTATAAGCCTTCAGTCTACGGGAGGAAGAATCCTAATAGAGGAAGGTTGTGTCTTCCGCAACTCTGTTTACGCACAAGGGTGAAACAGTGCGGATGTCGTCCATACCATCTTGTTTCCAATTCTTCTCGCTACTCTCTTCTTTTCTTTGTTCCAAAAATCGAGTCGGATCTATAAGGGTCACCGTCTAGATGACTTAGATCTTATGATGGAGCCAGCAATCGTCACTTGGATCGTCACCTTGGACGAGGAAGATGATTCCTCTTCAATGTTGGATCATCCCCTATTCTATATTCATTCAGAGTGGCCTCTTCTGGATGGCCTGGGATTGTCGTCCGATGCTCCCTAGCCCACAGAATTTGTGTCCTAGACGTTGTGGAGTGGTGTACGCGATCGTTGATTCCATGTGTTGCGGTTCGTCTCAGTGAAGAAACGGCGGAACACGCGATCCTCCTCCTTTCCTTCCTTCTTGGGCATCTTGGGAGGGGTCGGAAGTCTCCTCATCGAAGTTTGGACGGCTCAGATTGGAGCCAGGCTCCAAGTGTTGGTCGTCCTATGTGTGGAAGTTAGATTGCGTCCAGTTTCTCCATTGTTTGTTATTTGCGGAAGAAATTCGATTTCAGCTCTGTTGTAGTCGGTGGGGTCCACCTTTGATAGTCACACCGTTTATCTGTTTTGTGTGTTGGTGTTAAGTCATGCGTGAAGATCTAAAATGGATCCGAGTTTTGGGTGGGCCACACCATTAGTCAACGTGGGAATATGTTCACCGTTGAACTGAGAAGTAAGTTACATGCAAGGCACGTGAACTTCTTGGTTTTCATGAGTGATTAGGGCAAAAGTAGGGTCCAACTTGATGTTTGGTGGGAAATCCGCTCCGTTCATCACCTTTGCAAGATCATGCTCAGTTATGGCCTCAAATATAAGATAAATCTAAGTCCTAGTTGTGGTTCATACTTACCATAAAAACTACTCACATAACAGTAACAAATTTTTGTTGTTAACTTGACTATATGGGTTTAAAATTGCAAATCTACCATTTTTCTTTGTTCGGACTCCCGTCGTCTGTAACTCGCAACTTTACCATCCAAAAAAAACGAAACTTCACCACCAATTGTTATTTTTCAAGATCTCTCATTTGGTTAAGTTTGGGCCCTGATCTCTCAAGAATGACAAAGATGATCTTTTTATGGCTGACACACTCCATGCTTTATAGTGGCAGTTGTACACATCTAGTTCAAATATTACCCGATAGTTTGGACATATAACTTAAGATCTTCATGATGATCGGTTTATCATGATATTCACGTGGCCCGTTTGACGGATCCAAACATGACGAATAGTCAGATGACTAGCTAAAAATAAGAAACTTGATGATTAGAACTCTGACCATGTATGTAGGTGGATGTATAGTTAGTTTTGTAAATTGATGAACACAAGTGGGTTTTTGGAGCGATCAAGGGGTAAAACATGTATACCGTTAGATTTGAGTGACTTGTTCACATGTGTAAGTTCCTCAGATTGTAATTCTAATGGTGGGCTAAACATATTCGTAGGTGATGAACGAGATGAACGAATCAGAATCTCAACTTAATATGTGTACGAGCGGATGTAGAGATCAAGTAGCTAGTTTATTACGATCGGGTGGTCCAAAATCAAAGTGGACGGTCAAATGTCTATTTCTAGCAGTGCATATTTGACTAAGTGGTTGGTTATGATGAACAAGCGAGGATACTTAGATATATGATGGTCATGTCTTAAAATCAATGGTCGGATGGCTTGATATATAGATGAAGATTATTTCCAATGGTCAGATTCATGTTGGAGAATAGACATAAGGTTATGATAGCTAGATAGTATCATAAATATGTACATATTAAGTTAAATTTCACGGTAACACTCGAGAACTTTCAATACTCGGGTATTGAAAAGTTTGGGGTGTTGCATGCCACATGTTCAACTATTCATCTTTAGGCATCCCACTTGTGCCACATGTGCTAATCTGGTAAACATGCTAGTGACTACCTAAATTTTTTCCAAGAAACTTGCTTTGCCAAACAATAAATTTGAAAATAGATCCTAAATTTCTAGGAAAATCTTGTTGAAAAACAAACAAGGAAAACAATGTTTCCTTTCCCATAGTTTACTGGAAATAAGGATTCCCAAAGAAACACTATTTCCTTTCATGCTTTCCGTGAATCCAAATAGACCCTAAAGTAAAGTGAGAAATGCTAAAAGGAAGAAAAATCAGCCTTAATTTCATAGTTTCACTACAAGTCAAGGGCAGCATGAGTCAGCCAATACAAACTATCAATCAAAAGAAGGTTGGTTCAGGCTGACTCAAGGCATCACAGGTCCTTCATAGCGCATGTTTTGCTGCGGGTCCTCACAGCCTGCTTGTTGAATCTGAAGGTGGACAGCGTGGGATTAATTCATTCTCAAGATAACAGGAGTATGGGTTCATGACCACCTCAAAATTTTCAGAATGAAACTATATTTACACAAGAATATATCAAAAACATAATTGTCTAGTTTGTACTTTGATTAGGTTCTAATGTAGGCCCACGGCCCACCGTAGGGCCCAGCATGTGCTGATTTTGGACTGCCTGTTTATATATCTGGGGCCTAAATATCAAGAGCCACAATTTACTATTTGTGGGAGATATGGGGATGTGATAGATGATATGGTGCTGATTTAAAGATGTGGTTGAAGATTTAATCTTCAACAATTATTATATAGATTTGCTTTTGCTATTATTAGGCTTTTACCATCTTAGGTAGATTATATTGATTTGAAATCAACTAAGATTGGTTTGAAATCAATCTCTTAGTTGGGGAATCCTCATCAAAGATTCATTTACAGTCTAGAAAGGAGGACTGGCGTAGGAGGTAAGCATTTCAAATTTTTCCAAGTGAGAGTTTTCCTCAGCATTGTAAGAAGTGTGAGTTTCTCAAGTATTGTAAAAAGAAGTTTTGACATCAATAAGGTTATTTATCCCTCTCTACTCAACTATTACAGTGGTTGTACTCTTGTCCATTTCTTTACTATTCGGGATCTCATTGACTCAATAACTAGGTTGTACAATTTTGGTATCAGAGCAAGTCTCACCTTTGGGGATTTTCAACTTCGTGTTATCCCCTAATGGTTTCAAAGGGGGTATCATAGGAAGAGTTTCCGCTAGTAACCCAATTGATCTAGAACTCATAGAGCAAGTCGGCCAACTCACGCACACAGTAGGCAATTTCATTAATCAAGCGGGAGATCTCTGGTGTGGAGGGATTCTAGAGACCGAAGTTGAAGCACGTGGAAATAGAGGAGGTCCCCACCAAGGTCTTATCCAACAATATGTGGCCTCGGCTTGTGAAGACACCAATGATCAAATCCTTCTATCGTTGGAACGTGACAGAGAGCCTGGAATTAAGGTAAAAATTCCAAAATTTCACAGCTATTTGCATGTTGATGACTAAGCAAGATGAAAAAAGTGTCCAAGTACAAGGAAATCTTGGATAATCAAAAGGTCAAGTTGGTAGCTATGAAAGTTTTCCAATCACTCGTTAGCATGGCGAGACAATCTCCAAGATGAATGAATTTGTCAAGGTAAGGAGGAAGTAAATTCTTAGGAAAAGATAAAAATGAAGTTCCTACCTGCAACTTACTCCTATGACCTCTATCAAGGATGTCACAATCTACGTCAAGGAAACAAATCGACAAATGAATACACCGAGGAGTTCCCATACATTGACATCATGGGCAGGGTCTCAAGAGTATAAAAATCCAAAGATTTCAAGATAGCTTAATGGTCTTAACCCGAACATTAAAAAAAAAAAAAATGAATTGGCTTTCAAAGATGTATTTAAGATGTCTGATGCATATACTCATTAAAAGCCAGAGAGATAATTAATTGGTGACCTGGGTGATGATTTAGCGCACCACAAGAACCGTCATCAACGATGGGGTAGTATGCGAACTTCCCACGTAAGACAACCACAAGATCTCCATATAGGTCAAGGGATGATAGGTCAACATACAACAATGAAGCCAAAACCAAATCCGGGAGGAGGTGACTATGGACAAAGGACTAATGCAAGGTAAAACTGTAACACCCAGGTTTTCGTAACCCGAGTATAGAATTCTATTTACGAAAACCCAAGTATTTACCTGGAAGAACAAATGTATGTATAATGCAAGCCCGTGGGCATCAAAGTACGAGGAAAAAAACTAAATATGGTACGCCATCAAATATCAAATATCATCAAATCATAGTCCACTCAACTGGGGACTTAGTACAAACCCAAGGTCATAAAATGTTTTAACAAAACTACAATAGAAAATATACTAATATCTACTAGTTGATCCATAGAACTCAACCACATCCCGACAGGGCTCCTCCTCGAGGAGCTCCTCTCCCACCCTATTAGGGTCAACATTGGGGTCTGCTTCGTAAGCTCTCCCATCTAGAGCTATCCATGCATCATCTGTATAGTTGTATATTCAAAAAATGAGTGGCCAGCTCAGTGTGAATTCCCCTCAAGATTACACACAATTGCATTAGTTAAGTATAGTTATACCGAAAAACATACAAAACCATCCACGATACAATCTTATTTAAATACATAAATGCGTGAATGCACATCAACTACGGATGCTCATCCAGTTGGCTTTTGGGCAAAACTCACGAGTGGGGCAAGACCCACATGCAAGTGACTAATCACCAGTGGAAATACATCAAGTACATGCGTAGAAACTAGCTCACACAAATTGGGTCGATTGCCGATGGTCTGGGAGCTAGTGAAACATACCACAACAAAGGATACGTGCTACAACATTCAGAATTGGCCACCCGTCATCGCTTGTATGCCACATATGCATGACTAGCCCAACCATTATTTTTTCAATTGCAAACAGTCATATTAAGAAAGCTCAAAGGTCACTATTGGGAGCTCGTTACCCAGCATATGCCGACAACTCGGGCATAGTGCCTCATACCACCATCTTTGGCTTATAAGACTCCGACACTAGGTTGTTTAATAGTAACCTCCTCAACTAGTAGCCAATCATAATTCAACAAGTGGAACTTACCATCGCAGAGTTATATGAAAAATAATCCATTGAGTCACATAGGGCAAATATTCAATCGAAGCCACATAGGGCAAATATTCAATCGAAGCCACATAGGGCAAATATTCAATCGAAGCCACATAGGGCAAATAGTCACATAGGCACAAACTATCCACAAGATGCGATAAAATGGGTTATATGAAAAATAAGGATGCGATAAAATGGGATTATCTCCAAAAAGTCACATAGGCACAAACTATCCACAAGATGGTAAGTCCACAACAAATTTCCATTTAATCCAATACACAAAATGGTTTGAAACTTTTAGAAGCGGATTAAGAGGGCTATATATGTACAGCTTTCTTTCCATTTCAGGAAAGGAGCCCTAAAATTTAGTGGGGAGAGAGAGAGAGAGAGAGAGAGAGAGAGAGAGAGAGAGAGAGAGAGCCAAACGGGAGTTCTTGGGTTGGGTCGCACCACACCGAGTCGGACTGAGTCTTGCTTGCATCTAGGATAAGTCCACACTTGGTTCAAGTCATTTTAGAGAGAAAATAGAGGGAAGGAAAGAGAAGGCGAGGGGCAATAGGAACAGGTCAACTCAGTCGTGGAGTTCAGTCAGGACAGTTGGGGTTTGGTTCCAGTGAGTATGAGCAACTCAAGCTCCACCTGAAGGAGTCGTTGGGCTGAGTCGGGTCAGTTCATCCATCCTGATTCTCCCAGCGAGTCGAGTCTTAGGCCGAGCCAAAAGCAGCAGGTGCCTAAGCTCACCAAATTGACTCTCATGGTTATCAAGTCACCACAGCGGGTCAGGCCGAGTTTGTCGAGTCACGACGTGTTTGGGTAAAAACTCGGAGGTCGTTGGACTCTCAAGGAGTAGTGCAGGGAGACAACACTATTTAGTAGTGTGATTTCACTTAGGGTTGTCGTCCGTCAAGATTCATCCGGCAAGTCGAAAACTCAGGCCGAGCTGGTTGCAGCAAATGCAACTCCTACCGAGTAAGCCCGTCTGAACGGTTGGGTTGATCCAAACCATACTCTTCCTAAGTACCAATCAGGTATGTGCCATCCATTCGACTAATAGGTAGTGACACAGCAACGTTGTGGTCAACCCAAGTTAACTCGTTTCAACCATAGAGACTGACTCGGTAATCCCCAGGTCCTGGTTAGTTCAAGAGTTGGATTTGGCTCTTGAATCCTCAATCCTCCCAAGTCAAGCTGAAATCTAATGGCTTGGACTCTGTTGTGCCAGTTGAGTACAAAGCGAGTCGAGCTTTTGGGACAACTCGATTATGGGGACTCAATGCGTTGGGATGGATGAATGTCCATATCAGCACGCTACAATAACATCAGATGTAGGACCTACTGTGGTCAGGTTTACCTCATCCCTAATGGGATTATAAGATTGATGAATGAGCCACATTCAACTCATTTCGAGCTGAGTTAACTTATCTTATTTTGCTAAGTCTCTTTTGAGTGAATCTGTGAAGAGGGAGTTCACTTAAGAATGTTTATCTTGCTCCAAGACAAATCTAGGCTAATGAAGTTATCGATCAATGACTAGGCTTGCGTCACCACCTAACCTAGCAGGCAATCAAGCAAGGTGGCTTCTACTTCGTATCTTTATAGCCAATTTCTCTTTGACGATTAAGAAGAAACCTAACGGTCAACTTCAAATCTTGATGTAGGAGGTTGTGCAATTCTATCACTCTTGAATTATTAGAATTGGATGTTAATTGTTGGAAGACGTTTGGTTAAGAGGTAAGACGGCTCTCTAACCGTTCATTGGGAATCAATTAAGGCTTGATCTGGGTCTAATGAATCCTAACCTTACTTGCATGATAGGTGTTCGAATTTTTCTAAACTCTACAGTACATTTGAGCCAAAGGTGTTCTCTTGTAAGGTGATGACCTTTTCCCTTCAGCTTTCTACTTTCATGTTAGTTTAAGCGATAGTTTCCTTTAATATTGATTGATAATTGATAGTTTTATTTTATGATTACCCATGTTAGTTATTGGAATTGATCCTCAAAGCATATGCTCAACATTTATTTAGTACAAACACTTACATGTTGCTCTTGAATATCTTCTCATACTTGTGGATTGTCTATGAAACTTCAATTGCTACATCAATTAGTAGAAAAGTCCACTTATATATGTATATCCATACTTGAGATGTAACTTGATTGATTGTGACTACAATGGATCCTCGAACTTGTGGCTATTTTGTGTATTGGATTAAATGAAATTTTGTCGCGGACTTACCATCTTGTAAATAGTTTGTGCCTATGTGGTTTTTCAAGGATAATCCATTTTTTATCACATCCTTTGATAGACTATTTGCCCTATGTGGCTTTGATTCAATATTTGTCTTATGTGGCTTTAATTTAATATTTACCCCATGTAGTTTCGATTGAATATTTGCCGTGTGGCTTGATGGGTTATTTTTTGTATAACACTTCAATAGTAAGTTCCACTTATTGAACTATGATTGGCCACTAGTTGAGAAGGTTATCATTAAACATCCTAGTGTCGAAGTTTGATGAGCCAAGGATGATGGTATAGGACACTATACCTGAGCTGTAAGCCTATGCTAGATGACGCGCCCTCCAGAGTGACCTTTGAGCTTTCTTAATATGACTGTTTACAATTGGAATAATAATGGTTGGGCTAAGCATGCATTCAAGGTATACAGGCGATGACGGATGGCTAAATCTGGATGTTGTAGCATGTATCTTTTATCGTGGTATGTTTCGCTAGCTCCCAGACAACCGACAATTGACCCAATTTGTGAGCTAGTCACTACGCACGTACTTGATGTATTTTTGTTGGTGACTGGCCACTTGCATGTGGGTCTCGCCCCACTCGTTAGTTTTGCTCGAAAGCCAAATGGATGAGCATCCCCAATTGATGTTCATTTACACATCCATGCATTTAAATAAGATTGCATCGTGGATTATTTTGTATGTTTTCCTGTATAATTATACTTAACTAATGTGGTGGTGTGCAATCTTGAGGAGAATTCACACAGAGCTGGCCACTTATTCTTTGAATATACAACCGTACAGATGATGCAAGGATAGCTCTATATAGGGGAGCTTACAAAGCAGACCCCGATGTTGACCCCTTTAGGGTGGGAGAGGAGCTCCTCAGGGAGGAGCCCCGTTAGGACATGGTTGAGTTCTATATATTAGTATATTTCCTATTGCAATTTTGTTAAAATATTTCATGACCTGGGGTTTATACTAAGCCCCCAACTAAGTGAACTAGGATTTGATGATATTTGATGGCGTACCATGCTTAGTTTTTCTCCCTCGTACTTTGATGCCCACGAGCTCGCATAATACATACATTTGTTCCTCTAAGTAAATACCCGGATTTTCATAAATAGAATTCTATACTCGAGTTACGAAAACCAGGGTGTTACAAAAACAACACTCTTTTCACATACTTTTAAGTATGGGCCAATGTTCGTAGTATCGGTATTGTGTTATGTATCGCACGCATGGGATATAGATACATATCGGTTATTGCACAGGATATGTCGTTTGTATCAAGTAATGCATCGCACATTTTGGGAAACATGGGGAAACATTGGGAAATTGGTTGAGTTTTTCAATGACATTTTAGAGACTGTTAAAAATACCTATAACATTTCAAAAAAAAGGTGCACATAATAGGTTTCCTTTGTATAGGGTCATAAGCTATGCACTGCCTGACTAAATTAATACAACTATATTCAAAGTGAACTCATTAACATTTATAAATATAAGAAGACATTAATGAAAACACGACTGATTCATTCAAAAGCAAAAGAAGAAGTAGAAATTGAGCATATGTAATGATCATTTCATCAAACACTCTTAAATGTTTTGAAATTAGACTCAATTGACTGCTATTAAAAGTGAGATTTCGAAGAAAAAAAATACTTTTATAGTTTTCTATTAATTTTTAATTAAAAATAATATTTCTCTGAATTCTGACAAAAACTTAATAAATCAATAGATCAAGCTTCATGCATGTTTGATTGGAGTACAAGATTACAAGCAATTTGGGAGAAATTGGGAGAATTTTTAATTTTTCCCAATTCCCCCCAAATCGGGCCACCTACCATCAAATCTCAAATCTAAGGTTGAAATCCTTGATTTTCCATACAAAACATGAAGAATCAAGAATTTCTCATGATTTCACACTAATTTTATATGATTAAAAAAAAATACGCATAATGCAGGGGCCTTTTCACGCTGGGCTCAAGTAGGGTTGCCTGTGGGATGCAGGGGCACACTCGGAGTGGGTGGCCCATGTGAGGCGGGTGGCTCGCGTGAGGCAGGTGAGTCATGTGTAGCAATACCCATGTGATTTAGGGCCCACGAAGGGGGTTCGGCTAAGGTCCTAACCCATGAGATATGGGGCCTGGGCTATGAGATGAAGGGATTGATTCATCATGCTTTAACAGTTCGAGCTTTTAGAGCAGCAGTGGTTAATTGTCCTACATCAAATTGGTATCAGAGCAGGAGGTCTCGTGTTCGAGACTCCTCACCGAGGGTGATTAATGCAGGGACATTTTCACACCGGGCTCGAGTGGGGGTGAGGTTGCCTGTAGGATGCAGGGGCACAGTCAGGGTGGATGGCTCGTGTGAGGCGGGCCCCACCCGTGTGAGGCGGGTGGCTTGTGTGAAGTGATACCCATGTAATTTGGGGCCCACGAGGGGGTTCGGCTGAGGTCCTAACCCATGAGATGTAGAGCTTGGGCTATGAGATAAATGGATTGATTCGCCATGCTCTAACGGGGTGAGCTTTTAGAGCAAGAGGTTAATTGTCCTGCATCAACTCATCTTTTGAGAATTAGGCCCAAATGCAAGAAAATCTTGATTCTAATTTCAAATGTAGGTTTTTCTCCCAAATCCAAGTGAATGATGGGCCGAAATCCATCCACAAACAATTTAGAAGAGAGAAAACTAAAGAAAAATCATGAGAAATCGGATTTGGGGAAAGATATCACAATATCTCACCGAAACATTGCGATATTTCGACCGATACGTACGATTTTTTTTTGCATTTGCAGCTATACTCTAGGAATGTTTCGTATCCCTAGAGTGTAGTATCGATAATATTGGCCGATAGTATCGATACTACAAACATTTGTGTGGGCAACCAGGATATAATTCTTTTCATTATCTTGAACATCAACGCATGCAAATAAAAGTTGAAGATAACACAATATTGAGGACATGCATATGAGGATGGGGTGCATGGTTAAATAACTAACGAACCAAGCTATCAACATCTCAGGTAATTGTTAAGGAAAGCAGTAAGAACATTTTCTCACAAGAAATGGTGGATAAATTAAAACTCAAATAACATAAACATCAACACCCATACCAGATTCATTAGTTCAAGAAAAGGGAAGAAGTTTCAGTTAACTACAAGTGCTTAGATTCATTCTCCATTGTCCAAGTAGAAGGATGAGGTGTGGTGTGACGCAGTCCCCATGGATGCATGCCACATTTTGTTAGGGAGATCGTGCTTTTAGGACTAAGATATGGTGTATTTGACTCAGGTTAACACCTATTCCTTTGTCGAGAATGGTGTAAACATCACATTGCACCCAATGAAACATCTTCCAGCACCTAAATTTGATAAAGATGAGAGTCAAAAATTGCTCGGGACAAGTTTAAAGAGAAAATTAAGGAGACTAGCATCCTAAATGTCTCGGTTGCTAAAGAAGGCATAAAATCGTTAGATGTTCTTGCCTCCTATACAAGAGCTCCTTCATGAATATGAACACTTGGTGACTAAAGAACTCTCGACTAGACTTCTTCCTATGAGGAACATTTGCACCACATTGCTTTAAAGTCAAGTTCAAGTCTATTGAATCTTGTACACTGTCAAATGAGTCCGGCCGAACATGCCAAGCTCTAGAAACAGGTTGCTAAGTTGCAACAAAAGGTTTTAATTCGGAAAATATGTCACCATGAGTTATTCCTGCATTATTAACCCCTAAGAAAGATGAATCTTAGAGGATGTGTGTGAATAGTCGTGCAATCAACCAGTAACCATCTAGAACCGATTTCTCACTTCCCACTTGAACGATATACTGGACATGTTGCATGGAACGAAGGCATTTTCAAACATCAATCTGAGGAGCAAATATCATCAAATACCATATCTGGCCCAAGGACGAGTGGAAGACCACATTTAAGACTCGAGGCGGGTTGTTTTGTTATTAGGCTAATGACAGAGGTACTCTGCTCATTTATGAAAAAGTTCATAGTTGTTTATTTCAATGATATTCTGGTTTTTAGTCCTAATTCATTTGTTCACGTTGATCACTTACAACAAATATTTGATGTATTTTGGAGGGAGTTACTATTTGTTAACTTGAAAAAGTACTCCGTACTTATCAGTAGTGTTGTATTTTTTGGGTATATTGTCTAAAGAAGAGATTAAGGTTGACCCGGAGAAAATCAAGAATATTTTACAAACCCTTTCGAAGTTCGTTCTTTCCATGGCTTGATGATGTTTTACAAGAGATTTATCCAGAATTTCATTACAATTATTTATTGTACATTCGATCACATGCGCAGAGGCAAGTTCAAATGGAGTAAAGCGGCAAACCCAAGCTTCAATACCATTAAAAAAGAAAAAGAAGATGACAAAGGCTCTAATTCTTACACCTTTAGACTTCAATAAAGTATTTGAAGTGGAAAGCAACACTTCAAATGTTGGCATTGGCATGATATTAAGTCAGGAAGGAAAGTCAATCTCTTTCTTTAACGAGAAGCTTAATGATGCACGGAAGAACCACTCCACTTATGATCTCGAATTCCATGCAATGGTCCAGGCGCTACAATATTGGAGGCATTACCTAATTCATCGAGAATTCATTCCATACTCAACCCCCAAGGCGTTGAGGCATATCAACTCCCAAAAGAAGCTAAGTGCTCATTATGAAAAGTGAATGGCTTCCCTACAAAAATATAATTTCCATTTATGCCACAAAGCTAGAAGTCATAAAAATGTGGTAAATGCTTTAAGTAGGAAGGTGGTTCTACTAGGAACACTTGCCGTGAAAGCCATGGGATTCGAGGCATTAAAAGAACAATACAAGGAGGACCCCATCTTTGGCAAAGTGCTCGATGGATGTGTGGATGGCTGAGATCCAAGATTTGAATTCATCTCACACAATGGATGTTATTCAAGAGTTCTCGCTTGTGCATTTTCGAAGGATAATTATAAGAGAAGATTATATCTAAGCCACATGAAGGAGGACTAGGTGGAAACTGTGAAAGAAATAAAATAATGGTCATGGTGGAGGGAAAATGCTACTAGTCTCATATGCGTTGAACAGTTCGTAGCACGATGTTACCAATACCAAGTCTCCAAAAGTCACGTGCAAAATACCGGCCTTTATACACCTCTTTCCATTCTGGTTGCACTATTGGTAGAAATTTTATGGACTTCATTTTGGGTCTTCCTCGGACACAAAGGGGAGCATATTCAATTTTCCTTGAGGTAGACAGTTTTTCAAAGGTGGCCCACTTCATTTCATGAAAAAAGGCGATGGACACTACGCATATCGCCAACATATTCTTCACAGAAATTATGCAACTTCACCGATTACCAAAAAAAATTAACTTCGAACCATGATTCAATGTTTGTGGGGCACTTCTGCGCAAGTTATGGAAGTGGTTGGAGACTAAGTTAACTCTCTGATGCATATCATCCTCAAACAGACAGTCAACCGAGGTAGTTAACAGGAGCCTAGGTAACCTCTAGAGGAGGGCAGGCCCATGGCCCATCGTAGGGCCCAGCATGTGCTGATTTTAGACTGTTTATTCATAGATTTGGGGCCTAAATATCAAGAGCCACAATTTACTATTTGTGGGAGATGTTGGGGGATGTGATGGATGACATGGGCTGATTTGAAGATGAGACTGAATACTTCGAGGATTATTTCATATATTTACTTTTACTGTTATTAGGCTTTTGACATCTTAAATAGATTAGATTGATTTGAAATCAATCTCTTAGTTAGGAAAATCCTCATTAAAGATTCATTTAGGGTCTATAAGAGGGGGAGTGGTTTAGGAGGTAAGCATTCCAAAAAATTTATCAGTGTGAGCTTTTCTTAAGAATTGTGAGAAGAAGTTTGATATCGATAAAATTATTTCTCCCTTCTATTCAACTATTCTTGTGGATGTTCTCTCGTCCATTTCTTTACAATCCGCATGTTGAGATCTCATTGACTCAATAACCAAGTTGCACCAATAGTTCATGGTTCACATTTCACTGGGTGCCTACTCAATCTAAATTGAGTTTTATTAACCATCAGTTCCCCACTAAGTTCATAGACTTTATTTAGACATTTTATGAATCTAATTGGTTTAGGATGCATTTGAAGTTACTATGTTTGGATTAAGTAGAACCACCATTGTGCACAATTCTTGTATTTGGTGAACTAAGCACACTTCCCATTTGGGGTTTTTTTCTGGATAATGGGATTTCCAAAACTTTCCAAACAAAAGCTGTTTTCGGATTTAAAACCACATTAATTTAAATGGGGCGCAATGGCAATTTGCGTCCTTTCCCAAATAGTTCACAAAGTGGCCTTTAAATCTCATTATATGTCTCGTGCTCAAGCATTTCCGAGCCCAAATTTCAATCCACATGATGAATTCAAGTCATGCGAGCTCCAACTACTTGCAAATTTAGGTAAATGCAAGGGTTGGGAGGGCAAACCAAGGAGCGAACTTCGTGAATTCAAGATTCAAGAACTCACCGCCAAATCATGAACAAATTTGCAAAGAAGTGCAAAACAAGAAGATCCCACTCAACTTGAAACACGAGTAATAGCAAATTCAGCAAGTACAGTATGTATGAAAAATATGCAATGCATGAGAAAATAGCCGGTAAAAGACAACATACACACGGCGTGTTTGGATGCATTATTGCATAGAGTCACAATTATTAGTCTAACAAATGGGAAATAACCAAATTGCAATTTTGGTTCCTTAGCATTTGTATTGGGGATCTGAGCTCCAAATTGCAATTCGCTTACTTTCAAGTTGAAATTGGATGAAAGCCAACTGCAATAAGAGAGCTACTTCTTCCTTATGAAAGGAAGTGATCACAGTGAAACATGAAATACCACCTTTTGTTTTTGGAAAATGAAGAAACAGACTAAAATGGAGTGAAACAGGAAATGCCACCTTTGATGGACAGTCGATGGGATTCCTTCTTCAACACCATCGGTCAAAACCCTGATAAGCTCACAGCTCACAAACAAGCACCAACTGTCTCTGTCTCAATCTTACGCCGTAAGACATACTGATGCAACAATGTAAGCCTTGCGGTCTCAAATGCGAAATAACCCAACGCGGCAAAACACGCGCTGTGAAGGACCCGGGGGCCCATCCCTCGGGTCAGCCCAACCCAGCCTTCTTCCTTCAGAATCTGCCTTATCATTGTAGAAACCCCCCCGTACACTGATGCCACAATCTTAATCTTCGCCACATCTCCCTGAGTCATCAGACGGGTCTTCACCACATCCAATGGCGTTGTCAGCGATGCCGAGATCGCGCCAGCAAGAGCTCCACAGCAGACGCTCTGGATCGGCTCGAGATGAGCTTGGCCAGTTCTCCTCAAGACAGCGGATTTCAAGTACTCAAATGACGAATAGCTCAAAACTCCAGCAGGTAAATTGCGAAGCAATGTCGCTGAATATCCAGCATAAAGACCCAAGATTCCATCTTTCTCTAAAATTCTCAACAAGACTTGCCAAGACCGCCCAGTGACAGACCCTGCCTGCATCCGCTGAGTGATCAGCTCTTTCGGGACCATGATTGCAGAAGAGACAATATTGCCCATTGCCCCAGCAGTAGGGGGGATGAGAAGCGGGGGGTAGTTTGGCAATTTGGACAGGATGGACTTACCGAACTCACAGGTGCCGAAGTAGATGGCGGAGGAGAAGGTGGACCCCACGATGACCGCGGAGACACCGCTGTAGAAGCCGAGGATCCCTTGTGACTGGAAGGTCTTGACAGCGGCATCGAGGGCAGAACTGTAAATCTGGGAGGCGCCCTTGGTTTGGAGTTTGGTCTTAACGGTGTCAAGCGGGTGGAGGCAGACATAGGTGAAGGCCCCGGCAATGCCACCGGCCATGGCACCGATGATGGATTTCTCGAGTACCGAAAGGCTCTTCATGAGGCGCTGGTACTGCATTCTGATGCTAGTTTTCGTTGTGGAAGAGCGTTTTAGCAATTTTTGGGGTGTGGATTTTATCGGGCTTTCCTCAGTTTCAACTGAGAGAGAAGTGGAGCAGAAATTGAGCTGCTTCCTGCATTTGGTGGGGGCATTTTGGGAAGATGGGAAGTTCGGGAAGGGCAATAGGGGGAGTTTCAGAAATTTCTGAGATGTGGGTTTTGTTGGGTTGTGTTGGATTTCAATGGGGAGAGAGATGGAAGGGAAACCGAAAGGGGTGGTAGTGGTGTTCTCTTCCATGCAATTGGTAGGGCCATTTCGGGAAGATGAGAAATTTGGGAAGGGCAAAAAGGGGATTTTCAGAAATTTCTGAGAGACGGATTTTGTTGGGTTATGTTGGGATTCAATGGGTATAGAATTGGAAGAGAAATTGAAGGGGGTAGTGGTGGTGGTGTTCTCCTCCCTGCACTTGGTAGGGGCATTTTGGGAAGACTGGAAATTTGGGAAGGGCAAAGGAGGGAATTTTAGAAATTTCTGAGATGTGGGTTTTGTTGGGTTTTGTGGTCTTTGTTGGGTTTCAATGGAAAGAGAAACAGAAGAGAAATTGACAGTGGTGGTGGTGGTGGTGGTGGTGGTGTTGGTGGTCTGCTTCTTGCATTTGTTAGGGGCATTTTGGGAAGAAGTGGGAGTTTGAAGGGGTAAAAGGTTGATGAAATGGTGGAAAATGGAGTTGAAATCAGGGGCATTTAGGGGATAAAAATGTTGTTGCTGGAGGTTGGGAGATTGAGATGGAAGGGCAAAAGAGGAAGAGATTTTGGCTTCCATGGTTGGTCTGGATTTTGGAATTGCCGAGATGAAAAACCCGAAGAATGTTTTGATAGGTGTGTGTGTATGATGAGTACTTTCACATACAACCGCGTGTTTTTTTCCATGTCTTTTTAAGATAGTTAAAAAATCTGAGTCGTTCAAAATATGGGGCCCACTATATAGATTTCATATACTGAAATCAGTCCTGTCCCGCTTTTTCATTTCACATGTTTATATTAATTCAGACCATTGGTTGTATATTAATTTCTTTAAAATACACCTATTTGAATAGCCTTTCAGGAAAAACGTTTTTTGAAAAATTAATTTGATACCTTTTTTTACATTTTTAACGGTTTAGATTTCTTTAAAATATGACCCATTATTTACAAATTTATGCTGTATATGAAGGTTTACGTACAGTGTCGGTTTGTGACGTACATGGTACTGAAGTCGTCGGCTATGCTGATGATACTCGCGCGAGTGAGATGTTGAAGGGCCTTTCAGCTAGCGTACTGACATGAAAAGTGTGTGAAGATCCTATCCATTGGCTTAGCTTTTTGAATAAGCAGCTTCACTGATGAAATGGACCTCGGTTAGCTTTGAGGAAAAACCAACGGTCAATAATTAACCTCCATTTGTGGCCGGATTAATGAGACTCATCTGATTATTAAATTCAGGGCATGCTGAAAGTTACAAACATCTGATGAATGGATCTGATCTTCCATCCCTATGCCGCGTGTAGATGGTTACAGTGAGGGCCCCTCTTCATCTCACTTGCGCGAATCCTACCAGCAGGAACGTATTGTGTCCCACCCGCGCCCGGACGGTAATCCGTCCGGGCAGGGCTATGTGGGCCCACCATGATGTAAGTATTTTATCCACACCGTTAATATTTTTTATATGATTATTTTAAGGCATAAACCAAAACTTTAGATAGTTTCAGGCTTATTTGGACCACAAAGTGAGGATTAAATTCCACCATTAAAAACTTCCTGGGAGCTGGAGAAGTGTCGGATCAAGATGAAATTTGTATTTTCACTTCATCCAAGTCTTCATGACCTTATTAATAGGTTGGGTGGTAAAGTAACATCACCGTGGCCTTTAGAAAGGTTTCAACGGTTGTTGTCATTATCACTGCAGCTTCCTTTGATGTGGTCCACTGGATCTATATTTCTGCTTCATTTTTTGTATAATAACTTAAAATGATCCGCGAAAAGCGATGACGGGTGTGGATATAATACTTACATTACGGTGGGCCCCACAGAGCCCTACCCAGATGGATTACTATCCGAACGGGGTAGGACGCAATCCGCGTCCCTACTTGTATACCCTTGGGGCGGTACGTGGACGATGTTTTGCCTCGATTGTGTCTGACGTCCACTACCGTGGGGATCCGACGTGGCCGCATCGTCAGGGAAGTAGATTGGCTGGTGTACCTCTCACCAGCCTTATAACTGTTGTACTGACGTGAGCGAGTTTGGTGGGTCTGATTAAGAGGTATGTGTTATATCAAAATCGTCCATCCATTTGGCGAGCTCGTAGTAAGACTTGAGACAAAAAATAAGGAAGATCTAACTATCAACGTCTACCATTGAAATCCTTTTTCGAGTCGCATAAGTTTTGGATCAATATGAATTTTGTTTTCCTCTTCATTAAGGTCTTTGTGACCTTATGAACAGATTAGATGGAAAATAAATGTTATGGTGGGACCTATGAACTGTTTAATGGTGAAAATCATTATCTCCGCTACTATTTGCGATGTGGTCCGAATGATCTTTGGATATGATTCATTTTTTGTATAATGCTTTAAAATGATCTTTAAAAATAGATGAACGATGTAGATATAATAAATACATCACTGTGGGGCCCATGTAACTTTGATCTCCTTTAAACTGTTCGTACAACTCAGAGCTCAAGGAGCGGTCAGTGCTCGTTTTTGCAGGACACGTACCTACAGCAACTATATAGCTAGTGTGAGGTACATCAGCCAATCTGCTTCCCATCGTCAGATGACCTAGGTCGTCTGTCTAAGTAAGCTCTACCTTAGTTAAGGAAGCGGATTGTAGAGCTGGACAATCCTGACCTGATCCGGTGGATCCGACCCAATCCGATGGCCTAGATTTGTGCGGATCGAGTAGGGCAGTCCAGATCTAAAAGCTTTTCAAGTCGAGTTCGGATCCATACCTACTCGGACCAATCTGATCCAGAATCCGATTCGCTTGGATCCGATCTAATCTAATCCGGAGTGGATAAACCACATGCATTTTCACAGTGGGCCCCAGCAGAGTTTACTCAGTACGATAAAAGCCAGAAGCAGATTTGCTGGTTACCACACACCAGCTATATAGTTGTTGTAGGTATGTGTCATGTGCGAAGACGAGTATTGGCAGAGACAGATTGGCTACTCCCCTTGACACCAGCCCCGTGGTTGGTGGTCAGTACTCTATGAGCCCCACCATGATGTATGTGTTTCATCCATTCCGTTTATCCATTTTACAAATCATTTTAGGGCGTTATACAAAAAAAAAAAATTGATAGGGATATAAATCTCGGGTGGACCACACCACAGGAAAACAATAATAATTGGATATCCACCATTATAATCATCCTAAGGCCCATTGTACTGTTTATTTGAAATCTAATATATTGATTGGGTCATAAGGACGCAGATGAAAGGAAACAATAAATATCAGCTTGATCAAAAACTTTTATGGCCTCCAAAACGTTTTTAATGGTTAACGTTCATTCAACATTGTTTCTTATAATGTGGTCCACTTGAGATTTTGATATACCTCTTTTTTTCTCATAACATAAAATGATCTATAAAAATAGATGGAGGGCGTGGATGAAACACATACATCATGGTGGGCCTACAGAGTACCGACCACCACCCAATGCAAGGGGAGTAGCCAATCTGTTTCCAGTACTGGCGCTCCTTGAGCTTTGAGCTGTACAAACGTTTCAAAGGAGATCAAAGTTATATGGGCCCCACAGTGATGTATTTATTATATCTACACCGTTCATATATTTTTAGAGATCATTATAGAGCATTATCCAAAAAATGAATAATATCCAAAGATCATATGGACCACACCACAAATAACAGTAGAGAATGATTTTCACCGTTAAACAATTCGTGTGATCCACTTGATAGTTAGATCTGTCTTATTTTGCGTCTCAAGCCTTAAGACTAGCTTACCAAATGGATGGACGGTTTGGATATAACACATACCCCATGATTAAACCCATGAAACTCGCTAACGTCAATACAGAAGTCACACTGTGCACAGCTGCACTTGCGTGAAAAGCACATCACTGCACTTTTATGCAATGCACGTCAACAGTTCGATAAAAACGCGGATACGGTAGATGGACAATTCTTTCAGAGTCATGTGGGGCCCACCTTGATGTATATGTTTTATCTAAGTTGTTCATCCATTTTAACATATCATTTTAGGCATTGAGCACAAAAAAGCGGTATATTGAAGCCTGAAGTGGACCACACCACATGAAACAATTGGATTAAGTTCATACAATCTGAATCATACCTAACCCGATCCGACTCGGTTTCCCTAACTGAGTCGGACTCGGTTCAGGTCAGGCTAACCATGCATTGGATCGGTCTGAGTCAGGTGACCTAGACTCAGTCCCGGATCGGATCGAGTTCGAGTCAGACCATTGAGATTTCGGATCGAATCGAGCTGGACCTAATTCGATCCGATCCGGATCGATGCCCAGCTCTAGCGAATTGGATGGTGTACCGCACACCAGCAACCTGGCTGGTGTGTTGACGTCACCAAGTTTTGTGGGGCCCACCATGAGGCACGTGTTACATCATTGTCCGCTCATTTTGCGAGATTGTTAATGTTTGAGCATAAAAGAAAAATAAGACAGATCTAAAAGATTTAGTGGACCATGATGCATAAAGCAGCGGGAGATTGAACATCTACCATTAAAGCCTTATCAGGGATTGCAAAAGTTTTCGATCAATTTGATATTTGGTTTTTCTATTCTTCTACGTTTGAATGACATTACAAAGGAAAAATATTGCCATGGGCTCTATTAATATTTTAACAATGAGAATCATAATCTCAACTACTATTTGTGATGTGGTCCACTTCAACTTTGGACATGACTTATTTTTTTGGGCACATTTACTAAAATGATCTTGCCAAATTAACGGACGATGTAGATATAAAAAATACATCATGATAGGCCCCCATAAAACTTTGATCTTATTTCCATTGTTCATATATGGGATGGAGTAGTGTCGGGCTCTTCTTCTTCATACACCACGTGCATACGCCAACAAGGTCACTAGTGTGTTGTACAACAGCTAATCTACTTCCCTTGGTTAATAGTGGCATGAATATCACTCGTGACAAATCGCTTGGAAACCACTAGCCACTGTTTCGTGAAGAAAGGGATGAGAATTGTGTCCTACCCCCACCTGTCTTTAGCCCTGAATGGGCAGTTTTATGGGCGGCCTTACCGTGATATATTTGTTTATCCATGACACCCATCCTTTCTCTCATATCATTTTAAGGTACATGCACAAAAAATGAAGCATATCCAACTGTCAAGTGGACCACACTAAATAAGCAAACCACACCAAATAATAAGTTTGGGTTGCATTAAATGCATAAAGTATTAAATGCTCGTAATCTATGGCACAGTTTACTTGAGTGTTGGATCTGCCTTAATTTTATACTCATGCCTTAAAATAATATAAGAAAAATGAATAGATGTATGTATTACCTCCAATCAGGGTCTGTGCATGTAAACGGGAACACGAATGTTGGTGTTAAAATAAAATTGATTAAGGAGAATTCATCCATGTTATGGCACAAGCGACTCGGTCACATTTCTCAAGAGGAAATTAAGAGACTTATGAAATGAGAAATTCTATATACATTGGACTTCATGGATTTTACAATCTATGTAATTTGCAAAAAGGGAAAGCAGACAAGAATAAATAAATTAAGTGTCATCAAGACTACTAGTCTCTTAGAGATGATGCATACAGATATGTGTGACTCATTCCCCGTATCTTATTGGAATAGACAAAAGTATTTCATAACCTTTATAGGTGATTTTTCTCAATATGGATACCTATACTTCATGATAAATCAGATACCTTTAATATATTTAAAATCTTTAAGTCTGAGGTCAATATATAATTAACTTGACAAAATGATTAAAATTGTCAGATCTGACTGTAATGGTGAATACCATGGCAGATACGACGAATTAGGATATAATCCAAAACCATTCACTAGATTATACTAAGAACATGACATCGTTGCTCAGTATACCATGTCCGGTATGTCATAACAAAATTATATAGTCGATAAATGAAACATGACCCTAAAAGACATGGTTAGGTCTATAAATATTTATTCAACTCTTTCGAAATCATTATGGGGTGATGCATTAAAGTGAATGGTTTACATCATTAATCATGTTCCGAATAAGGCTGTCAATAAAACTCCATTTAAAATGTAGATGAGAATGAAAACCAATGTTAAATACTTTCATGTGTGGGGTTGTGCCACTGAAGTAATGATTTATAATCCACATAAAAGAAAATTGGACTCAAGAACCGACAATAGGTATTTTATCGACTATCATGAAAGGTCGAAGGGATTCAAGATTTATTGTCCCTCGCATACTCCAAGGATAGTTAAATCATGGATTGTAAGAATTCTTGAGGACAACAATAAGGGTGCACAATATGAAAACTTTGTTTTTGAGGATCAAAGGGTGACTGATCCCGCATCAATTATAAAAATGTGATCAACCCATTTTTCATTCCACAAATGAGAATGATTGATTATAGGCTCCACAAGACACTCCTATTATAAAAGAATCACCTAATCGGGAATAAGTGTTGTTAAAGAGATCTGTAAGGGAGAGGAAGCCAGTGATACCTAATGATTATGTTGTATATCTTCAAGAGCATAAGTCTGACATAGGTGTTGAAGATGACACTGAATCTTACACACGAGCGAAACAAGGTGTAAAATCATCTTAATGGATCAATACCATGAAAGATGAACTAAAGTCTATGAAAAGACAACAACAATATTTGAGATTTAGTCGATCTAACCGAAGGGGTGGTGCTTATTGGTTGTAAATGAGTTTATAAAACCAAGCGGGATGCCAAAGGGAAAATTAAACGATATAAAGCCTGATTAGTCGCGAAGGGATTCACTTAAAAGAAATGCATTGATTTTAAAGAGACTTTTTTTCACCAGTCTCTAAAAATGACTAATTTTGGATTGTTATAACACCAGTGGACTAATACAATTTTAAGCTACAACAGATAGATGCAAAAACCATGTTTCTCAATGGAAAACTAAAGGAGAATGTGTACATGCTATAACCAGAAAGTTTTAAGGTATAATGATATGAACATGAGTTTGTAAGCTAAAGAAGTCAATATATGGTTTAAAGCAAGCATCACTTTAATAGTATTTAAAATTTCATGAAGTGATTTCTTTATATGGTTTTAAGAAAATTGCTGTTGATCGACGAATATATATATAAATATCAATAGGAACAAGTTTGTGGTTCCAATATTATATGTTGATGATATTCTGCTGGTTTGCAATGATAAAGGAATGATGTATGATGTCAATGAATTTTTATTACATAAATTTGAAATGAAGTATCTTAACGCCGCATCATTTATCACCAGTATATAAATATATCGTGATATATAAATAAGTATTTTAAGATCATCCCATAAAACTTATGTTGAAATGATTCTTAGCATATATGACATAAAAGTTGTGTGTATAGAGAGGCTCATGTCGTAAAGGGCAACAAGCTTAACCTCTTACAATATCCTGAGAATGATTTTGAAAAGAAGAGCATACAGGATATGTCATATGCATGTTGAGTGGGTAGTATTATATATGCGTAAGTCTACACACGACCTTACAAAACATTTGTGATTGGAATGCTTGAAAAATATATGTCGAATCCAGTAATAGATTATTACAGAGCTGTAAAGAAAGTGATGTAGTATTTGTAGAGAATGAAGGATTACATGCTCATATATAGACAGACTGATTAATTTACGTTGATTGGGTACACAGATTCGGACTTCACTGGGTGCCTCAACAACAGAAGATCCACATTAAGATATGTTTTCATGATGGTCCGTGGAAGCGTTTCATAGAAGAGTACGAAACAGACAATCATAGTTTCATCCACCATAGTTACAAAATTTTATTTGAAGGCTTCAGGTTAGGGTGTATTTGATTTTCTAAATAAATTATAAATACACTACAAATGAGAGTAATGATTATTTCTTTTGGTAGTTGTGGCATTGTTACCTTTGCTTGATTTGACAGTTACTTTTTTAGCTTAAAAATCGAGGATACTACGAAATATATTTGGGGCCCACCTTGATGCATGTGGCTTATCTACACCATCTATCTATTATTCGAGATAAATTTATGGCTTGACCAAAAAAATGTGGCTGATACAAAGCTCAAGTGGACTACACCACAGGATTTATGGAATTGACATTTACCATTAAAAACTTATCAGTGCCAATATTTCCTTTATTGGGGCCACTTAAGTGTTGGATCAGCCTCATTTTTTTGCTCATGCCTCAAAATGTTACACTAAAATGGATGGATGGCGCAAATATATCTTATATATCAGGGTGGGGGTCTAAAAATTTAAACTAATCTTTTTTACTTGGTTTTCAAAACTGAAATGTAATTACATTTTCAAACGGGGTAAAGAAGTAATGATGACTAATTTACTGGGCATTTACATGGGATTTGAAAAATCAAACAGGCCCTTATGAGTTCGATTCCAAAGCCTTTAAGAATCTACTATGATGACATTGTGGCGATATTCTTTTTCAATAATAACAAAAGTTCATCTAAGTTGAAGTATATAGACTTAAAGTTTTTATGAATTATAAATTTTAATACTGTTTGGTGTTTGTAAAACACATTACCATGAAGCTGATGATTGTGGACCTACTAATTAAGGGGCTTACCTCCCAACGCATTTAAAGAGTTAGTGAATGATATGCTATTGGTTAGCATTAAAGATGTATTTAATTCATGGGAGACACAAATACTTATATGTTATTTCATTTTATCTAGTACAATAAACAATTCAGCCTTATAACATTATGATTTTTGTTCCCTAAAGTAAAGTTTTAATGCGCATATTTAAATAAGTGAACATAATGCTTTAAAGTTTTGAGGCGTTAGGATCACTTGAAAATCTGCATGGAAGGCTACACTAGATGTGAGATTTTCATACCACATTCCTTAGCTTCTATAATCCATATTATTAGAATGTTGTTGTACGTAATCTTGATTGGTCCCATTGCGATAAATGTAATGATGATTGCCATGATTTCATAGTCGTAGTCTCAGTTGACAGAATTATTAAGGGTATTACTTTCGATCCATTATAAATATCGGATAAGATTTCGAGCTCGTAAAGATATATTAGATATATTAATCCATTATATAAACTAATGTTATTAGCAAACAAAGTAGGAGAATGTTAGAAGTTTATGGCCCACGCCATGACATTGCTTGTCAGAGCAATGGAGTGGACGATTTGGATCATTGGAATGTGTTAAAGGTGAGGCCGATAATGTGCACTATGTACCGTTCATATATGCCTCATATAGTACCATACTTAAAATAGTTTTAATGAAAAATGGTTTTTTCTCTCTCGATGGAGAGAATGGCATGGATGATACAAACATCAGCAACAAGGTCTAATGATTGGGAAGACTTTGCTACTGACTTAAGAAGATTTATAAATACATTACTCGGTCCCTAACTTTCTAAGCATGGAGCATTAGGATACCACTGTTCACAAACATGACTGATAGAATGAAGTGCCGGGAGCACCGACGATGTCTTCACTGGCGTCTGCCGTCTCTACCGTTAATGACTGACATAAAGCTTGAATCAGGTAAGCTTAATAATATATCTTTCATTGATGCTCCATGACAAAGATCTGTCAAGATAGTGATAGTATAACATAGCAAACAATTTCCTAATATAGTTAATTAAATATATGAATGTCATGATATGCATATGTATATTTTAGGCGTAAAAATCTAAATCAACAGTGATATGGCTTGTCACTAAAATCACCTGTAAAAATATTCGAACACATAGTAATATGTCTTGTCACTAATATTACCCAGCAATGCAATTCTGAATCAATAATAATGTGTCTCGTCACAAGCATTGTATGCAATGCAATTCTAAATCGCCAGCATTGTGGCTTGTTACTAATATTACCCGTAAGTGCTATAATATGCATGTTTTAATCGAGCCTCTATTAATTTATTTATACAGTTGTATTATGAAAACTAGGATACCACAATTTTATTATGAGTCGAATCAACCGGATCACATGACTCGTCACATGTGTCCCTTTTGTTCAAATTAGGATTCGTTACCCAAATATCAAATAAGATAATCATTCCAAAGGTAGAGGCTCGTTGTTTAATAATATAATCAACATGGTAATGACTCGTCACTGATACCGAATATGAATAATTAATATTAAGGTAAGGGTTCATCGTCCAAAGCTGAATAAATGTGGAAATGACTCATCACTTAAATTCAACAAAGAAACGGTAGACTCGTCACCTAGTATAGGCCGACAGCTCGGACATAGTGTCACAGATTATCATACCTGTTCCATGAGACTTGACTAATAAGATGGAATCACATTAATGATTATAACTTTGACTTCAGTATAAAGAGAATCATATGTTTCTGATTTAATAAGGTATTATACAACAATTAAACACGTAAATGATCAACTCTGAATTGGACTTATTCAATGGAACAAAGAAAACTCCGACGAAGCCAGTATTAGGTATAAAACAACTCGTGTAGCTCTAACTACGTCAATCGTATTCTGCCTTTGTTAGCCAAACAAGTTTGTGATGGCCAACCAAAGGTAAGCAATACACAATTCAGCAGTTTTCATAGCTCGATACATTGCAATATAAATACATAACATCATGAACCTGGTTATAAGCACATAACATCCAATTACAACATTATAATGAGATAATAAAATTACATATGCTTACAACATATCAAAAAGCATAGAAGATTTTTAACCTCACGAGTCCATGCAATTTATGCATTTCATCAAGCATGTTATTATATTGGCAATAAATAGCATATAGATTATTTACTAGAGTAATTCCATCATCTATATCATAAGAAATTTCTTTAATATAATAAACTACTAACTGAAATTATCAGAGGTTGATAAAGGAGAACTTAGAAGGAATAATCATCACATTGGATGGAGGTTAGTTGTTCTAATAACACCCACAATCGGAGATTTTGAAAATGCCTAAATTTCTTAATTTAATTTCAATAAAAATTTAAATAAGAATATAAAATTATAAATAACTCATTAAATTGTATTATAAGGTGTAGGTCTTACCTCTAATTTCAAACATACGTGGATTAAGTGGAGGGATTAAGTAACTCAAATAATCAATTCCAACAATACATTTCTTTATAACCTAAAACTCCCAAATTAGCTCTATCTTTCTCTATCTCTCCCTCTTCTTACAATTTTTATTTGTACCCCTTTTAATACTCTTTAATTATCCAATCAGGGCACATTTCAAATAAAGAGAGAGGCTGCCTAAAAATAAGTATTTATAGTCTCAATTAGGAGTCTGGTTATCCTATAAAGAAGGTAAATGGCTTGATAATACAATAATATGTTAATTTTAACTTTAATGGCCCATTTTGGGATGAATATAATGATATAAGAATTGAATAGTTACATTCGGTGGTGATTTATGCATGATTATACTTGTTCTAAAATTTGTATACGTCGATCGACAAATACAATTAAGATATCAATTCAATGGTGATCGATTGTCAATTGAGGTCGCGGCTATGGAATTATCTTAGGAATAGTGGTTAAGGTTGGTGTCCTTGATTTGATTACAAATGAATGGCCCGAATGCCTGAACATTGAATAATATGAATTAGCATAATTACTTTTTACTTTTGAAAATATTTATGAAACTTTTCATGTTATACTCATGATCTTCACACATTTCATGTGCTCACTTGTGGCTCCAACTTGAACAATTTGTCACACAGTCTCAAAAGTTAGATATATGCGCGGGATCAAGATCGTTAAGATGAATATTTTTCTATAACTTCGAGGTTGATGACCCACTGACGAACGGTCTAAAACTTGCTTAGTTAATTCGACCATTTATAAGGTGATTTGAGGAGTGGGGTTTCTTGTATATGATGGATGTGGTTTGAATGATTTAAGTTTATCATTTGATCTTCGTGAGATCAACAAAAAGGGTGATTTGGTCATGATTAATTTTTGTCATTGATTTAATGGTAAAAATAATAATAATTCAGTTCATTTAGTTGATGTGTATAGAATAATCAAGATCTAATTCATTAATTCTTTTAGTTTTTGGCGGATCTTCATTAAGTTATGATTAATTTGATAACTCAATGGAGGTTCGCACGTTTCTTAGCTTTAAATGAATGAATCACAATGTTAGGCCCAATATGCAGGGGATTAGATGAACTCATTAAGTTCCTAAAAGTATCTAGTCGACTTTGTAGAATTCTTGAGAAGTAACACCTGCGTTTATGGTAGGATCAAGTATAGTGAATCTATAAAATGTTACATGTATGCCAAACACCACATATGTATGCGCTTGCCGCCTTGTGTCGTGCATGCAAGGCTCAGGCTCAGGCTCAGGCTCAAGTATATGTTTAAGCTTGTCTACATTATTAGTTTTATTTTTTATTTTTTTCTAAATACTTTTTACTTTGGCAGAGCCTTGCGTGAGAGGCTCGGTTCCACGACGCTCGTTACAACAATGGTGTTGTAACCATTTGCACATGCTGGCTGCAACTTTAGCACTACGTGTTTGTTGTGTGTCCTTAGGCATATATATATATATATATATATATATATATATATATATATATATATATATATATATGCTTTACAGAAAACCTAATCACTCGTAAAAATACAAAGTCACCATTTCTCTTTGTTCATGTGATACAATTTTTTCTAATCATTGAAATTTTTTTTTTTAATATAATTATTTTAATTGCTCTTTCATGAGGTATTTGAGCATCAACCGTTGTGGTTGTGGAGTTAGTGATTATCATCCATCAATGGTTGTATCTCAAAGGTGATGGCACTTGTGGTTTGAGACATATAAGATAATCATCTTCAGGAAAGTGACTTGGTCACACACCTCCACTAAGTTTATCACTCTTCATTTTCCTTTTTCATTCAAGGTTCCAAGTGCACTCATTCTGTTTATTTAATTGCGTCCATTTAATTTTATTATTATTATTATTATTATTATTTCATTGATCTTACTTGTATAATTGTGCAAATTACTTTCTTCCTTATAATTGTTACTACACACTGATAGATCTGCCATATATTTTTGAGTTATACCATAAAATGATCCGAAAAAATTGATGGATAGGCTTGGATAAAACCCATGAATTACTGTGGCTCCGTAACTCCTAGACCGAGTTGGTCCAGGTAGGGTTAGGATGCAATGCGTTGTTATTGCTCTTCCACTTTGAAAATGATCTTTAATACTTACTAAAAATCTCATGTAACCTATCTTCTACTTTACATGCTAGAATGGAGACCAGTGGATCAACACCGTCCATCTAGTGATCATTGCCTTGGTTGACCATAATTTAAAACCGTAGGTGGTGGCATTATAAATTCCCAATTAAACCACAACCATTAAATATTTTTATTTCGCACAAATTAACCGAAGGACACCATAAAATGAGTGATCACATAATCGGTGTGGTCTTCAAACTACAGGCCATCAACACTAAGGTCTATGATGTAGATGATCCCTATCAATCGCTCACTAGCCGCTATAATGTCCTGAATTTTTGCTATTTTAAATTTCAAAAAATCCTTGAAAATATTTGATATAACTAGCCTACATTGTCACTTATTGACCCTTGACGCTCGAGGTGAGCATGTACGTGGGTAGAGGTGTACACGAACCAAACTAGCTCGGTTAGCTCGCTCGACTCAACTTGAAAAAGCTCGATTCGACTCGATTCGAAGCTGAGTTCGAGCCGAGTTCGAGCTAGCCCCAACTTAACTCGACTTGGATCGAACCCAGCTCGAATCGAACTCAGATCGAACCAGTTCGATGACTTGGTTACTTTGATATTGATGTTGCTCACCAAGTGTTTGATGAAATGACTCAACGAAGTTTGACTGGTGGCAAGGAAGGTATGTATATGAAATAAAGACCCTTTTTTCTTGATTTTTATGTTTCTTAGAAGGTGTTTGATAAAATACCTGTAAAAACCATTGCCCATGTCTTACATACAATGAGATTTTGAAGGTGTAGTCTAAGTGTTTGTGAAAATGCTACACAGGGAACTCGGCTCGATCTTGGCTCGAACTGGCTCAAGCAGCTAATCGAACCGAGCTGAGCTGGCTAGTTAGGCTCGAGCCCCGAGTCGAGTCGACTTCAAGCTGAGGTCGGCTAGTGGCCGAGCCGAGTCAAGTTGAGGCCAGATCGACTTGGTTCGACTTAATATACACCCCCATACGTGGGTGGTACTAGTAAAGAACCTCACAAATTCGATTAATCAACCGTAGGAAGCTAATGAATCTGCTCAATCACTTAAACATCGGGCTTAGCTTCGTGATTTGTTTACATATGGCCCAAATTTAGCCGACCTATCACTGACTAATCAAGACAACTGCATATAAATAAAGACCTACCAAAAGTCGAGACAAGTAGGGGTCGGATCTTAATTAATAGACCAAACTAACACAGTTATCCTTTTAGCCTAATAACTAATGGTTTAGGGTGATTATAATTGAATCATCATTTTCACTAACTTAGAATAGGCCACACTATGAACTTACCTAATCCAAACCCTGATCATTGCGCGCAAGAAATCTCAATACCCAATTCATTCCACAAATGCCCCGATTATCCAAACAAGCTCTAGACCGCTCGTAGTGGGCCACTAAACCTGAGACTATAGAAAGACATTCTTCTTAGTGGACTTGATGTTCATCGTGAGACATCGAGCCGAGATCGTGCCTCAAATTTCTCAACTTGGACTTGTAAGGTCGGTACATGAGATGTGCGAATATTCCTGAAATTAATTGAGAATACTTGTCTACATTCAGTCTTTGCCCAAGTTGTGGCTTTCGGACCGTTAGATCATGGTCAAATTTAGGGCAACAATCTATATTAATACCTTACACATATTTGTATAGCCGCAGCCCCGATTGACCATCGATGACCGTCGAACAAACTTCTGAACATACCCGTCGATCGGCGCATCTGAATGGTGGGCCAATCATATCCATTCGCATATCATCATTAGGTTTAACTATCCTATGATGTATATCAACCTCTACACCCCGTATTGGGCTCAAAGGTTAGAAATACACTCCTATATGACTAGTATAATGAAAACCTAACCCTTATGGCCATTTGCACCACTTCCTGCACTATATAGAGCTTTCATTTAGGCACCCCCTCTTCTCATACGAATTTTTCCTTAGAGAGAAAGAGAAAAAGAGAGAAAAAGAGGAGAGGATCTTATGAGGGAGATGTTAGAGTGTTCTTGATAGATTCCCTTCGATCAAGCACTACCCTCGACCGTTTCTCCTTTACTAAATCTATCCCACTCGCGATTGAGAGGTAAAAAATGAACCCTACTTCAAAACCTAAGTTTTTATAAATTAAATTGCATGAGTCTCACCTAGTTGCTTCGAAATTGTCATAGGAATTGTTTTCCCCCAAATCCATAACCATAGGAGCTCAAAATCAGAGATTCCTTTTTAAAGATACGGACCATTACCCCTAGGTTGTCATTTATCAAAGCCCATATCATGATTAATAATTTCTGTCATGAATGGACGAATGCATGCTAACCTGTGCATACTCGTATGGCCCGTTTACTTTTCATGAATTTCTATCGATGTATAATGAAGCCTATATGTTCGATTGGTTGATAGAATAGGTCGAATTCGCTAATTTATTGCGCATGCTTCCTACTACTCACCTTCCTACGCATTCAATTTGCCTTACCTCACATGAATTGCTATGTCGGTCGTGATACGGACTACATGTTCAATAAAATGTCCAATAGAATAGAATTTCTTAATTTATTACTTATATCATTTCTCGTAGTTGTGTAGTTGATTTATTAGTATTATTAATTGATTGAGACTACTTAGGTAGTCGGGTTGGCTGACAAACCGCAAATTTATGACAACAGCCAACTAGTCCGATTGACCCGGGGTGAACATGGACAACCGACAATAGTCGAACTACAAGGGATGCTTGCACCCAATGCCAGTTATGCTAAGGTTCGCCTGAGTCAACTGAATTAGCATAATCACTGATCAACTGTGTGTGTCCACCATGTATGATCATGTGTAACATCCGGGCCGAATGTTGCGATGTCCTAGGGCATCCACTAACGGAATTGCCACAAGACCGCACTGGGTGACTGCGTGACGCACACATGTGAGGCCCTAAAAAGCTAGGGATAAATGACATTGAGAGTCACTATCGCCAAGTTATGATAGGACGAAGTTACGAACGTAGTTAGGCCTGAGCATGATCAGTGTCGGGAATGGGTCGTGGTGCCGGCCCTTCTAACAATGCACTACGACAGACTAAAATGACTGCGTGTCGCCCATAGAAAATCTAATAAGTCCAAAATTATAAGGAATTATAGGCCTCATTGGGCTTGGGGTCCATTGCGGACGGTGGACCCAAACTGTGCCCTGAACTGCACAACTTGGACTGTGAAGGTAGTGCTTGAAAGGCGCAACTCTTCGGAATCTGAAATCCAAAACCTGAAGCTTAAGCAAGTTGGCTCCGCCACTAAAACAACAAGGTTGTGACTTTCCAACCATTGAATTTCAATCAAACTCGTGCCATGATCCAAGGATCTTTCCCTACTCATATCCGTATAACTTAGGCTGTGATCGAACATCAGTGACTGTTGATCGCAAATAAGGCCCCCACGGTTAATCGAGTCATCCGATTGCAACCAAATTTGGACCAATCACTCATCCGGCAATGGGGCACTTGCCCCATGACACAAATGGGTCAGGGGCCTCTGGAATAGTCGTATAGGCCAGGATTCAACCCACTAGGAGCATACATGTTAGGAAAAGAACTCCTATGGCCATACTGATACAAAATCCAGACTATATAAACTTAAAAATCACACTCCCTCACTCTAATACTAAATTTCTTGTTGCAAGGGAGAGAATGAGTGGGGAGAGTATAGGAAGGAAGCTTGTTGAGGGTCAAATATTGCATATTAGACCCCAGTTATTACCTGGATTTATGACCATGAAAATGTTTAAAGGCCCATTTAAATCGTGTTTGTGCTGCAGGGTGAATTTACGATCATGTGACTGAAAAGGATGTTAAGAGCGTGGATTTAATTCTCTGATGTCACCAAGGCAAAGGAACAGACCCAGGGGACCAAGATTGATGGAATTACACGCCAGAGATTCGAGAAGATCGAGGAACTGAAGCTCAAGTGGCCCAAAATTGAGTCAGAATGCAATATCACGAGGTTCTCACCATCTGTTGGGCTTGAAACTTCATATATGGCCTGAGGACTATAACTTAACCATACACGTCGAATTTCAGCCGTTTGATCTCTGTGGAAGTGACCTAATGGACAGATCAGCCTATAAATTCTTGATTTGGGGGCCTGCCTGATATCTGGATATGCTTCAAACTTGGTTCCAACGGTTTAAAAGGGGTGAAAAGAAGAATGGGTGGACAAGATTTCTCAAATACATCACAAAGTACCCCACATGTACATTACGTGTACATGGTGTATACGTGCATTGGATGTGCACTGGACGGTCAGTCCGGTCAAACACGGGGCTGACCGTCCCTTCTCCCTCACACGTCCAGTGAGAGACGCTTTCCGTCCGATTTTTCAGCTGTGGGCCCCACTCATCGTCCTTTTCGATGATCCGAACTGTCCAAGTGCCTCAGGGGGTGGCCATGACCCTTACTTAGGTGATCTTCTGGTCCCATGCAAGCTATTGGAACATCCTGGCCGTTGAAAGCAAGATGGATGGCGGAACAAAAGATCGAGTGGGTCGCACCGATTTCACTCCAAATTACACCCTTCTCGAACGTCTTTTCATCGTGAAACTGATGGACGAGTTGGATTTTCCAACCACCAATAATCATGGGCCCCACCGACATCACGACACCGACACAGAACCTCTGTTTCGCAACAAAGGTTGCGATTTTCCGTAGTGGGTTACCATCGTGCATACTTGGTCCGATCATGACGGTCCATCAAAGTCTTACAAGGCCATGGACCAAGGCCTAGGTGGCAGATTTCAAGAAGGCATCTAAGAATGATTTCCAATCGTTCAAACATAGGTCGGACGGCAGAGAGAAACAACTAGTGGGCCGCGTGAACGGAAAGCCAAAACTGACCATATCCAGCTGGCTTTTCGAGTAGAAGTCAATGGACGGACCGGATTTGGCAAGTTACACCAAGCATGGCCCCACCAAGCATGTTAGCATAAATTTCAAGGCAGGGAGTGCGCAAAAACGTCCACACCGACTTCCCCTGCTGCGTAAAACTTTCGCATGGAGTGCGGAAACTTCCAGCCAACCTTCCTATCTATAAAAGGGGAGAGAGAAAGGGAGATGGGGTATCGAATACGGACGGAAAGCAGAGCTTGGGCCATGGAGCAGACGTTGAGCAAAGAGAGAGTAGTACTATTATTTTTATTCTTATTTTTTTTCTACTATTTTATTTATTAGAGGATGTTTAGCCTAATCATGCTTGGCTAAGCCTCTTAGCTAGGGCTAAGAGGTGAAGCTTGTATTGGGATGGGAGATTTTATGTTATGTTTTTAATTTAATTTTAGTTTATGAATTGAAGTTGATTTTAGTTTGATTGTTAAGGGAATACTTTCAGTTTCTAATGGTTTGTTGTGACTGAAATTACAATAGATCTGTGATGGCTTTGAGTATTTCTTTCTCCTTTATGTTTATGACGTCAGGAATCCCTGTTGTTTACCATAGTCTCATGGGCATGGTCGGATGACGGCACCCTTCCTAACCTTCATACATTGATTGATTGGTTGGTAATTAGTTTAATTCTGTTGTTTTCTTTGTCTCCTGGGTATGGTTTGGTGATGGAACCCATTCTAATTCATATACCTTTCATCTCTTTAAAACTATATCAACATTAGTTTAGTTTAATTTCCATAATTTTTGAAGCAGGCATAAGATCTCCCTGATCCCTACAAGTGGATCCTCTAAATCCCTAGTTTTCTATCTCTGATTTATCTTAAGTTTTAGATTAAGCTCTCACCATTATTCATAAATTTATATTTGATTTAGATTTCATCTTAGGCTAGTTCTAATTCTACCTAGTTTCAGATTACGTACAAGTTTTAGTCCCTTGGGATTCGACCTCGGTCTTACCGAGTTTATTACTACATCACAACCCTGCACTTAGGGAGTGAACAAAGCTCCCAAGGAGCTAAATTTGAGGAATTTCCCCTCCTCCCACAGCTTGCATCGGAGCCCATGACTCCTCCGCCATAAAAGCGGCTCACTGACAATAGAAAGGTAATCAATCTGGCCCATTTCCCAAATTTCAGCATCTTAGGCCACTTGTTGTTCACAACCCCAAGTGTAGGGCTGTGATGTAGTAATAATCTCAGTGAGACTGAGGTCGAATCCACAGAGAATAATCTTGTGTGTTTTCTTAAAGCAACTAGAACTAGAATTAGAAGATGATGAAAACATAAGTTTGAAAGTACAGAGAGTACGTGTGAGAGATTTAATGAAAAACTTAAAAAATTCAAATGTGGAAAAATAGAGTTTCCAAGGATCCACTTACAGAGATCAAGGAGATCTATGTTTGATTCACAAACACAACTGGAATCAGAGTCTCATCTTATCCAATAGGAAGATATCTCAGTAAAATTAAATCTGAACTTCCTTTGACCTAATTCTCAATGAAAGAACTGTGTGAGAACTAGAAGTGATTCCATCACAAAACTATGCCCAGGAGACAAGGCAAACAACAAGATTTACCAATTCCACAACCAATCATAAGAGAATTGAGAAGATTAGGTAGGATTCCATCACCCAACTATGCCCATGGGACGATAGTGAACAATGAGATTGCCTAATTTCACAATCTCAATACATGGAAAAAACATACTCAAAGCTATTACAGATCTATTGTAATTAGAGTCACAAAAAAATCATTAAAAACTGAAAGTATTCCTTGAATATCAAATTAGAATCAAAGATAGTTAAACTTAAACATGAATCAAAGCAATAGAAAACATCCCATCACGCTACAAGCTTCACCTCTTAGCCCTAGCTAAGAGGTTTAGTCAACCATAGACATGATTGAACTAAAATCTCTTAAGAAAAACATAAAAACAACTAAGGAAAGGGAAGAAAAACTCTTGGCGACAACTTCTCCATACTTTTGCTCCACTCCACAAGCCCTAAAAGATGCCTATGAACATCCTAGGGAGTCCTATTTGTAATTGTGGAACTCTAACTTTTGTACCTAGTTGGAAAACTCTAAAAATAGCCTCAAATTTATGCAGTTTTCTAAAATAGGCTTCACTCTTCACAATTTCACAGAATGCCCTAGCGTTTCAGAATATGCTTCATCAGGAAACTTTCAGAACTATCTTTGTTTTCAGGACAATTTTAGGATTCATTTTCTTCACTTTAAGTCTTCAATGCTCTTTATTCCTCACTTGGTTTTCTTAAATCATTGGTGTGCAAATTTTTCATTCTTGGTCTTTTAAGATCCATCCCTTGCCTTGGTGATTCTTAAGCATCAAATCCATGCTTTTAACACCATTTTCAATCCAAACTCTTAAATTCACCTTGCAAAACAAGCATAAGTAAACTAGAACATTAAGCATTTTTGTGTTTATAAGACCTAATAATAAATAGGGTTTAGTATGTAATATTTGATCCTCAACACAATCCCCAGCCAACATTTTGCTAGTCCCGAGCAAAGTATGCGAAAAATATTTCAAGAACTATAAGATAATTTCTATAAGCTCAAATGGCTTTAAAACAATCCAAATAATAGAGTTTCAAAATACATTAATGTTGAGCATTATTTTCTCCTAAATTGTAGCACTCGATAAATTTCATAGTCAAGTTCAAAGTATTAATTCAGAAATTAGAACAATTCTAAACATTGAGTTCCACGGGTGCATGGTGAAATCTAGACTTATCACAGTCAAAGGTTCAATTCTTAATTTTCATGATAACATTGATGATCAGAAGAGCATGCAGGACAACCAAAACCTAAACCAAAACTTACCTTACACTTCATCTTTTCATTCTTCCATCTTTTGATTTTTCCATCGATGGCTTTCACGCTATGTCAACCTTTTTAAATATCTTTAATAGGTATCCATTTTCAACGATAACTGTTTCTTTTAGCTGAGAATTTATTTATTATTATTATTATTATTCAATTCTTCTCATTGAACATGATGGACGAATTCTCCAGGTTGGTTCCTTCCATGCTTAATAATCACCAAGTTAACAATTCAATATCAAACTGGCACCTTAATGTGTAAACTAGATGTAACATGTGTAATCATGACTCAATCAATGTTTAAAACTTTTAATCATGGATTAATAATTTGAATTTAACTGTGAAATCTAACAAGTAACTGAACCTAAGAGTCATAAATCACTAACATTAAGTATCTTATACTTCTAAATTATGGATGAACTTCAAAATCGCTCGAATTTATAAAATTTTTAGAAAAATTTTCACAATTTTTGCTCAAAGACTAAGAAAAAACTGGTTAGCTTGCCTAATCCACACCCCCAACCTAAAATCTACATTATCATCAATGTAAAAGATATAAACATGCAATACACATGAGAAAACGAAAGTAAAAGAGAAGTGATGGAAAGGTAGTACCTGAATAAGGAATTTAAAGGTTTTTCTAATGGTCTCAGTGTGAAGATGGGTTAGCACAAGAGTTAAACTAACTAAAAACAAACTATCCTAAAACAAATGGAAAGCAAACTATCATAAACAGCATAAAGCCGACTATCCTAGACATAACATGAAAGCAATAAACTAATCTTAAATTAGGAAAGCAAGGGAAAAACTACTTAGTCATGCTGCAAGGTTCCTCCTCTGGCCAATATCTTGATAAATTTCTCAGTGGGTTTCTCAATAAGATCATTTAAAAGCCTTTTTTGTAATAAGCTTGATTGCTCTTGAGCATGAATTTTCAGAGAAACTTATGTGCCTCAGCATAAGGTTTCCTTTTAATCTCCTGAGGTGTAGCAGGATCAGAACCTGGCGTATGGGTGCCGGGAGCCGAGAATGGGGTACTACGGAGGCTGTCAGCGTTGGATTTGGTGATCAAGAATTTTATGAGACTGGTTTTCGAGTTCGGGGCGTGACATGAGATGTCCAAAGTATATACGATTCACTTGTGACAAGAAAAGTTTAAGAGTTAGTATAACATGGTGAATCAGAGATTACATATAAATAGAATTCAGAAAAATTCTCAGAAAGTGATGTAGTCTTGACACATTCCGAAGTTTTAGATTCCGGTTTAATTTTCAGCTCATTCTCCTTTAATGGTAGATATTCAAGATATAGGGAAGGAGGGGCTTCAGAAGGGTTCTCTTGGTCCATGATAACTACCGAGATATTGTCTTGCAATGCATTCACTATGTCTTTTATCATGGGATCGTTTGAATTTGCAAAGTATGCCAAGCAATCGTTCAAAGAGTTAAGAAATTTAAATGAGAGTGACCTATTTTTCTCATTGAAGTTCGTAATGATCCGCCCAAAGATTCCATCATCTCTTGAAGTAGATGGATGCATGCTCTCTTGCTCTTCAGATTTGAGGAGATATATGTTAGGATCTTGCAAAAGAAAAAGGAAAGTGAATTAGTTTCTAAATAATAAATAAGAAAGTTTTTAAAAATAAAATAAAAAGATGAGTTAGTCTAAAACTAAAAAGAAAAGTTTCTAAAAAAGCAACTTAGTTTCTAAAAACAAATTAGGAAAGTTTCTATATATTTTTTTAAAAAGCCTATTTTTTAAAAAGTAAAAAAAGAAAGTTTCTAAAAATGAAAAAGGAAAGTTTCTAAACCTAGAAAGCTAAGTTAGTTTCTAAAAATAAATTAGAAATAACTCTTATCTTATCTTATCTTATCCTATCTTATTTTATCTCATCTTATCTTATCTTATCTTATCCTATCATATTCTATCTTATCTTATCTTATTTTATCCTATCTTATCTTATGTTATTCTATCTTAGAATTAGAAAATAAATTAGTTTCTAAAAACAGAAAATGAAAGTTTCTAAAAAAAAAAACTGATTAGGAAAGTTCTAAACCTAAAATTAGAAAGTAAGTTAGTTTCTAAAATTAAAAGAAATCCTATAATTAGAAAGTTTTTAAAAATAGAAAACAAACTCTAAAAATAGAAAATAGAAAAATCATAATCTTAACCTAATTCTAAAGCTAGTTAATCTCCGATAACGTCGCCAAAAACCTGTTCACAACTCCAAGTGTAGGGCTTCGATGTAGTAATAATCTCGGTGAGATTGAGGTGGACTCCACAGGGACTAATCTCGTGTGTTTTCTGAAAGCAACTAGAACTAAAACTAGAAGAAGATGAAAACCTAAGTTTAGAAGTATAGAGAGTAATTGTGAGAGATTTAATGAAAAACTAAAGAAATTTAAAGGTGGGAAAGTAGGGTTTCCAAGGATCCACTTGTAGAGATCAGGGATATATATGCTTGATTCACGAACACAATTGGAATCAGAGTCCCATCTTATCCAATTGGAAGATATCTCAGTAAAATCAATCTGTACTTCCTTTGACCTAAATCTCAATGGAAGAGCGGTGTGAGACCTGGAAGTGATTTCATCACAAAACCATGCCCAGGAGACAAGGCAAACAATAAGATTTACCAATCCCATAACCATTCATAAGGGATTTGAGAAGATTAGGTAGGATTCGATCACCCAACCATGTCCATGGGACGATGGTGAACAACGGGATGACCTAATTTCACAGTCTCAATATATGGAAAGAATATACTCAAAGCTATTGAAGATTTATTGTAATTGGAGTCACAACAAACCATTAAAAACTGAAAGTATTTCTTTAATATCAAACTATAATAAAAGATAGTTCAACTTAAACATGAATCAAAGCAATAGAAAACATCTCATCGTGCTACAAGCTTCACCTCTTAGCCCTAGCTAAGAGGTTTAGCCAACTATAGACATATTGAGCTAGAATCTCTTAAGAAAAATATAAAAACAACTAAGGAAAGGAAAGAAAAATTCTTGGCGATGGCTTCTCCACGCTTTTGCTCCACTCCACAAGCCCTAGAAGATGCCTAGGAACATCCTAGGGAGTTATTTATAATTGTGGAACTTCAACTTTCACACCCAGTTGGAAAACTCAAAAAATTACCTCAAATTTACGCAGTTTTTGAAAATAGGCTTCACTCTATGCAATTTTATAGAATGCCCCAGCATTTCAGAACATGCTTCTTCAGAAAACTTTTAGGAATATGTTTGTTTTCAGGACAATTTCAGGATTCCTTTTCTTCACTTTAAGTCTTCAATGCTCTTCATTCCTCACTTGATTTTCTTGGATCTTTGGCATGCGAATTCTTCATTCTTGGTGTTTTAAGATCCATCCCTTACCTTGCTGATTCTTGAGCATCAAATCCATGCTTTTAGCGCCATTTTTAATCAAAGCTCTTAAATTCACCTTACAATACAAACATGAGTAAAATAGAACATTAAGCATTATCATGTTCATAAAACCAAGTAATGAATGGGGTCTAATATGCAATATTTGACCCTTAACACTTGCATGTACTCTAACATGCAAATTCTATCGGTGCAAGGCTCCGATACGCCAACTCGCTGAACCAAAACCTTAGGAGTTACTCCATGAACTGTTAAACTATTCCTAGGTACGGACCATTATCCTTATGTGATCAATTATTGAACCTAAACTGAAATTAATGATTATGTGTGTGAAATCGTTGTGCATGTTGATTAGTAAGAAAGTCATTAGTAGTTACTTCTCATTAAATTTGCCTAACCATGTTTAGAATAACCAGTGTTTGCTTCCATGCTGGATTAGGCCATGATATTAAATTGTTGCCCTTCCTTACTTCGATTCCCACTATATGAAATTGATTTTGATTTATCCCCAAACCTGTGATGATTTGGGGGTAATGTGCCTGTATGTTGTTAATATATTTTGATTGAGTTGAATGTCTATGTTTATGAATATGCATGCTTGAATTTTCTATGACTAAGAGTAATTTATGATCTCTTATAAAATGTTAAATGATCAATCCTTTTTCTGAGTTGGCCAATAAAATTTCAAGACCTGCATGGGCAGCCCCACTGGTTGGGCTGCCATATGACCAATCTAACTAATTTAAGTCGAACATGGATAACCAATAGTAGTTGGACTACGTGGGATGTTCGCACCCAAAGCCGGATACTTCGCAGTTCACCTAAATTGGCCGAATTGTCCCACTAAATGACCAACCATATCTGTAACCATGTATGATCACACCTGTTTGAACCTGAGGCACCCTACGCCATGCGGCACCCACTGGTAATAACTATGATACGATTCACAAGTTTTGGGAGCCGGGTACAATGGAATGAGATACCATGCTCGAGCTGTAGACTTACGCTGGGGTGACGAGCCTCCCCGTAATGTCCGTGAGCAAACCAAAATTTCGATGTTGCCTTTCGTATGAGTTTTTTGGGAGTGAAAAATCCAAACGGATTAAGGATCGCAGGTATAAGGCCGCCAGACCTCCTGAACCTCGCGATCAGGATAGGGCATTGACTTTGTTAGGGTGTCCCATTTTCCCCAAACTTGCTAGATGAATGGACATAGCTAAACACTTGGCTAACATATTCATAATCGCATTGCATTAGTTAGGTTGGTGACTCGGCAGTCGAGGTCGCATCGAGGGAGTGTTGGACATATGCGATCGTTTAGATGGTGTCGCTTGAGGGAGTGTTGGATGTTGAGGGCATGCATCATATTACAACACTATGCATAAGCATTAATAAGAGTAATAAGGAATTATATGCTTATATACTTTTCATTAATTATGCATGTGGAATTGATAACTTATGTAACTTAATGCTAATAGAATCACTGAGTTGATTACTCACTCCCACTTTGGGACGATGTTTTAAAATACGAACCAGACCTTATCTTAGATGCAGGTGGTACGGAGCTTGACGGGCTAGATAGGGTAAGTGTAGACGAGGAGGAGCTCTCCTACTTTCAACTTCTGGGTGGATAACTATAGGCCATCCTAGGACTAGTGATGGGGCCTTAGGGTAAGGGGATTTTTGTACATCTTTAGACCATACATTTTGTTGGGACGCGGTCCTATACATCTATGCATACTATCTCATGTTGTTAGACACACATTATATTAATCATACTTAAATTCAGTAATTTTGTCGTGTTTTATGTCTCATGATCCATTTACTTTCTCAATTGCTCATATATCAATCAGGTTATACCCACATTTTGAAAATTCGCAAGGCATAAGTGGCACCTCGAAATTCGAGAGTTGAGCGCTACTCGACCCTCGAAATCTATGGCGTTACATCACGCCTGCCTGTATTTGAAGCACTCCATACCCTAGAGAGGCCTACTAATGATCATTAATGATATGATCCACGAGTATCGGGAGCCGCGTATGGTGGTATAGGACATTGCGACCGTGTTGTCGACCTATTCTAGGGTGAAGAGCCTCCTCGTAGTGACCAGCGAGCACTAATGAAAGTGATAGATCATTGTTCGAATGGTCCCCGTCAAATTACTCGGCCGATGATTTCATGTCAGATTACCATTCGAACAACCTAGGCATGAATGTAATTGGGTGACGAGCCCTTTTCTTTATAGTGATTTGGTTTTATTTAATAAGCACTCACCTCATAACTGAGTGATTATATTCGATGTTTAGCTGACGATTCATGTCGAGTTGATCCTCATACATTTGTGTATCATGCATTACTTTTGGAATTATTGATTTTCGAGATAAACGAATGATACCTAAATTTAGATCATGGATCCTGACTTAAAGCTGCTACGGCTGCCCTATACTTAGCAATCTATATAAGGTCATTAACTCAATGGAGGTGTTCTAGCTTCCCCAAAATTTACTGGATAAACGGTAATTCACTCGGCTAACATGGACATTCATTGCATCACATTAGTTTAAACTGTGGTGACTTGTGCGTTGTGGTCGCATGTTGAAGGGGTGTTGGCATTTACGAATGTGGCATCAGAGTTGCTTTATGAGGGAGTATTGAATTGTGAGGTCATGCATCATCTCACAAACACTAATAAGAGTATTTAGGAATTGGGTGTTTAAGTTGCTTTATCAGTACTTGTGCTAGTGGAATTGAGAACATGCATAACTTATAGTTAATGGAACCACTAAGTTGATCACTCACTCCCACACTAGGACGGTATTTTACAACACTAATCATGTGATATTATTGACGCATGTACTATCGAGATTTCAGCCGGGCGGGCTTAGAGTAGCTTGCACCACCGATGTTATATTTTAGAGAATTGGACCAAACCGAAAACTTTATACTTTAATCGTTATAAGCATGTATATTATGTCTTGTATAATCCCCATTTGAGCGGACACCATATTTTAATTGTATTTTTACTGTTAGCCCTATAATTTTAGATTTTCTTTATCTCTACCTCACTTTCAATTCACTGAATTGAATTGCATTATTCTTATGACTCTTGTGTGGATTGAATGTGAATCTGAACGAGGTCACACTATTTTCGAGGACTCGAGATCGGGATCTTTGTACTTGGGTACCAATTTTTGGGGCGTTACAGCCACGCATAAACTAAAAGATCAAGTACATGGGTTCCGAACACCTGGTAGAATAGCACACACGTGGGGAATCCATACAATTCATCATACTCGTTTTAGGATATGATCCTAAAAATGTTGCAGATCCAATTCTAATATGGGCCACACCATAGGTAACAATGGGAATTGACCACTAAAATTTTATTGTGGGTTATAAAAGTTTTGGATCAAGCTGATCTATGTATGATCCCTTCATTTAGGTCATTATCACATTAGCAAAAGGTTAGATGACAACTAAAGATTGTGGTGGCCCTAATAAGTTTTTCATGGTGAGCATCCAATCACCCCCTTATCTTATAGTGTGGTTTACCTCATATTTGGATGTACTATGTTTTTTTGCCTCGTGTCCTAAAGTGAATTCGATATAAGAAAAATATATCACAATGGACCCCATTGTTAGGGAACCACCCACCTTGGGGAGTGGATTAGCTATTATTCGGGTAACATCTTAGTGGTTGTTACCCTTCTTGTGTAGAGGCCACCTTGTTGAATTTGTTTTATATGTATGCTACCATCTGTTTTTTCAGATAATTTAAGGAAGTTATCCCAAACTTAAGCAGATTCAAATCTCCGTTGTAAAGTAGTGAATGACCATTAAAAGTTTTTTGTAGGACACAAAAGTTTTGAATCAAGCTAATCTTTGTATTTTATTTCCATTTAGTTTTGATTCACCTTATCAAGAGATTAGATGACAAATAAATATTACAAATTTGCTTATAGTGGTTCTTGGAAAGTTTTGAATGGCAAGCATTGTGGTGTAGTCCACCTGAGATTTGAATGTGCTTAATGTATTTATTATTTGCAACTACCTACGAAAATGTTTCCGAGAAAATGAATGGACAAAGTGTATATACAACATATCATCAAAGTGGGACCTATGGCAAGGTTAATATCCATCAAACTATTATCCCATTAGACCTCACATAATCAGCCGGAGTCGATCATATACTACCGAGTAACACCTTAGTGGGTGTTACCGTTACCATGGGGCCTACCTTGATGATTTGTTGTATATGCATGCCGTTCATCTATCCCATTTTTGGTCATGGTCTTAAAATTCAAGCACATTCAAATCTCAGTGGACCACACGTAGAAAACAATAGTGATTGAGTGCCTCACCATTAAAAATTCCAAAGGCCCCATCTTTTTGTAATGTTTATTTGCTATCCAACTTGTTGATAATATCAAGAAGACTTGGATGAAGGGAAAGACTCTCATGGCCCACAAAGAGCTTGTAATGATCATTTATCACTGTTTTTTTAGTGGTGTGGTCAACTTGAGATTTGAATCTTCTTAAGGTTTGGGATATCATTCTGAATTGAGATGGAAAAAATAGATGGATGGCATGGATGGATAAAAAATATATCAATATGGGCCCACACGTTTAGGGTAACACCTGCCGAGGTGTTACTGGGTAATAGCTAATCTGCGCCGAATCAGCTCCCTTGACCCGTGGACGTGGTGTGGGTCTTCCATAGAGCTGGGCATTCTTGACCCAATCCGGTGGATCCAACTCGATTAGACCCGATCAAAATCGAACCAACGGCCTGGATCGGTGCGGATCTAGTAGGATCAATCAGATCTGACCATCTTTCGGATTGATATCGGATCGTGGTCCATCCGGACCGATCCGACCCGAAACCTGAACCGAATGGATCCGACCCGAACCAATCCTACTCGATTCGGAACGGGTACTTCTTGTATATATAACTTTTAAATTTTTTACCCTAATACTTTTACCCCTCTTTCTTTCTTACCCTATCCATCGAACGAATTTTTACCCTCTTTATTTCTGACCCTACTCGTTGAACGATCTTCTCTTCTTCTAACCCCACAACAACAAGTCCGGCCATCCCTCGATCCTCTCTTCTTCTAACCCCACGGTAACAAGTTCGGCCGTCCCTGATTCGAAGAAGAGAGGTATGCTTTTTTGTTTTTTTTTAAAATTTTCTTTTCCCTAAGTCCATAACCGAACGATTCCAAATTCTAACCTAAGTCAGATAATCAAATCCACTAGGTTGGAAGTTAGAACCATCATGGAGTTCATCTGCTGCAGAAATCAACCCTATCTGCTCCTCAGGTGGGCCACACATGAGAACAATGTGTAGCCATTGATAAATAGAAAAATGTAAATGTGGTCCACCCGATGAGTTGATATGGAATATTTTACATATAAGGTGATCATCTTGTTGGTGCCAACCTATTGGATGGTTTGGATGCTGTACAAACATGAAAGGTTGGAAGTTATCTACTAGTTGTACCGTAACTTACAATCCAACCCGTTGGACTTAAGACCCGCTTTATATATAAATATCAGGCAACCTGCCAGAAATTGAACTGCATACTGAGTTACACCCGTACGCTTTTTTCATACTGAGTAAACTTAGTTGGGCCCACTGTGAATGTATGTGGTTTATCCACACCGTCCATCAATTATTCCTGGTAATTTTAAGGGTTAATCCCAAATTTGAAGTAAATCCAAAGCTCAAGTGGACCATACCACAAGAAACAATGTGGAATAATGATTTCCACCGTTGAAACCTTCCTAAGGCCCAAAGTAATGTTTATTTGTCATCCAACATGTTGGTAAGATTATAAAAACATGGATGAAGAGAAACCACAAACATCAGCTTGATCCAAAACTTCTGTGGCCTCCAAGAAATTTTCAATGGTAGAGGTTAAATCACACTGTTTCCTGTGGTGTGGTCCACTTGAGATTTTTATATGCTTCCGTTTTGGGCTCTAAGTCCTAAAATTATCTGTTAATATGGATGAACGGAGTGGATAAAATACATAAATAACGGTGGACCCTACAGAGTTTACTAAGTAAGATAAGGGCTCAGTACGCAATTCGCTTCCAACCTGTCAGTAGCTAATCTACATCCCTCACGCCAGTTGCATAGGTGTGACAGGATGTTGCCTATTGTAAATACGTGTCTTGCGAAGATGAGCACGTACGCGCCTCAAGCTCCAAGTTGTACGAATGGCTCAAATGAGATCAAAGGTACATGGCCCCACCATAAAGTTTATTTTCCATCTTATCTTTTAATAATATTAAAAATATGAAGTGGAAAAAAAAAATTCAAATTGATCTGAAACTTCTGTGTTCTGAAAAAGGATTTCAATGGTAAACGATCAATCCCCCACTATTTTTTGCAGTGTGGTCCCACTGATCTTTAGATCTGTCTTATTTTTTGGCTCAAGCCTTAAAACAAGCTCTCCAAATGCATGGACGGTTTGGATATAACACATACCTCATCGTTTGGCTAAAAAAACTTACTGACGTCAATACACCACCACCTCAATACACCCCCACCAGCCAATCTGCTTCCAGTTAACTGTATCGCCCACTTCTATCTTCTGATCCGGACGTTATTCAACCTGATCCGATACGGTTTTTCTAACCGAGTCGGACTCGGTTCAGGTCAGGCTAGCAATGCACAGATTGGATCAAGTCAGATTACCCGGATCCGGTCCCGAATCAGATCGAGTTCGGATCCAGCCATGTACAATACGGAACGAGTCGAGTTGGACTCAATCCAGTCCGACTCAGTCCGATGCCCAGCTCTAGTCTTCCATGTGGAAACAGATTGGCTAATCCCCCTGACACTAGCCAATGGCTGGTGGTTGGTGCTCTGTGGGCCCCATGACGCAGGGATGAACGTGATGAGGTCGATCACCGTCTTCCTCAAGGATAACTACTCCGAATCCACGGAGCTTCTCTGGACTCCTCGCAGAGACTTCTCAAATCCACAAGGAAAGAAAGCAAGAGAATAGAAATAAATTCTAATAAAATTCGAAATTGATTAATGAATGAATAAAAATGAGTTTACATCCCTTTAAATAAGGGAACTAAGCAACAGGAAAGAAATCAAACTCAAACTGCAACTAAAACTCCTAGAATCCGCGACTTACTATAAATAATAAACTTACTATTTATAGACGGTCGTGATGTCTACTAGTGCGCAAGGTTTTTGGCAAAAAAAATAGTAAGTGTCCTATTTGGCTTCATCAAACCGTTCTCCTAATTATCTTAAGCACTTTTCATGTTGGACACAACTCCTAAAGCCTAACGGATGAAGAGCTATAAGCAAACTAAAACTTACTATTTATAGTAAAAATGAAATTAAAACGGGAAAACGACCGTCGATTAGGGGGTTTCTCACAAATTCAGGTTGCGCAGCCCGGCATAGTGGGGTTGGTTGACTAAAGTAGCTCGTTCTACCCCAAAATCATATATTTTACGTCAGATAACTCATTTCGGATTGCTAGATAGGCCCGATCTAAGGTCCAACGGTCCGGATCACTTCTATCGTTGACCGGGCCTTTTCTAATCCATCTTGGCCATGAAACTGTCCGCGACCCGCTCTACATCACCCTATCATGATGTATATGTTTCATCCATGTCATCTATCTATTTTTACGGATCATTTTACGGTATGGGACAAAAAAATGAGGTATATTGCAATTTCTAGTGGACCACGTTACAGGAAAGAGTGTTGAATGAACGTCGACCATTAAAAACATTTTGGGGGCCATAAAAGTTTTGGATCAATCTGATTTTTGTTTTATCCCTTTATCTGGGCCTGTATGACCAGGGCCTTAAGATTATTTTAATGGTGGATATCCACTTAATATTGTTTTCACGTGGTGTGGTCCACATGAGATTTATATCCCTCTCTTTTTTGGCATCAAGCCTTAAAATGATATGTAAAAATAGATGAACGGAGTGGATGAAAAACATACATGATGGTGAGGCCCACAGATCGCCGACCACCTGCCATGGGGCTGGTGTCAGGGGGAGTAGCCAATCCGTTTCCCTTCCATGTGCTGCCATTGGCAGCACGAACTCAGGTGGTGGGCAGCCTAGGGAGTCCACATACATATATTTTATTCACGCTTTGCAGCCATTTTTCCGTGTGGAAGGATGGGATTAAACTCCCACCGCTAAAACCTCTTGAGATCCAAGAAGTTTTGATCAAGCTGATATTTGTGTTTTTCCATCATCCATTCCCATGGGAGTCTTATGAATAGGTTATATGGCAAAAATACATTCCGGTGGGCCATGGTCTAATGAGGTTTTTAATGGTTGGCATCATTATACCTCTGCTTCCCATGGTGTGGTCCACTTGAACTTAGATCAGCCTCCTTTTTGGTTCATGCCCTAATATAATCCGGCAAAATAAATGGACGGCATGTATAAAACACATACATCAATGGCCACACGCGACCACTGCAAGTATATCCTAGCCCAGGAACCACGTAATATGCGTGACGTAAACACGGTGCTCCTCTCGCAGAATTGCAGTAGAAGCGACTCCGAGTCGTCTCCCCCAACGTACGACTCGGACGCGGATTTCCTGCCAAAGCCTTTAGACGAAGGTACTGCGCTGGGATGCTAGGTGGGGCCCACTGTGATGTTTGTTAGAAATCCACACCTTTCATCCGTTTTTTCATATCATTTTATGATATAAAACTAAAAATTAGATCTAAAACTCAAGGCGGCTATATGAGAGGGAAAACTGGTCAGAACTGTTGAAATCTTCCTGGGATCTAGCCTGATGTTTATATGCCATCCAAACCGTTTATAAGTCCTTAACTACTGGGATGAAGTGAAAACACAAAATTCTTAGCCTGATATGAAACTCTGTGACCAATTAATGCTTCAAACGGTGGTCACGGAATCCCCATTGTTTCCTCTCGTAGGTGCCACTTGAGTTTTGTATCCACCCGATTTCTAGTCCCATAATCTAAAATGAGATCTCAAAACGTATGGACGGTGTGGATTTCTCACAAACATCACAGTGGGCCCCACCTACATCCCCGCACATGAACTTCTTTCGAAAGGCTTTCGGAATCCGCGTCCGTACGTCTCAGGTCCTGAGCGGAGAGAAATCTTCACGTACAACGTTGCAGGGGAACTTTAAATACATTTGCTTTCTGTCCCGCCAACGTGTTACCTTCATGTAACATCTGATCCGTTCGAAAGATGGGACACACTCCAAAGATTCCTAAAGACGAAATCCATGAAGGTCCATTCATAAGTAGAGCTGCACCGTCCGCGTCGGAAAATGGCCACCGGTCTGACTCAATGAACATGTATGATACTTGTACTTAGTGAACTGTTCTAGATTTTCCTGGATGTAATTCTATGTGTATGTCCCACTATTTTAACGGTTCGGATGTTTCCACTAAGCACCAAATCAGTAAAAAAGTTGTATGTGAAAGTTAACACACAAAGATGTACATCTACAATTCTCCGGAAACGGATGGGCTACTCCCTGCCATTAGCCAATGGCTGGTGGTCCGTGCTATGTGGGCCTCACCATGGTGTACTTATTTCATCCATGAAGATCATCTATTTTTCTATATCATTTTAGGGTATGAGAACAAAAATGAGGTATATCTCAATTTTAAGTGGACCACGTTACAGGAAACAATGTTGAATGAATATCAACTATTAAAAATGTTTTAGGGCTATGAACGTTTTGGATCAAGCTGATCTTTGATTTTCCCCTTCATCCGGGTCTAAATGACCTAATCAAGACTCGGCTTATAATCACGCGCAAACGTCGAAAAAAGGTCGAAGGTTGCCGGAATTCGACCGGGAAGACCGCGGAAGCCTACAGAACAGTACGGTGTAGGATACAGGTCTTACAGCTCTCCCTTCCAAATAAAAAATTTCGTCCTCGAAATTTAAACAATTATCGCAAGTAGACATAACTCATGAGGAAGAATAAATATAACATCATTATATAAAATCAGAGATAACATACAAAATACAACACATAATCAATCATCAAAGAGATGAGGATAGCGTTCTCGAATATCAACCTTACCCTTCGAAGTTTGGTGATCCTACCGAACCCCAGATCCCAGTCTAAAATGATCAAAATGAGAATACGATGCAGCCTCATAATCTCAATGGTAGGGAACTATATCAGAAAATCTCTAAGTTATTCGCACTCAGGGATCTAACCATTCTAGGTTCTTAACAATCATAGAGTGTAGGGTAGCTATCAGCAGATATGTGATGTTATCTTCAGGTATTCCCAAGTTATGCTCTGATACCAACTTCTATCACGCCCCAAATTCGAAAATCAGATTCACAGGAATCCTGATCGCCGAATCCGGTGCCGACAGCCTTCGTAGTACCCCATTCTCGGCTCCCAGTGCAACATACGCCAAGTTCCGATTCTGGGATCCTATAAGGAGGATTTTCCAACGTACATTTTATCTTGTAATAAGCATAACCACAAGATTACCCAATTCACAAAGGCAACATCATCATCATATATCCACTAATATAATCGTTTGAATACAATGTAAAAAAGGAAATACATCTCTATATATATATAAAATTAAAGCTCCAGAGGTCCGCTACATGCTCCAATCTCAACACTGTTGCAACCTAACGCCACCTGCACGCATCTATCGTACATAAGCTTATAGAAAGCTTAGTGGGTGGTGAAAGTGTGTGCACGAGGTGAGTGCCAAGTAAGCAATATTAGAGTAATCAGAGTAAGCGAAAATACTGGTAAACCCATAATCATACGATATCAGAAACACTGGCAAGATTATAAATCATACGAAATCAGAGTAATATGAAAACATGCTGATAGGCCCATAAATACTATCAGTCTCATCCAGGCTCTACGACGCAAAATATAAAAAAAACAATATCATATACTGATGAAGCAATGTAGATCGAATATACAATACGAAGACAGCAAGCTAACTATCAGATGCCGATGATGCAATATAATATACAAATCTTGATGAGCCCACAAATACCGTCAGTCGTATCTAGGCCATATAAATGCAGAAACATAGTAACCCAAAATGTCATATGCGTGCGGATGTAATGCAATATACGATATGAATGAAATGACCAAGCTGAAGTGTAAAGTCGGGATGATAGTACGTAATATCGCAGGCTACGGGGTCCATCACGAGGGACTTCTATCCAAACCAGTCTCATACCTAAATTTGGATAGTCAGACTCAACGTAATAAATTCCTGATCTCAAGTTAGTCGCGTGCCCAACCGAAATCCTTGTCATGCGAAGGTACACGTAACAAATAGTTGCGCACAACCAGCCCGAGTGGATAGTGAATAAATGAATGAATGAGTATACAATTCCTGCTCAATAAGTTCACATATCAGTACGGTTACTCTTTAAGAAATTACCGGGGTCTATTACACTCCAAACCAAATTACCGACCCATCGCGTGCAATAAGGTGAGTGGAAGAGACCTCACTATTTGCCTGCCAATATCGGGCCCGACTCGTCGATAGCAGACCAATTCCTTGAGTTGGTCAAACTCAGTCTAGCTTTGCCCCCTACTCTCGGGCGGGTAAGGCCGCACCCCCTTCCAACCGACGACGACACAATGGAGAGCGTAGCCATCTGGTAATCGGCACTCAACGCTCATCTACCCACTCAGTCTAGACGTTGGAGCAATCTCTGGAACTAAGAGGGTTTAGGGACTTTCACCCAGAGATATCTATAGCACCCCATGTAGAACAGATTTTCTGGTATCCCATCTGGCCATCCACGAAATACCTGTGGAGGCTACGACCCTGAGTCGCTAGGGCGTATAGTAATCACAACACAATGCAAGATGCATGAGTCATACAATTCAGTCATACATCAATCCTGCGCATATCATGCGCTCATGCGAGATAACCTTCGTCTATTAGGGAGTCTCATATCATCCTACTCAATGACATATGCAATGGTCAATCACATCTCATAACAAACATGCAAATGATGCGTATGAGCATATATCATGATGTTATGTTGTCACATACTCATAGTCAGTATCAACAATCGGCCTCGACAATGTGGACATTTAGCCAATATTGCCCCAAGGAATGACCCACATAAATTCAAACATATAATGGGCCCGTGACCTCATACAACGGCCTAATATACAACATAATGGGCCTTACTCAAGGGTTACATGTACACAACAGGTGAGCCCTACTCATTGGCCTAACATACATCACAATGGGCTCTATCGCCTGACCCTCAAATGCATCACAATGGGCCCCATCACCTAGGCCTCAGTATACAACACATTGGGCCTTAGACAAGGGTTGAATACGCATCACGTCGGACCTCAAATACGGGTCGCATGTACATCACATTGGGCCCCAATATTTGGAATCAACAATCGGCCATGACAAATCTAAATTGGTAATCGACCTCGATCAATAATCGGCAATCGGCCACGGTAAATCAGAATCGATAATCGACCTCGATCGATAATCGGCAATCAGCCATGACAAATCAGAATCGGTAATCGGACTCGATCGATAATTGGTAATCAGCCATGACAAATCTAAATTGGTAATCGACCTCGATCGATAATCGGCAATTGGTCACGACAATCGGAATCGGCTTCAATACTCGGAATTGGCAGTCGGTCACGATAATCGGCCTCGATCGCTATTCGATCAATCGGCCACGATAATCAGAATCGACAATAAGCTACGACAATCGGAATCGATCGATAATTGGCCTCGATAATCGGAATCAATCGGTAATAAGAATCAGCAAATCGGTCACGTCAATCGAAATCGATCGGTAATCAGAATCGGTAAATTGGCCACGTCAATCGCACCGATAATCAACAGATAAACAAAATGGGGTCCATAGATGATCAACCGATCAACTATAGTATAAAGATCAGCACTCGCCCGTGGTTATATCAAATCCGATAACACAGAGCTATCCGTCTACAACAAATGGGGCCCACTTATTTGGGTTAACCCACTAAAGGGATGATGAGAATGGGCCTAACAAGGCCTAAGGAAAGGTCATAATGTGGACATCCAACCATCATTGCCCATCAATGTGAACATCTAACCAACATTGCTCCCAAGAAGTGGCCTACATAGGGCCAAACATATAGTGGGCCCATGGTCTCACGTACAATCATGATGGGCCTCATACAAGGGCTACATACACAACAGGTGGGCCCTGCTCATGGGCCTAAAATACACAGCATGCGGGCCCTACCCATGGGTCCCATATACATCAAATGGACCATGTATCTGGGCCCAATACATATCACAATGGGCCTTGTATACATCAAGTTGGCCCTCATCATACGGGCAGAAAATATATCACAATGGGCCAGAAATACATCACATTAGGCCTTGCCCATGGGCCTCGAATACATCACAATGGGCCACAACCCATGGGCTTCAAATATAAAATAGGTGGGCTCCATCAGATGGGCCAAATACACATCGGGTGGGCCTCATTACATGGGCCTCAAAGCATCGCAATGGGTCATATACCATGGGCCCGAAAGCTAATGGATGACAAGGATAAAACATATATACCATGGTGAACCGTAACCCATGGACGGCGTACATACAAAACATACTTCAGGTGGGTCCCGTCCCAACTGGATGGTGCTAAAAAAAAAAATACTTACACAACGGTAGGGTCACTGCCTTACAGACGGTATAGATAAAACACATACATCATATTGTGGCCTGACAATTAGGTGGCATGGACATGCAATACATACATCAACGTTGGCCTCACACTACCCTAGACAAATGGATAGAGTGGGTATAGAATAAGTACATCAAAGTGGGGTCCACGTCCGCAAACCGATGGATGTTGAGGATACAACACATACCTCATATGTGGGCCCTCAAAGACTTGCTGACGCCAACCTCACCAGCTATATAGCTAGTGTGCGGTAGACTAGCCCACCCACGCCCAATCTAGGTGGGTCCCACGTGGGGCCCACCATTATAAGTAATAAAATATGTTATATAATATTTATTATTATCATCATCAACATCATCAGTGTTCAGCACCAACATCATCATGCACGGACAGTGGGGATAAGGAACACATACACCAAGGTGGGTCCCATCCACCACACGTTCCACACGTGTGGGGTGGCCCCTTGTCCAAACAGGTGTACAGAGTGTATAAAACACATGTATCATGCAGGAATCCCACATGCTTCCATGGTGTGAGGGATACCAGCCAATTTACACATGTGACGCATACTAGCCAATCCATACATGTGAGGTATACAAATTACATGCGTTTGGCGCTTCCACCGTCCAGTCCCTTGGACGGACGGTCTGGATTTCATTACATGCATATAAGGTGGCACCATGTGGCACCTAACCAAATGGGTCTAGCACCGTCCAGCGCTATGTGGACGGTGTGGATAGAATACATATATTAAGGTGGTCCCCACCGTCCAGACCTCTGGACGGTGTGGATGTAAACCATATGTCATGGTGGCACTCAAAGCTCCTGCTCGTCCCAACAAGGTGGGTGGACGGTTGGATGGACACATCCATCATGGAGGTCCACGTGCTGAGTGCACGTCACCAAGGTGGGCCCCACGTCCACATACAGATGGACGGTAGTGATACAGCACACGCATCATGGTGGGGCCGTACCTGGCACGCCAGACCCACCCACCATGATATTTTATTAATAGACGATATTATATATATATATATATATATATATATATATATATATATATATATATATATATATATATATATATATATACACACACACACACACACACGTGTGAGAGAGGGAGTGAGACGCTGGGCACATACACGTGGGAGAGAGAGAGACGTTGAGCACTGTCAGCGTGATGGTAGGCCCCACATTTGGACGGTTTTGATGTATACATCATATGATGGGGCCCACATATGACAGCGTCCAGATGAGCAGACGGTTGGACAAAATGTACACATTAGGTGGCCCGTCCAGATCCATGGTCTCGATTCACCTGGGTCCCACGTGGGAGTGGCTGCCCACCATGTCATTTAATATAACATATTATATTTATATAATAACATATATCATAGTATAATATTATATGTATATGTGAGTGTGTGGGAGGGTGAGACTATCAGCACTGTCAACGTCCAACGCCTCTCTCTGGACGGACAGCCTAATGGTTGGCCCTGCCTGTATGGACGGTTTGGATGTACATCCATCGTGGTAGGCCCCACACGCTGCTGTGGTAGGGTCCACGTCCATTCAATGGACGGCTAGGACGTTTACATATATCATGGGGTTTTTAATCGGTACCGTCCAAATGGACAATACTATTGAATTACATACAACAAAGTGAGCCCCACCATGACAGCATGGATATAACTCATTCATCAGGTGGGCCACAAAATCAGAGAGAGAGAGAGAGATAAAGAGAGAGAGGGAGAGAAATGATGATGGAGGGACCCCGCCACTATAGGTCCCTCAAGATTACAACATATACATCATAATGGGTCCCACCAAAAAGTGAGCCCTTAAATCATCAAAATCAAATCATAAATCATCCATAAATAATGAAGATTCACTCACCTTTCCTTCTTCTTCCTCCCTAGTGCTCCAAGGCTCCTAAGAATCTCCTTCAATGGTGGAGATGATGATCTAAGGGTTGGATGGTGAGGATTGAGGGGGGTAGGGAGTGGGCCACACCTAGCTCTCTCTTGGAAGGCTTGGAAGTCCATACGTTGGGTTCTCCTTTGGTTGCTTGGGAGAGAAGGGAGAAATAAGAGAGAGAGAGAGAGAGAGAGAGAGAGAGAGAGAGAGAGAGAGAGAGAAGATGGGATGGAGTGATGGATGGGAGAGAGAGAGAGGGAAGATGGGATGGAAATGTTGACTTTTGGGGTTGTTGTGTAAGAGAGGTATGGGTTGTGATGGGGTGAGTGATGTGTTGGGTGATGGGTTAATTGATGTGTTGTACTTGACATTGATGGGATTGATAGGACATGATTGAGGTGACATGTCGTAGAGATTCTCTTAAGTTTTGCAACGCGCGACATTTTCTCGAACTGAACGCTGACCCACATCTTCTGGCTTGGGTATCGCCTCGGCGCGCGAGACGCGGCATTGAAATCGCGGCGACGACGCGTCGTTAGGGTACAAGTCTCAGGTCGAGCCGACTCGGGCTGACAAGACTCGGCTTATAATCGCGCGCAAACGTCGAAAAAAAGTCGAAGGTTGCCGAAATTCAACCGGGAAGACCGCGGAAGCCTACAGAACAGTACGGTCTAGGATACAGGTCTTACATCTCCTTCGTGCTTCAAGTGACAAAATGTGAAGCAGAGGTAAGTGAAAAACATGTGGTCCCTAGCAAAAATGGTAATGAAATAGATGTTGAACAACGAAGTTTGATTTTAGAAAAGCACCATCACTATGAGAATGTACACACGGTAAAAAAAGTTACGTCAATCCGTTGAGATATGGTATGTTACAAGTGAATATTTGAGACAAAATGTATCCTAATTTAGGATGACTGATCCTTATAATCTAGTCCATATAATGTCCTTTTTGGGAGTGTACATGTGAAAAAATGATCAAAAGTGTCGTATTTGTTAGGAAATTGGGAGTTCTATACTTATAACCTAAAACTATTTCCAAAACCTATAACCTAAACCTAACCTAAACCTAAACCTAAACCTATAACCTATAACCTTAACCAAAACCTAAACCAAAATCAAAACCAAAACCTATAACCTAAACCCGAACCCATTCCCAAATCCCAAAACCTATAACCAAAACCAAAACCAAAACCTATGACCTAAACCCGAACCCATTCTCAAATCTCAAAACCTATAACCTAAACCTAAACCTAAACCTTATCTTAAACCTATAACCTATAACCTAAACCAAAACCAAAACCTATAACCTAAACCCGAACCCATTATTAAATCCCAAAACCAATAACTTAAACCTAACCTTAACCTAAACCTAAACCTATAACCTATAACCTAAACTAATACCAAAACCTATAACCTAAACCCGAACCCATTCTCAAATCCCAAAACCTATAACCTATCCTTAAACCTTAACCTATAACCTAACCTAAACCTATAGTTATAACATAAAACTATTTTCAAATCCCAAAACCTATAACCTAAACCTAACCTTTCCCTAAACCTAAACCTTATCCTGAACCTATAACCTATAACCTAAACCAAAACCAAAACCAAAACCTATAACCTAAACCCGAACCCATTATCAAATCCCAAAACCTATAACCTAAACCTAACCTTAACCTAAACTTAAACCTATAACCTATAACCTTAACCAAAACCTATAACCTAAACCCGAATCCATTCTCAAATCCCAAAACCTAAACCTAAACCTTATCCTAAACCTATAACCTATAACCTAAACCAAAACCAAAACCTATAACCTAAACCCGAACCCATTATCAAATCCCAAAACCTATAACCTAAACCTAACCTTAACCTAAACCTAAGCCTATAACCTATAACCTTAACCAAAACCTATAATCTAAACCAATACCAAAACCTATAACCTAAACCCGAACCCATTCTCAAATCCCAAAACCTATAACCTATCCTTAAACCTTAACCTATAACCTAACCTAAACCTATAGTTATAACCTAAAACTATTCCCAAATCCCAAAACCTATAACCTAAACCTATAGTTATAACCTAAAACTATTCCCAAATCCCAAAACCTATAACCTAAACCTAACCTAAACCTAAACCTAAACCTTATCCTGAACCTATAACCTATAACCTAAACCTAAACCAAAACCAAAACCAAAACTTATAACCTAAACCCGAACCCATTCCCAAATCCCAAAACCTAAAACCTAAACCAAAACTAAAACCTATGACTAAAACCCGAACCCATTCTCAAATCTCAAAACCTATAACCTAAACCTAAACCTAAACCTTATCCTAAACCTATAACCTATAACCTAAACCAAAACCAAAAACTATAACCTAAACCTGAACCCATTATCAAATCCCAAAACCTATAACCTAAACCTAACATTAACCTAAACCTAAACCTATAACCTATAACCTAAACCAATACCAAAACCTATAACCTAAACCCGAACCCATTCTCAAATCCCAAAACCTATAACCTATACTTAAACCTTAACCTATAACCTAACTTAAACCTATAGTTATAACCTAAAACTATTCCCAAATCCCAAAATCTATAACCTAAACCTAACCTTTCCCTTTCCCTAAACCTTATCCTGAACCTATAACCTATAACCTAAACAAGAACCAAAACCTATAACCTAAACCCGAACCCATTATCAAATCCCAAAACCTATAACCGAAACCTAACCTTAACCTAAACCTCAACCTGTAACCTATAACCTTAACCAAAACCTATAACCAAAACCAATACCAAAACCTATAACCTAAACCCGAACCCATTCTCAAATCCCAAAACCTATAACCTAAACTTAAACCTAAACCGTATCCTAAACCTATAACCTATAACCTAAACCAAAACCAAAACCTATAACCTAAACCCGAACCCATTATCAAATCCCAAAACCTATAACCTAAACCTAACCTTAACTTAAACCTAAACCTATAACCTATAACCTTAACCAAAACCTATAACCTAAACTAATACCAAAACCTATAACCTAAACCCGAACCCATTCTCAAATCCCAAAACCTATAACCTATAACTTAAACCAAAACCTAAACCTAAACCTATAAGCTAAACTCGAACCCATTCTCAAATCCCAAAACCTATAACCTATCCTTAAACCTTAACCTATAACCTAACCTAAACCTATAGTTATAACCTAAAACTATTCCCAAATCCCAAAACCTATAACCTAAACCTAACCTTTCCCTAAACCTATAACTTAAACTCAATCTCTAAAGTGAAACATACACCTAATCTTAATCTCAACTCCCTAACCTAAACCTAAACCTAAACTTAAAAACCCAAACCTAAACCTAAACCTTATCCTGGAAAGAGAGATGAAAAATCAAATAGTGAAAAGGGAGAGAAAAAGTGGACGGTAGTGAAAATGAGGGGTATTTTCGTTCTAGAATTGGGTCTCCGCAGGTGGAGGTCTAAGTTGCAAAAGTAAGTTTGTATTCTTTCATAAAAATAACTGGATAAAAGGTGGGCAAACTAGATTTTGACAGTGGGGTCAATTTCATGTTTGCCCCGCTTAATTTTCTGTTTACCCCGCTCAATTTGCCCCACTTAATTTTCGGTTTGCCCCGCTCACATATGGACGGTTTGGATATAACACATACATCATGATGAGACCCACAAAAGCAACATAGCAAAAAAAAAAAATCATTTTGCCTCGCTCACTTTCTAGTTTGCCCTGCTTAATTTCTAGTTTGCCCGCTCAATTGAGCGGGACAAACTGGAAATTGAGCGGGGCAAACTGATTTATTTTTTTTTTACTTTTGTGGGTCCCATCATGATGTATGTGTTATATCTAAACTGTCCATATATTTTACGAGCTCATATTAAGGCTTGAGATAAAAAATAAGATAGATCTAACTATTAAGTGGACAACACTGTAAAAGGCAGTGGGGAATTGAATGTCTACCATTGAAACCCTTTTAGGGCTAAATGTATTCTCAAATCCCTAAACCTAAACCTTAACTTATTCTCAATTCCCTAAACCTTAACTTATAATCTAACTTAAACCAAAACTTATATCGTACACTTGTAACCTAAAACCTAAATGTATTCTCAAATCCCTAAACCTAAACCTTAACTTATTCTCAATTTTCTAAACCTTAACGTATAATCTAACTTAAACCAAAACCTATATCGTACACTTGTAACCTAAAACCTAAATGTATTCCCAAATCCCTAAACCTAAACCTTAACCTATTCTCAATTCCCTAAACCTTAACCTATAACCTAACTTAAACCTAAACCTATAAACTACACTTATAACTTAAAACCTAAATGTATTCTCAAATCCCTAAATCTAAACTTACACCTAATCATAATATCAACTCCTTAACCTAAACCCGGTCCCGAACTCGATTTCCTAAACCTAAACCTTAACCTATTTTCAGTTCCCTAAACCTTAACATATAACCGACACTTATAACCTAAACCTAAAACCTAAATGTATTCTCGAATCCCTAAACCTAAACCTACACCTAATCCTAATATCAACTCCTTAACCTAAACCTAACCTTAAAAACCCAAACCTAAACCCAGTCCCGAACCCGATTTCCTAAACCTAAACCTTAACCTATTCTCAGTTCCCTAAACCTTAACATATAACCGACACTTATAACCTAAACCTAAAACCTAAATGTATTCTCAAATCCCTAAACCTAAACCTATACCTAATCCTAATATCAACTCCTTAACCTAAACCTAAACTTGAAAACCCAAACCTAAACCTGGTCCCGAACCCGATTTCCTAAACCTAAACCTTAACCTATTCTCAGTTTCCTAAATCTTAACATATAACCGACACTTATAACTAAACATAAAACCTAAATGTATTCTCAAATCTCTAAACCTAAATCTCAAAAAAAAAAAAAAAACACAAATTTTTTTTTTTGCAAAAGATGCAAACGTCGATATTATCTACATATCGTAGATATTATCGACATAAGTTGTAGATATTATCTACATATCATCGATATATCGACGTAAGTTGTAGATATTATCTACATATCATCGATATATCGACGTTAGTTATAGATAACAATTTTTGATACACTTTAGCTACGGATTATAACCGTAGCTATAATTACGTTGATATAATTTTTGGATTTAAGAATGGGTAGGTTATAGGTTTTGATTTTGGTTTAGGTTATAGGTTTTGGTTTTGATTTAGGTTATAAGTTATAGGTTTAGGTTAAGGTTATAGGTTTTTTGATTTGAGAATGGGTTCAGGTTTAGGTTATAGGTTTCAGTTTAGGTTATAGGTATTTGGATTTGAGAATGGGTTCGGGTTTAGGTCATAGGTTTTGGGATTTGAGAATGGGTTCGGGTTTTGGTTATATGTTTTGGTTTAGGTTATAGGTTTTTGGATTTGAGAATGGGTTATGGTTTAGGTTTAGGAAATCGGGTTCAGCTTCGGGATTGGATTTAAGTTTGAGTTTTTAAGTTTAGGTTTACATTTATGTTAGGGAGTTGAGATTAGGATTAGGTGTATGTTTCACTTTAGGAAATTGAGTTTAGGTTATAGGTTTAGGGAAATGTTAGGTTTAGGTTATAGGTTTTGAGATTTGGGAATAGTTTTAAGTTATAAGTATAGGTTTAGGTTAGGTTATAGGTTAAGGTTTAGGGATAAGTTATAGATTTTGGTATTCAAGAATGAGTTCGGGTTTAGGTTATAGGTTTTGGTTTTGGTTTAGGTTATAGGTTATAGGTTTAGGATAAGGTTTAGGTTTAGGTTCAGGTTATAGGTTTTGGGATTTGAGAATGGGTTCGGGTTTATGTTATAGGTTTGGATTTTAGTTTAGGTTATAGGTTTTGGAATTTGAGAATGGGTTTGGGTTTAGGTTATAGGTTTTGGTTTTGGTTTAGGTTATAGGTTTTGGTCTAGGTTATAGGTTATAGGTTTAGGATATAGGTTACAGGTTATAAATTTAGGATAAGGTTTAGGTTTAGGTTATAAGTTTTGGGATTTGAGAATGGGTTCGGGTTTAGGTTATAGGTCTTGGTTTTGGTTTTGGTTATAGGTTTTGGGATTTGAGAATGTGTTCGGGTTTAAGTTTATAGGTTTTGGTTTTGGTTTAGGTTATAGGTTTCAGTTTAGGTTAAAGGTTAACAGTTTAGGTTAAGGTTTAGGTTTAGATTTTAGGTTTTTAGATTTGAGAATGGGTTCGTGTTTAGGCTATAGGTTTTAGGTTTTTGGATTTGAGAATGGGTTTGGGTTTAGGCTATAGGTTTTGGTTTTGGTTTAGGTTATAGGTTTTGGTTTTGGTTTAGGTTATAGGTTTTAGGATTTGAGAATGGGTTCGGGTTTAGGTTATAGGTTTTGGTTTTGGTTTAAATTATAGGTTTTGATTTAGGTTATAGGTTATAGGTTTAGGTTTAGGTTATAGGTTTAGATTTAGGTTATAGGTTATAGGTTTAGGTTTTGGTTTTGATTTAGGTTATACGTTATTGGTTTAGGTTAAGGTTTAGGTTTATGTTATAGGTTTTTGGATTTGAGAATAGGTTCGGGTTTAGGTTAAGGGTGTGGTCCCTGCAAATACAAATATAAACACGTCTTGTCTAAATGGCCACGCCCTTCCAATGCCGTCCATAGAAAATGAACAGCTTCATCATTGTCATAATAGCGGTTCCCACCTTACAGGGACCCCCGCTCATATGGATAGCTTCGACGCACATCCGGGTCTGCTTCATTAATTTCGAGCAAATATATAAACACGGCCTGTCCAAATGGTCAGGCCCCTCCAATGTTGTCCATATGAAATAGACAGCTTCATCATGGTCATAACAGCGGTTCCCACCTTTTAGGGACCCTCGCTTTTCCGGATAGCTCCGACGGACATCCGGGTCTGCTCCATTAATTTCAAGCAAATACATCAATACGACCTGTCCAAATGATCAGGTCACTCCAATCATGTGCTTTCTTGACAAGAGACGTACCAGATGCTTGAATTTGAAATATGTAGCTCCAATCCTCTCACATGCAACATCCACCTGAAAGAATGCGCATAACTGTCATGCTTGAGTAATTAATACAGGAACTGCGCCATGACCATGTCAGTGACAGGAGAAGTTAATTGATGAAGGTAACAGTGCTTACTGTGTTTAATAAGAAATCATGTATTTCACTAACACATCCATAAAACATTTGAATGTATCTGAGAAGTATTCCAACGGTTTAGTTCGCTAATACATGGCCCAAATGAGCAAGTGTTGCATTGCTAGTCTACACAGGCCCATTTGGAGGAGAAAACCAACTATGAAGCAGCTAACAACAAAGTGAAGTTCTCATTGCACCATTCTACAACCTCTTTGATCCACAATTTCCAAATGATCAAAAATAGAGCGAGGAAAGAAAGCAATACCATTAGCTGAATTATGGGCTGTTGGAAAACATTATTGAAGATTTTGGGATGTTTGGTGCATTTTTCAATTTTAGGCCAAATCTTTGGAGATTTTTATTATCTTAAATAAACTAGATTGATCTGAAATCAATACAATAGTTGGGAGATCTTCATTATATCTTCATGGGCATTGTCTTTTAGGATCTATAAAAAGGGGGTGGTGTAGGAGATGTGGCCAAAAACAACCTAGGATTTGAGCGAGGCAACGTAGGATTTGATCGAGGAAACCTAGAAATTGAGCGAGGGAACCTAGAAATTGAGCAAGGCAACCTAGGAATTGAGTGAGGCAACGTAGGAATTCAGCAAGGTAACCTAGGAATTGAGCGAGGGAAGCTAGAAATTGAGCGAGACAACCTAGCATTTGAGCAAGGTAACATAGGATTTGAATAAGGAAAGCTAGAAATTGAGCGAGGGAACCTAAAAATTGAGTGAGGCAACATAGGAATTGAGTAAGACAACGTAAGAATTTAGTGAGGTAACCTAAGAATTGAGCGAGGGAAGCTAGAAATTGAGTGAGACAACCTAGGATTTGAGTGAGACAACCTACGATTTGAGCAAGGAAAGCTAGAAATTGAGCGAGGGAACCTAAAAATTGAGCGAGGCAACATAGGAATTGAGCGAGGCAACGTATGAATTCAACGAGGTAACCTAGGAATTGAGCGAGGGAAGCTATGATTTGAGCGAGGCAACCTAGGATTTGAGTAAGGAATGCTAGAAATTGAGCGAGGGAACGTAGAAATTGAGCGAGACAACCTAGGAATTGAGCGAGGCAACGTAGGAATTGAGCTAGGAATCCTAGGATTTGAGCGAGGAAAGCTAGAAATTGAGCGAGGCAACCTAGGATTTGAGCGAGGTAACCTATGATTTGAGCGAGGGAACCTAAAAATTGAGCGAGGCGCAACGTAGGAATTGAGTGAGGCAACGTAGGAATTCAGCAAGGTAACCTAGGAATTGAGCGAAGGAAGCTAGAAATTGAGTGAGACAACCTAACATTTGAGCAAGGCAACCTAGAAATTGAGCGAGGGAACCTAGAAATTGAGCGAGACAACCTAGAAATTGAGCGAGGCAACCTAGGATTTGAGCGATGCGACCTAGAAATTGAGCGAGGCAACGTAGAAATTCAGCAAGGAATTCTAGTTATTGAGCAAGGGAACTAAGAAATTCAGCAAGGCAACCTAAGATTTGAACGAGGCGAGGGAAGCTACAAATTGTGCGAGGCAACCTACGAATTGAGCGAAGAAGCTAGAAATTGAGCGAGACAACCTAGGATTTGAGCGAGGGAACATCGAAATTGGAGCGAGGAAACTTAGGAATTGAGCGAGGGAAGCTAGAAATTGAGCGCGGCGAGCGAGACAACGTAAAAATTGGAGCGAGGATTGAGCAAGGGAACCTAGAAATTGAGCGAGGGAACCTAGAAATTGAGTGAGGGAACCTAGGAGTTGAGCGAGACAACGAAAAAATTTCAACAAGGCAACCGAGAAATTGAGTAAGGGAAACATCAATTTGAGCAAGGCAAGCTTGAAATTGGGTGAGGCTAACATGAATTGGAATGAACTTTAAATGTAATTGACCTAGCCTAACAATTTGCTTTGTTGAATTTGACCGATTGGTTAATGAAATTGACCGAGATTTACATGAAATTCTCTTCGGTGAATTTGATCGAGCAATTAATGAAATTGATCGAGCGGTTCATAAAATTTTGAATACGCACTTATAGTGTTGAGTTAAGTAAGTTGGGCACACCTAGATTCATAGCTCAATTGACAGACTGAGTAGAGATACCTCATCTCAACACTTGAGGTCCTGGTATCGATTCCTAGCAGGGGTGGCTAACATGGAGTGTGTGTATTGACATGGGTGTGTACTAACAAGCTAACCTAAAAAAACTAAAGAAAAAAAATTTAATAATAAAATATGAAAAAAAATAAAAAAATTTTGAGGTGGGCCCGCCTTGAATGTATGTGGACTATCCATGACATTCATCCATTTTTCCATCTAAAGCAAGGGTTTCAGCCCAAAATGGTGGCATATTGAAATATCAAGTGGATCACACCACAAGAAACAGTTTCCACCGTAGAAACCTTGTTATGCCCCTACAATGATGTTTTACTTGTAATTCATCATGTTCATTGGATGATTTTTGCATGGATGAACCAAAAACCAAGATGGAAGCTTCATTCGGCATTTCAATGGCCCACAAAAAGTTTATGCCGTTTTGGTAAATGTATATCATATCTGTCATGCGTACTTTCTTCCGCGCATAGGCCATTTTCAGGAAAAACGAGAAAATGTCGAAGAATAGAGAGGGTGGGATCCAGCTTGAGCGTGGTGCGACCAGGAACAGACGTAGCGGTGGAGTTTTCGTGCTTTTTTTTTTTTTTAAATGGAGCGAGAAAAGGGAGGGAGAGGAAAAGCAACGGCAGTAAAAAGGAGCGGTAGTTCCGTCCTCAAAGTCGCTGTCCGCACGTGCTAGTCTAAGTTGGTAACTTAAGTTTGTATTCCTCGATAAAAACCGCTGGATAAAAGGTTTTATCTACAGTGATCACTGGGATGCTAGGTGGGGGCCACCGTGATGTTTGTTAAAAATCCACACCTTTCATCCGTTTTTTCATATTATTTTATTACATAAAACTAAAAATTAGTTAGATCTAAAACTCAAGGCGGCCATATGAGAGGGAAAACCGGTAAGAACCGTTGAAATCTTCCTGGGATCTAGACTGATGTTTAATATGCCATCCAAACGTATTAATGTTTCAAACGGTGGTCACGGAATCCTCACTGTTTCCTCTTGTAGGTTCCACTCGAGTTTTGTATCCACCCGATTTCTGGTCCCATGATCTCAAATGAGATCTCAAAACGTATGGACGGTGTGGATTTCTCACAAACATCACAGTGGGCCCCACCTACATCCCCGCACATGAACTTCTTTCGAAAGGCTTTCGGAATCCGCGTCCGTACGTCTCAGGTCCTGAGCGGAGAGAAATGTTCACGTACAACGTGGCAGGGGAACTTTAAATACATTTGCTTTCTGTCCCGCCAACATGTTACCTTCATGTAACATCTGATCCGTTCGAAAGATGGGACGCACTCCAAAGATTCCTTAAGACGAAATCCAGGAAGGTCCATTCATAAGTAGAGCTGCACCGTCCACGTCGGAAAATGGCCACCGGTCTGACTCAATGCACATGTATGATACTTGTAATTAGTGAACTGTTCTAGATTTTTGTGGATGTAATTCTATGTGTATGTCCCACTATTTTAACGGTTCGGATGTTTCCACTAAGCACCAAATCAGTAAAAAAGTTGTATGCGAAAGTTAACACACAAAGATGTATATCTACAATTCTCCGGAAACGGATGGGCTACTCCCTGCCATTAGCCAATGGCTGGTGGTCGGTGCTACGTGGGCCCCACCATGATGTAAGCATTTCATCCATGCAGTTCATTTTTTTTTCTATATCATTTTATGATATGAGACCAAAAATGAAGTATATCCCAATTTTAAGCGGACCACATTAAAGGAAACAATGTTGAATGAATATCAACCATTAAAAACGTTTTAAGGCCATAAACGTTTTGGATCAAGCTGATCTTTGATTTTCCCCTTCATCCAGGTATAAATGGCCTAATTAACAGTTTGGATGTCAAATAAACAGTACAAGGGGCCTTAGGAGAATTTTAATGATGGATATCCAATCACTATTGTTTTTCTATCCACGTAATATCTATATCCTTCTCATTTCCTAAAACGAGAAGTAAACAATGAATAAATGAAATGGATAAAACACATACATCATGGTGAGGCCCATGAAGCACCGACCACCGGACGCCAAGCTGTGGCAGGCAAGTAGCCAATCCATTTCAATAAAAGGAGAAAAGCGAATATAGCTTAAACTTGTGCACCGAGTAAGTATTTAATGATGAGTATTCAGTCAACACTATTTCCTGTAACATATTAGACTTGATATTTGAATCGATCACAGTTTTTAGAATCATATCATAAAATAAATTTTAATAATAATAAAATGACATGAAAAAAACACGTAGATCATGGTAAGCCCACAAAGCACTAACCACATGTCATTGGTTAGTTAGAGCAACCAATTAACTCACCATGCAAGCCCAACGGTCTATGATTTGGATCGTTTAATAAATGTGCCAAATAAATAAAATTAAACTAACTCTTACTAATTTATAGGCAAGATTAAGAAGTTTAAATGTGACCAAAGGTTGTCTGGTATCATCTTATCTCTTTATCCCATTTACATTTAAAGTAGAACCAGCTAAAGAAATACGGAAAAAATGGATTAAAAATCTTGTAAGAGTGATCCACTTAAAATTGTTATAAATGGATCCCATATGCCCATATCAATGGCAGTACTACGTGCCAAGATCTAAAATCAGACCAAAGAAAAAGAGTTCAGCAAGACCCGAATCAGATATGAGCCATAGGACCAAACTGAATCTTAGCCGTTGACAGGTCTTTCCACGGAATTGTTACTACCTGTGGGTCCATAGGGTCTCCACTGTGATTTATTGGTTTGATCCAAACCGTCCATCCGTTTTTAAATATAATTTTATGGTACAAGCCAAAAATAAGATAAATCCAAGACTCAAGTGGACCACACAGTGGATATTAAACACCTACCACTGAAAACCTTTGCGGACGCTACAGTTTTGGATCAACCATATATTTTTGTTTTCTCTCATCAAGGTGCATGGCACCTTATGAACGGGTGAGATGACAGTTAACCATAATAGTAGGCGTTAGAAAATTTTCAATGTCGAGTGTAATGATCATCTTGCTTATTTTTTGGATTGTAACGTAAAATGACATGGGAAGATGGATGGACGGTGTGGATGAAATTAATACACTATGGTTTGGGTAGATCCATTGGTGTTGGTGGATCTCCAACTAAAATGCCATTGTAATAAACGTGCCTTACGTCCATCCTTCCGTTCATTTTTCAAAACGAAGCGAGATCTATTCTTAAGCAATAAGAAATCGTCAGGATTGAATCCCCACCGTTTAAAGCTCCACGAGGCTACCAAAATGTTTATTTGCCATCCAACCTTTTTATAAGGTCATGCAGAATTAAACGAAGAGACCACATAAATATCAGCTTGATATAAAATTTCAATAGCTTACAAGAAGTTTTTAACGGTTGATTACCACTATTTCCTGTTTTATGGTCCATTTGAGATCTAGATCATTTTCATTTTTAAAATCATATTCTAAAATGAATTTTCAAAACGAATGGACGGCTTGGATATAAGGCAAATACATTCAATGTGGGCCCCACAGTCAGATATCTCACCCACCTCGGTGGATCCGCGGATGGACTGAAGCCGCTCCCATCCGTCCGTAGCGGGGTAGTAGTCCGCTTCCCTGACTCTGCGCGCGCGCGTGTATATATATATATATATATATATATATATATATATATATATATATATATATATATGTGCGAGCTAAAACGACTGACAGTCTCTCTCGAGATCGTCTGACGTTAGGAAATATGGTGAGGCTCGGCGGTTTCCTCTTCAGAACCCTTCTTCTCCTTCTCTTCGCTCTCAACACAATCCCTCTCAGCATCTATTTCTACCGTTCCCATTTCACGGAAACCCGCGAATCAGTAACGGAAAACCACCAATCCCTAACGGAAAACAGCCATTCTTTAACAGAAAGCCGTCCATCCCAAAGCCCTCTAAAACCATGGCCATCTCTGCCCTCCTTCCTTCCATGGTTCCCAAACTCTAACGTTCCTCCTCACTCCTGCGAGGGGTATTTCGGGAACGGATTCTCCCACCGCATTGATCTCGTCCGTCGATCGTCGGTAGATCACCCCGGGCGATCGGAGCCCGGTTGGTTCCGGTGCTTCTATAGCGAGACGCTGGAGAGCTCGGTCTGCGAGGGTGGGCGGGTTAGGATGAACCCGGACCGGATACGGATGTCGTCTGGCGGTGAGGGGTTGGAGGAGGTGATCGGGCGGGCGGAGGAGGAGGAGCTCCCGTCGTTCGAGCAGGGGGCTTTTGAGATCGAGGCCCCAGGAGGGGTAATTGGGGATGATGGTCATGGGTTGGAGGTTGTGAGAAAGGATTTTCTGGAGCGGTTTGTGCCGCAGGGGGCGGTTCATTACCACACGATGCGGTCGCTGCTCAGCTCAATGCGGTTTGTGGGGTCCGGCGATTTTGAGTGCTCGCAGGTCAGGTTCCAATCTCTTATTCGTTTCTTTCTGTTATTGTATTTGTTGTGGGATTTTGGGTTTTCTTACTACCTTCTGATGATGATCCATACTGCAATTGTAAGATAGTAGACTCATTTGGCTTAAAAGGCCTAGGTGTGTGCTAGAACACCGTTAATTAAGATTGGTTCCATTAGATCTTGGCTCTGGGGATATGAATGGCTTCGAATGTAACTGTTAATATTGCACCTTTTACTACCACTAGAAACATCCTAGAAGAGACTAATGGTGGATGATTCATCAATTGGGAAGATTCGTAATTTGAGCATAGGAGTCCTTAGAGATAAAAGGATACTATCTTGAATTATTCTGTAGTCTGGGTAAGGGGTGGGTGGGGAGTTAAATGAGGTAGACCAGAGCATTAAGTGGGGGTATGGAATCTTCTCTATGTTTATGGCTGGAAGTCTAGTTGTTGAAGGCGATTCAAAGAATGTGATTACTTGTTTTTTTTTTTTTTTGGAGAGGTTCTGAGTACAATAACAAGTGAGTACTTGGGTTACAGATGAATTTCTTGGAACATTGGAGAAGCTTTCTTTTGTCTTCGATGAAATTCATCTCGTCTTTCTCGCTTAGTATTTCATTCGTCCATGTATCTAGAGAGGCGAGTGACAGGATGTGCTTGTGGTGGGTGCTTATAAAGTCTTTCTTTTGCTTCATGATAAGTGATAACTAAAAAAGAAAAAAAGAGGGATCATGACTTTCTATTAAGATAATAGATATTTGGTTAAAGCAAAGTGTGGAATCACCAACAACACCATCCTTAGCCAGGCCATCAGCTATATAATTTGGCTCCCGTTTATAGAATCTCCTTGTGTTGGAACGATTTGCCCTTCCCCTTGGATGTACCTGTTGTTCTTGTTCTTTAGGGACCCTTTGTTTGGATTCTCAGTTGCATACTGTACAAGCTATTTTAGATAGGCAGCTCGTACATGGTTCGTCAAATCTTTTTTTGCTCATGAATGGAGAAATATAGGTGCAACATGGGCTCAAAATTTTATTGTTAGAAAGGTTAGTGTATACTTGTGAAATTTTATTTTAGTGTATACTTGCTAAAAAGGTTGCATAAGGGTGAGGAAGCTTATGCTAGTATGGTGGATGCAGGAACACAACGTTCCATGAACTTACATCACATTTTACAATGTGCCACATGTGCGACTGTCCATGTTCAATCATGCACGTGTGCCACATGTCCCTACAATCTTCAAGCAGCTTCCATGTGCCACATGTGTCAATGTGCACATGCACCGTAAATGCTATATGACGCCCCCACCCAAAAAAAACAAGAAAAAGTTCCAGTGCTCTTGTTCTACGTGTTTTACAAATAGGGAATGGTACAACTAGTCCAATACAACATGACCCATATAGCTTCTTCCAGACATCATCTGCTGGATAGGCGAGCGGTGAAATGGCCTTTAGTAATTTATCATTAATCAATTTTTATTTTTGTTATTTATTATGTTTGAGAGATAAAAAAGAATAATAATAATAAATTTTATTGCCTTCCAGAAAAAAAAAAAAAACACCTTTGTTGCTTAGCAAATCATATGGTTAATGAGTTACCATTACGATTCTCTCATATTTGGGAAACGCATGCCCCAACTTTAATTTTATGTTTGAATGTTCCCTCTGCTCATAAGTCGCAGTTTTGCTTGATAAATTTAAGCTTTACAACTATTTTGTACTTGGTATTGAGGATACAACACTTTTTGGAGCGTCTTTAACTAATCATATTCATTTTGCCCACATGTTTCTGTAGTTTTCAAGTAAATATTCATTTTTATTGATTTGAATAGTTCCTATTGCAGTGGATTGAGGATCCAACACTTCTAGTGACACGTTTTGAGTACGCAAACATGTTCCACACAGTTACGGACTGGTATAGCGCATATGTTGCTTCTAGAGTTGCTCGCTTGCCTAATCGGCCTCATTTGGTTTTTCTAGATGGGCACTGCAAGGTATTTATGCTTGATTTCCTTTACATTTCGTTTGTCATTATAGAGTAATTTGATTAGAAAAGTGATAGGTTGCCCCAAGTCCATCTCGCCATAGTTTATGGTCCACTCAGCAAATAACTTCCAACCTATCATCTCTGTGTGACATCCAACCCTTCCAATAGGTTTGCCCCACCTTAAGGACCACATTGTGCAAAAAATCAGTCCCATGCACTTATCTGGTGGGCCACACCAGTGGAAACATTGTCTAGCCATTGATAAACAATAGAATAATTGTGTGGCCGAGTGAATGTGGCTGATTTTTCACAAGATGGTCCTCATGATGCAAACAACCAATTGGAGGGGTTGGAAGTCGTGCGCACATGAAAAGGTTGGAAGTTATCTGTTGGGTGGACAGGAACTTATGGTTGGTGGACAGTAACTTATTGTCCAATCAGTTGGACTTGAGACTCTCTCACTTAATTAGTTTTTTAAAGAGTGCAAAGATACAACAAGAGGGTGGAATCAATTTCTGGACTACAAGATAGGGAAGGACTGATCCTTTCTATCTAATCTATATGCTAGAATTTTCCTCTTTGCTAGCATAGGCAAACATAATTTTTATCTTTGAGGAAAGGAAATGAATTTCATTGAATACTGCACAGAGGTGGGGCACGTGTGATGTGTATGCATCATCCACTCCATCCATTAGATGCATTACCTCAGAAAACCTCTAGGAACGAAAAATCAGCTAGATCAAAAGCTCATGTGGGCCATGGAATAGGGAACAAGTTAAGATGGGATGCGTACCCTTGATTTTCGTGGGGGTCTAACTGAGATGCGAAACCGCCTGAGTTTTTGCCTTAGCTTTCATGGCGACCAGATGAAGGGGCTGGATTGCGTTCACGCATCACGTGCCCCACTGGACTGCACCCCCTTTTCATAATCTATGCCATCTTTCTCAAAAAAGGCCCAAGTTCTAGCTCTCTCTCTCTCTCTCTCTCTCTCTCTCTCTACCCACACCTGATCGCTATTCCTTCTCTACATTCTTCAGACTCAGTTGGAAGAAACTTGGGAAGCAATGTTTTCAAGCTTGAGATATGCTAAAAATTTCAGTGGTCCAGTTTGCTTCCGCCATGTGATCCTCTCACCCTTGGGTTATGAGACAGCTCTGTTTAAGGGGCTGACTGAAACCATAAGATGTAAGGGAGCCCCTGCCCATGAACTACGGGAGAACCCAGATGATGGGAAGACGGCCCGGTTATCAGAGTTTGGGGAAATCCTCAGATCAGCTTTAGGCCTTCCGGTGGATGAAAGACAGGTGCTGAAGCCACTGTCTGGCCACAATGTGCTTTTCGTGCGGCGAGAAGATTATTTAGCTCACCCTCGTCATGATGGCAGGGTCCAATCAAGGCTAAGCAATGAACAGGAGGTGTTAGATGCTCTAAAGAGCTGGGCCACCGCCGATCACTCAAAATGCAAAATAAATATCATCAATGGGTTGTTTGCTCACATGCCCATGAAAGAGCAGGTCCGTGCCATTGAGGAGGCTTCAGTCATTATAGGGGCCCATGGGGCGGGCCTCACTCACATAGTTGCTGCGTCGTCAAAGGCGGTGATTCTTGAGATCATCAGCAGCCAATACAGGCGTCCACATTTCGCATTGATCTCGCAGTGGAGAGGGTTGGAATATCACGCCATCAATCTCCAGGGGTCATATGCGGAACCCAATGAAGTCATTGACAAGCTTAGCAGCATAATAAAGAATCTTGGGTGCTGAAAGACTTTGGTTTTCAGATGCATGTAGATCTTACCTCTCTTGTCAGAAGGCAGGCTCAGTAGCAGCACATGGGTGCAGATTTAGAATTCTCTAGCAATCCTCTGCATTTGGATCTTTAGCAATACAGTGAAATCATCTGACTGCTAGAAATGCTTCCATGCTTCCATGTCGCGGATCCAAAGTCAGCCTCCTTTGCAGCTGTTATGCAGAACAATTTCTCTCCTTGGTTTGAGAATATGGAGGCCCTTGATCGGTGGGTTGTGCCCAAAATCCATCCTGACCATGTTCAACACTGGGAGTTGCAATGCCAGACAAAAGAGAAGTGGAGAGGAAGACTAAAGCAGCGGCCCGCCTGTAAATTTTTCAAAAGGAGTTGTGCTACTTTAACCCACTTCAGCAAAATACTGCCGGTTAGGTTAGTGATTAACCACTCATTTTTCTAATTTACCACCAGTCATATTCTCCAAACCCTCATTAAGGTTAGGTTTGGATGCGCTGTCTGTTTGAATTGCAATAGTCAGTTCCATAAAGTAGGAATGACGGAGTAGTCATTACAGCAGCATCCAAATTGGAATCATGTTACTCTTTATGTTGGTTTGAGGTCTACTTCATTATTATGAATGTGCAATTACTGTTTGGTTATTTCATCCCTGTTGTGATTTAATTCAATAGCACATCCAAACACTGCCTAACATATTAATGTCTTATTTTGGTTGTTTCAAGGTCTCATTGGAACTCCACTTACTGTCAATTTGTTAATTTTTTCTTAATGTTTGTGGGGAAAAGAATTATGAGGCGTTCCAACTCTTGCCCGGGTGGTAGACTCTTAGGAGTTCCAACTCCCGGTCAAGGGTTCGAGTAGCCATAGGTGGTGAAATTCCACCAGCGTGAGTGTGGGGGGGTGTGTGTGCGTGTGTAAAAAATAAAAAAAAGAATTAAAAAAAAAGAATTATGAGGCGTCAAATTTTTACAGGACAGTGCTTCCTGTTTCTACATTTATGACACGTTAATACAAACCAATCCACAGGATTTTGTACATAAGGGGCCCATTTTTCCCTGTGGGCCATACCTTCAATGGGGGGATGCTCCAAAATTTCCCTTCAATATTTGGCCCTTTATTCGCTGAATGTGGTGTACCTATGTTCCTTAGTGAGAAACAATATATAACTTGTCTGGCCAGAATAGCATGTGTGAGCATTTAAATGCCCTATAGTTTCCTAATATTTCCAGCACACAGGTGTGTTCAAGTTCTAGGTCATTCAAACAGGTGGCCCCACCATGTGCTTTTGACCCAAAATCAGAATGATCCTGCATTGGTAATACCGGTATGAAAGATGAATGCTTACAGTTTTAGGTCATTCAAACAGGTGGCCCACCATGTGTTTTTGACCCAAAATAAGAATGATCCTGCATTGGTAATACCTGTATGGAAGATGAATGCTTATGGTGCCTGATCTTGGGTCATCCATAAGTGGAGTCCATTAGGAAGGTATGGTCCCAACTACAAGTGAAACCCACTCTGTAGTAGTAGATATGGTAGAGCGGGATGAACAGATCCATGCATTTATTGGGTTCTAATAAGGGGTTATTTTTCAAAAATCAAACTTGTTAGAAAATCCATTGTCACTTTTTTCAATTTACTGTACTCAATATTTGGCCATTATCTATTTGTTTTCTATTAGGTTCATCAGATTGAGTAATAGATATATATTTTTTTCATACATTACCCCAGCTATGTTATGGTTCATCTTAAGGATGGATCCAGTTGCGGTGTGTCTACACCATGCATACCATTCAAACATGTGCACCATGGAGAGATGGCTCCATCACATTCTGGTTTCTTAGGATCTTCCATAATTTCTCCCACGCAATTACTAACACGGATGAAAGCATTGTCTGAAACTGAATACTGTTTCGCCCAATGGCACGAGAGCACCACGAACCGCCATCACCTATTATATGCCCATATTTGAGGAAGGTAAGAATTCAGATTTTAATGCATTCTGTTGGTGATTCTAGAACCTTTTTTTTTTCCTTAAAAACCAATAGTGTATACTATCTGATATATTTAGGAGAACATGGATGATACAATACCCAAAATGCCAATTCTGGCTTTTATCAAACGAAAAGTAAGTCAGAAAATTGGAGTAAATGGAAATATCAGAGAGGGCTGCTGCACATGCAGATCCTATTAATACATTAGATTGTTAAAGTTGCCCATTATGCATATGTCTTGACTGAAGATCAAGGTGATTATTCTACATTGGTAATACTTGTATGAAAGAGGAATGCGTATGGTACTCGATTTTAGACCATTCATAGATGGAATCCACTTGGAAGATCTGGCCCCAATCACAAGTGAAACACACTTGTTATTTGGGCACTCATATGACATGGTACATGTGCCTATATAGTTAGAATAATTTACTTGAGTCGTCCACTGGATCATCATCATCTAAACTTTATCTCAATTAATTGGGGGTTGGCTACATGAATCATTTTCCGCCATTCCACTCTATCAAGGGCCATAACTTCAGTTAGACTATAGGTTAGGTTGTCAAGTCTTTTCTTACTACTTCCAACCATGTCCTTTTGGGCTTTCCCCTTGCCTTTTTAGAGCCCTTCAATTTGCACTGCCTCACTCCATAAGGGCCCGTTTGGCCAGGTGGATTGGAAGGGATTGAACGGCATTAGGGTGGATGGTGTGGATTTCTAGGTAATAATGGTGTTGTCAGTGGACTGTCTTCAGATCCATGGGATTGCTATATCCCTGGATTGTTCTATCCAGACCGTTTGGCCCGCCCGGCTAATACGGGGATTAAACCTTCCATCCCTTCCAATCCCACAAGCCAAACACGTCCCGGGCAACTTTGAACGGATTAGGGTGGATTGGATGGGATTTAAAAGTAATGATGGTGTTGTCAGTGGATTGTCTTGAGATCCATGGGTTTGGGATCCGATCACCGACTCTGTTTGGGTCGGTGGCCATTCCCGGGATTCAACTTCCAATCCCTTCCATTACCATCCAATCCCTTCCAATCCGACCGGCCAAGCGGGCCCTAAGTGGCCTAGGTCTTTGGTCGATTTAAGCATCCTAATGGTAGGAAATAAAGTTACAGGGCTGATTACATTTATTGGATCTTAATATGGGCTGTCTTGTTAGACAAACCATCATCACTTATATTCAATTTCCCTATTCAATAATTGACCATTAACCATCTGTTTTCTACCATCAACCTGATGGCCATTGATTATACATGCCCTGTCTGTGTTAGGACTCAGTATATGGATGGGACCTGATTGATGCATATGCACTATGGAGAGATGGCTCTACCTTTTGCTGGTTCATTAGGATCTTCTGTCAAACGATTTCTAACATGGATTAAGTATTTTCTGAAACTGATACACTTTTGCCTGCAGGTAGGGCTGTCGGACGGGTACCTGGACCCGTAGGTACCCAATGGATCCGACCTAATTTTAATGGTTATGGGTACCATCCTTTGGACCCATTGAGAAATTGGTTTGGGCCTCACTTTT